>JARQOD010000003.1:279249094-279316372 GCA_033576555.1 Oophaga sylvatica | reverse complement strand
CAGATAAGACAATTTTTATTTTGTGTTTTTGCTTTTTTTGCATTTTTTTCCTGCACTTTGGGGGGCCTTCTGGGTCCCCCTCGGGGGGTTTTTGCCCTCTCAGTTTTGTCCACCACTGTGTTTTGTATTTTTGGGCTTTTTGCATTTTTTTTTCAGTGGCTGCTGTTTTTTTTTCAAAGAAAAACTAATTTAGGTGGTAAGGTCGTGTGATTCAGGTGATTTTGAAATTAGTATGTTGTTGTTTTTCGGGTTTTCTGGGATTGCAGTAATTTACCCTTCCTGCCCCTTTTCTATTTAATATTTTTTGGGCCCCAACTTTTGCCCCATACTTTTTTCTTTCTGTTCGGGTTTTCCTCTTGTCCTAACCCCTTTTACATTTTGGGGGGCTTTCTTTTTTTTGGGTTCTGCCCGGGGCGATAGTTTTTCCTATTTTATCTTTGGGTGTAGTTAGTTTTCCCAGGTTTGTGACGAGGCGTAGGACCATCGAAAAGGAACGTCCACGGCTGCCTTAGTTGTGGTGGTTAGTCGGGTACGCAATTCATAGATTCCAACTGCTTGGTGTATTTCCTTTTTTTACCTGCACTCCTCAGCTACCGTAACAAAAACTTATCACCGGCCATAAAAATTGTATGGAAACTCCAGAAGGGAAAAAAAAAAAAAAAAAATTTATTTTGAAGGAAGAAAAGTTTGTCAAGATATTTTTCTGTTTGTTCCCATTTTTTTTTTTTTTTTTTTTCCCTCTGTATCTCTGGGTGCTGGGGAGGATTTTTCCCTCCCCAATGGAGTTTGCACAGTTGTCTGGCCGTGGGATCAGCTTGCCACTAGGTTCAGAGTATTGCGCATATCTTGCTGGGGTTCCTGTTGTGGAACCTAGGATTCCCATGCCAATTTGTTTTTCGGGGTCGAGCTAAGTTTCAGAATTTCAAAAATAATTGTAAATTGTTTCTTGCCTTAAAATCTAAGTCCTCAGGAAACGCAGCGCAGCAGGTTCAAATTGTCATCTCTCTCCTGCGCGGCGATCCTCGGATTGGGCTTTTTCCCTGACACCTGGGGATCCTGTTTTGAGTGATGTTGATGTATTTTTTCAGGCTTTGGGGTTATTGTACGATGAGCCTAATATCCACTGATCAAGCTGAAAAAAGCCTTGTTTGGCATTAAATCAGGGGCATGATGACGCTGAGTTATACGTCAGAGATTCCGTAGGTGGGCAGTCCTGACCAAATGGAATGACGACGCTTTGGCGGCCCTTTTCCGGAAGGGTCTGTCGGATAATGTAAAGGATGTTATGGTGGGATTCCCTGTCCCCTCTGGTCTCAATGATTCTATGTCATTAGCGATTCAAATTGACAGACGTTTGCGTGAGCGGAGAAGTATGCGTGAGTGGTGTTGCCTTGTGAGCCAGCTTCTGAGCCCATGCAGTGTGATGGAGTGGTGTCTGGGGCACAGCGTCATGATTTCGAAAGCGCAATGGGTTTATGTTTCTACTGTGGTGATGCCTCTCATGCTATTTCAGTCTGCCCTAAGCGGGGAAGACGTTTTGCACGCTCAGTTGTCTTGGGTAGTGTTCAGACTAAGTTTTTATTAACTGTCACTCTGATATGCTCTCTGTCCTCATTTTCTGCTCAGGCTTTCGTTGATTCTGGAGCAGCTATTAACCTGATGGATTATGATTTTGCTAAACGTTGTGGATTTCCCTTGATACCCCTACAGAAGTCTATTCCCCTACTGGGGATCGATTCTACCCCTTTGGCTGAGAATAAACCCCAGTTTTCTACTCGGGTGATAATGAGGGTTGAACCTGATCACCAGGAGTGCTGCAAATTTTGGTTCTATATAATCTGCATGACATTATGTGCTGGGTTTCCCTTGGTTACAGTCTCATAATCCTGTTTTGGATTGGAAATCTGTGTCTGTAACCAGTTGGGGCTGCCAATGTGTTAATACCAACACTCCTGTTTTTTCTGCCTCCCCCCAGGCTGAGGATGTTCCTGACTTTTTGTTTGATTTTTCTGATGTGTTTAGCGAAAGTAAATCTGCATCCTTACCTCCCCATAGGAGCTATGACTGCGCTATTGATTAGTGCCAGGTAGTAAATTTCCCTAAGGGTCGCCTCTTTAACTTGTCTGTACCTGAACATGACGCTATGCGGTCTTATATCAAGGAATCATTGGAGAAGGGTCATATCAGACCATCCTCTTCACCCTTAGGTGCCGGTTTTTTCTTTGTGGCCAAAAAAGATGGTTCATTAAGGCCGTGTATTGATTATCGTCTCTTGAACAATATTACTGTGAAATATCAATACCCGTTACCCTTGATTTCTGACCTGTTTTCCAGGGTGAAAAACGCTACTTGGTTTACCAAGCTTGACCTCAGGGGGGCGTATAACCTTATTCGCATTAAGCACGGGGATGAATGGAAGACGGCATTTAACACCCCTGAAGGGCATTTTGAGTACCTTGTGATGCCCTTTGGGCTCACTAATGCTCCTTCCGTCTTCCAGTCCTTCATGAATGACATTTTCAGGGATTTTGTGGACAAGTTTTGATTGTTTATTTGGATGATATCTTGATTTTTTCTAATGACTGGGACTTCATGTGAAACATGTTCGAACTGTATTCCAGATTTTGAGAGAGAATGCTCTGTATGTGAAGGGATCAAAGTGTCTTTTTGGCGTACAGAAGATCTCATTTCTGGATTCATTTTGTCCCCATCTGTTATTGAAATGGACCCGGTCAAGGTTCAGGCCATCTGTGATTGGGTCCAACCTACTTCATTAAAGGCTCTTCAGAGATTTTTGGGTTTTGCCAATTTTTATCGTAAATTTATTGGTAATTTCTCTGTTATTGTTAAACCATTAACTGATTTGACCAGAAAGGGTTCTGATGTGGTGAATTGGCCTCCTGAGGCAGTCTCTGCGTTTCAGGAACTTAAGCAGAGATTCACTTCTGCTCCTGTTCTACGGCAGCCTGATGTTTCTCTGCCATTTCAGGTGGAGGTTGATGCCTCTGAAATTGGGGCAGGTGCCGTTTTTGTCCCAAAAAGATCCAGAGACCTCTAAAAGTAACCCTTGTGCCTTTTTTCTCTCGAAAATTTTCTCCTACTGAACGTAATTATGACGTGGGTAATCGGGAGTTATTGGCCATGAAGTGGCTTTTGAAGAGTGGAGACATTGGCTGGAGGGAGCCAAACATCAGGTGGTGGTCCTTACGGACCATAAGAATCTGGTCTATCTGGAATCTGCCAAGCGACTCAATCCTAGACGGCCAGGTGGGCCTTTTTTTCACACGTTTTAATTTTGTGGTTTCCTTTCTTCCTGGCACTAAGAATGTTAAGGCGGATGCCCTCTCGAGGAGTTTCCTTGCGGACTCTCCTGAGCTATCTGATCCCTCTGTTATTTTGAAGGAGGGTGTAGTTCTTTCCGCCATCTCGCCTAATTTGAGACTTGCTCTGGAGGGGTGTCAGGAGGATAGGCCCGAGCGCTGCCCTGTTGGAAAATTGTTTGTCCCGGACCAATGGAAAAAGAGTGTGATGTCTGAGATTCATTGTTCCGCATTGGCTGGGCATCCCGGAATTTTTGGTACCAGAGACTTGGTTAGTCGGTCCTTTTGGTGGCCTACCTTGTCTCGCGATGTCAGGGAATTTGTGCAGTCCTGCGGGACTTGCTCTCGCTCCAAGCCTTGCTCTCGCTCTAGTGGTTTGTTGATGCCATTGCCTGTGCCCAAGAGACCATGGACCCATATCTCTATGGATTTCATTTCCGATCTTCCTGTTTCTCAGAGAATGACCACCATCTGGGTAATTTGTGATAGGTTTTCCAAAATGATACATCTTTGCCATTACCTAAGTTGCCTTCCTCCTCTGAATTGGTGCCGTTGTTCCTTCAGCACGTGGTTCGTTTACACGGCATTCCTGAGAACATTGTGTCTGACAGAGGAGTCCAGTTTGTTTCCAGATTTTGGAGGACTTTTTGTTCTAAACTGGGTGTTCAATTGTCTTTCTCCTCGGCATTTCATCCTCAGACCAATGGTCAAACTGAGAGAACAAACCAGACATTGGAGACTTATCTAAGATGCTTTGTGTCTGCTGATCAGGATGACTGGTCTCTTTTTTGCCTTTGGCTGAGTTTGCTCTTAATAATAGGGCTAGCTCTGCCACTTTGATGTCTCCGTTTTTCTGTAATTCTGGGTTTCACCCTCGATTTTCTTCAGGACAGACGGAGGCTTCTGTCTGTCCAGGTGTTGACTCTGTTGTTGAGCGTATGCAGCAGATTTGGGACCAGGTAGTGGAGAGGTTGTCCCTCTCTCAGGAGAAGGCCAGCGGTTTGCTAACCGGCATAGGACTGATGGTCCTCGGTTTAAAGTGGGGGACTTGGTCTGGTTGTCCTCAAAGAATATTCCTATGAGAGTAGCATCTCCTAAATTTAAGCCTAGGTTCATTGGACCTTATAAGATCATGGAGATTATTAATCCTGTTTCTTTTCGTTTGCTTCTTCCAGGGACATTTAAGATCCATAACGTGTTCCACAAGTCCTTGTTGAAGAGGTTTGTTGAGCCAGTGGTTCCTGCTGCTGTGCCTCCTGACCCTGTTTTGGTTGAGGGCAATCTGGAGTATGTGGTTGAGAAAATATTGGATTCTCGTTTTCTAGACGAAGACTCCAGTATTTGGTTAAATGGAGAGGTTATGGTCAGGAAGATAATTCTTGGGTGTTTGCTTCGGACATCCATGCTAGGAGACTTATCCGTGCGTATCATAGAACTCATCCTGACCGACCTGGTTGCTCAAATGAGGGTTCGGTGACCCCTCCTCAAGGGGGGGGGTACTGTTGTGAATGGGTTTGAGATGAGTTCTGAGCAGAGGCTCCCTCTGGTGGTTACAAGCGGTACTAGTGAGGATTGGGAATCAGGTGTTACTGATTGGTCTTATTTAAGGGAATCATTTTTCCCATCAGGGTTGCCGGTGATCAATTGTTCTGGTCTGAATCCTTCTTTCCAGTTTCCCTTGTAGCCTGCTGTGTCGTGTCTGCATCTCCTGCTATCAGATAAGACAATTTCTTATTTTGTGTTTTTGCTATATTTTTGCATTTTGTCCTGCACTTCTGTGGGGGCCTTCTGGGTCCCCTCTGGGGGCTTTTGCCCTCTCAGTTTAGTCCAGCCACTGTGTTTTGTACTTTTGCTTTTTGCAGTTTTTTCAGTGGCTGCTGTTTTTGTTACACCAGAGAACTAATTTAGGTGGTAGAGGTCGTGTGATCTCAGGTGATTTTGAAATTAGTATGTTGGTGTTTTTCAGGGTTTTCTGGGATTGCAGTAAGTACCCTTCCTGTCCTTTTCTATTTAGATAGTTTGGGCCCCAGCGTTTGCTCATACTATTTTCTTTCTGTGTCAGTATTTCCTCTTGTCTAACCGCCATTACATGTTTGGGGGCTTTCTATTATCTTTGGGGTTCTGCTCCGGGGCAGATAGCTTTCCTATTTCTATCTTTAGGTGTAGTTAGTTTCTCAGGCTGTGACGAGGCGTCTAGGACCATCGTAGGAACGCTCCACGGCTGCCTCTAGTTGTGGTGGTTAGTCAGGGTACTGCAATCTCATAGATTCCAACTGCTCTGGTGTATTTCCTTTTTTACCTGCACTCCTCAGCTACCGTAACATAACAATCTACTATATGATGCAGCATAAAGTTCTCCTCTTTAAATAACACCTCAGTAACCATGAATATACGCCTAGCTCATATATACATATATAAAAAACCAAGTGGTTTATAAGTTGTGCAAGCTAGAAAAGAGTGCCTAGTATATTATATATAGCAGAACTAATGCCTATATCAAACATTTGCCCTGTTCAAAATGTGAGCCAATATGGCAAAAACTAAATAATGCTTGCAGGAAAAAAGCAGTTTCATGGCTGGCAAAAGGTTTCCCATACCTCTAATCAGGCTGCAGCACCCCTACAAAAAAGTGGGGAACATATGCAATAAAGATATAAATAAAGCCTAATGAGGGTATTCATGCAAATGGTTAAATAAGGAATTCCTTACTAATAGTCTCGGGAGAGAAAAAAAAAACAAAAAAAAAAAAAACTGCTCAAGTGTGCTATATATATCTACTATATGGTGCAGCATAAAGTTCTCCTCTTTAAATAACACCTCAGTAACCATGAATATACGCCTAGCTCATATATACATATATAAAAAACCGAGTGGTTTATAAGTTGTGCAAGCTAGAAAAGAGTGCCTAGTATATTATATATAGCAGAACTAATGCCTATATCAAACATTTGCCCTGTTCAAAATGTGAGCCAATATGGCAAAAACTAAATAATGCTTGCAGGAAAAAAGCAGTTTCATGGCTGGCAAAAGGTTTCCCATACCTCTAATCAGGCTGCAGCACCCTACAAAAAAGTGGGGAACATATGCAATAAAGATATAAATAAAGCCTAATGAGGGTATTCATGCAAATGGTTAAATAAGGAATTCCTTACTAATAGTCTCGGGAGAGAGAAAAAAAAAACAAACAAAAAAAAAACTGCTCAAGTGTGCATATATATCTACTATATGGTGCAGCATAAAGTTCTCCTCTTTAAATAACACCTCAGTAACCATGAATATACGCCTAGCTCATATATACATATATAAAAAACCGAGTGGTTTATAAGTTGTGCAAGCTAGAAAAGAGTGCCTAGTATATTATATATAGCAGAACTAATGCCTATATCAAACATTTGCCCTGTTCAAAATGTGAGCCAATATGGCAAAAACTAAATAATGCTTGCAGGAAAAAAGCAGTTTCATGGCTGGCAAAAGGTTTCCCATACCTCTAATCAGGCTGCAGATCCCCTACAAAAAAGCGGGGAACATATGCAATAAAGACAGATTTTGGTAAGAACTTACCTGTAAAATCCTTTTCAGCGAAGGAAGGAAAGGAGACACACTAGTAATGACTAGTGGGTAGGCGGAGCCCAGATAGGATTGACACCTCAGATTAAAAAGAGTGTTGACCGGCCCCTCCAGCTCGGGCTCCTCCTACTCCTGCTTCTTCAGTCGTACAAAAGCTTAGGAAGAGCAAATATCACCAGCGGAGCAACATAACCCCTTCTGAAGGACTTCAGAGAAAAAGCAAGAATACAGGTTATGCATGCATGTAGGCAAAAAAACCACACAGTTCCAGGTACTACTCACTGGACCTGACCACCGCGATGAGCTGGCAATGCTGGAAAGGAGCTGTAGCGCGTCAACCTCAGTCCAGATAATCGCTATCAGAAGAGGGTCACGCCGCATCTGAAAACACATCAACACACTTCTGCCATGGGCGGGTGCTGTGTCTCCTTTCCTTCCTTCGCTGAAAAGGATTTTACAGGTAAGTTCTTACCAAAATCCGTCTTTCAGCAGCAGAATGGAAGGAAAGGAGACACACTATAATGACTAGTGGACGTCCCAAAGCAGTCCAAAAATTAAGGGTGGGAATATAACCAAGAAAAAACAAGCAGAATCCCAACAACCTTGGTAAATGCGCAACAGGCGCCAAATACAAGTTAACTAGAACTTTACACTACAGCCGCCTGTAGGACCCTGCGTCCTAAGGCCGCATCAGCGGAAGCACTGACGTCCACCTTATAAAACTTTGTAAACGTGTGGACGAAGCGCCAAGTCGCTGCTCGGCAGAGCTGAGCTGCCGAAGCCCCTTGATGAAAGGCCCACGATGAGGCCACAGCCCTCGTGGAATGAGCACGAATCTTAATCGGGCAAGGTTCGCCTTTAAGTCGGTAAGCCTCCAAAATGGCTGACCGAATCCAACGAGCTATAGAGTCCTTGGAAGCTCGTTGACCACGTCGACGACCTGCTGGAATCACAAACAAGGAGTCTGACTTCCTAAAACCTTGAGTAACAGACAAATAGAACTTCAAGGTCCGCACTAAATCCAATGTGTGCAAAACCCGTTCCTTTGCATTCCTCGGGCCCGGGCAAAGTGAAGGCAAAAAATATCCTGGTTAGCATGGAATTGCGACACTACCTTAGGTAGAAAGTCGCCCCGTGTGCGAAGCACTACTCGATCCGGGTAAAATTCCAGGAAAGGAGGCGAGCAAGAAAGAGCCGCCAACTCAGAAACCCTTCTCAAAGAAGTGACTGCGACTAGGAAGGCAACCTTCCAAGAAAGCAAAGAAAGGTTAGCAGAATCCATTGGCTCAAAAGGCCCATGCTGAAGAGCCTCCAGGACAAGGTTGAGCGACCAAGGAGACACAGGTGCCTTCCGCGGCGGAAACTGACGGGTTACCCCGCGAAAAAAGGAGTGCACGTCCCTACGCGAGGCGATAACTCTCCGGAACAACAGGGACAGGGCAGAAACCTGACCCCTCAGGTGCTAACTGCCAAACCCTTGTCCAGCCCGTACTGTAGAAAAGCCAACAGATTGGGAATGGAAAAAATCCTCGGGTTCCTTGAAGAACCCAAACACCACGAGAAGAAGGCTTCCCAGGTCTTGTGGTAAATTCTAGTAGTAGCCGGACCTCTGGCAGCTCGCAGAGTGGCAATGACTTCGGCTGAAAAACCTCTACGGGTCAGTATTTCTGTCTCAAGAGCCACGCCGTCAAACGCAGAGACTTCAAGTCCGGATGACGGACAGGACCCTGGGTTAACAGGTCCGAGCGAAGAGGAAGTGGAAATGGCGGTGCTGCCAAAAGCGACACCAGTGTCGAGAACCACGTCCTCCTTGGCCAATCTGGGGCTATCAACATAGCCGGGATTCTCTCCAGTCTGATCCGACGCAGCACCAAAGGAAGTAAGGATATCGGCGGAAACACATAGATTAGCTCGAATCGGTCCCACGGGGCCACCAGAGCATCCACCGCCACAGCCTTCGGGTCCTTGTACCTGGACATGAAGGTCGGCAACTTGGCATTGGACCTGGATGCCATCAAATCCACTTGGGGAACTCCCCAAAGGGAGCACAGCAGTGCAAAGATCTCCGGATGAAGACTCCATTCTCCGGGATCCATCTTCTCTCGACTGAGGAAGTCCGCCGTGGTATTCTGAACTCCTGGAATGTGAATCGCAGAGATGGCTGGTACTCTGTCCTCGGCCCAATTCAGGATCCGAGACACTTCCACCATGAGCCTGGAACTCCTCGTCCCGCCTTGGTGGTTGATATATGCGACCGCCGTTGCGTTGTCTGTCTGCACTCGGACTGGTAGACCGCTCAAAGGGACCGTCCAGTGTTGGAGGCAAAGAAAAATTGCCCTCAATTCCAAGATGTTGATCGGTAGAACAGACTCTTCCGATGACCATACTCCCTGAACCCAGAGATCGTTCCAGACACCCCCCAGCCCGTCAGGCTGGCATCGGTGGTTATGACCGACCACCTCGGAAGAAGGAAAGACTTCCCCAGTGATAACGTTCCTTGACATGACCACCAACTTAGGGACTCTCGCACCCTGCGAGAGATGAGGATACTGCGATCCAGTGCAATCTGCGATCGATCCCAATGACTCAGAATGAGCCTTTGGAGGGCTCTGGAATGAAACTGGGCAAACGGAAGCGCTTCCATGGAAGCCACCATCAGACCTAAAAGGCGCATACACTTCCGAAGGGACATTGCTGTCGAAGACTTCATAGTCTGTACATGTCGAAGGAGACATGCCCGCTTGTCTTGAGGTAGGGACACCACTGCCCGTACCGTGTCGAAATGCATCCCCAAAAACAGGATTGACTGCGACGGTTCCAGAGACGACTTCTCCCAATTGACCAGCCACCCGAAGTCCTCCAGGAGCTGAAGGGATAGATTGCGAGCCGTCACCCGCCTCCTCCTTTGAGGACGCCACAATCAAAAGGTCGTCCAGATAGGGAATAATCGTGACTCCCTGTCTTCGAAGAATTGCCATGAGAGGCGCTAGAATTTTTGTAAAAACTCTGGGCGCTGAAGCCAAGCCGAATGGCAGGGCCACAAATTGGTAATGGTCCTGACCTATGGCAAAACGAAGGAAGCGCTGGTGAGCCCTTCCGACGGGAACATGCAAATAAGCGTCGCGAATGTCGATTGACACCAGAAAGTCGTTCTGCGACAGGGTTGCCACAACGGAGCGAAGTGACTCCATGCGGAATTTTTGGGTGTGGACATGCTGATTCAATCTTTTGAGATCCAGAATAGGACGAAATTTGTCCTCTTTTTTTGGGGACCACAAAGAGATTTGAATAAAAACCTTTTCCCCGGTCCTCTGTCGGAACCGGTATTACTACACCCTTCGCAGAAGGAATTCCACCTCTCGCAGCAGAGCGGCAAATAGCTCGGGCTCTGACGGAATGCGAGACTGGCAAAAACTGTCCGGGGGTCGAGATGAAAACTCTATGAAATAACCTGCCGACACAACTCGTGTTACCCAGGAATCCGGAACGCGGGAAATCCAATTCGCCTTGAATTGGAGCAGGCGACCCCCCACCCGAGAGCCCTCGAGTGAGGACCTGGCGTCAGTCTGCCTTGGCGGGCTTCTTGTCAGTTTCCCGCTTGTCTTGACGAAAACTTTGTTTTCAAGGGGTGCGGGATTTCTGAGAAGACTTCTTTCCCGAAAAAGAGGGACGACCCGATCCCCAAGAAGACTGACCGGATCGTCCCCTAGACCGAAAATACCGCCGACCATTACCGGCACTAGGTCTGCCAAAAGTAGAAGCCATAGCCCTTCGCTGTGGTAAAGCCGCTTCTTAGCTTTTCCCTTGGCAATCAGCTCTGTGAGATCAGATCCAAATAGCTGACCAGTGACCACCCTTGTAGGCTAAAGACAGTAAACCCTGCTTGGAAACCGCGTCCCCGGTCCACTGTCTAAGCCACAGTGCTCTTCTGACTGTGACCGCTGAGGATTGCGTCCTGGATAATAATGACGCAGTATCCAGACCTGCATTACAGCTATATCGGGCTGCAGTCTCCAATAAATCGAGAAGTCCATCAATCTCGGATAATGGAGATCTATTTTGCGACGCCTTCCGACCAGCATAGGGAAGCCTTAGAAGCACACATGGATCCTAGTACTGCTCTGAATCCATGACCTGCAGCTTCATAGATGGATTTCGCCGCCATCTCCGTTTTTCTGTCCAGCGGCTCTTGCAGACTTGCTTTCCCTTTAACCGGAAGCAATGAGGATTTACTAAGCTGGGATAAAGGAACATCCACTTCAGGAGAAGGAATCCAATTATCCGTCAATTCCGTTGAACACGGATATAATGCTTCAAAGAACCGTGTCCCTTGAAAACGTTTATCCGGACACAGACGTTCCTTCTCCACTACCGTATTAAGCTCTTCCAGAGCCGGTAATGTTGACCGCGACTTATGGTATTCCTGGTACATGCGGCCCGACTTACCAGGCCGTGTAGTTACCTCCTCCGGTAACTGTAACGCCTCTCTCATAGCTTCAATTAAAGCCTCTGTTCGGCTCACAAGAGAGAAAGAATGTCCCTGCCGATCCTCCTTATCCGAATCGGATAACTCCCCTTCTGAGTTTGAAGGAGAACCCTGTCCGCATTCCATATCAGATACCTCTGATTCGCTACACGGAAAAGATGGCACCGGCTTGCGCCGCTTCCTGTCATGAGAGGATCTAGCTGACACCCACTGACCTAAAAGGTCAGACAAGCCATTAATTGACTGAGCGATGGCATCTAATTTGGTATCGCTGTAAATCGCAGCGCTTGATGCCGTCAAAGTCTGCGTATCAGATACTTGCGACTGATCCTGTAGCGGATCTGGCAGATGGTCCGCACTGAACCGACATGTCAGCAGTAAATTGGCAGGTCAAAACCCTGTTAGTAACTGGAAACAGTGTGGTTACTAAGCAGACTGAACAAGTACGCTGAAGGGTTAAAGCTCTTAAAGAAGAGAGTTACCCCAGCTATCTCTCAGTATATAAATAACCTCCTGCGTTCTGATCCCTACCGGGTAGAACCTGCGTCGGTTATTGCTGAAAGGGTTAACCCTTCAAAGGGGTTAATGCCGCCAACTCCCCACAACTCCCTATATAAAATAAAAGGAGTGTGCGAGTCCCAGGTCTCTATAAGAGAACGTGGCTGCAGATAAACGCTATCTGTCACTTGGAACACAGATAGGTTCTGCGCTGTGGGGTGATAATATTCACTCACCCAGCTGGCCTCGGTGAAAGTATACCTTAAACAGGAGGAGCGGAGCATGAGGAGCCCGGAGCCTCTGTAATGGCCGCCGCGCTGAGAGAAGCCGGAAGAGAAGGACAGTGAAGCTGCAGTCTCCTCAGAGCGATTCCTGTCACAAAAAGAGCGGGAAGCGTGAAGCCACGCCCCCCTCCGGCTTCAAAAAAGAGCGCGAACTCCTCGCTCTCTGCTCTCCTCTGTCCTGCAGGTATCTGCCTGTGGACATAAAATACAGTCACCAAACATGTCATCTAATACATGTACCAGCGGCTGCCGCAGCAGCCGCTGAGAGCACACACACATTCACATAAAAATGCGGTACTCACCTGCCGAGCGCCACAGGGACCCCCAGGGGTTTGTGGCGCTGTGCCCATCGCTTCCCCCCTCCGGGCAGGGAACGCAGTGACCCCCGATGTGCGGTTTGCGTCCCCACCAGGGAAGCAATCCTCATCCCCCAGGGCCGGCGTGAAACTGCAGGGACCACCATACAGGGTATTGTCGGGGGTCGAAACGACAAACACTCGTCCTTCAGTCACTCCAAATTAGATTATAAGCATGGGTTAACCGTTTAAAGAATGAGTCAGACAATAGGCTGGTTCAAACTTCAGATCATGCTTAGAGGCTGTGTGCAGGCACCAATCTCAGCAAGGTTCTGAGCTTTATTTCTGAGAACATGAGATTACATACACAGGATGTCAGGGTGGAGTAAAAGGGTGGACGAGAGCAGGGAAGTAAGCTATAGATGTCCATATATGTACATATCCAGCATCTGGCCATCTCTAATTGGTCCTTAGATCTTCTTCTAAGTCCTCCTTTCATCGTGTCATCCTTAAGTTTCGTTTCCTAAGAATCGATTCTAGTTTCCTTGCACATCACGTGGTTTCTCAGTTCAAGTTATTGAATAGTTGGTGTAGTACAGTGGTAGGACACAAGGTGGAGACAGACACCAATGCATTTCTCGGAGACAGACACCAACTGGTACTGACGTCATCTTCTTAGTATACATTTCAATCTGAATACTACTCATTCAAGGAAAACTTTGTGTTTTTTTAAATTGTAGTAAGTACATAAGCATATGGAAGTATAAGAAAACATATGAATATAAAGATATAAAAATAGCATATAAAATATATATATAGAATATAAAAGTAGAAAATTATATTTTACCTTGACAATCCCCCTAAACACTAAGTTTTCCCTTAATATATGTGGCCTTTGAGACTGTCCATGTGTGGGCACAGGGGTAGTGGATTTCTTCGCTTGGTCATTTTAGAAGCTGGCCCCTTATGGACCGCCCCCAAACAACCAAGTCCCTACCGAATCTGCACATGGAGTTCTCCCACTATCCCTAAACTAAATCTCTCATTTCCATCTGTATTTTGTCATAGGGGGTTTTATCAGGTTTATCCTGCGGGGTATATTTCTCCATATCACCCTTATCAGTGTCATCATATAGCAGGGACACAACTTCCTGATGAAGGAAAGTACCTGAGGAGGCGGTTGCATTGGTCACAGCTTTCCTGTACAAGGGTATCACACAACATAGAATTATCAATCCTAGCACCAAAAGCCCTGCTACCACTAAGCAGGCTTGTTGAAGAAATCCTTTGAGTCCTCCAAGCCACCCTGAGAAGAAAGAGGTATCTACTCCTGCATTGGCCTTTACTTCCTGAGCTAGAGTTTTAATCTTTGTAAGGGCCACTATAGTTTTACCATTGACTCCAGAATTCTGAGGAATATAAGTACAACATTCTTCCCCTATCATCCCACAGACCCCATCTCTTTCAGCTAGAATCATGTCAATGGCCAGTCTATTTTGAAGAGTCATTCTTGTGTTGGGGCCCAATTCCTCAACTATACCCTGGAAAGCATCTTGACTAAAATTGATAAATCTTTGCTCAGTGTAGTATATATAATTTATCCAATCTACATTGTAATTGATCTGCACAGTTGGGATGAGAGAACGGAAATCCGCCAGGATCTGATTCTGAGCTTTGTATTCGTCTGGGACCCCCCTAGGAACACCTATGGGATCCATATAAACTTTGGGATCCTCAGCATAACCGGTGTGCAGCTGACCCAGACTCCTTCTCTTCCTGGATATCAGTGGAGCTATATTCTCGGATCCAGACTCTCTCTCACGTGTCTTTTAATGACTACCCAGTCTCCAGGCTGCATACTCCCAGGATCCAGGTTCAGATCTGGAAGAGAACTGAAAACATTATCATGTACTTTCTTGAGTCTTTTATGCAAATCCCTTACATATGAGCTTAATACATGGTTACTCATTTCCAATGGTTGGGAAAAGAAACATCCTAAACTAGGCACTTTGCCAAATAGTACTTCATACGGAGAAAGTCCAGTTCTCCTATTTGGAGTATACCTTACTGAGTATAGGGCTAATGGTAAACATTCAGGCCAAGATTTCCCTGTTTCAGCCATGGCCTTTTAGATTTTTAACTTCAATGTCCCATTTAGTCCTTCTACTTTTCCACTGCTTTGTGGATGATATGGGGTGTGGAAAACTTGTTGAATTCCCAGCGCTGTCAAGACTTCATTCATTATTTCACCTGTGAAATGTGTACCTCTGTCACTTTCGATTACCTTTGGTACTCCATACCTGCACACCACCTCCGCAAGCAGCTTCTTTGCGGTTGCCGCAGCCGTAGCCTTGGCAATCGGGAAAGCCCTCCGGCCAACCTGAGAATAAATCAAAACACACCAACACTCCCATGACCCTGATTTTGGCAGCTGAATATAATCAATCTGCAGTCTCTGGAAAGGATAGAAGGGCCGAGGGGCGTGTTTGGGTGATGTCTTGACTACCCTTCTCTTATTATGTGTAGCACATACCATGCATCCCTGGATCAAACCTTCTATACAGGTGGGAAAGCCTGGTGCCACCCAATGCTTCTGCATCACGCTCATTACAGCAGTTTTGGACTAGTGGGTTGGCCCATGTAACATCTGGGCAACCGCAGGGTACAATGCCCTTGGAAGGCATCGACGCATCCCTCTTCCCCATACCCCAGTTGCTGCATTCAGACATGCACCTTCTTTTTCCCACTTCTCTACTTCCTCCTGGTGCACCTGAGCCTGCATCTGGGCTAAGGCATCCTCCGACACAAAGAGATTTTTGGGAGCGCTTACCTGGTGCATCGTTACCCCTTGGAGTGGTCTACTGGCTGCTGTTTTTGCTGCTGCATCGGCCATTGCATTTCCTTTACTCACCTGATCAGTGCATCTGATATGTGCTTTAACTTTTATGACAGCTACCTCTTTTGGTAATTGTAATGCATCAATTAACTGCTGGACTGCGTCAGCATTTTTAATGAGATGTCCTGCTGCCGTCAGGAATCCTCTAGACTTCCAAATTGAACCAAAATCATAAGCTATACCGAATGCGTATCTAGAATCTGTGTAGATGTTAACAATTCTACCTTCAGCTATCTTACAGGCCTCGGTCAGAGCCTTAAGTTCAGCCTCCTGGGCCGACTGATGTGGGAGCATTGGTTCTGCTTTGATTACTGCATTCAGGGAGACGATGGCATACCTGGTGTGGAAGGTACCTGAGTCATCTTGGTGGTGAGATCCATCTACAAAAGATTCAAAATCAGCATTAAGACTTTCAGTTTCAAACACTGTGGGTAGGCCTGCTGTTTCCTGTGCCATAAGCTGAACACAATCATAAGGAATCTCCTCTCTTGGATCTTCTTTGTACAATACCGTACCTGACCTCCCCCCTAGATCCGAGAGAGGCAACAATGTGGCAGGATTAAGTGTGGTACATCTCTGCAAAGAAACATTTGGAGGCATTAAAAATGCACATTGCAACCGAAGGTGACGTGCAGCTGAAAGGTGTGCCGGTTGCACCTGGTTCAGTATGGTGTATACATCATGAAGTGTAAATACTGTCAGTAGATGATCAAGCACGATATCTGATGATTTGTGGAGCAATTGTCCTACAGCATGTACCGCCCGTACACAGGACGGGGCACCCCTAGCCACTGCATCTAGTCTTCCACTGAAACAGGCCACTGGCCTTTGATTGTCACCATGTAACTGAGTCAATACTCCTGCCGCGCGTCCCTGCTGTTCATGGAGATACAGGGTGAATGGTAGTTCATAGTTGAGGGTTCCTAGCGCTGGAGCTGCCACAATCCTGTTTTTGAGAGAATAAAAACAATCTATACCTTCAGGAGTTAGTTTAAAAAGCACAATGGTAATAGTCATAGAGAGGCTGCATGAGGATTGACACAGCATGTCACCACTGTCTGCAGTAGAAAATCAGTCTAAGAAATATCCTAAGAGCGGCAACATTAACAGGAATAGGAAAATTCTGTACAACTTCTTTGCGAGCGCTGGTCAGATGTCAAGCCCCTCGGTATAATGCAATGTCCCAAAAAGATAACTGAAGATTTACAAAACTGCAGTCCATCCTTTGACACTTTACATCCAGCTTGGTACAGAAACAACATAAGTAATATTGTTGCAATACGACACTGTTTCCTGGAGGGGGCACAAATCAGTAAATCATCAACATATTATAAAAACAACATTGGCAAAATCAATAACTGTAAACTAAGCAGCATCCTGAGATATCTGGAACAAAAGTGTATATATATATATTGTAACAGCCAATACATAGAGGGTTAAATCCGGTAGCCGAAGGGAGAAGCTGAAGTTGGAATTTTTACTCGCTACTGATAAGGAACCTTAGCTGCAGAGATGCCGAAGGTGGGGGCTAGGTTTTAACTAAAACACCCCTTGTTACCAGTTTCTGCAATCTCTCCTGAAATGTCCTGGTCTCCTGCACTCGTGGCACACGTCTCCCCTCCCTATTGTTTGCAGGACGAGCACCCACAACATATATCCTTGCTCCTCTCTTTGCCTGCACTAAATCATGTTGTGCCCCTTGTACTATTCTGGCCAGATCCTCTGCTTTTACTGATCTCCAATCTGGTCTACTTTACTTCCAACTTTTCTTTGTTATTTCCTTTTCTATTCATGTATACACTTGCTAGAATTCTCTCACTAGTCTTGTTTTCTGGGACAAAACCCATTTCTCTTTTCTTAGAGCCCAGAAATAATCTTTTGGCTCTTCTTCCTTTCCCTGAACTAATATAATTTCCTTTCTCTGCCTGTCTATCCTTACATGCTTTTTTTTTTTTTTTCAATATTTCTGTAAACATACTTCTTACTTCTGCGTCATTGATTTCTGCATTACAGATCCGTTCCTACCAACATAACACTTGTATATCCCATCTATCAGTCTATCGTATCTAGCTTCATTTGCCAATTTTCCTTCTTCTGTGTTCCATCCCACATCTGACCAATCATAACAGTTTTCATTCCCTGGGCGGGTGACACAGACATAAAATATCCCTTTCCCCCCCCAAGTCTGGTGCGCTGATCCCTTGAAATCATTTCTATCACAGTTGAATATTTGACAGAAGTCGAACTTAAAAGTGACCACAGGGGCTGTAGTATTAACCCAGAAGTTAACCCCAAAGGTGGGCATGCTGGCACTACTGGAGATCAGGATACAGCCCAAAAGGATATGTATATCAGAAACTTCATGACTGCTGATTAATCTTGTCCTTCTTGCAGTGGGAGGCGTGAATCCAGGTGCTCTTGCCCTCGAGCTTCGGGCAGTAGGGGTGGTCAGGACCACAGTGTAGGGACCCTCAAATCTGGGCTGGAGACAGTCTCTTCTCAAAAACTTTTTCACGTACACAAGGTCACCAGGCGAGAAGTCGTGCATCGTGTCACCTGTAAATTCTGGGAGAGAAGCAGACACTGTAGAGTGGGTGTTAGTTAACTCTTTAGACAAAGCAATCACAAATTTTACTACTTTATCATTGGTTTCAGATAGCTCCTGGTGCCTAATTTCTCCTCTCCTGGGAGGGGCACCCACTGGGAACAGAGGTAGTGCAGTAGCTTCCGGATTAGGAACAAAAGCAGGGGCTGAAGGACCGAGCCCTGGGACAGGGGCCTCAACAACGGGACTAAAACCTTTTCCGGCTGTCCGGATGGTTGGTAGTAGGTACCAGAAGGCGTCAGGAGGGGATACAGGCCTGACTGGGTGGTTCCGGGTGTCCCAAGATGGCTGCTGGGTGTCCCAAGATGGCTGCTGGGGGAAGTGGAAAGGGCGTTGTCTGGGGGCTTCCCACTGTTGGGAATGGGAGGGGCATTGGGCTGGGCATTACACCAGGGGCGGCCCGCCCCACAGACACGGCAGGTCTCCGCCCAGGGCGGATTCTGTTCACCACATGCATTACAAGTCCAACCTCCCTTTGTTCTTAGATCGGTGCCATTATAGGCTGGTGGCTGGGGGCTTGGAACCACAGGCATGCATGAGTGGTACGGCAGCCATTTTAGTTACATCAACAAGATCACATGCAGAACATTTACATATCCGAACAAAGGCTCGGCACCTTCTGAACCACCTATACCATCTACTTCCCTCCAGCCCTCAACTTTCAAATCATTTGCTACTCTGAGATGTGCCTGAGCCTGATACAGGAGTCCCTCATCACATAACTTTCCCTTCTTCTGTCCTACATAATCCTTCCACACTGAAGGCTGAAGTCTCCCGTAGTAGGCAAACCCATCATCTTATACAAACTCCTCACATTTTTAACAGCCTTCCCGTGACTGAACAAGCTCACTGACTCCCACAGCACCACCCTCTAACTTATGAGGTCTCTCAGATCTAAACATACGCATCATGATTTAACAGAGTGCAATGATCTGTCGCGACTCAGACCACCGGCGCCACTTGCAGGTCACCACCCGTCAATACAGAGTCCCCGCTCCATGTACTGACAAGACAAAGAGCCCTACTCAATCTGTCCCTCTCCTAACTGTGGATGGTGACTTTACAGCACAGTTCGCCGTGACACTCTACACAGTACAGAGTCCCCGCTCCATGTACTGACACTGGGGCTTCTCCTAATGAGGCTCCCCGTGTTAGACAAAGAGCCCCTGCTCAATTTGTCACTTCTCAGACGAAGAGCCCAATGTCACGCTGTCTAATGATATGTATACAATGTCAGTAAACTATTAATACAGGAACAACACTCTATACAACAACTAGTATAGCAACATCAGCATGTAAGTATAGAATAGATTTACCTGACACGATATCTGCTGAACTAAGGGTTAATCTTGAGGACTTGATGAGCTGAAACAGGAAAGAGGTGGACCGGGATCTAACCTGACCCTAAACTGGGGTCCTAACTAATCCCTCACCTTGGAGGTACTGATAATGGTTCAGAGGTCCAAGTCTCCAACCTAACCCTGTCTCCTATCAGACCCTGAACCCTGTAATCAGTCCTAAGAAGGATCCTGACTACCACCAAAGGGATATGGGCTGATCTCAGCTAAATACACAGATTAGACATATAAGACAGACAGGATAACACTCGCTTGCATACACACTCAAACACCAAAGGAACATAAATGGTCTGGGAAACAAACTCCAACCAAGTTGAGCCCAGAACAACTAAGGAGCTCACAACTAAAGTCTATACAGATTCATTCCTATCTGTGGTCTGCATGAAGGTTTCACTGGCAACTCCCCAAGCAGACAACCAGAAATTTAAAGGAAACCAATCAACAAATAATCAATTGCAGCCGGGAGAAACTGCACCCAGTCCCAGCACCGAGCACAGACAGAATTAACTCCCTAGCTGCCAAACACAAAGAAACAGCAGCTCAGCTGTGAGAAGTCAAAATGTGCAACCGCGACGATCTTCGTGGCAATGCACACATGACAGTACCCCCCCTTCTACGAGGGGCCTCCGGACCCTCAGGGCCAGGCCTGCCCGGGTGAGTTCTGTGGAAGGTCCGAACCAAACGATCTGCGTTAACATCAGACGCAGGGACCCACGTCCTCTCCTCTGGACCATACCCCTTCCAATGCACCAAGTACTGAAGGGACCGGCGATTCAGACGTGAGTCAATGATCTTTGATACTTGAAATTCCAAGTTACCATTGACCAACACAGGAGGAGGAGGTAGAGGTGACGGTATGACTGGTGCCACATACCTTTTAAGTAATGACTTGTGGAACACATTATGAATTTTAAACGTAGGAGGGAGGTCCAGACGAAATGCCACAGGATTAATTATGGAACTGATCCTGTACGGCCCGATGAATCTGGGACCCAGTTTCCAGGAGGGCACTTTAAGTTTTATATTCCTGGTAGACAACCATACCAGATCGTTCACATTCAGATCTGGACCAGAAACTCTCCTCCTATCAGCCATACGTTTGTAACGGTTCCCCATCGCACTCAGATTATTCAATACACCTCTCCACACAGAAGCAAGTGACGACGAGAAACGCTCCTCCTCAGGAACCCCAGAAGGGCCCCCCCCATTGAAAGTACAAAACTGGGGATGGAAACCATATGCCCCAAAAAACGGGGACTTACCAGTGGACTCGCTCCGCCTGTTGTTAAGAGCAAACTCTGCCAGAGGCAAGAAAGAAGACCAGTCCTCTTGGTTCTCTGAGACAAAACACCAGAGATATATCTCTAAGCTCTGATTCAGACGCTCTGTCTGACCATTGGTCTGCGGATGAAAAGCCGAGGAAAATGACAATTGCATCCCCCGACGTAAACAAAATGCCCTCCAAAATTTGGACACAAACTGAGACCCCCTATCTGACACCACATCAGAAGGCAACCCATGAAGTCTAACGATCTCCCTAATGAACACCTGCGCCAGAGTTTTAGCATTAGGGAGTGCAGGAAGAGCAACGAAATGTGCCATCTTACTGAACCTGTCAACAACCACCAGTATGACAGTATTCCCTGATGACGGAGGAAGGTCCGTAATGAAGTCCATAGATAAATGAGTCCATGGACGCTCCGGAAGTTTCAAGGGTAAAAGGGTCCCAGACGGACGGGTATGAGGGGTTTTAGAGCGAGCACACACCCCACATGACGCGACAAAAGTTATAACATCTTTATTAGCATTAGGCCACCAAAACCGGCGAGAAAGGAGATCTAAAGTAGCCTTACTCCCTGGATGTCCTGCTAGAGCAGAATTATGATGTGCCTCAATAACCTTTTGTCTCAACAGATTTGGGACAAACAGTCTCCCTGGAGGTCCTGCAGGGGCGTCCCCCTGAGCCTCTAACACCTCCTCCTCAAGCTCAGAAAATACAGCCGACACTACCACCC
Source organism: Oophaga sylvatica (assembly GCA_033576555.1). Taxonomy (NCBI): domain Eukaryota; kingdom Metazoa; phylum Chordata; class Amphibia; order Anura; family Dendrobatidae; genus Oophaga; species Oophaga sylvatica. Next base: position 279,295,047 of record JARQOD010000003.1, on the reverse strand, counting down.
CCTCCTGAAGGATAGGACTCGGGTCATCCGTTTTCCCGGCCCCTGGGAAACTGCGAGACAAGGCATCAGCCTTTACATTCTTAGACCCCGGGCGATAAGTGACGACAAAATTAAACCTGGTAAAAAACAACGACCATCGAGCTTGTCTGGAATTCAGACGCTTAGCGGATTCCAAATACAACAGGTTCTTGTGATCAGTAATAACGGTAACCGGGTGGACTGCCCCCTCCAAAAAGTGACGCCATTTTTCAAAAGCTAACTTAATGGCCAAAAGTTCCCTATTGCCGATATCATAATTCCTTTCGGCGGACGACAATTTCTTAGAAAAGAAAGCGCACGGATGCCATTTACCAGGGGACGGACCCTGGGACAATATAGCACCCACCCCTACGTCAGACGCATCCACCTCCACAATGAACGGCTGAGATGCATCTGGTTGGATGAGAACGGGTGCCGAAGCAAAACATTTCTTCAAAGAGGAAAAGGCTTGGCAAGCTTTGTCCGACCATTTAGAAAAATCCGTCCCTTTTCTTGTCATGTCAGTGAGAGGTTTGACGACAGATGAGAAATTACAAATAAATTTCCGGTAGTAGTTAGCAAACCCAAAAAAACGCTGCAGAGCCTTAAGATCCCCTGGCTGATCCCATTCAAGCACTGCTCTCACCTTTTCAGGGTCCATACGGAAACCGGAGGCTGACACCAAAAAACCCAAAAACTGAAGTTCCTGTACGGCAAATACACACTTCTCCAGTTTGGCGTATAGTTTATTGTCTCGCAAGATCTGCAACACCTGTCTCACATGCTCCTGATGAGACACAAGATCTGGCGAGTAAATTAAAATGTCGTCCAAATATACAACCACAAACAGCCCCACAAGGTGACGAAAAATGTCATTAACAAAATGTTGGAATACTGCTGGTGCAGTAGTCAGACCAAAAGGCATGACTAGGTTCTCATAATGTCCCTCCGGCGTGTTAAACGCCGTTTTCCACTCATCCCCCTCTTTTATCCTAATCAGATTATACGCCCCCCTGAGATCCAATTTAGAAAACCATTTGGCGCCAACAATTTGATTGAAGAGATCAGGAATAAGAGGGAGTGGATACGGATCTCGAACAGTAATCCGATTAAGTTCGCGGAAATCCAAGCAAGGGCGTAGGCCTCCATCTTTCTTCTTAACAAAGAAGAACCCCGCGGCTACTGGGGAAGATGAAGGTCTAATATGCCCTTTGGCCAGACTTTCAGAAATATAATCTTTCATAGCCTGCCTCTCAGGACCAGAAAGATTATACAACCTAGCTTTAGGCAACTTAGCATCAGGAAGGAGATTAATAGAGCAGTCATACACGCGATGAGGAGGCAACTCCTGACACCCCTCCTCAGAGAAAACATCCCCAAAATCCTCCAAAAAAGGAGGCAATGTACTAGGCACGACCGCACTGATGACTGTGTTCATGCAGTTGCTTTTGCAAAACTCACCCCATTGGCTTATTTCTCTGGACTGCCAATTAATCACAGGGTTATGTTTAACCAACCAAGGAAGTCCCAACACAATGGGAGTAGGTAGACCCTCCAACACATAACAAGATAATTGTTCCCTATGTATTGCCCCTACCCGAAGGTCAATGTTATGAACCTCATGAACAAAGCTACCTTGGCCGAGAGGCCTGGCGTCAATGGAGAATATAGGGATCGGTTTGACCAATACACTCAGATGCATACCTTGAGCCTGAGCAAACTGAGCGTCAACCAGATTAGCCCCGGAACCACTATCAAGAAGAACAGACAATCTCTCCACTCTCGTACCAACTACCACCTCCACTGGTACAAGGAACTGAGAAGAACTGGCGGATGAAATACATACTCCCAGGTTGTCATCCACCACACAACCTGGGATTAACAGTTTTCCGGCGACTTTTGGCTCAACAAGGCACGGGATGGACATTCTCCAACAAAATGTCCCTCTTTCCCGCAGAAAAAACATCTTCTAGTCCTGCGGCGTACCGCCAATCCCCTCCTACGAAATGATGTCCCTCCCAACTGCATAGGCTCATCCGAACAGACAAGGGGAACCTCAACATAAGGGACTTTAGTGGTAGGTGGAGAAACAACAGGGAGTGGGTTACCTCACCCCTCTCCCGAAGCCGTCTATCAGTACGGATAGCTAAGGCCATAGCAGCCTCCAGAGAAGGAGGAGACTCATACTGAGCCAAAATGTCTTTTAATTTATCAGAAAGCCCATGACAAAACTGGCTCCTAAGAGCTGGGTCATTCCACTGAGTATCTGTGGCCCATCTACGAAACTCAGAAGCAAATTCCTCTGCCGGACGATCTCCCTGCTGTATCTTACGTAATTTTGTCTCAGCAAGAGAGACCCGATCTGGGTCATCATATACCAATCCCAGGGCAGTAAAAAATTGATCTACAGACAGTAGAGCCGGGGATCCCGGAGGAAGGGAAAATGCCCAGGATTGAGGGTCCCCTTGCAGAAGTGAGATAACAATTCCCACTCTCTGCTCCTCACTCCCTGATGATCGAGGCCGAAGCCGAAAATACAATTTACATGCCTCCCGGAAGGTGAAAAATTTGTCTCGCCCACCAGTGAACCTGTCCGGGAGAGCTACTTTAGGTTCAACTCTGGTTTGCTCCAGGGGAGACAAAACTTTGGACTTCATGTCCGTCAGCTCCATGGATAATCCCTGCAACTGCAGAGCCAGCTGGGCTACTGGATCCATGGTAACTGGAGATAATTTTTATGGCCAGTGAAAGTGTCACGCTGTCTAATGATATGTATACAATGTCAGTAAACTATTAATACAGGAACAACACTCTATACAACAACTAGTATAGCAACATCAGCATGTAAGTATAGAATAGATTTACCTGACACGATATCTGCTGAATTCAGGGTTAATCTTGAGGACTTGATGAGCTGAAACAGGAAAGAGGTGGACCTGGATCTAACCTGACCCTAAACTGGGCTCCTAACTAATCCCTCACCTTGGAGGTACTGATAATGGTTCAGAGGTCCAAGTCTCCAACCTAACCCTGTCTCCTATCAGACCCTGAACCCTGTAATCAGTCCTAAGAAGGATCCTGACTACCACCAAAGGGATATGGGCTGATCTCAGCTAAATACACAGATTAGACATATAAGACAGACAGGATAACACTCGCTTGCATACACACTCAAACACCAAAGGAACATAAATGGTCTGGGAAACAAACTCCAACCAAGTTGAGCCCAGAACAACTAAGGAGCTCACAACTAAAGTCTATACAGATTCATTTCTATCTGTGGTCTGCATGAAGGTTTCACTGGCAACTCCCCAAGCAGACAACCAGAAATTTAAAGGAAACCAATCAACAAATAATCAATTGCAGCCGGGAGAAACTGCACCCAGTCCCAGCACCGAGCACAGACAGAATTAACTCCCTAGCTGCCAAACACAAAGAAACAGCAGCTCAGCTGTGAGAAGTCAAAATGTGCAACCGCGACGATCTTCGTGGCAATGCACACATGACACCCTGGCTCAATTCGTCACTGATAAGACAGAGAATCCTAATCAATCTGTCACTAATTAGACTATCATGTGCGTCTTCTACCCCACTCAACACTTCAAGAATCTAAAATTTGTCCCAACTTTATTCTAACAGTCACAGGAAGGTAGCTATCTACATAAAGGTACAGTGACCGAAGGAGGAGGAAGGTGATGCTGACGCGAGTACACGCAGACATGCGACGTCACTCGGTCTCACTTGCTGGTTCGGACGTGGCGTGGGATTGCCTCCGGTCTCACCACTCAACCGGTCACCCACCCAGACCCAAAAAGACAATACAGCTTAAGCCAACAATGACTGACACACAGGCAAGTGGGACGCATATAAAGTATATGATCCCAACTTACCGTGTTCAACGGAGGGTGATCAGTCCTCGCACTCAGTCACCACGGGCACCACCGCAAAGTCCTCAGGACGGGTCCGGACGGGCGGCAATCCACTGCCCCACGTTGGATGCGCCAATTTGTCGGGGGTCGAAACGACAAACACTCGTCCTTCAGTCACTCCAAATTAGATTATAAGCATGGGTTAACCGTTTAAAGAATGAGTCAGACAATAGGCTGGTTCAAACTTCAGATCATGCTTAGAGGGCTGTGTGCAGGCACCAATCTCAGCAAGGTTCTGAGCTTTATTTCTGAGAACATGAGATTACATACACAGGATGTCAGGGTGGAGTAAAAGGGTGGACGAGAGCAGGGAAGTAAGCTATAGATGTCCATATATGTACATATCCAGCATCTGGCCATCTCTAATTGGTCCTTAGATCTTCTTCTAAGTCCTCCTTTCATCGTGTCATCCTTAAGTTTCGTTTCCTAAGAATCGATTCTAGTTTCCTTGCACATCACGTGGTTTCTCAGTTCAAGTTATTGAATAGTTGGTGTAGTACAGTGGTAGGACACAAGGTGGAGACAGACACCAATGCATTTCTCGGAGACAGACACCAACTGGTACTGACGTCATCTTCTTAGTATACATTTCAATCTGAATACTACTCATTCAAGGAAAACTTTGTGTTTTTTTAAATTGTAGTAAGTACATAAGCATATGGAAGTATAAGAAAACATATGAATATAAAGATATAAAAATAGCATATAAAATATATATAGAATATAAAAGTAGAAAATTATATTTTACCTTGACAGTATTACAGATCGCCAAGGGAGAGGTGGGGGTCCAGCTGCGCTGAGACCCCTGAGACCTCTAGACCACTTCTGGTGATCCAAGTCTCTTGTCCGATAAAAATAATAAAGTTTTCTGAGGAGCTGCTTCCAGCAGCGACCTATCCTCTGGACCTCAAATTTTAGACTGAAGAAGCAGGAGTAGGAGGAGCCCGAGCTGGAGGGGCCGGTCAACACTCTTTTTAATCTGAGGTGTCAATCCTATCTGGGCTCCGCCTACCCACTAGTCATTACTAGTGTGTCTCCTTTCCTTCCATTCTGCTGCTGAAAGATATAAATAAAGCCTAATGAGGGTATTCATGCAAATGGTTAAATAAGGAATTCCTTACTGATAGTCTCGGGAGCACGTCCCCTCTGGAAGAAGCGACTGGCGAAACGCGCATCAGGGATGCTGCAGCCTGATTAGAGGTATGGGAACCTTTTGCCAGCCATGAAACTGCTTTTTTCCTGCAAGCAGTATTTAGTTTTTGCCACATTGGCTCACATTTTGAACAGGGCAAATGTTTGATATAGGCATTAGTTCTGCTATATATAATATACTAGGCACTCTTTTCTATAGCTTGCACAACTTATAAACCACTTGGTTTTTTATATATGTATATATGAGCTAGGCGTATATTCATGGTTACTGAGGTGTTATTTAAAGAGGAGAACTTTATGCTGCACCATATAGTAGATATATATAGCACACTTGAGCAGTTTTTTTTGTTTTTTTTTTGAGCTAGGCGTATATTCATGGTTACTGAGGTGTTATTTAAAGAGGAGAACTTTATGCTGCATCATATAGTAGATATATATAGCACACTTGAGCAGCCTTTTTCTCTCCCGAGATTATTAGTAAAGAATTCCTTATTTAACCATTTGCATGAATACCCTCATTAGGCTTTATTTATATCTTTATTGCATATGTTCCCCGCCTTTTTGTATATGTATGAATATTTTAAATTCATTTTTAATAATTGTTTAATAAAAATTATTTTTATATTGAAAAACCTCATTTTTCCTTTTTTGAAGTATATTTGTGGAGGTATAATTTTGTAGGCTAATACATATGAGTAAACCCCCAAGGAACTTATCTAGATGTGTGGTGAGCACTTTGAACCCCCAAGTGCTTCACAGAAGTTTATAACGTAGAGCCGTGAAAATAAAAAAATCATATTTTTTTCCACAAAAATAATCTTTTTGCCCCCAAATTTTTATTTTTATAAGGGTAACAGGAGAAATAGGACCCCAAAAGCTATTGTGCAATTTGTCCTGAGTACGCTGATATCCCATATGGGGGGGAACCACTATTTTGACGCATGGCAGAGATCGGAAGGAAGGAGCACCGTTTTTAAATGCAGACTTTGATGGAATGGTCTGTGGGTGTCATGTCGCGCTTGGAGAGCCCCTGATGTGCCTAAACAGTAGAAACCCCCCAAAATGACCCCATTTTTTAAACTAGACCCCCCAAGGAACTTATCTAGATGTGTGGTCAGCACTTTGAACCCCCAAGGGCTTCACAGAAGTTTATAACGTAGAGCCGTGAAAATAAAAAAATCATATTTTTTTCCACAAAAATGACCTTTTTGCACCCAAATTTTTATTTTTCTAAGGGTAACAGGAAAAATAGGACCCCAAAAGCTATTGTGCATTTTGTCCTGAGTACGCTGATACCCCATATGTGGGGGGAACCACTGTGATCTCCTTACTGCGATCTTTGGGAGGCACAATGAACAAATCTACAAAAGGTGAAGAATTGGTTTTCTTTTTTACGCCGTTCCTCGTGCGGCATTAGTGATTAGGCGACTTTATTCCTCGGATCGGTGCGATTACAGCGATACCAGATTTACATCCTTTTTTCATGTTTAGCTTCTGTCACACTCTAAAAGATGGTTTTTTTTTGGAATAATTTTTTGTAAGAAATTTTTGCATCGCCGTATTTTGAGAGCTATAATTTTTCCATATTTCGGCCGACAGAGTTATCTGTGGGCTTATTTTTTGCGGGATGAGCTGACGTTTTTATTGGTACCATATTCGGGCACATAACGTTTTTTGATCGCTTCCTATTCCGATTTTTGTGGAAGCAGAATGAACAAAAACCAGCAATTCAGGAATTGTTTTTTTTTTTTCCTCCGTTCCGCGTGTGGTAAAATTGATAAAGGAGCTTTATTCTTCGGATCACTACGATTACAGCGATACCTCATTTATATATTTTTTTTTATGTTTTGGCGTTTTTTACACAAAAAATTTTATAGAAAAAATAATTATTTTTGCATCAGTTTATTCCGCGAGCTATAACTTTTTTATTTTTTCGCTGATGATGCTGTATAGCGGCTTGTTTTTTGCGGGACAAGATGACGTTTTCAGCGGTACCATGATTACTTATATCTGACTTTTTGATCGCGTGTTATTGCACTTTTTCCAAGCGGTATGATATACCGCTTGGAAAAAGTATAATTTACTACTTTTTTGTGTTTTTTTTTTACGGCTTTCACTGAAGGGGTTAACTAGGGTTATGCTTTTATAGATGGGATTTTTACGGACGTGGCGATACCTAACATGTGTCTCTTTTTTGTTTTTTATTTTTTTTATTACATAAAAATGTGTATTTTTTAGGGGATTTTTTAAAATTATTTTTTAATATTTTTTTACAATTTAAAAAAAAAATGATTTTTTTTAACTTGTCCCTTTATGGGACTTTCACTTTTTTTTACTTTTTATTGCAGTTACAATGCATTGCAATGCTCCAGCATTGCAATGCATTGTACCTATGGGGAAAGCTGCTGTGACCATGATCACAGCAGCTTCCCGTAGCTAGATGACCCGGAGGTTGTCATGACAACCCCTGGGTCATCAAGGCAGAGATCGGGCCCTGCAAATACATTTCAGGGCGCCGATCTGAGGCAGAGGGAGCTCCCGACCCTCTGCCTCCCCCCCTGAGCTCTGCGATCGCGCTGGATCGCAGCAGTCAGGGGGTTAACAGCCAGGGGCGGTGGGGGCTCCACTCCTGGCTGTCAGTGCAGGAAGCCTGGCCACTGCAGCGCCGGCTCCTGCACTGATCGCGCTGGAGAAGCTGAAATTTCAGCTTCTCCTGCACATCGCTGCTGTGTTTGGTCAGTCAGATTGACTGACCAATCACAGCGCTGTGGGTGCGGGGACTGACGGCAAAGGTCCCCGCACCGCTTGCCGTGCCTGTCAGCTGTCTGTGACAGCTGTCGGCACTGAACTACCACTGCGTGTTTACACGCAGTGGTAGATCAAAGGCATGACGTGCACAGTCCGTCCTGGTGCCGGAACTGGCACCTTGCCATGACGGACTGTGCACGTCAGTGGACATTAAGGGGTTAAATTGTCATTTTGACATGCACATTATCAGACACTTTATTTGTGTGCACTAATTTAGTTTGCATTGTCCTAATTATTATTTAGCACCACACACAAGTTTTTTTTCACTTATTTACATTTTTTGTGCCATATACACCGTATATATAATATATACATATTATATATAATTTTATTAATATTCCTGGTGATATTATCTGAGCATATTACTTATACACACTGTGAGAATATATATATATTTTATTAGTTATATTAATTATTGTACTTTATTTTTTTGTGTATTGTTTACATCATTTCAGCTTGTGGTGTGTTTTTTCTCTTCTTTTCTCTTTTTAAAAAAACATTATTACTCATTTATTATTTTTTACATGGTTTTATTGTTTGTTCATGAGCTTATTTCTGTTTAATAAAGGTAATATTTTGATACATTATGCTTTTGGTCTCGTTATCTTTTCCCTCTCATTAAGTCATTTCCCTCCACATCCTGGGTGTTTCTCTATGTATGGGTACACGTTGGCGCTCGGAAGGGAAGTAGTGACGTTTTGGATTGCAGACTTTGATGGAATGGTCTGGGGGCGTCATGTCGCATTTGGAGAGCCCCCGATGCGCCTAAACAGTGGAAACCCCCCACAAGTGACCCCATTTTGGAAAATAGACCCCACAAGGAACTTATCTAGATGTGTGGTGAGCGCTATGAAGCCCCAAGTGCTTCACAGAAGTTTATAACGTACAGTCGTAAAAACAAAAAAATCATTTTTTTTAAAAAAAAATGATATTTTTACCCCCAGTTTTTTATTTTCCCAAGGGTAAAAGAAGAAATAGGACAAATTGCACAATAACTCTTGGGGTCCAGAGTACACTGATACCCCATATGTGGGGGTAAACTACTGTTTGGGCGCATGGCAGAGCTCAGAAGTGAAGGAGCACCGTTTGACTTTTTCAACGCAGAATTGGCTGAATTGAGATCAGACGCCATGTCACATTTGGAGAGCCCCTGATGTGCCTAAACAGCGGAAACCCCCCAATTCTAACTCCAACCCTAACCCCAACACACTCCTAACCCTAGTCTCAACCCTAACCACAAACCTAACCCTAACACACCCCTAACCCTAATCCCAACCCTAACCCTAATCCTAACTTTAGCGCCAACTCTAACCCTAACTTTAGCCGCAACCCTAACCCTAATGGGAAAATGGAAATAAATACTTTTTTTTAATTTTATTATTTTTCCCTAACTAAGGGGGTGATAAAGGGGGGTTTGATTTACTATTTATAGCGGGTTTTTATGATTGGCAGCTGTCACGCTAAAAGACGCTTTTTATTGCAAAAAATAGTTTTTTGCATCACCACATTTTGAGAGCTATAATTTTTGCATATTTTGGCCCACAGAGTCATGTGAGGTCTTATTTTTTGCAGGACGAGGTGACGATTTTAGTGGTACCATTTTTGAGCACGTGACATTTTTTGATCGCTTTTTATTTCGATTTTTGGGAAGTTAGAATGAACAAAAATCAGCAATTCATGAATTTCTTTTGGGGGAGGCGTTTATACCGTTCCGCGTGTGGTAAAATTGATAAAGCAGTTTTATTCTTCGGGTCAGTACGATTACGGCGATACCTCATTTATATCATTTTTTCATGTTTTGGCGCTTTTATAGAATAAAACCAATTTTATATAAAAAATTATTATTTCTGCATCGCTTTATTCTGCGAGCTATAACTTTTTAATTTTTTCGCTGATGATGCTGTATGGCGGCTCGTTTTTTGCAGGACAAGATTACGTTTTCAGCGGTACCATGTTTATTTATATCGGTCTTTTTGATCGCGTGTTATTCCACTTTTTGTTCGGCAGTATGATGATAAAGCATTGATTTTTTGCTTTGTTTTTTTTAATTTTTTTAAGAGGTTCACTAAAGGGGTTAACTAGTGGGACAGTTTTATAGGGGGGGTTGTTACAGACGTGGCGATACCAAATATGTGTACTTTTATTGTTTTTGTTTTTTTATTTACAGGAAAAAATGAATTTATTGGGGAATATATTTTTTTTTTTTATGATTTTTTTAAACAATTTTTATTTTTTTAACTTTTTTACTTTGTCCCAGGGTGGGACATCACAGTATTTTAGCAGATCGCTGGTGTGACAGTGTGCACAGCACTCTGTCACACCAGCGATCGCTCTGGCATCGCTGCAGGCTTCTCAGTGCCTGCTCACAGCAGGCACTGAGGAAGCCGCCTCCCTGCAGGACCCTGGCGCCATCTTGGATCCAGGGACCTGGAGGGAGGACGGACCCTCGGAACAGCGCGACACATCGCGCTGCTCTGAGGGTCTCAGGGGGGCGCGCAGGGAGCCCCCCTCCCTGCGCGATCCTCCCGTGCCCCCGGTACACCGCGATCATGTTTGATCGCGGTGTGCCAGGGGTTAATGTGCGGGGAGCGGTCCGTGACCGCTCCTGACACATAGTGCCGGGTGTCAGCTGTGATAATCAGCTGACACCCGGCCGCGATCGGCTGCGCTCCCCCCGGGAGCGCGTCTGATCGCTGGGACGTACTATCCCGTCCATGGTCATACGGGCCCAGGTACCATGGACGGGATAGTACGTCGGATGGCAGTAAGGGGTTAAAGACTGACACCACCGGATCACAGGTCAGACGCTGTACACACTGCCTCAGTCTGCTTCATTATAGGGAATCTTCCGCTGGGAGTTCCATCTGAATCATGTATTTGAGAGATTTACTCAGAAAACCCGGTGTAAGCGCTTAGCGTAGAGCGCAGGAGAAATGTGAGCTGAGCATTACTGCGCTCTTTGGGAAGCAGAATGAAAAAAATCAACAGCAGGTGAAGAATTGTTTTTATTTATTTTTTACGCCTCTCATCGTGCAGTGTAAGTGATTAGACGACTTTATTCTTTGGGTCTGTACGATTTCAGCGATTACCAAATTTATACATTTTTTTATTTGGCTGCTGTCACACTAAAAGACGCTTTGTATTGCAAAACAAGTTTTTGCATCCCCATATTTTAGATAGCTATAATTTTTCCATATTTCGGCTGTCAGTCATGTGAGGGCTTGTTTTTTGCGGGACAAGTTGACATTTTTATTGGTACCATTTTCGGACACGACATTTTTTGATCTTTTTTAGTGAAGAGCGAATAGTGAAATTTTCAGATTTGGGAAAATCAGCACAAATAATTTCAAATATCCATGTATTTGTACCGAATAACGAATCCAATGCAAGTCAATTGGAAAGCCGAATATTTTTCTGCTGGGCCCAACAAACAGGTCTGGGGCCCTGAGAAAAAAGCTGAAATGGATGGGAAAGAGCTAAAACTAAATGGGAACAGCATGGAGAAGATGCCTGCATGCCTTTCTGACTCCCATATGGTATCTGGGAATAATGTCAGATTATTGCGCCCGTTTTACAGTTTTATGAAAAGACCTACCAAACCTAATTTTTTTAAAGGGAATAATTGCATGTACAGGTGCTGCTTACAAAATTAGAATATCATCAAAAAGTTCTTCAATACAAAAAGTGAAACTCATATTTTATAGAATCATTACAAACAGAGTGATCTATTTCAAGTGTTTATTTCTGTTGATGTTGATGATTATGGCTTACAGCCAATGAAAACCCAAAAGTCATTATCTCAGTAAACTTGAATAATTAGCAAAAAAACAACTGCAAAGGCATCCTAAGCATTTAAAAAGGTCCGTAAGTCTGTTTCAGTAGGTTGCACAGTCATGGGGAAGACTGCTGACTTGTCAGATGTCCGGAACGCAGTCATTGACACGCTCCACAAGGAGGGTAAGCCACAAAAGGTCATTGCTAAAGAAGCTGGCTGTTCAGAGTGCTGTATCAAAGCATATTAATGGAAAGTTGAGTGGAAGGAAAAAGTGTAGTAGAAATAGGTGCACAAACAACCAGGATAACCGCAGCCTTGAAAGGTTTGTTAAGAAAAGGCCATTCAAAAATTTGGAGGAGATTCACAGGGACTGGACTGCTGCTGGAATCATTGCTTCAAGAGCTACCCCACACAGAGGTATCCAGGAAAAAAGGTCTGCAAGTGTTGCATTCCTTGTCTCAAGCCACCCATGACCAAGGGACTATGCCAGAAGTGTCTTATCTGGGCCATGGAGAAAAAGAACTGGACTGTTGCCCAGTGGTCCAAGGTGTTTTCAGATGAAAGTAAATTTTGCATTTCATTTGGAAATTAAGGTCCCAGAGACTGAATGAAGAGTGGAGAGGCACACAATCCAAGCTGCTTGAGGTCTAGTGTGAAGTTTCCACAATCAGTGATAGTTTGGTGAGCCATGTCATCTGCTGGTGTAAGTCCACTGTGTTTTATCAAAACCAAAGTCAGCGCAGCCGTCTACCAGGAAATTTTAGAGCACTTCCTGCTTCCCTCTGCTGACAAGCTTTTTGGAGATGGAAATTTCATTCTCCAGCAGGACTTGTCACCAGTCCACACTTCCAAAAGTACCAATACCTGGTTTAAAAACAACAGTTTCGAACGATCCAAGATGGCTGCCGGAGAGGTCAGATGCGTGTGAGGAGGCTCCAGACTGGTAGGACTCAATCTATCCCATCTGACCACATCTGGTCACCTCACGGCGCTGTGCCATCGCCCCTATCAGCCTCCACACTACCCTGATCTATCTGGGCCGACCATTGCCCACAAACTCCTCTGCCTGGATGCATTTTAAGACCGAGAACCAGGCCTGACATCCGAGCCAGGCTCTGCCCGATGCCGGGAGTGCGGCTGCTGTTCTTTCACCCCAGGATCCCCTGCTAATTGTGCCTAATTCATCGGAACGCTCCTATCAACGGGCGGGTGAACTCTCCCGGATATGACATATACCTGGGGACCGGCAGGTGAGGGAGGTCCGTGGAGCCGGGCGCAGGCGCCATTTTGTCGGCTGCTCCTTCCAGGGGTGGTGAATGGGTCCCGCTCTCCACGCTGCTGGGGTACGACGGTGGAACACGAGAGCAACAGCTAGTGCTCCCCTGAGCTGACAGGCGACCTGGACGCAGCGTCAGCAGCCTTCTTATAACCTGAGTGGTTTACACATTTCAAGCTGAGGTGAGGTGCTGCATATAGACTGAGTTACAACAGCCATAGTGCTGTGAGGAAAGAAGATTTACAACTAGAGACCGTGCCCATATTCTGTAGCGGAGAGCCGGTTAAACCTCCTGAAGTGCTCTGTCTCTACACCCCCCTCGGTAAACTATTAATCTTAGGACAAGCTAGACTGTATCAACGGAGTCTGCACTTTATTGCTGTTTCCAATTTATCAGGCCTGGAATATTCATACAGCTGGCAAACTGCATATTTCGTACAGCGGCACTCCTGTGGTGACACTGCCCCCAAGTGGTGGATAAAAACGTGTCTGATAGTGCTCTGACACCAAAGCTTACTTCTGCGGCATTCGGATCTAAGGAGCACTTGTAGGCCCATCACAAAAGGGACATCTTTCTCCCTGAACCCCATACGATCTCTTAGGGTGCATTCTACAGTGTTGTCGGCCTCCCTTGAGTTTTTTTTTTATTATTATACTGTGCAATGGACATGACTAACTACCTTCCTGCTTATAGGCAGGGGGAGACACATGTTTTAAATACACTAGCAAAATCCTATAGCCCACTGTAGCCAAAGATATGGAAATCTGGTGTGAAAACACAACGAACCGTGTCTAAAACCATGAAATCCATTACGCAAGCCGATGTAGATAAATGTTTGAAAAACCAAACAGCCCTCCCAGACCCCACCAGATCCCTGAAGCAAACTGACTCACAAATAGAAGAAGACTCAGACCCTGAAAGCGACTCTGACATTGGAGGAACCTCGAGAGACAATTCAATGACACGCTCTTTCATTAAAAGGATCTTATCCAAGGCGCTTGAACCGATTGGAAAAGAATTGGCCGAAATACAACATGACCTATCTCAACAAGGGCACAGATTGGAGTCAATGGAGCAAGGTCAGACATCCATAACACATCACACCAATAACCTACTTGATTGCTTAAAGGTGCATGAAAACCAGCTACATGACATTCAATCTATGCTGGAAGACCATGAGAATCGCGAATGAAGAAACAATATTTGCATCAAGGGCCTCCCGGAATCTGTAGCATATGATGCCTTGGCTAAAGCTGCAAAAGAGATTTTCAGCAACCTATTGCTAGAAGAGGACCCCAGAGACATTGAGCTCATACGAGTACATAGATCACTCCGCCCCAAGGCAAGGTGAGCCTCCGCGTGATGTTCTATGCCACTTTTTGGACTTTAGTACAAAAGACCTGATACGTAGAGCTCATGAAACAGAAGAAATTGTCTACGAAGGCTCACAACTGAGACTCTTCCAAGACCTCTCGGCCATAACCCTCAAGAAACGTTGGCTCCTTAAACCTTTCACAGAAGCTTTAATTCAAAAAGGTCTTCGCTTTCGCTGGCTGTTCCTGTTCGGGATCTCTGTTATAGCAGACAAAAAGAGACTTCTGGCCAGAAAGTCTTCGGATATTAGAGCCATATGCAAAACATTGGATATTACTCTAGAGGTCTATACTGACTTAGAGGTTTTCCACACAGCATCCCTTCATCATCCACTATAGGCCCCATCCCCATGGCATATTGCAGGAACTCCCAAGTCACAGAGACTAAAGAGGAAAGCGACCAAGACTCCATCATTGAAAGGAGATATAGAAGCACCTTGAACTTGAGATCTGCCTGCGCACCGTATCAAGGGTCTCATCATTGTTCGCAATGTTTTTGTTAGTTCTACTTGATCTATCCCCTGATTATTATAGTGAACACATTCATTAGGGCTTTAGGTACTTTAGCGCCTCTCCCCCAATAGCCGGCAAATATGATTGACAGGTTATTTGGTATATTCTATAGATGTATGTTAAGAATTGTGTTGAATTTGAAACTTATGCTGTTCTTTCTTACTCTCCTTCCTTTCTTATCCTGCCCTTCTACACCCCTCCTTCTATTCCCTTTACCACTGAATAACCCCATCATCACGCCACAACTGAGACATCTATGGACGCCTGCCCAGCATCTTCTTGCCAGGCCGCCTATCGTGTACATGGCTACTCGAGATTAGGTATTTATTTTTGCCACATTTAATGACCACAGCCTAAACTCACCGGTCACTTGGCAACATACATTGGCTCTACTCAAAAAACAAAAGGCAGACATTCTACTAGTGCAAGAAACTCACTTTAAACCTAATAAGCTACCCAACTTTGAGCGTGCACATTATGATACATGGTTCCATGTTACCACCTCACAGTCAGGCGCGAGATTCAACTCGGTGGCGATAGCAAGAGGGGTGCCATTTCAGGTGCAAAAAATACTGGCCGATCCTCTTGATATATACTGGTTAAGTGCCTACTAGCCGGGAATCTGGTGACGATTTGTAGTCTATATGCCCCCAACAAGAAACTTTTGAAATGGCTGTTAGCGACGTTGAGAAAAAATTTAAAATTTTAAAGAAGGTCTCCTTATAGGAGGTGATCTCAATGTGGCCCTGGAGCCTCTAATAGATACAACAAAAAAGAAAAGTGCTATCTCCTCAAAAGATCTTAGTAGAATAAAAACGCAGATCCAATATCTGCAATTAATAGCTATATGGAGATACTTACATCAAACCGACCGTGACTATGCTTTCTACTCCCACCCTCATACATCTTACCACAGACTGGACTATATTTTTATTCCTAAAAGATTTCTCCATAATACAAAAATATCCAATATATTACCCAATATTCACTCATATCACTCCATTGGGACTCTTGAACTGACGCTGACTAAACCTTTCTCTCCCTGTAGATCATGGCAACTCAATGAGTCGGTACTGAATTCCCCCACAACTCGCGACTGTTTTACTAAGGTGCTTAATCAGTACTTTGACCAAAATGATAATGGGGAGGTCTCAGCTCCAATTTTATGGGAAGCGCACAAATCAGTAGTTAGAGGGGAAATTATTTTGATTTCCTTCTTCCTTCATAAGCAACAACAACGGATAGATACACTATATGCCGAAATAGCCGCCCTCGAAGCCCAACATAAGAAACAGACGGAACCACAAACATTGTCTCAATTAACTCAGAAAAAACAACAACTAAAAGATTTTAAACTTAAAATCTGCAAAATGGTATTCCTCATGGCGGACTAAAATGTTCGTACATGGTGATAAAGCTTTTCTAAGCTCATGCTCACAAGATTACGGCAGCGTCAAGCTCTCACATACATCCACGCGATTAAAAACTCAAAAGGCTCTCCGCAACTGTAATTATGGTCAGATAGAGTCAGAATTTTTGAATTATTATAAACACCTTTACAATCTGCACCTGTTTGAATTACCCCAAGAAAGGCTAGAGAGGAAACAATCCATTAAATACTTCCAGTCCCGTCTGGGTTTACCAAAGTTATCGGACTCACAACAACAACAGCTAACCAAACCTTTCCGGTTGGACGAGCTCCAGTCTACCCTGTTGAAGTGCCCATCTGGCAAGGCGCCGGGCCCTGATGGTCTTCCATCTATTTATTATAAATCCTTCCCCTCGATCCTTCTCCCTTGCCTGTTAGATATGTGTAATTCTGCGCCGGGGACAACTATTTCCCTGCCCAGGCCCTAGAAGCTAGAATATCACTAATATATAAAGAGGGTAAGGACCAAGAACTTTGCAGCGGTTATAGGCCGATTTCTTTATTAAATGTCTACTTAAAGCTATTTGCTAGTATGCTAGCGCGAAGAATCGCTGAGTTCTTGCCAGATCTAATCTCGTTGAACCAAACGGGTTTTGTGGGGGGGGGAGAGAGGGGAAGGACAATGCATATAAAATACTCCATCTTATGCACTATGTGAAACAGAGGAAATTCCCATTAGTGTTTCACGGAACTGATGCAGAGAAAGCCTTCGACAGGGTGTACTGGACTTACCTAGAGGAAACATTGTTTGGTTTTGGTTTTCCACAACAACTGATCCTAGCCATAATGAAGATGTACAAAGATTCTTCAGCTCGTATTAAGGTACTGCCACACTAAACAATCCCGCTAGCGATCACTATAACGACGCATACTAATGCGATCGCTAGCGGGATTGTTTCTATATCGCTAAATGCGGCCACATTTAGCGATATAGTTAACGACGCTATCGCCGTTAGCGATCTTCTTAACGACTTTAGCGGTACAAAAGTACCGCTAAATCGCTAAGAAAAGGTGCCACACAGCGATAAGATACTTACCCAGCGGGAGCGCCGACGAGAAAATAGGGTCCGGAACGATTCCAGCGACGAGCGAGATCACAGCAGGAAGCTCGTCGCTGGAAGCTGCCGCACTGAACAACATCGCTAACAGGATCGCTAAATAGTGACGTTTTTTAGCGATCCCGTTAGCGATATTGTTTAGTGTGGCATACCCTTTAGAATCAATGGCTTTTTAACAGACACATTCATCATCAAAAACTGTACGCGACAAGGTTGCCCTTTGTCTCCAATGCTTTTTATTCTAGAGATGGAACCACTATTGAGTGCAGTGCAGCAATGTCAAGAGATAGATGGCATCAAAATCGGTAATAAACATCATAAATCGGCGGCCTTTCCTGATGACTTGCTTGTTCTAAGGACCAATCTTCTTAAGAGTCTCCCCTCTTTGGTGGGGATTCTGGAGGAGTATGGTAATCTCACAAACTTCAAGGTTAATACGTCCAAATCTGAGGCATTGGATCTAAATGTGCCATCTCATACACTATGCAAACTGAAGGAGCTGTACCCGTTTTCTTGGCCTAGCAGTTATATTTCCTATGTGGGATTAAAAATTAGAACTGATAAGGAAATGTTTCAGCTCAATTATCACCCTTTAATAGACAAGGTGGCGGATACCATCCGCTCTTGGAGAGATCATTTTTTGCCATGGACAGGAAGGAAAAATTTACTGAAAAGCCTGATCCTTCCCAAATTCACATATTTATTCTCAATGCCTACCATTCACATTCTTTTCTATCTAAAGTTAACTCATTATTTTTTAATTATATATGGAAAAACCCAAACCCCGTATAAACTCACGCATATTATCATTACCTAAAAGAAAAGGGGGAATGGGAGCTGTTAAGAATTATTACTATGCTGCTGTACTGTCACGGACGGTGGACCTAATACGGGGCTCACATGACAAACTATGGGTCTCAATAGAAAATATAATTTCACCTTTGCCGCTTAGATCCCTGTTACTGACATACACTAAGGGGTGGAAATACCCCTTGTTTAGTAACCTCTTACCCAAGCGATGCTCAGGATTTGGTCGAAAACACTAACCTTTTTGACTCCCACTTCGTCATCACTGTTGACGCTCCATGATATTTTGGTACTGCCCACAGGTGTGGCGAGTGAGGGGACGGACCATGGACGAAGGATGGGAAACGTATCCATAGATCAGATAATGGCAGATGGGGCACTGCTCTCGCTGTCTGAACTGAAAAATTCACGGACCTCTCGAGCCTTAACTTTTTACAGTATAATTCTTTGAAGGAATCGTTGAAGCGAATCCACTATTGTCCTGACATAACATGCAAACTCACACCATATGAAGTGCTATGCTCCAGAATATCCAAACCCTCTAAAGTTCTATCCAAAATTTACCAGTCATTGTTGTCTAGAGATCTCTGCCTGAGGAGAGCTTATATTGCCCACTGGAAAAAGGACTTAGGCTACAAACTAAGGGCCCCGTCACACATAGCGACACACCAGCGATCCCGACAACGATATGCACTTGTCAGGATCGCTGGTGTGTCGCTACATGATCGCTGGTGAGCTGCCAAACAGGCAGCGATCAGGACAGCAACACTGCGGGTAACGTTGCTTAGTTACCCGCAGTGTACTTTGGATACCAGCCCGCTGGTGCAGGGATCTGGTAACCAAGGTACTCATCGGGTGTATGCTGGTATCCAACGTACACATCGGGTTTCAAGGCTGGCCAGCGGGAGACCAACAATCAAAAAAATGTCCTGGCCTTTGGACAACGATCAGCGATACCCGGCAGGGGGGCCGGTCGCTGATCAGTGTCACACACAGTGATATCGCAGGGGAGATCGCTGTTGCGTCACAAAACGAGATCGCTGTGTGTGACGGGGGCTTTACGCAATCAAAAATAGACCACGTCTATGCACACTCGCATGGTCCAATGAGCTGCATTCAGACCCAAGAAAAATAGTTTTAAAATAGTAGCTAGATGGTACACTTCACCGGTGCGGACTTTGGCCTGGCGGGAGGGCGCATAGACCAGGTGCTGGAGATGCGAAACAGAAGAAGGTATTACTTTCACATTTGGTGGACGTGTCCAGTCCTTCGTCGTTTTTGGGTAACAACAGAAAGACTTACTGGAGATATTACGGGGACAAAAGTTACATTAACACCAGAAATTGTATTACTGAATTTCCCCATATCCACTAAGCAAAAAAGAACCTCCATCCTTGTTCACAATATAATCGCCATGGCCAAACTTCTTGTCCCCACTTGCTGGAGATCTACCCAAATCCCCACACTGCAGCAGTTGCTGACAAAAATAGACCAATTATTTCATATGGCTGAGGTAGTGGCCTCTGTGAATCATACGCAGGAGTCCTTTAAAGAGATTTGGCACCCATGGATTCTTTTTAGATCTATCTTTAGTCTCCTTCAAATATAATATCTTAAGTCAAAAAATTTTCATCTTGTGGTGATGTCGGATCCCCCTCGCTACCTTCTCCTGCATTCTCTCTTACCTTTTTTCCCTCATACATATCCCTTCTTTCCTCATTCCGCCCTCCTACTCCTATCCCTATTTCTAAACCTGATACTCCTTTGTTTGTACTTTAATGTTTTATGCATTGCACCATTATGTGCTTTATCTGACTTTGTTTACTTGAGTTGGTGTTATCATTCCTTTATTATTCAATAAAAAGAACATAGAAAAGAAAGAAAAACAACAGTTTCACTATACTTGATTGGCCAGCAAACTCACCTGACCTTAACCCTATAGAGATTCTATGGGGTATTGTCAAGAGGAAGATGAGAGATACCAGACCCAACAATGCAGATGAGCTGAAGGCTGCTATCCAAGCAACCTGGGCTTCCCATAACACCTCAGCAGTGCCACAGGCTGATCGCCATCATGCCACGCCGCATTGATGCAGTAATTGATGCAAAAAGAGCCCTGACCAAGTATTGAGTGCATTTACTGAACATACATTTCAGTAGACCAACATTTCGGATTTTAAAATAATTTCTCAAGCTGGTGTTATAAAGTATTCTAATTTACTGAGATAATGACTTTTGGGTTTTCATTGGCTGTAAGCCACAATCAACATTAACAGATATAAACACTTGAAATAGATAACTATGTTGGTAATTAATCAATATTATACCTGAGTTTCACTTTCTGTATTGAAGAACTGAAATAAATTAACTTTTTGATGATATTCTAATTTTGTGAGAAGCACCTGTATATAGAGCAAGTTTCATTTCTCATATTATTCTGTGTAAGCCTGAAACCTGAAGAAGTGTGTGGAGCATGTTAATGCATTGATGTTCCACAATGTCAGCGTGCAGACCCAAAAATCAACATCAGGCTACCAGATACATGTTTTAAGAGACCGTGAGAAGGGCAATACAATAAAAAAAAATAGGGACCATGATGGGGACCTCACAATACATTTTGCAGTTATTATCATTGCTAGAGATAGGGAGTACAAATTTCACCATTGCACAATGTACAAAGGTTTCTAAAAATTTTAAAACCTTATCCACGTGGGCTATACATATGACCACTAAGTACTTGTTGCAGAAGCCGGTGGAGTAGGACGCAATTCCCTGAACAAAATGGGTTTGGATGGAAAGGCATTGACGTTAAGACTTCTAAAAAAGAATATTTGGCTTGTATTTAAGTTAGGTTGCTGTCATTCGTAGGGCTTACAAAGTCAGAGGAAATGCAGCACTTGTTCAATTTTCAAAGAGTTAGCCTGTCTGCATTTTCCATTGAAAGGCGTATGCACCTATCTGTTATGATTGCACCGGCTGAACTTAAAACCCCCTCAGACAACACACTTATGGCAAGACATGGCAGCATCTCCAAGGTGTACAAGGAGAGTTTGGGCCAAGTGTCCAGCTTGGACACCCAATAGTTAAAGGGCACTGAAGAATCAGGAAGGACGCTGGTATGGTCACTTAAGTAGCCCTTCACCATCCTGATCAACTTCTCCCTCCTTATCATATTTACACCCACAGATAGCTCTTGCTGATGTGACAATTTCATGAAAATCGCCCGCCACCCTCTCCCCTTGAGTTGCATGTGGTGAACTTGTAATCCTTGTGGGTGAAAAGAGCCACTACCTCTACCAGATGAGTTGTCTGAGGGTAATCTTTTCATCAAGTCTTTCACAACAGCCCTCTAGCATGAATGCACTGAAAATGGCACATCTGCCTCTGACATGAGAAAAGGAAATTTTTCCTTGTACCGTGGGTCAAGAAAGGTGCAAAGCCAGTATTTCATGGTGGACAAAATGTCTTTCACGCGAGGGTCTTGGGAAAGGCATCTGGACATGAACTGTGCCATGTGTGGCTTTGACTAAGAGTCAAACGTTCGATATTTTTAATATCGCTTTTATGACACACGGCAAGAGCTGACTCAGGGAAATTACTGGTAAATAGTGATGTTTGCGTATCTCAGCAGGCTTTTGCGCCAGTCGCACAACTGCTAGATAAATATATGCTATTTATTTAACCAATATAATTTTTATTTTTTTATTTTTTTTATATCGCCTTTGAGACACGCCAACAACAGACAGTCTTCCTAAACTATACAACACAATGCAAACTAGCAGAGATCTGCAGCATGTACTTGCAATGACAGCGTCGGACTGGAACACCTTGGGCCCACCAGAGAAAATCATTCTTGGGGCCCACTATGTAGCTACATAGAAATAAATACAAGACCACCAATTGTGCAGTAAAACACACTAATATCCGGGTATAATACAAGGTAGTACACGTCTTAATTATGTAGCAGGAGTTGGGGTAGCCTCCCTCATAGATTATAAAGCAGCCCCCTCATAGGGGATAATGCTGCCCCCCTCATAGGGGATAATTCTATATATATATATATATAATAATAGATAGATAGATAGATAGATAGATAGATAGATATAGATAATAGATAAGATAGTACCGTATATACTCGAGTATAAGCCGACCCGAGTATAAGCCGACCCCCCTAATTTTGCCAAAAAAAAAACTGGGAAAACTTTTCGACGAGTATAAGCCTAGGGTGGAAAATGAGATGATGTCCCATTTGCTGCCCCATGTATTATGCCCCCATAGATGCTCCATAGATTGTGCCCCCATAGATGCTCCATAGATTAAACCCCCATAGATGCTCCATTGATTATGCCCCCATAGATGCTCCTTAGATTGTGCCCCCATAGAAGCTCCATAGATTGTGCCCCATAGATGCTCCATAGATTGTGCCCCCATAGATGCTACATAGATTGTGCCCCCATAGATACTCCACAGATTATGCCCCCATAGATTATGCCCATAGATGCTCCATAGATTATGCCCCCATAGATGCTCCATAGATTATGCCCCCATAGATGCTCCAGATTATACCCCCATAGATTATGCCCCCATAGATGCTCCACAGATTATGCCCCCATAGATGCTCCACAGATTATGCCCCCATAGATTGTGCCCCCATAGATTATGCCCCCATAGATTGTGCCCCCATAGATGCTCCACAGATTATGCCCCCATAGATGCTCCACAGATTGTGCCCCCATAGATGCCCCATGTATTATGCCCCTGTCAGGGACAATATATATATATATATATATTTATATTTTTTTTATATATTTTTTATACTTTTATATGTTTTATACTGTCTAGCTTCCTTTGCTTTGCTGAAACAATAAGTTTTCCTTTGTGACTTAAACTATGATGCACCGGTGTCTGCCCCCACCTTTGGGAACTGAGAAAACACGTGATATACAAGAAAAGCAGTATCGATTCTCTACGAAAACTAAACTTAAGGATGACGATGAAGGGAGGACTTAGAAGAAGATCTAAGGAACAGTGGAACCAATCCAGATGGCAGAATACCAGACATAGACATATATGGCTAACCCCTTTCCCTTACCCAGCCCTTTCCTTCCTATGCACTGCCTATATTCTTGCGTACAAAAGATTGTGTTCAGGGAATAAAGTTCAGTTGCTGAGCCCTTACTGACGCCGGTAGCAGTACAGAGCATGCACTGAGATTGAACCAGAAACTTTGTCTGACTCTTTCTTATACTGGTACCACATGCTCATAGACTGAATTCGGAGTGACTGGAGGACGAGTGGAATTGTCGATACGACCCCGACACCCCCATAGATTGTGCCCCATAGATTGTGCCCCCATAGATGCGCCACAGATTATGCCCCCCTAGATTGTGCCCCCAAAGATGCTCCATAGATTATGCCCCCATAGATTGTGCCCACATAGATGCTCCGCGGATTATGCCCCCATAGATTATGCCCCCATAGATTGTGCCCCCATAGATGCTCCATAGATTATGGCCCCTTATGCTGCCACCGCAGCTGCTGCAACAACAACAACAAAAAAAAATGACATACTCACCTCTCGTCGCAGGGGGCCAGGTGCCGGTGTCCTGAGCGGGCAGGGACACCGGTGCCCTATTGGGGACAGGTGCCGGTGTCACCGCTCGCTCAGGGCCCCGGCAGATTTACCTGTCACCCGCTCCACCGCTGAGCGCTGCTGTCTTCGGGTCCTCCGGCAGTGAATGCTCAGGCAGAGGGCGCGGCGCACACTAATCACGTCATTGCGCCCTCTGCCTGAACATCGCAGCAAGAGGACCCAAAGACACAGCGGCGCTCAGTGGTGGAACGAGGACAGGTAAATAATTATATTCACTGCTTCCCACCCCATGTGGGCGTGGGAAGCAGTGAATATTCATTTCTCTTTGGCAGCGGGGACAGGGGCTCCTGCCTCCTGTCACTCGCTGCTGCTCCGCTGGCACGGGGCCCCCATGGCAGCTGCGTGGTGTGCCGCTATTAGCGACACGCCACCGGCTGGGGGCCCCTGGAGCAGTGGGGGCCCTAGGCAACTGGCCCCTGTATGCCAGCAGGTGCCAGGGCCCCCCAGATGCCAGGGCCCACCGGAGAATCCTCCGGTTCTCCGGTGGGCCAGTCCAACCCTGTGCAATGATGATATCACCCAGGTGCCTGTCTTTCTCTCTCCACCTAACAAAGAACTAATCTTCACCCTCAGTAGCTCTTAAAAGAGCTTTCTGGAATCACAAACTCTCCCTATACACTCCTTTCACTCTCCTTATGCTCACACAAGTTCTCACCCTACGCTGTTTCTGTCTTCAATGTGCGCAAGATGGTGCCGGCAGGGATTAAATATATCCTATGCTGCTGTAAGGCCAGCCAATCACAGAAATGCTGCACCAAAGATGGCGCCAGCATTATTACTGTGAGTGACAAGCAAGCCCAGCATGTTCATTGACTGCAAATAAAGCATGTAGCCAGCAAGGTAGAAGTGCAAGATAAAAATTAACTTTTAATAAAGACGTTTAAAAAGAACCAACGGTTCAATCAAATATATCTTCAAACAGAGGCTGGACAGACATCTGTCTGGGATGATTTAGTGAATCCTGCTTTGAGCAGGGGGTTGAACCAGATGACCCAGGAGGTCCCTTACAACTCTGTCATTCTATGATTCTATTACAACAAACATTATAAAAAACACACATGTTTAATAATCACCACTCTTTTTTGTGAAAGGAGAATGGTAATTCATCTATAAACTTCCTCATTAATCTACAATTATGATCATGATGATCAAAAAACCATATCTCATGAGTATGGTATACAGTCATGGCCAAAAGTTTTGAGAATGACACAAATATTAATTTTTACAAAGTCTACTGCTTCACTTTTTCTAATGGCAATTTGCATATACTCCAGAATGTTATAAAGAGTGATCAGCTTAACAGCAATTACTTGCAAAGTCAATATTTGGCTAGAAAATGAACTTTATCCCCCAAAACACATTTCAACATCATTGCAGCCCTGCCTTAAAAGGACCAGCTAACCTCTTTTCAGTGATTCCTCCATTAACACAGGTGTGGGTGTTGATGAGGACATGGCTGGAGATCAATCTGTCATGATTAAGTAAGAATGACACCACTGGACACTTTAAAAGGAGGCTGGTGCTTGGCATCATTGTTTCTCTTCTGTTAACCATGGTTATCTCTAAAGAAACACGTGCAGTCATCATTGCAATGCACAAAAATGGCCTAACAGGGAAGAGTATCGCAGCTAGAAAGATTGCACCTCAGTCAACAATCTATCGCATCATCAAGAACTTCAAGGAGAGAGGTTCCATTGTTGCCAAAAAGGCTCCAGGGCGCCCAAGAAAGACCAGCAAGCGCCAGTACCGTCTCTTAAAAGTGTTTCAGCTGCGGGATCGGGCTACCAGCAGTGCAGAGCTTGCTCAGGAATGGCAGCAGGCAGGTGTGAGTGCATCTGCACGCACTGTGAGGCAGAGACTCAAGGAGGGCAGCAAAGAAGCTACTTCTCTCCAGAAAAAACATCATGGACAGACTGATATTCTGCAAAAGGTACAGGCAGTGGACTGCTGAGGACTGGGGTAAAGTTATCTTCTCTGATGAGTCCCCTTTTCGATTGTTTGGGACATTAGGAAAACGCCTCATTCGGAGAAAACAAGGTGAGCGCTACCACCATGGGCGTACCCAGGATCAAAACTAGGGGGGGGCAAGCCAATGTCGCATCTTATACAGGTTACATCATATACACTGTACATTATCCTGCATATTAGGTATGGAGCATTAGAACTGTTGTATATTGTATAATACAGCAGTGTATGCGACACTACGCTGTATATACTATATATTATACATGGCAGTCGCGCTCATGTCAGGAGCGGTACCAGCAAGTCCGAGGATTACAGTGCGATCCTCGCATGAGTTATACGGCCGTCTGTCTATGCCCTTGTTATAATAATACTGAAATAATAATCTATTATTAAAGTATTAAGGAGCTCACAAGTAAAAAAAAGCCCCCTACCTCCCCTGTCCCCCACCCACACCCCAACAGCCCATTGTCTCACATGCACCCCTTAGTGTTCTGTCCCACTGACCCCACAATACCCCCATCCTCTCACATGCACCCCATGCTCTGTTGCCCTCCCACTCAGCCCCACAATACCTCCATCCTCTCACAGTAAACCCCCAGTGCCCTAGCCCCACAATACCCCCATCCTCTTACATTCAACCCCAGTGACCTGTCCACCCTCCCTCACAATACCCCATCCTCTGACATCAACCCCTGTGCGCCAGCCCCCACAATATCCCCATCCTCTCACATTCACCAACCAGTGCCCTGTATCCCCTCCCCCACAATACTCCATCCTCTCACATTCACTCTCTGTGCCCTGTTGCCCCTCACCCACTTCAGCCCCCACAATACCCCATCCTCTCACATTAACCCCCCAGTGCCCTAGCCCCACAATACCCTATCCTCTCACATTAACCCCCCCAGTGCCCTAGCCCCCACAATACCCCATACTCTTACATTCACCCCAGTGCCCTGTACCCCTAACCCACAATACCCCCATCCTCTCACATTAACCCCCCCAGTGCCCTAGCCCCCACAATACCCCCATCCTCTTACATTCACCCCAGTGCCCTGTACCCCTCCCCCACAATACCCCATTCTCTCACATTAACCCCCCCAGTGCCCTAGCCCCCACAATACCCCATACTCTTACATTCACCCCAGTGCCCTGTACCCCTCCCTCACAATACCCCCATCCTCTCACATTAACCCCCCCAGTGCCCTAGCCCCCACAATACCCATCCTCTTACATTCACCCCCAGTGCCCTGTACCCTCTCCCCAACAATACCCCCATCCTCTCACATTCCCCCACAGTGACCATGACATGCCTGAGCAGAATGAATTTAATAAATTCCATCCCCTCTTACCATGAAGCTTGCAGGCAGTGGCTGAGGCAGGAGCAGGAAGTGTCCAGTGTATGCACACAGAGGGCACTAGGACCCAGTGTGGCTGAGACAACCAGAGCCCGCAGGGCAGAAAGTGAAACTACAGCTGCTGCAGCCAGGAAGAAGCTCCTCTGATGAGACAGCAGCTCCCTGCACTGCGCACAGAGACAGGCACTGCAACCTGCGGCAGAGGGAGCCGGCATTGTGCTGCTCTCTCCGCTCTCTTTCATTGTGTGCCCCTGCTTCTGGGGGGGCACCTGCCCCCCCTGCCCCACGGTGGGTACGCCCATGGCTACCACCAGTCTTGTCTCATGCCAACTGTTAAGCATCCTGAAACCATTCATGTGTGGGGTTGCTTCTCAGCCAAGGGAATCGGCTCTCTCACAGTCTTGCCTAAAAACACAGCCATGAATAAAGAATGGTACCAGAATGTCCTCCAAGAGCAACTTCTCCCAACCCTCCAAGAGCAGTTTGGCGATCAACAATGCCTTTTCCAGCATGATGGAGCACCTTGCCATAAAGCAAAGGTGATAACTAAATGGCTCAGGGAACAAAACATAGAGATTTTGGGTCCATGGCCTGGAAACTCCCCAGATCTTAATCCCATTGAGAACTTGTGGTCAATCATCAAAAGACGGGTGGACAAAAAAAAACTAAAAATTCTGACAAAATGAAAGCATTGATTGTGCAAGAATGGACTGCTATCAGTCAGGATTTGGTCCAGAAGTTGATTGAGAGCATGCCAGGGAGAATGGCAGAGGTCCTGAAGAAGAAGGGTCAACACTGCAAATATTGACTTGCTGCATTAACTCATTCTAACTGTCAATATAACCTTTTGTTACTCATATGTTTGCAATTATTATATTTCTGTCTGTGATAAAAAACATCTGTCAAACACACATAAAAAACAGAGGGCAGCAGATCATGTGAAAATATAATATTTGTGTCATTCTCAAAACTTTTGGCCATGACTGTATGTGTTACCTGTAACTGATGTGTGAGCGGTATATGTGTTACCTGTACCTGATAGGTGAGCGGTATATGTGTTACCTGTAACTGATGTGTGAGCGGTATATGTGTTACCTGTGGCTGATGTGTGAGTGGTATATGTATTACCTGTACCTGATAGGTGAGCGGTATATGTGTTACCTATGGCTGATGTGTGAGCGTTGTATGTGTTACCTGTACCTGATAGGTGAGCAGTAAATGTGTTATCTGTGACTGATAGGTGAGCGTATATGTGTTACCTGTACCTGATAGGTGAGCGTATATGTGTTACCTGTGGCTGATGTGTGAGCGTTGTATGTGTTACCTGTACCTGATAGGTGAGCGGTATATGTGTTACCTGTACCTGATAGGTGAGCGGTATATGTATTACCTGTAGCTGATGCGTGAGCGGTATATGTGTTACCTGTACCTGATAGGTGAGCGGTATGTGTTACCTGTACTGATAGGTGAGCGGTATATGTGTTACCGGTACCTGATAGGTGAGCGGTATATGTGTTACCTGTACCTGATAAGTGAGTGGTATATGTCTTACCTGTAGCTGATGTGTGAGCGTTGTATGTGTTAGCTGTACCTGATAGGTGAGCGGTATATGTGTTACCTGTACCTGATAGGTGAGCGGTATATGTATTACCTGTAGCTGATGCGTGAGCGGTATATGTGTTACCTGTACCTGATAGGTGAGCGGTATGTGTTACCTGTACCTGATAGGTGAGCGGTATATGTGTTACCGGTACCTGATAGGTGAGCGGTATATGTGTTACCTGTACCTGATAAGTGAGCGGTATATGTCTTACCTGTAGCTGATGTGTGAGCGTTGTATGTGTTAGCTGTACCTGATAGGTGAGCGGTATATGTGTTACCCGTGGCTGATGTGTGAGTGGTATATGTATTACCTGTACCTGATAGGTGAGCGGTATATGTGTTATCTGTACCTGATAGGTGAGCGGTATATGTGTTACCTGCACTGATAGGTGAGCAGTAAATGTGTTATCTGTACCTGATAGGTGAGCGGTATATGTGTTACCTGTAACTAATAGGTGAGTGGTTTATGTGTTATCTGTACCTGATAGGTGAGCGGTATATGTGTTACCTGTAACTATAGTAGGTGAGTCGGTATATGTGTTACCTGTACTGATAGGTGAGCGGTATATGTGTTACCTGTAACTGATGTGTGAGTGGTATATGTGTTACCTGTGGCTGATGTGTGAGTAACATAGGTATATAACATACAGTCATGGCCAAAAGTTTTGAGAATGACACAAATATTATATTTTCACATGATCGCTGCCCTCTGGTTTTTATGTGTGTTTGACAGATGTTTTTATCACAGACTGAAATATAATAATTGCAAACATATGAGTAACAAAAGTTTATATTGACAGTTAGAATGAGTTAATGCAGCAAGTCAATATTTGCAGTGTTGACCCTTCTTCTTCAGGACCTCTGCAATTCTCCCTGGCATGCTCTCAATCAACTTCTGGACCAAATCCTGACTGATAGCAGTCCATTCATGCACGATCAATGCTTTCATTTTGTCAGAATTTTTAGGTTTTTGTTTGTCCACCCGTCTCTTGATGATTGACCACAAGTTCTCAATGGGATTAAGATCTGGGGACTTTCCAGGCCATGGACCCAAAATCTATATGTTTTGTTCCCTGAGCCATTTAGTTATCACCTTTGCTTTATGGCAAGGTGCTCCATCATGCTGGAAAAGGCATTGTTGATCGCCAAACTGCTCTTGGAGGGTTGGGAGAAGTTGCTCTTGGAGGACATTCTGGTACCATTCTTTATTCATGGCTGTGTTTTTAGGCAAGACTGTGAGAGAGCCGAGAAGCAACCCCACACATGAATGGTTTCAGGATGCTTAACAGTTGGCATGAGACAAGACTGGTGGTAGCGCTCACCTTGTCTTCTCCGAATGAGGCGTTTTCCTGATGTCCCAAACAATCGAAAAGGGGATTCATCAGAGAAAATAACTTTACCCCAGTCCTCAGCAGTCCACTGCCTGTACCTTTTGCAGAATATCAGTCTGTCCATGATGTTTTTTCTGGAGAGAAGTGGCTTCTTTGCTGCCCTCCTTGAGACCAGGCCTTGCTCCAAGAGTCACCGCCTCACAGTGCATGCAGATGCACTCACACCTGCCTGCTGCCATTCCTGAGCAAGCTCTGCACTGCTGGTAGCCCGATCCCGCAGCTGAAACACTTTTAAGAGACGGTCCTGGCGCTTGCTGGTCTTTCTTGGCGCCCTGGAGCCTTTTTGGCAACAATGGAACCTCTCTCCTTGAAGTTCTTGATGATGCGATAGATTGTTGACTGAGGTGCAATCTTTCTAGCTGCGATACTCTTCCCTGTTAGGCCATTTTTGTGCATTGCAATGATGACTGCACGTGTTTCTTTAGAGATAACCATGGTTAACAGAAGAGAAACAATGATGCCAAGCACCAGCCTCCTTTTAAAGTGTCCAGTGGTGTCATTCTTACTTAATCATGACAGATTGATCTCCAGCCATGTCCTCATCAACACCCACACCTGTGTTAATGGAGCAATCACTGAAAAGAGGTTACCTGGTCCTTTTAAGGCAAGGCTGCAATGATGTTGAAATGTGTTTTGGGGGATAAAGTTCATTTTCTAGCCAAATATTGACTTTGCAAGTAATTGCTGTTAAGCTGATCACTCTTTATAACATTCTAGAGTATATGCAAATTGCCATTAGAAAAAGTGAAGCAGTAGACTTTGTAAAAATTAATATTTGTGTCATTCTCAAACCTTTTGGCCATGACTGTAGTTATTAAGGTTGAAGGAAGACTTTAAGTCCATCTAGTTCAACCCATATCCTATCCTAACCTGCCCTAACATGTTGATCCAGAGGAAGGCAAAAAAAAAACCAAGTGGCAAACAGTAAGCTTCACATTGGGGAAAAAAATTAATTCCCGACTCCACATACGGCAATCAGACTAGCTCCCTGGATCAACGCAGTATCTAGGAAACTAGTGAATATAGCCTGTAATATTATACTTTTCAAGAAAGGCATCCAGTCCCTTCTTAAATTTTAGTAAGGAATCACTCATTACAACATTAGATGGCAGAGAGTTCCATAGTCTCACTGCTCTTACAGTAAAGAATCTGCGTCTGTGATTATGGCTAAACCTTCTTTCCTCCCCGTCACAGGTCTAAGAGTAAAAAGATCATTAGAAAGGTCTTTGTACTGTCCCCTCATATATTTATACAGTGTAATAAGGTCACCCCTAAGCCTTCGTTTTTCCAAACTAAAGAACCCCAAGTGTAATAACCTGTCTTGGTATTGCAGACCCCCCAGTTCTCTAATAACCTTGGTCGCTCTTCTCTGCACCCGCTCCAGTTCAGCTATGTCTTTCTTATACACCGGAAACCAGAACTGCACACAGTATTCTAAGTGTGGTCGCACCAGTGACTTGTATAGAGGTAAAATTATGTTCTCCTCATGAGCATCTATGCCTCTTTTAATGCATCCCATTATTTTATTTGCCTTGGCAGCAGCTGCCTGACATTGGCCACTAAATGCGAGTTTGTCGTCCACCCATGCACCCAGGTCTTTTTCAGTGACAGTTTTGCCCAGTGTTTTACAATTAAGCACATAATTATACATCTTGTTTGTTCTACCCAAGTGCATGACCTTACATTTATCCCCATTAAAGCTCATTTGCCATTTATCAGCCCAAGCTTCTAGTTTACATAAATCCTCCTGTAATATAAAATTGTCCTCCTCTGTATTTATTACCCTGCAGAGTTTAGT
Organism: Oophaga sylvatica; assembly: GCA_033576555.1. Lineage (NCBI taxonomy): Eukaryota > Metazoa > Chordata > Amphibia > Anura > Dendrobatidae > Oophaga > Oophaga sylvatica. The sequence continues at coordinate 279,263,144 of JARQOD010000003.1, read as the reverse complement.
GTCAACTGCAAATATTGAAATACTACTCTGTATGCCCCCTACAAGGTCATTAATAAATATGTTAAAGAGAAGCGGCCCCAATACTGACCCCTGTGGTACCCCACTGCTAACCGTGACCCAGTCCGAGTGTTCTCCATTAATAACCACCCTTTGTTTTCTATCCATGAGCCAGTTCTTAACCCACTTACACATATTTTCCCCTATCCCCATTGTTCTCATTTTATGAATCAACCTTTTGTGTGGCACTGTATCAAAAGCTTTTGAGAAGTCCATGAACACCACGTCCACTGCATTCCCTTGGTCCAGTCCTGAACTTACCCCTTCATGAAAGCTTATCACATTAGTCTGACAAGAACGGTCCCTCGTAAACCCATGCTGATACTGTGTCATGAGGTTATTCAGCCTCAGATACTCCAATATAGTATCCTTTAAGAAAACCTCCAGGATTTTACCCACAGTAGATGTTAAGCTCACTGGCCTATAATTTCCATGTTCAGTTTTTGCCCCCTTTTTGAATATTGGCACCACATTTGCTATACACCAGTCCTGTGGTACAGACCCCGTTATTATGGAATCTTTAAAGATTAAAAATAATGGTCTATCTATGACTGTACTTAATTCCTGCAGTACTCGGGGGTGTATCCCATCCAGGCCTGGGGATTTGTCAACTTTAGTGATTTTTAGACGCCGCCGTACTTCCTGCTGGGTTAAGCAGGTGACATTTATGGAGAAATTTTTTTTATCACTGATCCTGTTATCTGTCATGGGATTTTCTTGTGTAAATACAGTTGAAAAAAGTCATTTAGCATATTGGTGTTGTCCTCATCCTCATCCACCATTTCATCCAGACTATTTTTAAGGGGACCAACACTATAATTTTTTAGTTTCTTGCTATTTATGTAGTTAAAGAATATTTTGGGATTATTTTTACTTTCTCTGGCAATGAGTCTCTCTGCCTCAATCTTTGCTGTCTTGATTTGCTTTTTACAGAATTTATTCAGTCTTCTGTATTTATTTAATGCCTCATCACTACCTACTTGCTTTAATTCCCTAAACGCTTTCTTTTTGTCCCTTATTGCGCCCCTTACAGCTCTATTTAGCCATAGTGGTTTCCTCCTAATTCTAGCATGTTTATTCCCATAGGGTATATACTGTGCACAGGTCCTATTCAGGATGCTAATAAACGTCTCCCATTTTCTTTGTGTATTTTTATGTCTCAGGATGTAAGGTTCTGTGTACATGTTCCTGAAACTCAGTTTGTTCGTCAGCCATTTTACTTTCTGTCTTGCTGCAGCTATCTTGCCCTCAGTCAAAATGGAGTTTCCAGCTTGCATGTTCCCGCCCTGATTCTCTCCTTTTGCTTCTTAAGCAGCCACAGCTGAGCAATCAGTGCTTCAGAACCTAGCCTGCAGTGAACCTGTGACCTGACTCCTAAAGCCTTGGACCTTGTACTCCAGCTATTCCTACTGAGGAACTCTGAAGCACTTGTGGACTCTGAACCCTGCTCTTTGAAAGACCCACGTTTGCATGGACTTACAGTAACAGAGAAGAAGATCCTGAACCTGTTGTGGAGAGTGATTGCTGAGCTTAGATTACTCTGGCTTGCTGTGTCTCCTGCTTCTGTGTCTGCAAACTGTGTGACTATTTTTGCCAACTTGTATGAAGTAATACAAGACTTTCTATATCAAACCTGTGTCTCATGTATTTTCATCGCACCCAAGCACAAGACGCTATATGAACTGTACTACATACATTACAAGATTCTGAAGCCAAAACGTTAGTGTCTGCTGGGTCTGGAAAGGCTGTGTCTGCTGTCACTGTGGATATCGGATGTCCGGTTGTACTTTCTGTGATGACAGTGGTTGTGACTTCTCACAACCATTCCAGGTGAGCAATTCCCTTAAGTGTTTTTTTTTCTGCAGTGTTACCACAGGTAAACACTATTGTTTTTTTTTTTTTTTCTCTTTTTTGTCTGCTGTAACTGTGGATATCAGATGTCCGGGTGAACTTTCTGTGATGATAGTGGTTGTGACTTCTCACAACCATTCCAGGTGAGCAGTTCCCTTGATTTTTTTTTCTCTCTGCAGTGTTACCACAGGTAAACACTATTGTTTTTTTTTTTTTCTCCTCTCCTATTCTTCCAGTGCTCCTGTCTTGAAAGGTCTGGAAAATGGAGGCCCGCATAAAGGAACTTTGCGGAGTGACTGATAATATCCTTGCAGATTTGCAGAATATAAAGACCCGTTTTTCAAGCCTACAGGACCTCACTAATCACAATTTGCAAGTGTTTGGACAGACTGCCCAGGATTTGCGAGCCAGGATTGAGGTTCTAGAAGAGCGAGTCCAGGCTCCTGCCGTAGCCCCGAGTTTTGGGATTCCCAAGTTGCCCCCTTTTCGTTTTGGCGGTGAACGTGAGAAATTCAGGGGATTTATTAATCAATGCAATCTTTTTTTTCTGCACATGTGTTGTGAATGGGTTTGAGATGAGTTCTGAGCAGAGGCTCCCTCTGGTGGTTACAAGCGGTACTAGTGAGGATTGGGAATCAGGTGTTACTGATTGGTCTTATTTAAGGGAATCATTTTCCCATCAGGGTTGCCGGTGATCAATTGTTCTGGTCTGAATCCTTCTTTCCAGTTTCCCTTGTAGCCTGCTGTGTCGTGTCTGCATCTCCTGCTATCAGATAAGACAATTTCTTATTTTGTGTTTTTGCTATATTTTTGCATTTTGTCCTGCCCTTCTGTGGGGGCCTTCTGGGTCCCCTCCGGGGGCTTTTGCCCTCTCAGTTTAGTCCAGCCACTGTGTTTTGTACTTTTGCTTTTTGCAGTTTTTTCAGTGGCTGCTGTTTTTGTTACACCAGAGAACTAATTTAGGTGGTAGAGGTCGTGTGATCTCAGGTGATTTTGAAATTAGTAGAGTTGGTGTTTTTCAGGGTTTTCTGGGATTGCAGTAAGTACCCTTCCTGTCCTTTTCTATTTAGATAGTTTGGGCCCCAGCGTTTGCTCATACTATTTTCTTTCTGTGTCAGTATTTCCTCTTGTCTAACCGCCATTACATGTTTGGGGGCTTTCTATTATCTTTGGGGTTCTGCTCCGGGGCAGATAGCTTTCCTATTTCTATCTTTAGGTGTAGTTAGTTTCTCAGGCTGTGACGAGGCGTCTAGGACCATCGTAGGAACGCTCCACGGCTGCCTCTAGTTGTGGTGGTTAGTCAGGGTACTGCAATCTCATAGATTCCAACTGCTCTGGTGTATTTCCTTTTTACCTGCACTCCTCAGCTACCGTAACATAACAGTATCACCGGCCTAAAAATTGTATGGTACTCACAGAAGGGAAAAAATATTTTGAAGGAAGAAAAGTTGTCAGAGATATTTTTCTGTTTGTTGCATTTTTTTTTTTTCCCTCTGTATCTCTGGGTGCTGGGGAGGATCTTTTCTCCCAATGGAGTTTGCACAGTTGTCTGGCCGTGTGGATCAGCTTGCCACTGAGGTTCGGAGTATTGCTGCATATCTTGCTGGGTTGCCTGTTGTGGAACCTGGGATCCCCATGCCAGATTTGTTTTCGGGGGATCGAGCTGAGTTTCAGAATTTCAAAGATAATTGTAGATTGTTTCTTGCCTTAAAGTCTAAGTCCTCAGGAAACGCAGCGCAGCAGGTTCAAATTGTCATCTCTCTCCTGCGCGGCGATCCTCAGGATTGGGCTTTTTCCCTCACACCTGGGGATCCTGTTTTGAGTGATGTTGATGCATTTTTTCAGGCTTTGGGGTTATTGTACGATGAGCCTAATGTCACTGATCAAGCTGAAAAAGCCTTGTTGGCATTAAATCAGGGGCTTGATGACGCTGAGTTATACTGTCAGAGATTCCGTAGGTGGGCAGTCCTGACCAAATGGAATGACGACGCTTTGGCGGCCCTTTTCCGGAAGGGTCTGTCGGATAATGTAAAGGATGTTATGGTGGGATTCCCTGTCCCCTCTGGTCTCAATGATTCTATGTCATTAGCGATTCAAATTGACAGACGTTTGCGTGAGCGGAGAAGTATGCGTGGAGTGGTGTTGCCTTGTGAGCCAGCTGCTGAGCCCATGCAGTGTGATGGAGTGGTGTCTGGGGCACAGCGTCATGAGTTTCGAAAGCGCAATGGGTTATGTTTCTACTGTGGTGATGCCTCTCATGCTATTTCAGTCTGCCCTAAGCGGGGAAGACGTTTTGCACGCTCAGTTGTCTTGGGTAGTGTTCAGACTAAGTTTTTATTAACTGTCACTCTGATATGCTCTCTGTCCTCATTTTCTGCTCAGGGTTTCGTTGATTCTGGAGCAGCTATTAACCTGATGGATTATGATTTTGCTAAACGTTGTGGATTTCCCTTGATACCCCTACAGAAGTCTATTCCCCTACTGGGGATCGATTCTACCCCTTTGGCTGAGAATAAACCCCAATTTTCTACTCAGGTGATAATGAGGGTTGAACCTGATCACCAGGAGTGCTGCAAATTTTTGGTTCTATATAATCTGCATGACATTATCGTGCTGGGTTTCCCTTGGTTACAGTCTCATAATCCTGTTTTGGATTGGAAATCTGTGTCTGTAACCAGTTGGGGCTGCCAATGTGTTAATACCAACACTCCTGTTTTTTCTGCCTTCCCCCAGGCTGAGGATGTTCCTGACTTTTTGTTTGATTTTTCTGATGTGTTTAGCGAAAGTAAATCTGCATCCTTACCTCCCCATAGGAGCTATGACTGCGCTATTGAATTAGTGCCAGGTAGTAAATTCCCTAAGGGTCGCCTTTTTAACTTGTCTGTACCTGAACATGACGCTATGCGGTCTTATATCAAGGAATCATTGGAGAAGGGTCATATCAGACCATCCTCTTCACCCTTAGGTGCCGGTTTTTTCTTTGTGGCCAAAAAAGATGGTTCATTAAGGCCGTGTATTGATTATCGTCTCTTGAACAATATTACTGTGAAATATCAATACCCGTTACCCTTGATTTCTGACCTGTTTTCCAGGGTGAAAAACGCTACTTGGTTTACCAAGCTTGACCTCAGGGGGGCGTATAACCTTATTCGCATTAAGCACGGGGATGAATGGAAGACGGCATTTAACACCCCTGAAGGGCATTTTGAGTACCTAGTGATGCCCTTTGGGCTCACTAATGCTCCTTCCGTCTTCCAGTCCTTCATGAATGACATTTTCAGGGATTTTGTGGACAAGTTTCTGATTGTTTATTTGGATGATATCTTGATTTTTTCTAATGACTGGGACTCTCATGTGAAACATGTTCGAACTGTATTCCAGATTTTGAGAGAGAATGCTCTGTATGTGAAGGGATCAAAGTGTCTTTTTGGCGTACAGAAGATCTCATTTCTGGGATTCATTTTGTCCCCATCTGTTATTGAAATGGACCCGGTCAAGGTTCAGGCCATCTGTGATTGGGTCCAACCTACTTCATTAAAGGCTCTTCAGAGATTTTTGGGTTTTGCCAATTTTTATCGTAAATTTATTGGTAATTTCTCTGTTATTGTTAAACCATTAACTGATTTGACCAGAAAGGGTTCTGATGTGGTGAATTGGCCTCCTGAGGCAGTCTCTGCGTTTCAGGAACTTAAGCAGAGATTCACTTCTGCTCCTGTTCTACGGCAGCCTGATGTTTCTCTGCCATTTCAGGTGGAGGTTGATGCCTCTGAAATTGGGGCAGGTGCCGTTTTGTCCCAAAAAGATCCAGAGACCTCTAAAAGTAACCCTTGTGCCTTTTTCTCTCGAAAATTTTCTCCTACTGAACGTAATTATGACTGGGTAATCGGGAGTTATTGGCCATGAAGTGGGCTTTTGAAGAGTGGAGACATTGGCTGGAGGGAGCCAAACATCAGGTGGTGGTCCTTATGGACCATAAGAATCTGGTCTATCTGGAATCTGCCAAGCGACTCAATCCTAGACAGGCCAGGTGGGCCTTGTTTTTCACACGTTTTAATTTTGTGGTTTCCTTTCTTCCTGGCACTAAGAATGTTAAGGCGGATGCCCTCTCGAGGAGTTTCCTTGCGGACTCTCCTGAGCTATCTGATCCCTCTGTTATTTTGAAGGAGGGTGTAGTTCTTTCCGCCATCTCGCCTAATTTGAGACTTGCTCTGGAGGGGTGTCAGGAGGATAGGCCCGAGCGCTGCCCTGTTGGAAAATTGTTTGTCCCGGACCAATGGAAAAAGAGTGTGATGTCTGAGATTCATTGTTCCGCATTGGCTGGGCATCCCGGAATTTTTGGTACCAGAGACTTGGTTAGTCGGTCCTTTTGGTGGCCTACCTTGTCTCGCGATGTCAGGAATTTGTGCAGTCCTGCGGGACTTGCTCTCGCTCCAAGCCTTGCTCTCGCTCTAGTGGTTTGTTGATGCCATTGCCTGTGCCCAAGAGACCATGGACCCATATCTCTATGGATTTATTTCCGATCTTCCTGTTTCTCAGAGAATGACCACCATCTGGGTAATTTGTGATAGGTTTTCCAAAATGATACATCTTGTGCCATTACCTAAGTTGCCTTCCTCCTCTGAATTGGTGCCGTTGTTCCTTCAGCACGTGGTTCGTTTACACGGCATTCCTGAGAACATTGTGTCTGACAGAGGAGTCCAGTTTGTTTCCAGATTTTGGAGGACTTTTTGTTCTAAACTGGGTGTTCAATTGTCTTTCTCCTCGGCATTTCATCCTCAGACCAATGGTCAAACTGAGAGAACAAACCAGACATTGGAGACTTATCTAAGATGCTTTGTGTCTGCTGATCAGGATGACTGGGTCTCTTTTTTGCCTTTGGCTGAGTTTGCTCTTAATAATAGGGCTAGCTCTGCCACTTTGATGTCTCCGTTTTTCTGTAATTCTGGGTTTCACCCTCGATTTTCTTCAGGACAGACGGAGGCTTCTGTCTGTCCAGGTGTTGACTCTGTTGTTGAGCGTATGCAGCAGATTTGGGACCAGGTAGTGGAGAGGTTGTCCCTCTCTCAGGAGAAGGCCCAGCGGTTTGCTAACCGGCATAGGACTGATGGTCCTCGGTTTAAAGTGGGGGACTTGGTCTGGTTGTCCTCAAAGAATATTCCTATGAGAGTAGCATCTCCTAAATTTAAGCCTAGGTTCATTGGACCTTATAAGATCATGGAGATTATTAATCCTGTTTCTTTTCGTTTGCTTCTTCCAGGGACATTTAAGATCCATAACGTGTTCCACAAGTCCTTGTTGAAGAGGTTTGTTGAGCCAGTGGTTCCTGCTGCTGTGCCTCCTGACCCTGTTTTGGTTGAGGGCAATCTGGAGTATGTGGTTGAGAAAATATTGGATTCTCGTTTTTCTAGACGAAGACTCCAGTATTTGGTTAAATGGAGAGGTTATGGTCAGGAAGATAATTCTTGGGTGTTTGCTTCGGACATCCATGCTAGGAGACTTATCCGTGCGTATCATAGAACTCATCCTGACCGACCTGGTTGCTCAAATGAGGGTTCGGTGACCCCTCCTCAAGGTGGGGGTACTGTTGTGAATGGGTTTGAGATGAGTTCTGAGCAGAGGCTCCCTCTGGTGGTTACAAGCGGTACTAGTGAGGATTGGGAATCAGGTGTTACTGATTGGTCTTATTTAAGGGAATCATTTTCCCATCAGGGTTGCCGGTGATCAATTGTTCTGGTCTGAATCCTTCTTTCCAGTTTCCCTTGTAGCCTGCTGTGTCGTGTCTGCATCTCCTGCTATCAGATAAGACAATTTCTTATTTTGTGTTTTTGCTATATTTTTGCATTTTGTCCTGCCCTTCTGTGGGGGCCTTCAGGGTCCCCTCCGGGGGCTTTTGCCCTCTCAGTTTAGTCCAGCCACTGTGTTTTGTACTTTTGCTTTTTGCAGTTTTTTCAGTGGCTGCTGTTTTTGTTACACCAGAGAACTAATTTAGGTGGTAGAGGTCGTGTGATCTCAGGTGATTTTGAAATTAGTAGAGTTGGTGTTTTTCAGGGTTTTCGGATTGCAGTAAGTACCCTTCCTGTCCTTTTCTATTTAGATAGTTTGGGCCCCAGCGTTTGCTCATACTATTTTCTTTGTGTCAGTATTTCCTCTTGTCTAACCGCCATTACATGTTTGGGGGCTTTCTATTATCTTTGGGGTTCTGCTCCGGGGCAGATAGCTTTCCTATTTCTATCTTTAGGTGTAGTTAGTTTCTCAGGCTGTGACGAGGCGTCTAGGACCAATCGTAGGAACGCTCCACGGCTGCCTCTAGTTGTGGTGGTTAGTCAGGGTACTGCAATCTCATAGATTCCAACTGCTCTGGTGTATTTCCTTTTTTACCTGCACTCCTCAGCTACCGTAACATAACACACATGCTTCACAATTTCCCACTGAACGATCTAAGGTGCTTACTATAATTATGTTGCTTACCAACAAGGCTTTGATGTGGGCAAACCCTCTGATTGAGACTGAGGATGATTGTTTGAATCACCTTGATGCTTTTATTTCAGCCATGGGGCAGGTGTTTGATGACCCCAATCGAGGTGCAACAGCTGAAGCAGCCATGTTAGCTTTGCGCCAAGGTAAGCACTCAGTAGCTGAATATGCCTTGGATTTCAGGAGATGGGCCCTTGATACCACCTGGGACAGTTCCGCCAAAAAATCTATTTTTCGAAAGGGGTTATCTCCACTGATTAAGGATGAACTTGCTCGTGCCGACCCTCCCACTGCGTTAGGTGACTTTATTAACTACTGCATCCGTATTGATACTCGTCTGACTGAACGCAGGCAAGAGAGATGGTTCGAAAGCAATCGTACTAACCTTTTCCTACCTTCCTCTCCAGCTAAGGAACCTTTGAGTAGGATTACACGGGAACCTGAACCTGAACCCATGCAGGTAGACTCTTTACAACGACGGGTTAGTGATGCACGCAAGGAACATCGTTTTAAGGAAAATCTATGTTTCTATTGTGGTAAGTCAGGGCACTTCATTATAAACTGCCCCAGCCGTTCTCGTAAGACTACTGCAGCACTCATTCATTGTGAGTGTTGCGAGAGGGGATCTGTCAGGTCCGAGCCTCAGGCTCTAGAGAGATCTGCAGCAACAGATCTTGATTTCTCGGACTTAAACTCCGTTACCTCTGAGGACGTTGACTGTGTAAACGCTGCCATTTTTCAAGTTTCCTCAGCGGTGTCCCAGCTGAGTTGTAAGAAAAACAATTCTCATTGCTTTCTTTCCATCAAACTCTGGGTTGACTCAGCTTGGGTGTCTAGCTCTGCTATGATCGACTCAGGGGCAAGTGGAAATTTTATGGATGTCTCCTTTGCTCTGAAACAGGGGATACGTTCAGTGAAGAAGGCTACTCCAGTACAGATGGAAACTGTGGATGGCTCCCTGCTGACCTCTGGACCAGTGGATCAGGAAACAGAGCCTTTGAGGTTCTTATGGGTAAAGATCATCAAGAGAAACTGTCCTTTATGCTTATCTCTTCTCCCCACTTTCCCATTATTCTAGGGCTACCATGGCTGCAGGCTCAGAATCCTACCATTAACTGGGAGACCAAGGAATTACACTTTCCAGAGAAACAGATGAGTCCAAAAGTTTCAGCTTGCTCTGTTCCTAAAGGAACCATGTCAGTCCCTGAACTACCAGCTGTATACCAGGACTATGTGGATTTATGTGACAAGAAGAACGCTGACCAGCTTCCTCCTCACCGTCCATATGATTGTCCAATTGAATTATTGCCTGGAGCAGAGATACCTTTTGGTAAGATCTACCCCCTGGCGGGGCCCGAGCTAAAGGCTTTAAAGGATTACATAGACGAAAATCTAGCCAAGGGCTTCATACGCCCCTCTTCATCTCCTGCAGGTGCACCCATCTTCTTTGTAAAGAAGAAAGATGGATCTCTGAGACCATGCGTAGTGTTGTGAATGGGTTTGAGATGAGTTCTGAGCAGAGGCTCCCTCTGGTGGTTACAAGCGGTGCTAGTGAAGATTGTGAGGACTGGGAATCAGGTGTTACTGACTGGTCTTATATAAGGGAGTCATTTTCCCATCAGGGTTGCCGGTGATCAATTGTTCTGGTCTGAATCCTTCATTCCAGTTTCCTTTGTAGCCTGCTGTGTCGTGTCTGCATCTCCTGCTTACAGATAAGACTTTTCTTCTTTTGTGTTTGTGCTATATTTTTGCATTTTGTCCTGCACTTCTTTGGGGGCCTTCAGGGTCCCCTCCGGGGGCTTGCCCTCTCAGTTTAGTTCAGCCACTGAGTTTTGTTCTTTTGCTTTTTCCAGTTTTTTCAGTGGCTGCTGTTTTTTATTTTGTTACACCAGAGAACTAATTTAGGTGGTAGAGGTCGTGTAATCTCAGGTGATTTTGAAATTAGTAGAGTTGGTGCTTTTCAGGGTTTTCTGGGATTGCAGTAAGTACCCTTCCTATCCTTTTCTATTTAGATAGTTTGGGCCCCAGCGTTTGCTCATACTATTTCTTTCTGTGTCAGTATTTCCTCTTGTCTAACCGCCATTACATGTTTGGGGGCTTTCTGTTATCTTTGGGGTTCTGCTCCGGGGCAGATAGCTTTCCTATTTCTATCTTTAGGTGTAGTTAGTTTCTCAGGCTGTGACGAGGCGTCTAGGACCAACGTAGGAACGCTCCACGGCTGCCTCTAGTTGTGGTGGTTAGTCAGGGTACTGCAATCTCATAGATTCCAACTGCTCTTGTGTATTGCCTTTTTTACCTGCACTCCTCAGCTACCGAAACATAACAGTATCACCGGCCTAAAAATTGAAATTGTATGGTACTCACAGAAGGAAAAAAATATTGTGAAAGAAAAAAAGTTGTCAGAGTTGTCAGAGATATTTTTCTGTTTGTTGCATTTTTTTTTTTTTTCCTCTGTATCTCTGGGTGCTGGGGAGGATCTTTTCTCCCAATGGAGTTTGCACAGTTGTCTGGCCGTGTGGATCAGCTTGCCACTGAGGTTCAGAGTATTGCTGCATATCTTGCTAGGTTGCCTGTTGTGGAACCTAGGATCCCCATGCCAGATTTGTTTTTAGGGGATCGAGCTAAGTTTCAGAATTTCAAAAATAATTGTAAATTGTTTTTTGCCTTAAAATCTAAGTCCTCAGGAAACGCAGCGCAGCAGGTTCAAATTATCATCTCTCTCCTGCGCGGCGATCCTCAGGATTGGGCTTTTTCCCTGATACCTGGGGATCCTGTTTTGAGTGATGTTGATGCGTTTTTTCAGGCTTTGGGGTTATTGTACGATGAGCCTAATGTCACTGATCAAGCTGAAAAAACCTTGTTGGCATTAAATCAGGGGCTTGATGACGCTGAGTTATACTGTCAGAGATTCCGTAGGTGGGCAGTCCTGACCAAATGAAATGACGACGCTTTGGCGGCCCTTTTCCGGAAGGGTCTGTCAGATAATGTAAAGGATGTTATGGTGGGATTCCCTGTCCCCTCTGGTCTCAATGATTCTATGTCATTAGCGATTCAAATTGACAGACGTTTGCGTGAGCGGAGAAGTATGCGTGGAATGGTGTTGCCTTGTGAACCAGCTTCTGAACCCATGCAGTGTGATAGAGTGGTGTCTGGGGCACAGCGTCATGAGTTTCGAATGCGCAATGGGTTATGTTTCTACTGTGGTGATGCCTCTCATGCTATTTCAGTCTGCCCTAAGCGGGGAAGACGTTTTGCACGCTCAGTTGTCTTGGGTAGTGTTCAGACTAAGTTTTTATTAACTGTCACTCTGATATGCTCTCTGTCCTCATTTTCTGCTCAGGCTTTCGTTGATTCTGGAGCAGCTATTAACCTGATGGATTATGATTTTGCTAAACATTGTGGGTTTCCCTTGATACCCCTACAGAAGTCTATTCCCCTACTGGGGATCGATTCTACCCCTTTGGCTGAGAATAAACCCCAGTTTTCTACTCAGGTGATAATGAGGGTTGAACCTGATCACCAGGAGTGCTGCAAATTTTTGGTTCTATATAATCTGCATGACATTATCGTGCTGGGTTTCCCTTGGTTACAGTCTCATAATCCTGTTTTGGATTGGAAATCTGTGTCTGTAACCAGTTGGGGCTGCCAATGTGTTAATACCAACACTCCTGTTTTTTCTGCCTCCCCCCAGGCTCAGGATGTTCCTGACTTTTTGTTTGATTTTTCTGATGTGTTTAGCGAAAGTAAATCTGCATCCTTGCCTCCCCATAGGAGCTATGACTGCGCTATTGAATTAGTGCCGGGTAGTAAATTCCCTAAAGGTCGCCTTTTTAACTTGTCTGTACCTGAACATGACGCTATGCGGTCTTATATCAAGGAATCATTGGAGAAGGGTCATATCAGACCATCCTCTTCACCCTTAGGTGCCGGTTTTTTCTTTGTGGCCAAAAAAGATGGTTCATTAAGGCCGTGTATTGATTATCGTCTCTTGAACAATATTACTGTGAAATATCAATACCCGTTACCCTTGATTTCTGACCTGTTTTCCAGGGTGAAAAACGCTACTTGGTTTACCAAGCTTGACCTCAGGGGGGCGTATAACCTTATTCGCATTAAGCACGGGGATGAATGGAAGACGGCATTCAATACCCCTGAAGGGCATTTTGAGTACCTAGTGATGCCCTTTGGGCTCACTAATGCTCCTTCCGTCTTCCAGTCCTTCATGAATGACATTTTCAGGGATTTTGTGGACAAATTTCTGATTGTTTATTTGGATGATATCTTGATTTTTTCTAATGACTGGGACTCTCATGTGAAACATGTTCGAACTGTATTCCAGATTTTGAGAGAGAATGCTCTGTATGTGAAGGGATCAAAGTGTCTTTTTGGCGTACAGAGGATCTCATTTCTGGGATTAATTTTGTCCCCATCTGTTATTGAAATGGACCCGGTCAAGGTTCAGGCCATCTGTGATTGGGTCCAACCTACTTCATTAAAGGCTCTTCAGAGATTTTTGGGTTTTGCCAATTTTTATCGTAAATTTATTGGTAATTTCTCGGTTATTGTTAAACCATTAACTGATTTGACCAGAAAGGGTTCTGATGTGGTGAATTGGCCTCCTGAGGCAGTCTCTGCATTTCAGGAACTTAAGCAGAGATTCACTTCTGCTCCTGTTCTACGGCAGCCTGATGTTTCTCTGCCATTTCAGGTGGAGGTTGATGCCTCTGAAATTGGGGCAGGTGCCGTTTTGTCCCAAAAAGATCCAGAGACCTCTAAAAGTAACCCTTGTGCCTTTTTCTCTCGAAAATTTTCTCCTACTGAACGTAATTATGACGTAGGTAATCGGGAGTTATTGGCCATGAAGTGGGCTTTTGAAGAGTGGAGACATTGGCTGGAGGGAGCCAAACATCAGGTGGTGGTCCTTACGGACCATAAGAATCTGGTCTATCTGGAATCTGCCAAGCGACTCAATCCTAGACAGGCCAGGTGGGCCTTGTTTTTCACACGTTTTAATTTTGTGGTTCCTTTCTTCCTGGCACTAAGAATGTTAAGGGGGGATTTCCCTCTCGAGGAGTTCCTTGCGACTCTCCTGAGTTATCTGATTCCTCTTGTTATTTTGAAAGAGGGTGTAGTTCTTTTCCGCCATCTCGGCCCAATTTGAGACTGCTCTGGAGGGGTTTCAGGAGGATAGGCCCGAGCGCTGGGGCCCCGTGGAAAATTGTTTGTCCCGGACCAATGAAAAAGAGTGTGATGTCTGAGATTCCCTTGTTCCGCATTGGCTGGGCATCCCGGAATTTTTGTACCAGAGACTTGGGTTTGTCGGTTTCCTTTTGGTGGCCACCTTGTCTCGTGATGTCAGGGGAATTTGTGCAGTCCTGCGGGACTTGCTTCGCTCCAAGCCTTGCTCTCGCTCTAGTGGTTTGTTGAAAGCCATTGCCTGTGGGCCCAAGAACCATGGACCCATATCTCTAATGGATTTCATTTCCGATCTTCCTTTTCTCAGAGAATGACCACCATCTGGGTAATTTTTGATAGGTTTTCCAAAATGATACATCTTGTGCCATTACCTAAGTTGCCTTCCTCCTCTGAATTGGTGCCGTTTTTTCCTTCCAGCACGTGGTTCTTTACACGGCATTCCCGAGAAAAATTTTGGGCTGACAGAGGAGTC
>JARQOD010000003.1:279068579-279248994 GCA_033576555.1 Oophaga sylvatica | reverse complement strand
AAAAAGCATACAAAACATACAAGAGACAAAATTTTCAAATACCCTGCTGTAACTAAATAAGTAAAAAGTATTCACAAACTGAGGTCAATTCTGACACATGGTAAGTTTTTAATATTACACAGCGTAGGACCATCCAATCAGGGTCACCTTGTTGTCGGTGGGATGGTTTTATCTATTTTTGATCAAAAACAGTATTGCGAAGAACACTGTGTTATTTAAAATGCACTTTGCTTTTTACTTTATTTCGTTACAGCAGGGGTTTTGCTCATGTTGTCTCTTGTAGGTTTTGTATGCTTTATGACAATGTGAACATGCGTTTATGTGCTGTATGTACACAACTTAAATCAAGCTAAATTTTTTTGTGTTTTTTCCTTTATATGCAAATTGCTGTTTTTTTACTGCAGGTATTTACTTATTATGTTTCTGTCTTTGGTTTTCTCTGTTCTGTGACTGCTGAAGGTGCTTCCCACTCGTCAAAAACTGGTGTCCCCCTTCACGCCTTCACCTGCAGACTCTGGGCAGCAAGGCCAAGTGGAGAGCATGCCACTCAACCACTCAGATGAATTCCAGCTCCTCGACCTGAAATATTTAGGACACAGCAACTATTGAACTTGATGAGGCTTTAACCTATGGGCTAACAGAAGATACTCCAAATTTTTTGCGCCTCATGAATTGCCACTAAGAACGTAGCTTCTTCAACTAAGTGTCTTTGCTCCAGGAGCATGTGTGTAGCCCTGGTGTGAAGGCACACGCAGTACCCTGGAGGATGTGCGGAGAGGTAATGGTTAAGAGCTCGACATTACTCACATACACTTCAGACACACCCAGCAGGGGTGTATAGGGGAGTGTCCTGGAGTAGGGTAGTCTGTAGTTCTCCTGAGAGAGTGAAGGAAGTCAGGACTAGTGCCTGGGGGGAGAACGAGATTCCTGTTAGATACAGAGAGGACAGTGCAAAAGTGGAGGCTAGTACAGATAACCGAATGTTATCCTAGCCTAGTCAGTGCTGATATTGAGAGTCGAGCAGGGCGAAGGGCGCAGAGGAAAGGAATTATTAAAGTGCCTTAAGGATTGGACATCCGGCATTATTCTCGGTCATGGAGACGAAGTGTCACTACAGCTTCGGGTGTAGAGATAGAAAAACCAGAGTCTTACGGGGACCTTAGGTCACAGAAAGCAGCCTTGGAGTGTCGGTACGTAACAGGGGTCAAGTGGAGTAGGGACTTTGAGTCAGTGCACGACAAAAACAAGAACCTAGTTCCATTCTGGAAGACTCCGACCACAAAACTGCCCGGGGCAGTCAGCTTTGGAGAAATTGGAGTGAACTTGGCTTTGCAGGTTTGAACTCATCATTTGGAAAGTAAAGGAGGCCCCCAACCTGCTCTGCCGTTACCTCAAAGCACACCCTCCACCCGACCAGCCTCCCTGGGACCTGCTTATCATCTGACAAGTAAAAGGTATGGAAAGACGCTGGATGGTGTGAGACTGATTTATTTACCTGCACCCGACATCATTAATTCCATAGACTTTGAGGGACCAGTCCCACTGTAGGGGACCCGACATCTAGCTGCCACACCATCCCCTCAGAGATCTACAGCAGCGCTGGTCTTAGTGATCAGAGAACTACAGGTGGCGTCACGAATGTTATACACCTATCCCCTGTAAATATACCCCCCAACATACGCCTGACCGCCAGGGCCACAGACCGAGCCACCGCTACCTGTGACAATCCCATAGACTTCCATGGGCTCGGCTCTGAGTACCCCATTGCTCTGGTAAACCACAATTGTGGTGCGGGTCAAAACAACTTGGCGTCACGAACAGGATCCGAAACTCGCAAAATTGCGAGCCCTGTGTGCCTGTGGAGTGTTTTGGTGAAAAAGACTGTTGCTGTTGTTTGGCGCCAAATACCGCCATATTTGCCGCCATATTCGCGCCTAAGGCGCTGGAGAAGAAGGTGGGCGTACCTGAAAGAGCGCGCAAAGTCATGGACACGCCCCCGGCTCTGACTCAGCGGCAGGTCCTGCGACAGGAAGTGGACGCTCTGACATCAGAGCGCCTGCGACGAAGGTCCTGTCCCCACCGCTGTGCCTGTGGAATAGCAGCTTCTGAAACCGGTAGGCTCCCTTTAACCAAGGGGCGCTAAGATGTCACAACAACTGGCCGACAGTGCGGCCCCAGCCGGAGCCCCGATCCCGCACCGCCTGGCATTGTAGCCAGATGGGGGCGCAGGCCCCGCACCCAGTCCGGTAGTCCCGATCATGCACTAACGCTCCCATATATGCTGGGGCGAAATGGCTTCCCCAGTACAGCGGTGAGCCAGGCACTTTAGCAGGCTTCAAGCGGAAGTTGTGCAGCATCTTAGAAATGTACTCCATGCCTGAGAGACAAAAAGCTGCTGTGCTGATAGGGCAGCTAACTGGCGCTGCTGAGAGGGAAGTGGAGACTTGGGATACCGTTGATCAGGAGTCGGTACCTGCGATCCTCCTTAAGCTACATGCCATATTTGAAGACCGCACAGAAACGGATCTCCGGATGGCCTTCTACCACTGTTCACAGCAGCCAGGTGACAGCATCAGGGACTACGCTTGCCGACTACAAGGAGCCCTGAGAGCCCTTAAGCAGATTAATAATTTAAATGCTATCGACGAGAATAAGATGCTGAAAGAGCAATTTATACAGGGATTGAGATCCCAAGAGGAGCGCAGAACTGTAAACTGGTGGTCCTTAGATCATCCGGATGCTACCTTTGATGCCCTAAAGGACATGGCAATAAAAAGGGCTGCGACCCCTGGGCAAACTTGAGGTGCCAACTCAACAACACCAGGGTGAAGTCACTCTGGAACCGGCGGCACCCCCCTTTTCCTCGCTAGTGGCAGAAACAAAAACGCAGGTGACACCCCCTAGTGAATTGGACTGTCTGCGCTCAGAGGTGCGCCAGCTGACTAAAAATCTGGCTGCTGTGATGAGTGCCCTGCAGCTGCGGAGAGAGGAAGAAGGGAAGATCTTATTAGCTGACTGCCCAGAAGACGTCCGTGGATGAACCGGAGAAGAAGGAAGACGTCGCCCCCCCGGAGGAGGACAACGCCACTCCCAGGAGCGACCTCTGATCAACACCCTCCTCGTCGGGAAATCACCTGTTACAGATGCAACGGAAAGGTCATATGTCTCCACAGTGTCTTTAAACGGGCAGAACCTGGGTCCGAGGGCCAACACCCAGGAGGAGACCCGTCAGGCCCCCTAGACTGGAACCGCAGGTATGTGGATGGACGACCCTACCTGTCTATCATTCTAGATGGTATTGCAGTTCCGGCATTGTTAGACACTGGGTCTCAGGTGACCCTAATACCTGATGCCCTATATACGAAGTTCTGGTCTATAGATAGTCTTAAACCTCCGAGCCCTGACTTTACCGTGTACGCTTCTAATGGTCTTCCTGTAGAAGTACTCGGGACCAAATGTGTGGATGTGAAAGTGGGCAGAGAGGAATTGAAGGACCAGGGGCTTCTAGTAGTAAAGACTGTAAATGAGGAGAACGGTTTGAATATAATTTTGGGTACTAACATTATCAGTAACTGTCTGGGAGAAGTTGTGTTCTTACTCCAACAGCTCGCTGAGATTGCCCGACCAAGGCAGAAGGGAGTAATCCAAAGAGAGATCCGGGCCCTGGTGTGTCAGCAGCAAGCGAAGCTTACAGACGGCGAAATTGGTAATGTACGGGTCACTGACTCGAATCCCATTGTGATACCCCCAATGAGTGAAATGATAATCTG
The DNA here is from genome assembly GCA_033576555.1 of Oophaga sylvatica. NCBI lineage: Eukaryota > Metazoa > Chordata > Amphibia > Anura > Dendrobatidae > Oophaga > Oophaga sylvatica. Next base: position 279,245,224 of record JARQOD010000003.1, on the reverse strand, counting down.
GTGCAGGGCAGCCATAGGTCTGAGAGGCCAGAACTACCAAGCTGTAGTAGAACCTCACCCTTCAGAACATAGACCTACACTTATGACTGCTAGGGGGGTAGTAGAAGTGGTGAATGGAAGAGTACCGGTACGGCTTCTCAATTGGGGAGATGATGAGGTAAACTTACCCCGTTATGCAACCATTGCTAAACTACATGCTGTCGACAATAATTCTATTCTCCCGGCTGAGTCCTTAGACTCCTGTCAGATAGCGGAGGACAATGACCCAGCAACCGAGGTGGCGGAATGGTGTCAGCAGCTCCATGTTGGGACGGACACCACTCCCGCTCACCAGAAGCAAGGGGTATTACGGGTGGTCCAAGAGTACGCCCAAGTGTTTAGCAAGCATCCACTTGATTTTGGGATAATTAAGGGAGTACAACATCATATCCCTACAGGCAGTCATCCTCCATCAAAGAGCGGTACAGGCCTATACCCCCAGCCCATTATCAGAAGGCTAAAGAAATGTTGCGAGATATGAAAGAAGCCGGAGTAATCAGGGATAGTTGTAGTCCCTGGGCAGCACCTCTAGTCCTGGTTAGAAAAAAAGATGGTAGCTTGAGAATGTGTGTGGATTACAGGCAGGTGAATCGCATAACACATAAGGACGCATACCCGCTACCACGTATAGAGGAATCATTAGCTGCTCTGAAAACGGCTGACTACTTTTCTACCCTCGATCTGACTAGTGGTTACTGGCAAGTGGCTGTGGCTGAGGAGGATCGTGAGAAAACGGCTTTCACCACCCCAATGGGGCTCTGTGAGTTCGACAGAATGCCGTTTGGGCTCAGCAGTGCCCCAGGAACATTTCAGAGGGTGATGGAGAACTGCCTGGGACATCTCAATTTTGAAACCGTGCTGCTATACCTAGACGACGTCATTGTGTATTCCAAGACATATGAGGACCATCTGAAGCACCTGGCAGAAGTATTTGAGTCCCTGTCCAGGTACGGGATGAAGTTGAAACCCTCAAAATGCCATCTACTCAAACAGAAGGTACAATACTTGGGGCACATCGTCAGTTCGGAAGGAGTAGCGCCGGACCCAGAGAAAGTCACTGCCATCCAGAAGTGGCCGGAGCCGAAGAACCTCAAGGAAGTGCGACAGTTCCTGGGACTCACGGGTTACTACAGAAGGTTCGTGAAAGATTACACGAAGAAGGCAGCCCCTTTACAGGACCTCCTAGTAGGACAATCCCTAAAGAGCAGAAACCCTCCCTTTAATTGGGGTAAAGAACAGGCTGAAGCATTCCAAAAGATGAAAGAGATCCTTACAGGTGATGAGATCTTAACCTATCCTGATTACAGCCAACCGTTCCTGCTGTACACCGACGCCAGTAATGAAGGTTTGGGAGCAGTTCTCAGTCAGAAGCAGAATGGCCAGGAAAAAGTCATCGCATATGCCAGCAGAAAACTCAGGCCAACTGAGAGGAATCCGGAAAATTATAGCAGCTTCAAGCTGGAGTTTCTGGCGCTGGTCTGGGCCATTACTGAAAGATTTAAGCATTATCTGGCCTCCAATCAGTTCACTGCGTTTACAGATAACAACCCCTTAACGCACCTGGAAACCGCCAAGCTGGGCGCCATGGAGCAGCGTTGGATGGCTCGGTTGTCCAATTACCAGTTTACCATCAAGTACCGGGCAGGCCGAAAGAATGCTAATGCTGATGCATTGTCCCGAATGCCGCATGACTCTGACACGGAAGAAGAATCGGACGACCTGGAAGAAATTGAGCTACCTGCGTTCCATCGAAATGGGGTAGTCCACGAGCATCGAGTCTACAGAAAGCAGTATGGTGCAACGTTAAATCCCTTACCCCATCACAGCTGGAAGGAGACTCAGGACAGCGATCCAGTGGTCAGCCGTATCAAGGAGTTGTTAAGACAGGAAGGTTCCTCCTTGGAAAAAGATGCACCTATGTCAGCAAAGCTCCTGTGGAACGAGAGAAGCCGGTTGTTCCTATACCGTGAGAAGTTGTGCAGGAGATATGTCAACCCCAGGACCCACGAGATGGTCTGGCAGATAGTGGTCCCCAAGGCAGACGTCCCAATGGTGTTGGAAGCATACCACGATCAAGCAGGACACTTTGGCTGGAGAAAGCTGGAGACCCTGTTGAGGTGCCGGTTCTACTGGGTAGGGATGCGCAGCTCCATCGAGAGGTGGTGTCGGAACTGTGGACCCTGTGGTCTCAGAAGAAAGGATTACGGTAGTCAGAGGGCACCCCTGCAGCCTATCCGGACGACTCGTCCCTTAGAGATTGTGGCCTTGGATCACGTTAAATTGTCGCCAAGTAGATCTGGATACTCATCCGCCCTGACCATGGTGGACCATTACTCTAGATTTCTGGTGGTTGTTCCAGTAAAGGATCAGACAGCAGTGACGGCAGCAAGAACCTTTCAAGCAAGCTTCTGCAGACCGCATGGGTATCCGGAGCAAGTATTAACTGATCAAGGACCTGCTTTCGAGGCTGACCTATTCAAGGAATTCTGTCACATGTATGGGTGCAAGAAAATTAGAACAACGCCATACCATCCTCAAACCAACGGCCTTTGCGAGAAAATGAACCACATTGTCCTTGATTTGCTGAAATCCATACCGTTGGAAGACAGAAATCGGTGGCCGGACTTACTACCTGATTTGGTTGACTTGTATAACCATATACCTGTAAGTTCCACTAACTGCACTCCAGCCTATCTTATGAGAGCAAGGCCCGGAAGACTACCAATGGATTTAGAACTTGGTGTGGTAGAACCGGAGGCAGACGACGCCGTTGAAAACTGGGACATCAATCGGCAAGAGCAGTACAGACGAGTGCAAGTCTGTGTAGAAGAAAGTCTCAACAAGGCACGGGAGAAACAGGAAGATATTTACAACAGGAATGCTCCTGCCAAGCCTTTGATGCCTGGAGAAGTAGTATTGAAAAGAAAAAGGAAGATGCACAAATTGGATAACCAGTGGGAACAAGAACCCTACGTCGTACAAGATTCCAAATATGACAACAGAAAAGTTTGTATCATCAGTAAGGACGGAGGAAGAACAATATCCACTGTGTCCAGAGACCATTTGAAATTGTGTCCAGAACCCTTAACGCTTCGTGAAAAGAACCTGTCATCAATCAAGAAGAAAGAAAAGAAGAGGTCATACACACGGATCTGGGAGATTTCCCTGCGGATTGGCCCAGACTGGGAGATGCTGTAATCATTCCGGTGTTGCAGTTTTATCAGCCACAAGAGGAAGTTCTACCTCCAGTTGTGCCCATGGTGCCAGTGGAGCCAGTTCAGGAGTTACCTATTCCAGCAACACCCCAGCCTATAGAATCTCAAGAAGGATCATCGGAAGCAGCGCCCCATGCTATGGGATCCCCTGGTGAAGCTGACTCACACCGCCCAGCCATCAGTACGCTTGCCAGATCCATAGAAAGATTGAGGCAGTTCTATAGTTTGCCATTACGCAGAGCAGATAGATTACAGACCAATATACCTGAAGCTACACCACGTAGATCAGAGCGAACCACGAAAGGGAAAATACCCATTCGATATCAACAGTAGTTCAAGTAAAATAATGAAAATTAACCCAGAAAAAGGTTACATTATGTGAATATTGTAAAAAGTATTGTTATAGTATTGTGCATTAATATATATGTGTCCTTTTATTATGCCATGGACTGAGAGGCTGAGGACTGTGCCAGCCCAGAACTTATCTTTGTACATAGTTGCGCTTCGGTGCACAATATTGGTTTTACATGAAACCACAACTACCTCTGAATATAAAACCCATGTGGTGTGGCACTGAGCGAGGTCTGCAGCCAGATGTCCTGCAGCCCACCCAGGACCCACGTTGAAGGTTTGGTGCGGGTCCTTCACAAGAATACTGTGTATTTATTGAATGTTTTGATGCTTTAATACTTTTTGTATTTTCCTACTGTACATAATGCAACGTTTAAGAAATTCTTACCTCCCGGATGGGAAGAGTTTAATGTTTATTGTTAATGAAAAACAAAATGTCTTCTTGTATTTCACAGCCCGGGAGTGCTGTATTTTACCATGGGGGAATGTGTAGCCCTGGTGTGAAGGCACACGCAGTACCCTGGAGGATGTGCGGAGAGGTAATGGTTAAGAGCTCGACATTACTCACATACACTTCAGACACACCCAGCAGGGGTGTATAGGGGAGTGTCCTGGAGTAGGGTAGTCTGTAGTTCTCCTGAGAGAGTGAAGGAAGTCAGGACTAGTGCCTGTGGGAGAAACGAGATTCCTGTTAGATACAGAGAGACAGTGCAAAAGTGGAGGCTAGTACAGATAACCGAATGTTATCCTAGCCTAGTCAGTGCTGATATTGAGAGTCGAGCAGGGCGAAGGGCGCAGAGGAAAGAATTATTAAAGTGCCTTAAGGATTGGACTATCCGGCATTATTCTCCGGTCACTGGAGACCGAAGTGTCACTACAGCTTCGGGTGTAGAGATAGAAAAACCAGAGTCTTACTGGACCTTAGGTCACAGAAAGCAGCCTTGGAGTGTCGGTACGTAACAGGGGTCAAGTGGAGTAGGGACTTTGAGTCAGTGCACGACAAAAACAAGAACCTAGTTCCATTACTGGAAGACTCCGACCACAAAACTGACCGGGCAGTACAGCTTTGGAGAAATTGGAGTGAACTTGGCTCTATGCAGGTTGAACTCATCATATTGGAAAGTAAAGGAGGCCCCCAACCTGCTCTGCCGTTACCTCAAAGCACATCCTCCACCCGACCAGCCTCCCTGGGACCTGCCTTATCATCTGACAAGTAAAAGGTATGGAAAGACGCTGGATGGTGTGAGACTGATTTATTTACCTGCACCCGACATCATTAATTCCATAGACTTTGAGGGACCAGTCCCACCTGTAGGGGACCCGACATCTAGCTGCCACACCATCCCCTCAGAGATCTACAGCAGCGCTGGTCTTAGTGATCAGAGAACTACAGGTGGCGTCACGAATGTTATACACCTATCCCCTGTAAATATACCCCCCAACATACGCCTGACCGCCAGGGCCACAGACCGAGCCACCGCTACCTGTGACAATCCCATAGACTTCCATGGGCTCGGCTCTGAGTACCCATTGCTCTGGTAAACCACAATTGTGGTGCGGGTCAAAACACATGCTACGTGACTGTAACTGCCCCTGTTAAGTACCTGTGTTATGCATCTGCCTCGGCAGGTGTTCATTACCTTCCCCTAGGGCTACTGCCCTCTGCTGTGGTCTATTCCATGGTTACAAGTTGCCTGGCGTGCTCCCATGTTATTACCTGACTAGGCCTATAGAAAAGCCTACCAAGACACACACCTGTGTCTTGCTTTTAAGACTCTTATTACCATTTGTTTGACAGTGCACCATTACCTGCTCCGATGTCCTGTATGCCTATTGTCTCCAGTGCTTCAAGCACCTGTCCATACCTGCCTTTCTGTGTCCAGTCTGCCTGTGGACTCCAGTGCTTCTAGTCCTCACTCCATATGTGCCTTTCTGCTGCTGCTGCATAAATGGATCTGTGTGTCCACCCTGAACATTGGGTTAGAAGTTCCACCTCACAAGATGAGCCCTATAACAGAATACTAAGATCATGGATCCCACTGATGCAGCGGCTACAACACAGTTGCCATTTTATAAAGTGGATTTGTCAGCACTGGTTTTGTAACTTGGTGTGAGGCAACAGGAGCTTGTTCAGGCTATATGGGATCTCACAGCTCATGTGGATGCACTGTCCCAGATTCCTACAGCTTCACTACGAGCTCCTCAATACCTACCACAGCCTAATATGTACCTACATTTAGCTTGGGAAACATTTTCACATTTGCCCACTCCTGCCCCGCTTGTGCTTTGCAAACCAATTCATTGTACATTTTGAATTATGACTCCACCAATTTTTTTTCTGACTTGTCCAAAGTGGCCTATATTTTTTCTTTATTTTCTGAAGATACTTTGAAGTGGCCTGCACCATTGTTGGAGCCGTATGACTCTATGATGCATTCTCCACCATCTTTACGGTCTGCTTTCCATAAAGCCTCTGACGACCAGGGACATGTTCATACTTCATTTCAGTCAATGGGCTAGCTCTGTGGGACAATATGCTATCCAGCTCCGCACTCTATCTGCTGAACAATGACGCTTTCCTGGCTGTTTTCTATGCCGGCTTATCCAGTGGGATCAAAGATGAACTCCCTACTAGAGATTTGCCATCCTCCCTTGATGACTTGATTTGCCTTGCCAATGCTTTATTCTCAAGTCTCACATTCAAAAAGTCTTCAAAATCTCCTCCCAGAATGGCTGAACCAGAACCCATGGAGATCAACAAGAACAAAGTATCTCTGCCTTAGGCTGGGGTCCCACTTCCGTAGAATACGGACGAGTGCTATGCGAGAAAACATCATTTAGCACTCGGACCAGTGTTAATCTATGGTGCTGATCACATCTGCGATTATTTTCTCATGCAGAATCAGTATGGGAGAACAAGTCGAGCCGAGTCTAGGGGTGCAAGTGACAATGAACATCAATCGGATATTATACGAGTGTGGTGCGAGATACTCCGGCAATGAAGGAGATGGAGAAAATACTTTTTCCGCAGCTGTGTTTCAATTCTCTCTGTGCAAGAGGCTCGGAGCGCAGTAGCAGGACACTCTGCTCCCGCTCGCAGCAGAGCAGGAGCCGAGAGTCCTTAGCATATCGCATCCAATGCTCTCGCATCGGATGTCATATGCTAGTGTGACCCGGCCTTACTGGTGTACTGTTTATTGCGGTAAATGGGATCATAATCACACAAATTGCTTCAAACTGAAGGCCAAATTGTGAGAACTTCAAACCCAGGTGAGGAGGAAGGTATCACACTGGAATTAATGCCCATGTCCATTTTCTACTGTTCCTCAGTGTTCACGAGACAAACGCTTATTGATTCTGGAGCAGCAGAGCATTATATGGATTTCTCTCTGGCCAAAAGGCTGAAAATTGCTTTAGTTTCTTGCAAGCACCCCTGAAGCTAACCTCCGTGAATGGCTCAACAATTCCAGGTGGTCGTATCCAATTCCCGACATGGAAAATAACACTTCAGATTGGTGCACAACATGCTGAGGGCATTTATTTTTTAATTTTAAAACTCCATGATACATCTGTCCTTTTGGGACTTCCATTGCTATGGCAACACACTCCGGTCATTAACTGGTCATCCAACCAGATCACCCAGTGTGGATCATCTTGCCATAACGGTTTCAAAATTTTTCCTCAACCTTCTCAGAAACTCTGCTCTGCTGCCTCTAATATTTATGACTACTATCAGGACTCTGCAGATGTCTTCTCCAGGCATTAGGCGAAAGAGAACTGCAAAAATGTGTGAGCCCAAGTGTTTCCTTGTTTCTGCTTCATTTTCCATCAGTGTGGGGCAGACTTATGGGGGCGCCATCATACATTGTGGTGGAGACTACTGGGAGCAATTGTACAGTGTGGTGGAGACTACTGGGGTCCATCGTACAGTGTGGTGGAGACTATTGGGGGCCATCGTGCAGTGTGGTGGAGACTACTGGGGGCTATTAGAGTCAGTTCAAATTACATTGCTATCCCTACTGATCCTGTAGCTGCTAGTCTGTCCCATATAGCTTGTTTGATTGCAGTCCAGCACAGCCTGATGTTCAAGTTCTCGCTGTTCCAAGTGCCTTCCAGCCTGCTGTACCAACTTACTGGAAATACTGGAGGCCATCCATAAAGTGTGGAGGGAAAAATATCGATGGCCATACATACAATGTGTGGGGAATAGGGGGGGGATTGTACAGTGTGGGGGATAATACTGGGGGCCATCGAAAAGTGTGTGGGGGGTCTAATGGGAGCCATCGTACATTGTAGGGGAGTCTTCTGGGGGCCATCTCACATTGTGGGGGAGACTACTGGGGGCCATTATACAGTGTGGGGAAGACTACTGGGGGCCAATATAAAGTGTGGACAAGTTACTGGGGGCCATTACAGTGTGAGAATGCTATTTTGGGCCTTCATACAGTTGTGTGGGACACTAGGAGCCATCATATATTTGGGCCATCATACAGTGTGAGAAGGCTACTGGGGGTCTTCATACAGTGTGTGGGACACTAGGAGCCATCATATATTGTGGGGGGCTACTGAGAGCCCATCATACAGTGTGGAGAATATTGGGAGTCATACAGTGTGGGGTAGAATACTGGGGGCCATCTTACAATGTGGGGGAGACTACTGGGAACCATCATACAGTGTGAGAAGGCTACTTGGGGCCATCACAGTGTGGGGGAAACTGGGAGCCATCATACATTGTGGAGGAGGCTACTGGGGGGCTATCGTACAGTGCGGGGGAGGATATTGTGGGACATGGTATAGTATGGAAGGTATGATATACGTGAAGGTGTGTTATCTATAAACTGCCACATGATCGCCGGATAATTTCTTAGTGCATTAAAGGAGCATACGTCGAAGTGTTCGTGATGCAGTTTTCTTTTGCAAAAAAAAATAGCGCCAGGTGGATTTACAGGTAGGGTATTTGTGTAGTGTATGTCACTGTAATTTTTGTTATACAACCTTTTTTTTTTTTTTTTACAGCTACTGATTTTCCTTTTATTTTTTTCTTCTTAGTGTTCCTTATAAATTTTTTCTTTTTACTTTTTCTTGTTTCTCAACTTTTTTTCTCTCAACTTTTTATATTAAGTAGTACCCTTTACACAACCCCACATAATACATGGGTGAAAGCACCACTTATACACACACATCCCCAGTGTGTTGAAGAATAAAGTAAAAATGGCCCTTTCGTCAAGAAGGCACTATTCACCAGAGAAGGCATACACTTTCCTTGCCTCTGCCACTGATTCAGGCAGTGAGGAAATTTCCACAATCTATTTCTCTTCCTCCTCTTCTAAGGAGGGACCCCCAGCAAGGTGCCATGGGACCCAAACAACCCTTTCAGCAATCAATCCCAAATGGACTCCACCCCTGAAAATTATCAGCCTGTTATTCTGGATTTTAAGGGCAGCTCAGGAATCGAATTTGACTCTACAGGCCTCACTGAAATTGACTTGTTCAAATTATTTTCCAGCGAGAAAATAATCTTATCATGGCTCAAACAAATTTGTATGCCCATTAATTTTTCACCCAAAATCCCACATCATCATATGCCAGATTGACCTGTCACAATTCGTCGGGTATCCTGGGACCAGGAGCTCCTTCTCTGTCCCTAACGCTAAAGATGCCCTAGCTTGTCCTGTTCCCTGGATTACTTCTGATGGTGAAGATGCTTGGGCCACGTACCTTGCCTTAGATCCTGAAATTGCCCTCAGTCTGTATCCCACCCAGGGAAGAAGGGATTAGTAGTATACTGTAGGTTGTGAAGGTTGGGATCAAACCAAAGTATGAGGAGAGGAATTAGCACACACCCAAACCTAGCAAGTCTCAGATAAATCCACCAAATGCCGTCTAAAACAACAACCTCCAACCACCATCTATTAACTGTGCAGCATGAGCTTGCCAAAGCCCAGATTATATTGAAGATGGGAGTGGCTAACAGTGAACAGCTGAGAGCCTTAATGTAGGAAAACTTCCTAGAGCTCTCAAGTGAGCAGATTAACCCCTGAACTGCTAAAAAAAACCTGCACCATTTAATATGAAGGTGAAGTGCTTCTAATCAGTGGAGGAGTAGGAGAAATCAGACGCTACTGTCTTCGGGTTCCTCTCTGTCGTGGTAAACCCGTGACAGGACCCCTGCAGTAGAAATTATGACATTTTTGGGGCATTGTGCTGCATATGGGCATAGTCAGAAAACTACATCTTCGTCAATACTGGAATACTGATATACCTCTGCAGCACACCGGTATTCTTTATGGCCATGACAAGGACACAATTTGAAGCAATCCAAAAATTTTTGCATTATAGTGATAATACGCAGTGTCCTCCCAGAGACAATCTCAACCTTGATCATCTATGTAAAATTCAGTCAGTAATTGAACACTTCAGCAGAAAAATTGCTGAGGCGTACAACTCTCAAAAGGGACATCTGTATAGATGAATTTTTGGTTAATTTCAAAGAGAGGCTAACATTCTGACAATACTCGTCAACTAAGAGGGCCAGTTGCGGAATTAAACTGTACAAGCTGCATGAGAGTACCTTAGTGTACACCCATAGATTTAGGGTCTACAAAGGGAAGGACACCCAGCTTGACCCCCCCCCCCCGAATTCCCCCTTATGAGTGGCAAAATTGTGTGGAAATTGCTGCACCCACTGCTGGATAAGGGTTCTCACCTCTACATAGATAACTTTTACACCAGCATCCTACTTTTCAAGACCTTCTCTGTCAGTGGGACAGTCGCATGCAGTACCGTGTGAAAAAATGAGAGGCTTCCTTAAGCCGCTAATTGAGCAACTGCTGGGAAAGGTCGAAAGAACAGCCCAAAACAACGATAACATGCTAGTGGTCAAATATAAGGAGGGATGTCCTTATCTTAACCACCATACACAGTGACAACAACCCAAGTCCCAAGCCAGATTGTATCTTGGATTATAATAAGTACATGGTGGGTGTAGATATCAGGTCTTCAAATCATATAGTGCCATGCAAAAAGCTAAAGTATAGTACCAAAAATTGTCCGTGCACATTGTACAGATGGCACTGTACAATGCTTTTGTGCTAAAAAGGGTGTGTGTGTTGTGTCAATAATTAAGGTATCCCTCCAAAACACAAAAATACCAAGTTAAATGATACGGCATAATGAGGTGCCAAAAAAAAATATTAACATGGAAAGGTGACGGGTTCAGTAAAATAAAAATGTGTCAAAGAGAAATGTACACAAGAACCAATAATGAAAGATACAATTTTTTATTGACTTGAAAATATATGTAAAAACAAGGTTGCTAAAAAGTACAAAACCACAAGATGGCACCATACACCCATATAAAACGACAGAGGCTGTACAAAGAAAGTATATAGTATAAACTTCCCAAGTGTTGCAAACAGACAATGTCTTTGAGTCAGAAGAAAGACTCTAAATTGGAAAAAGACATCCAAGAAATATAATACTTAGTATAATGAAAACATTACCTCTTGTGGTGATGGTGTGTTAAATATTAATTATTGGTTATGGATTTATTCTTTATACACTCAATTCTGTACCAAGCACATTGACTTTCGCTGACATTACATATGCTATTTCTGTATGATAAAGTGTCAATCCCATATACAGAGACCACATGCTCTATATATAACATGGCTACACGAAGGGAGGGGTTTGCTTCTTCACTTTCTTCGGACACACTCCATGAACACTTTACTCTGACACTACATCGAATGAACAGCTGCTATGTAACCATGGGTTGCTTCCAAAGATGCTCCTGACAGAGACAGATGTCATTTTACTATTCAGGATCCAAGGAAAGAAGCGTACAAACTTTGCTATGGACAAATGGACAATATCTTCGTAACTATTTCAACCATTTTATGTTTTTGTTCAATGATGTTTTTTTTGGTGGACAGTCCAATAAACCACTACATTTTTTTTATAAGAAACATTGTGACATTTTCCTCAGAGTATCACATCTGGTAACAAGTCCTGGAAAAATATACGAAAATAAGTAGTTTTAACATGGTGCCTGCCCCAATGCACGTTTCGGCTACTGCCTTCTTCTGGGGGTCAGATAGCACTGTACAATGCTTTTGTGCTGTTTAGATCTGCAGGCAGTACGAGGACCTTCCTTCAGTTTCAGGAGGTAGTCATCAAAGCTAATGTTTGGCACACAGGAAGGTGAGGGTCCCAGTACTTCTGAAACTGATGGTGCCCATATTGTAGCAGTCAATATTTATATATGTCAGTTTTATATATTTTATTATTTATAATTTATGTATGTCAATATTTTCCACCAGAGGTTCCCTAAACAGCTAAGAAGGAAAGATTACAAAAATGTGCAAGAGTATCCAAAAAAAAAAAAACCCACACAATTTATCATTGTGAAACCAGCCCTGAGAAACTTGGCCTTTGCATTAAGGATTGTTTCAAAGCGTATCACATGTCCACAAATAAAAAAAATTGGTTTTACCCTGTTGACAAACTTTTATAATCTGATGTATAAATTTATAATATGGTGGTATGTCTATACATCAGTAAAACGAAGAGCATCATTACTACAACTATGCCTCTAGATAATTCCTTGTGGTGTAGTTTCCAAAATGGGGTCACTTGTGGGAGTTTCCACTTTTAAGGCACCCCAGGGGCTCTCCATAGGCAATGTGGCATGAGCAGACCATTCCACCAAAGTCTGCGCTCCAAAAAGTCACGCCTAACTTTTCGAGTTCTGCTGTGCACCCAAACAGTAGTTTTACACCACATATGGGGAATCTACACACTCATGGAAAATGTCACAACAATTTTTGGGGTCCATTTTCTACTATTACACTTGTGAAAATAAAAAAAATGGTGCTAAAAGAACATTGTTGTCGAAAAAAAATGTAATTTTCTTTATTTTCACAGCTGTATGTTATAATATTCTGTGAAGCACCTGGGAGATAAAGGTGCCCACTAGACATCTACACAAGTTCCTTGAGGGGTCTCGTTTCCAAAATTGTGTCACTTGTGGGGGGGTTTCTACTGTTTAGGCACATCAGGGACTCTCCAAACGCAACATGTTGTTCGCTCTTTATTCCAGACAATTTTGCGTTCAAAAAGTCAAAAGGCGCTCCTTCCCTTCCAAGCTTTGCCGTGGACCCATACAGTGGTTTTCACCCACATATGGGGTATCTGCGTGCTCAGAAGAAATTGAACAACATCATTTTCTCCTGTTACCTAGTGAAAATAAAAAAGTTGGGTCTAAAGTAAAATCTTTATGGAAAAAAAGTTATATGCTGATTTTTTCCTTTCCATTGCTTCAGTTCCTGTGAAGCACCTGAAGGGTTAATGAACTTCTTGAATGTGGTTTTGAGTACCTTGAGGGGTGCAGTTTTTAGAATGGTGTCACTTTTGTGTATATTCTGTCATATAGACCCCTCAAAGTGACTTCAAATGTGAGGTGGTCCCTAAAGAAAATGGTTTTGAAAATTTTGTTGGAAAAATGAGAAATCGCTGGTCAACTTATAACCCTTATAACGTCCTAACAAAGAAAATATGTTTTAAAAACTGTTCTGATGTTAAGTAGACATGTGGGAAATGTTATTTCTTAACTATTTTGTGTGACATAAGTCTGATTTAAGGGCATAAAAATGTAAAGTTTGAAAATTGCAACATTTTCAAAGTTTTTGCCAAATTGCCAATATTTTCACAAATAAATACAAGTCATATCAAACAAATTTTACCACTATCATGAAGTACAATATGTCATGAGAAAACAATCTCAGAATCGGTGGGATCTGTTGAAACGTTCCAGAATTATTACCTCAAAGGGACACTGATCAGAATTGAAAAAAAATTGGCCTTGTCAGGAAGGTGAAAACAGGTTTCGGGGTGAAGGAATTAAAGAGTAACTAAAATTTTGAAGAGGTCATTTTAGATGTTTTAGGGTTATTAATTCTGAGATGATCAGTGTGAAACCCAATTGTTCAAAATACCTCTTAAGGTACTGCCACACTAAACAATCCCGCTAGCGATCACGATAACGACGCATACTAATGCGATCGCTAGCAGGATTGTTTCTATATCGCTAGTAGCAGCCTAAATTAGCGATGTCGTTAAGGACGCTATCGCGGTTAGCGATCTCCTTAACGACTTTAGCGGTACAAAAGTACCGCTAAATCACTAAGAAAAGGTGCCACACTCAGCGATATATACTTACCAGCGGGAGCGCCGACGATAAAAATAGGGTCCGGAACGATGAGAACGACGAGCGAGATCACAGCAGGATCTCAGCAGGGGCCACGTCGCTGGTAGATGCCGCACACAACAACATCGCTAACGGGATCGCTAAATGGTGACGTTTTTTAGCGATCCCGTTAGCGATGTTGTTTAGTGTGGCATACCCTTTAGGCTACTTTCACACATCCGTTTTTTCCAATCCGGCCAAGTTTGAAAAAGACGGATCCTGTGCAGATTGGGAAAAACTGATGCGACGGATCAGGTTTTCAGCCGGATCCGTCATGAACTTGTGAAATACCATCTGAGCATGCCTGAAAGAGAGAGAAAGAGAGAGAGAAAGAGAAAGAGAAAGAAAGAGAAAGACAGAGAAAGAGAAAGAGAGAGAAAGAGAAAGAAAGAGAGAGAGATTTCCTACTTCCAGGCGTGCGCAGAGCAGAAAACGGAGTCAGGCGGATGGATCAGTCCTTTGCCTGATCCGGCAGCCATAGACTTCTATTGTACCAACAAGCCTGATGCGCCGCTTCAGGCGCTGTCCGTTTTTTTCGCCAGAAAATAAAAACCTTCCTTGACCCGTTTTGTCCGGCCGCCGGAATTAAAATTTATGCCGGATCTGGAAAAAACGGATGAAACGTAAGGACATGCGGCGCGATCCGGCACTAATGCAAGTCAATGATAAAAAAAACGGATCCGGCAGTATAAAAAAATGGATCCGTGTTTTTAAAAAAAAGCCGGATCGCACCTGACGCCAAACGGATGTGTGAAAGTAGCCTTAGAAAAGACCAGCTCATGAGACAGGAGCGCACACAGAGCAGAACGGATACAGTAGAAAGTCATAGTCCTGTCAACTGAGCTGAGCACTTCTGAGAGGTCTTTTGAGCAGTCGGTGGGAGTCTCTGCTCTCAGACTTGCACCAGTCTGCTCAGAATTAATGGACCTAAAACATATAAGATATTTCCCAAAAGTTAAGATGCTCTTTAAATGTTTACTAGTGATCAAGAAGTGAGAAGCGGCACTTCCTCTTGATCCCTTATACAGTTTTGCAATTTTTTTTAATAGAAGTGTGATTACTTCTGTCTGGTTGTTGTGATGCCATTTTCCTGGTGATTTTAGTAAACCAGAAGCAAATGGTTGTCAGCTATAAGGATGAAATTGGTGTTTGACATTGTTTTATCCCATTATGTCTTCGTTTTCAACACGTGCTGGGCCAAATGATTTACATATTTTGTCATGGGTAGTCACATTTTTGTATAATCAATTCTTTTTTGTTTTTATGTTTTTGGGTTAAAACATGGCAAAGATAAAGCCACATTTATCACCAGATGTCAGGAAGCTTATTATTCTGAGAGTGAAGTCAGGCCAAAGCCCAAAAGAGGTAGCTATAGACTTCAACTGTTCTCAGAGTTAAGTGTCAATTATAAAAAAGAAAGAAAATGAAGGTTATGGATCAGCTGACAAACCTAGAAGTGGACGACCATGGAAAACTTCCTCCAAAGTTGATCACATTATTAAGAAAAAGTCAGTATCTGATGTCCATAAAAGTGTTGTACAGATTTCGCACAAAATGAATGAAGAATATGGGGTCAAAATGAGACGGCAAACTGTGGTGCGATGGCTAAGAGCAGTTTTCACACTAAGGCTACTTTCACACTTGCGTTTTTTTGTGCAGCGCATCGTGTGCACATGAAACACATTAAAAAAAAGCATGCAAACGATTATAAACGCTGCAATATTTAGTCGCATCAGCATGCGCATTATAACCAAAAAACGCAGCGTTTGTATGCGATTTCAAGGGTTTTTGCATGCGTTTGCGGTTTTTTCGGCGCATGGGTTGTCTACGTGTCACATTTCTATCAACTCTGTCTCTATCATCTCTGTCTCTATCATCTCTATCAACTCTGTCTCTATCATCTGTCTCTATCATCTCTGTCTCTATCATCTGTCTCTATCATCTCTGTCTCTATCATCTGTCTCTATCATCTGTGTCTATCATCTCTGTCTCTATCATCTGTCTCTATCATCTCTGTCTCTATCATCTCTGTCTCTATCATCTGTGTCTATCATCTCTGTCTCTATCATCTGTCTCTATCATTCTGTCTCTATCATCTCTGTCTCTATCACCTTTTTATCTACACTCCTCACAATGTATCTTGTGTAGGGGGTTGTTTAAACAAGTTAAAAAACTGACCGGCACATCCAAACATAGATCCAGTGTGAACAGGTGCTAAACCCAGAGTCACCAACTCATGCACATACAAGAAAAAAAGGGTAGCACACTGTAGCGCTATAGCTTGCAAACACGAAATATGAAAAATGAATTGCATCACTGCCTTAGAAATATGAAAAATTGAGAAGTCTTAGCGCATAAGATGGCCAAATTATGTGTGCCTGATAGCCACGTCAAGGCTCTTCTCGTATATCAGGTCCTAACTAATGCCAATCCTCGCTCAGAAAAGTCTGTCTGCATGGGAACATATGAATCCTCTCTTAAGACTAAAATCTACATCTCTGTGGAGGGGTAATGAACCTGGTGTAATTAAAAAGCCTGTGACCAACAGGTGGAGTGCTCAGGTAGAAGGTAAATGAATACATATCAAAAAACTGACCGGCACATCCAAACATAGATCCAGTGTGAACAGGTGCTAAACCCAGAGTCAGTGTTTGCAAGCTATAGCGCTACAGTGTGCTACCATTCTTTTCTTGTTTAAACAAGTTAGACATTATTTACTCCAAAATCGTGTGCGCGCAAAAGCGCTGACGAGCGCAAAGCCATGCACACGCCAGCGCACCCATAGACTGCAATGTTATTTTTTGTGCATAGCATGCGCACACGTGCGCAATCGTTTTTTTAAAGCGGTTGGGTGGGAAAAAAATGCAACATGTAGCGTCTAGCACATATGGACGCACACCTGGAAAATGCGCAGCGCACGCTAAACGCAGATGAACGCGTGCAAGCGCTAGACCCTGCACCTGCCATGTTAAAGATAGGGGAACATTGCGCAAAAAACCGCAAGTGTGAAAGTAGCCTAACCGGAGACACGTACACATGTAGAACCATTCAAATGAATTGGTCTATGCACATGTCAGTGTGTTTTCTCAGACTGTGTGTAAAATACGCAGACATGTCCATTTTAACACAGACACATGGCCCGCAAATTGTCCCGCACACGAGCACACGGAGAATAGTGTACACTGTCCTCCGAGTGCACAGACGGCCGCCGGGGAAGTAGCAGCTACTGTAAGTTGCTGTTCCCCTGCATGTGGTGCTGAACGTGGCTGTCATTCTCTCCTGCTCTGCCGGCAACAGCGCGAGCAGGAGAGAATGAATGAAAAAACCCTAATAGATGTGCCTTTTCTGGGCAGCTATGGGCTGCTGTTTTTAGGCTGGGGAGGGCCCATATTCATGGCTCCTTACCAGCCTGAGAATAGTAGCCCGCACCTGTTAGTTTTGACGGGTTGGTTAAAAAAAAATATGGGGGACCCCATGTTGGGTTTTTCATTCATTCTCTCCTGCTTGCGCTGTTGCCGGCAGAGCAGGAGAGAATAATGACAGCCGTGTTCAGCACCACATGCAGGGGAACGGCGGCTTACAGCAGCGCTACTTCCCATGCGGCCGTCCGTGTGGTACTGATGCGGCACACGTGTGCCACAGGTAGTACACACGAACATCTCCAGTACCAGTTTTTCCAGTACCGGAAATATACGGATGTGTGAAAGGGGCCTAAGCACAAGTCCAATTTAGTCAAAAACTGGTTAGCAAAGAAAAATGTTCATCTGTTGCAATGGCCAAGCCAATCACCTGATTTAAACCCTATAGAGCCCTTTAGGATGAGTTAGGGCGACGAGTTGGGGCCCGTACCCATAGCAATAAAGATGAATTGTTTGCAGATTTGCAAATGGCATGGAGCAAGAGCCCTCAAGATGTCTCAAATACCCTAGTGGCTTCAATGCCCCATCAGTGTGGTGCAGTAATTAACCCCTTAATGACCCTAGCTTTTTTCGGTTTTAGTTTTTCGCTACCCTTCCCAGAGCCCTAACTTTATTTTTCCATCAATATGGCCATGTGAGGGCTTATTTTTTGCAGGACGAGTTGTACTTTTCAACCATATCATTGGTTTTAGCATGTCTTGTACTCGAAAACGGGAAAAAAATTCCAAGTGCGGTGAAATTGCAAAAAAAGTGCAGTCCCACACTGGTTTTTTGTTTGGCTTTTTTTGCTAGGTTCACTAAATGCTAAAACTGACCTGCCATTATGATTCTCCAGGTCATTACGAGTTCATATACAACAAACATGTCTAGGTTCTTTTTTATCTAAGTGGTGAAAAAAAATTCCAAAGTTTGCTTAAAAAAAAAATAAAAAATTGGCGCCATTTTCCGATACCCGTAGCGTCTCCATTTTTCTTGATCTGGGGTCGGGTGAGGGCTTATTTTTTGCGTGCTGAGCTGATGTTTTTAAGGATACCATTTATGTGCAGATACGATCTTTTGATCGCCTGTTACTGCATTTTAATGCAATGTTGCGGCAACCAAAAAAAAACATAATTCTGGCGTTTCAATTTTTTTCACGCTACACCCTTTAGCGATCGGGTTAATCCTTTTTTTATTGATAGATTGGGCGATTCTGAACGTGGCGATACCAAATATGTGTGTGATTTTTTTTTGTTTCATTTTGAACGTGGCGAAAGGGGTGTGATTTAAACTTTATATTTTTTTCATATTTTTTAAAACTTTTTTTTAATTTTGTCATACTTCAATAGCCTCCATGGGATGCTAGAAGCATCCACTACTTGATTGGCTCTGCTACATATAGGCGATGAGCAGATCGCCTATGTGTAGAAGAATTACAGCATTGCTATGAGCGCCGACCACGGGGTGGCGCTCATAGCAATGCCTCAACAACCATGCCTCAACAACCATATAGGTCTCTATGAGACCTCAGGTTGTTATGGCAACGAATCGCTGACCCCCAATCACATGACAGGGGTCGGCGATTCGCGTGTTTCTGTCCCGGTGGATGGATGCGTGGGTTAAAACCCGCTGTCAGCGTTTGACAGCGGGATTTAACTAGTTAATAGGCGTGGGTGGATCGTGATTCCATCTGCTTCTAGTGATGGCACATGTCAGCTGTTCAAAACAGCTGACACGTCCCGGCTTTGATGCGGGCTCACCGCCGGAGCCCTCATCACTAGAGTTGAGCGATACTTTCCGATATCCAAAAGTATCGGAATCGGAATGGTATCGCCGATACCCAAAAAATATCGGCGATACCCGATACCGATACCGGAAGTCCCATGTAAGTCTATGGGAACAAAATATCGTAACTAAAAAAACCTCTTTCTTTCCTTGTAAACACTAAATATACACACATAGAATACATATATATATATATATATATACATGTCATTGTGACATATATATATACATATATGTATAGTTTATACACTTCTACATAGTAAAATAGCCTCTGATTCAATTGCCGAGTAAAGCCGGCTTCTGTGAAAAGACAGAAGCACCCGACATGAAATGACACTTGGTGTACATAGGGTTAACCATGTCTTTTCATGTCCTTTGCTATCTGATTTGCACAAACAATTACATCAGTCTATGTGTGCAAAATTTCACACCTGTAGGGGTTAATTAAAGGTGTAAATTCGTTGTAAAAAAAACGGACTTTTTTGCTACGAATTTACACCTTTAATTAACCCCTACAGGTGTGAAATTTTGCACACTAGACTCATGTAATTGTTTGTGCAAATCAGATATCAAACTACATGAAAAGACATGGTTAACCCTATGTACACCAAGTGTCATTTCATGTCGGGTTCTGCATTTTCACAAAAGCCGGCAATTGAATTAGCGGCTATTATACTATGTAGAAGTGTATGAACTATAAATATATATATATATATGTGTCACAAATTCAATGACATGTATATATATATATGAGGTGTAAAATTGCTGAAAAAAAATGCGTGGGCTCCCGCCCCATTTTCGCAACCAGACAGACAAAGCCAGTGAGTGGGGGCAGATAATAATAGCCCAGAGAGGGACCATTTTTTTTGCCCCCCCCCGGCTACTTAACATCTGCCCTCAGACACCCCAGAAAGGGCAAATCTCTAATTAGATTTGCCCTTTCTGGCACTTTGCCCGTCTATTCCCATTGCCCTGTAGCGGTGGCGAATGGGTTAATAAGGGGTTAAAATGACCTTGCAATTGAAAGGTCACTTTAAGCCAGGTTAATAATTGAGAGCTGTCAATTAGACAACTATCAATTATTAATCCTATTGTATGAAAGAAAAATCAAACACACACACTTTAATAAAAAAGAAGTTTAATGAAATAATCACACAGTTTTTGACCATATTTTATTTACCTGCTAAAACCATTTCCTGTAATAAAAATAAAATAATAAAGCAAAATTATTCTTACCAATCCGATGCACAGTCAGGTCCCACGGTGTAATCCTTCAGAAAGGGTTAATGTTTACTGCAGGGACCGCAGCTAATGCTGCAGCCTCACAGTAAACCCCCAAATGAATGAGCTCCTCTCCTGGCTGACAGGAGAGGAAGTGGAAAGCTTAATTGATTGCTTTCCACTTTCACTTCAGGTCAGCCAGGGACACCATCAGTGACGTCAGAGGGAACTGATTAACAAAAATAGGGGTTCCCTTTGAAAAAAAAATGGCGTGGGGTCCCCCCTATTTTTGTTAACCAGCCAGATGAAGCAGACCGCTGAGGCCTGGATTTTCAGGCTGTTAAGGAGCCAAGATCCATGGACCTTGCCAGCCTGATAATACCAGGCCACAGCAGTCTGCATATCTTGGCTGATTAACAAAAATAGGGGATCCCCTCGAAAAAAATTGGCGTGGGGTCCCCCCTATTTTTGTTAACCAGCCAGATGAAGCAGACCGCTGAGGCCTGGATTTTCAGGCTGTTAAGGAGCCAAGATCCATGGACCTTGCCAGCCTGATAATACCAGGCCACAGCAGTCTGCATATCTTGGCTGATTAACAAAAATAGGGGATCCCCTCGAAAAAAATTGGCGTGGGGTCCCCCCTATTTTTGTTAACCAGCCAGATGAAGCAGACCGCTGAGGCCTGGTTTTTCAGGCTGGTAAGGATCCAATATCCATGGACCTTGCAAGCCTGATAATACCAGGCCACAGCAGTCTGCTTAGCTTGGCTGGTTAACAAAAATAGGGGATCCCCTCGAAAAAAAAACGGCGTAGGGGTCCCCCTATTTTTGTTAACCAGCCAAGTAAAATGCAGACTGCTGCGGCCTGGTATTAAAAGACTGTCAAGGCCCATGGATTTTGGCCCTTAACAGCCTGATAATACCAGGCTACAGCAGCCCCACATTTGGCGCATCAAAAGATGTGCCAATTGTGGCACTTTACCCGGCTCTTCCCACTTGCCCTGTAGCGGTGGCAAGCGGGGTAATAAGGGGTTAATGTCACCGTTGATTGCACGGTGACAATAAGCCCGGTTAATAATGGAGAGGCGTCAATAAGACACCGATCCATTATTAATCCCAAAGTTTTTAAATGTGTAAAAAAAAGACACAGCAAGAAAAAAGTCTTTTAATGAAATAAAAGAGACAACACAGTTTTCATTTTTTTTATTACTCTCTCATTCCTGCGACGCCATCGATCTCCTGTAAAAAAAGAAAAAAAACAAACCAACAGTATACCACCTGTCCGACGCAGTCCATAACGACAGTCCCACGACGATCCAACTCTGCTACATCGGAATGACAGGCAGAGCCTGACATCCCGACGCAGCACAGCTGCTTACCTGCTTCCCCGGCGGTGACGTCATCGGACTGCTTTACGGCCGCGATTACCCAGCAGTCACTGCAGTTATCGCGAGAAACTGCATGTGACCGCCGGGGAGAAGAGGATGGCGGCCATTAAGCAGTCCAGGACGTGACCGCCGGAGATCTTCTGCCGGGTAAGTGCCGCTGACTCCTGACAGACCCGACCGACGGACACTGACAGTGACAATCCCGATTCCGGTATCCGATATGACGAAAATATCGGTACTCGGAATCGGAATTACGATACAGCCAATATCGGCCGATACCCGATATTTGCAGTATCGGAATGCTCAACCCTACTCATCACTATTCCGTTCAAGGTCAGAAAGCAAGCAGTTATGCTACAATTTACTAAGTTATGGCATTGTAACAATGAATTACTCTCTATATTGTAATCAAATAGTATGTGCAAAAAAAATAGTCAGTTTTCTTTAATTAAATGACCATACCTATATTCTAAAGCATTTCGTTTAAAATTAAGGTCTTGCATGATGACAATTTTATGCACTTTCAATTCATCACCAGGACAATGGCACCACAACAACCAAACAGAAGTAATCACACTTTCAAAAAAATAAATAAATAAATAAATAAATAAAAGCAAAACTTTTGGTCCCTACTGTACGTCCGGAGGTGGGAGAGTGACGCTAGCGCTGATTGGGCACAGAGCTTACATGACATTCGACGAGTTTCAGGGGTCTCATGCCCCCTTCATCAGGAAATACCACACCAAGGGCATGAGACCCCTGAAACGCGTTGAATAAAGCCACTGTGAATCTATGACAATCTCCTGGAGTTTATCGTTGCGGCAGCGCGGAGTCTAACTGCAAATTTCCTGTGAATATTTGATTCCTTGTGAGTGTGACATGCCTGAGCAAAATGACAGAGTAAGGAAATTTATAGGCCGTGCAAAGTCAAATAAGAATCAATTTGCAGACATATGTTTTGGGGTGTTGCCCTAATCAGTGCAAAGAATTTTAGCTCTTAGAGCCCAGTCAGAGGCATCTCATACAGCCAAATCAGCTCTCATGCTTTTCACAGAGGAAGGGCAACACCCGAAGCATGTGACTGTTAACTGATTTTTTTCAACCTAAGCCATGTGAAAAGGCTCGTTAAAGGGTTGATATAGACTTTTAGGATTGCTGCTTTCAATAGGTGGCAATAGAGTTCAGGTAGTCTACCCCTCTGAAAAGACATTTTGCTTATTTTTCCTTTCGTCTTTCCGAGACTCAACTTGCAAATGACAGAATTCAAATAATTATTATTATTATTATACATTTTTATAGCGCCATTTATTCCATGGCGCTTTACATGTGAAGAGGGGCAAATATAGACAAGTACAGTAAACATGAGCAATACAAGGCACACACAAGTACAGAAGGAGAGAGGACCCTGCCCGCAAGGGCTCACAGTCTACAGGGATGGGTGAGGATACACTAGTAGAGGGTAGAGCTGGTCGTGCGGTGGTTCAGTAGACTGATGATCACTGCAGGTTGTAGGCTTGTCGAAAGAGGTGGGTCTTCAGGTTCTTTTTGAAGGTTTCCATGGTAGGCGCGAGTCTGATGTGTTGGGGTAGAGAGTTTTAGAGTATGGGAGAGGCACGGGAGAAGTCTTGTATGCGGTTGTGGGAAGAAGAGATAAGAGGGGAGTAGAGGAGGAGATCTTGAGAGGATCGAAGGCTGCGTTTGGGTATGTACGGGGAGACCATGTCACAGATGTATGGAGGAGACAGATTGTGGATGGCTTTGTAGGTCATGGTTAGGGTTTTGAACTGGAGCCTCTGGACGATAGGAAGCCAATGAAGGGCTTGGCAGAGAGGAGAGGCTGGGGAATAACGGGGAGACAGGTGTATTAGTCAGGCAGCAGAGTGCAGGATGGATTGGAGTGGTGCCAGAGTGCTAGAGGGAAGGCCAGAGAGTAGGAGGTTGCAGTAGTCGAGGCAGGAGATGATGAGGGCATGCACTAGTGTTTTTGTAGTTTCATGGTCAAGGAATGCACGGATCCGGGAAATATTTTTGAGTTTGAGACGGCAGGAGGAGGCAAGGGTTTGTACATGTGACTTGAAAGAGAGGGCAGAGTCGAGGATCACTCCGAGGCACCGAGCATGCGGGACTGGGGAAAGTGAGCAGCCATTGACGTTGATAGACAGGTCTGATGGGGGGGTAGAGTGAGATGGGGGAAAGATGATGAATTCTGTTTTGTCCATGTTCAGTTTTAGAAAGCGAGCAGAGAAGAAAGCAGAAATAGCAGACAGATATTATGGGATTTTGGTCAGTAAGGAGGTGAGGTCAGGTCCAGATAGGTAGATCTGCGTGTCGTCGGCATAGAGATGATACTGCAAACCATGGGATTCTATGAGCTGTCCCAGGCCGAGGGTGTAGATGGAGAAGAGTAGGGGTCCTAGGACTGAGCCTTGGGGAACACCGACAGACAGGGGGCGAGGTGAGGAGGTGGTGTGGGAGAGGGAGACACTGAATGTTCGGTTTGTTAGATATGATGAGATCCAGTATAGGGCCAAGCCTGTGATGCCAGGAGATGAGAGAATCTGTAGCAGGAGGGAATGGTCCACAGTGTCGAAGGCAGAAGACAGGTCCAGGAGAAGGAGGACAGAGTAGTGTCGCTTGCTCTTGGCGGTTAGTAGGTTTGTGGTGACTTTAGTTAGGGCAGTTTCAGTTGAGTGATGCAGTCGGAAGCCTGATTGTAAGCGGTCAAAGAGGGAGCAGGAGGAGAGGTGGGAGGACAGTTCAAGATGGACATGCTGCTCCAGTAGTTTTGAGGCATAAGGAAGAAGAGATATCGGGCAATAGCTAGACACAGAGGATAGGTCAAGGGAGGTCTTTTTGAGAATGGGTGTGATCGAGGCATGTTTGAAGGATGAGGGGAAGACACCATTTGTAAGTGAGAGGTTGAAGAGGTGTGTTAGAGTAGGGGTGAAGACGGTGGCGAGGCTAGGGATGAGGTGGGATGGGAGTGGGTCAAGCATGCAAGTGGTGAGGTGTGATCTTGATAGGAGGGTGGAAAGCTGATCTTCTGTTAAGGTGGAGAAGTTGGTTTTGGAGGAAGAGGGTTGAGCAGCTAAGAGGGGCAATGAGGGCTGTGGGCCAAAGTTTTCTCTGATCGTATCGATCTTCTGCTTAAAGAAAGAGGCAAAGTCTTCAGCAGAAATGAGAGGAGAAGGAGGAGGTGCTGGGGGACAGAGAAGAGAATTGAAAGTGTTGAAGAGCTGTTTAGGGTTGTGAGACAGGGAGGATATGAGAGATGAGAAGTAAGTTTGCTTTGCAGCGTGACTTGAAGCTGGTGAGGGACTGCTTGTATGTGGTTAGGTGCTCGGCAGAGCGGGATTTTTTCCATCTCCGCTCAGCAACCCTGGAAGCCCGTCTCAGTTCTTTGGTGAGGCTAGTCAGCCAGGGCTGCCTGTTGATTGTACAAGTTTTGCTATGTGTGAGGGGGGCGGCCGAATCAAGTGCTGCTGTTATTGTAGTGTTATAAAAGGTGGCAGCAGAATCTGTGTCATGAAGTGAAGATATGTCTGTAAGTGGGAGGAGGGACTCAGAGAGCATTGGTAAATTGAGGTGTTTGAGATTTCTGCGAGGTTGAGTAAGTTTGTGGAGTGGGGGTTGTGCACTAGAAGAGGAGAGAGAAGAGAACGTCAGTAGGTTGTGGTCAGACAGGGGAAGGGGTGAGTTAGTGAGATTAGTAAGGGAACAGAGGCGGGTGAAGATAAGGTCCAGCGTGTGACCATCTTTGTGAGTGGCCGCAGAGGACCATTGAGTGAGGCCAAAGGAGGCAGTAATCTAGAGATCTTGGGTGTGTGGGTTCACAGGTCCATAGTATCTCAGCAAGTGAATGAGTATTAACTAAAACTTAACCTTTAATGTTACTTCAATAAAAATGTTTTGATCACTATCCATAAAAAGGTCTGTTCCAAGGCAGACCATAAACTCCCCCCCCAAAAAAAAAACCACAAACCACAAAAGAAATACATAAAATAGAAGGTGCCAGATCCACAGTGGTGAATGTCAGGGGAGTACAAAGAAGTCATGGGGCCCCTTACCAGAAGTTCTATTTGGGCCCGCACCCCATCAGTATAATCCCCAACTGTGACCCTAACACAGCCCTCCATGCAGTATAATGGCCCCTGCACCTATCCACACTGTATAAAAGCACCCAATAGCTCTGCAAACAGTATAATGGTCCCTACACAGCCCTCCGCACAGCATGATGAACTCCACACAAACCTTCACACTGTATAATTGTTAGGACACCGCTGGCACCCCTGCATGTGTTCAGCCCGTGCCCCCCTGCAGGGACGCTGGCATGTGTACTCACTCATCTGCGCTCCCTCAGCATCTGTCTGCTCCTTAGAGCTGCGCGTGGCACAAAGGAATAAATGTCCTCACATGGCCCTCCACACAGTATGATGGACCCTACACAAATCTTCACACTGCATAATTGTGAGATCACTGGCGCCCTTGCACGTGTCCGCCCCCTGTAGGGACGACTGCCTTTGTAATCACTCATCTGCGCTCCCTCGGTATCTGTCTACTCCAAGAACCTGTGCGTGGAGCTTGGGGTTCGAGCTCACTGACTCAAAGGGCCAGCGCGCCCTGCTAAAGACATCCCTAGCCAAATAGCTGGGAGATATCTTGTATGCAAGACATCATCCCCTATTGGGAGGTGCCTTAGCAACTTAGTTCTGTTGTTTCTGCTAGTTTGTTGTAAGGTCCCGTGTTCTTTATCCCATCCACCCTGTCTGTACCTGTCTCAAACCTTCTTGCTATAACCCATACTCAAATCTGTCAGGCCCATCTTTCTTGTCTGAATTTGCACAAAAGAACCTGCATTTGTGATTTCGTATTGTGGTCATCCTGTGTTCTTGTTCCAGTCCTGCTTGGACCAGATCATTCAGCTAACCAGTCACTGGCCAGTCCTGCTTCCCTGTCCCACTTGGGGGTCAGCCACCTAGGCTGCGTGGTGCCGTCCTAGAGTAGCATCTGGAGCCAAGCCTAAATCCACCATCATGGTCTTTATCAAAGAGTCAGGTGCTTGCTTAGTTACGCCCCTCCCGGCTCCTCCAAAACCATGGAACAGTGGTTCTACAGCCATGTGCGTAACAGTTTGCTAAGGCCATGGAAACCAATGACTTCCATACCCTCTAGTCTTGGACCTATACTAAGAAATGACCTGTCCAAGAGATCAACAAGACAAGACCCTACCTTGCCTACAAACTTTTAATACCAGTCTGGACAGCTTGACAGCAGCCACAGAATTTGCTCTGGATCAAGTAGTGGCAACCTTGGCAGTGCCCATTCATTCCACAAGCCATGCTTGTAGCCCTAGACCCAGTCTGTCTGCATCTCCACGTTTTCACGGAGATCCGAAGCAATGCCGAGGTTTTATCAACCAGTCCTTACTGCAGTTTGAACTGGTGGCCCACCAGTTTCCCACTGATTGGACAAAGGTAGCCTTTCTAATGCCTCATCTTGGAGGAGAGGTCCTGGCATGGATCAACCCCTTGTGGGAAAGATGATGCGATAGTCTTGGATCTTCAAACCTTCCGGGAGGCATTCTCCCTAATGCATGTCTTCTCCTCCAATTCGGTGTTACATTGACCAGATGTGAGCTAACAATTCTTTCTGGAGCTGGAGCCGTTCTTACCCAGACATTTCCTTCCAGCCATATGGTGACCTGTGGATTTTTCTGCAAGACCTTTTCTGCCCCAACTACTCAATTGGCGACCAAGAATAGTTAGCAATCAACATGGCTCTTGAAGATTGGCGGTACCTTCCTGAGGAAGCTGTCCATCCTGTCAATATCTATACCGACCACAAGAATCTGGCCTTTCTGGAGTCCACGCAAAGCCTAAATCCACGTCAAGCCTGGTGGTCTCTATTTTTTGCATGTTTTAATTTTGTTCTGAATTTTCAGCCTGCTGACAAGAACATCAAAGGTTATGCACTTCCCAATTCTTACTTCCTGCCGATCAAGAGGAAGAACCTGAACTTATCATCGAGCTATCCAAGATGGTTACTGTTGCTCCAGTAAACCTACCCCGGGTTCCTCCAAGACTTTAGTGTCCAAATCTGACAAGAGGAGAGTTCTGCAATTGGGACATTCTTCTAAGGTGGCTGGACATGCTGGATTGAAAAAAAAAAAAAAAACTTTTCAGCTCATATCTTGTCACTACTGGTGCCCTACCATGCATAAGGAAATAATGGAGTTTGTTTGTGCCTGCCCTTCCTGTGCACACAACAAGACTCCGAGGCAACTACCATCTGGGCGACTCCTACCATTCCCTGTGCCCTTGGCAGCATATTGCTATGGACTTTCTTACAGATGTTCCTGTGTCTTCAGGCTGTTCGTCATCTGGGTAGTGGTGGATCACTTCTTGAAGATGGTACATTTCACACCACTGCCAGGTTTTCTGTCAGCTCCAGAACTTGTAGAAATTCATTCAGCAAATCTTCTGTCTTCTCCACATAGTTTCTGACCAAGGTGTCCAGTTCACATTCAGAATCTGATGTACTTTGGAAATTCAGGACAACGTTCAAGAATTTACACAATCTGCTTACCATCCTCAATCCAACAGACAGGTGTAGAGAGTCAACCAAATACTGGCCAACTTCCTTAGGCACTTCACTAACTCACATCATGACGATAAGGTCAAAGTAATACCATGAGCAAAGTTCTCCTGTAACAACCACATAAGTGAGTTTTCGGTTAGTTCTACATTCTTTATTGTTTTTGGGCAACATCCAGGAATTCCCCTTCCAGTATCGTCCACTCCCGGTGTTCCAGAATCCGATGATCTTACTAGGGATTTCTCGAAGATATGGGAGGACACTAAGGTCACTTTGGAGAAGTCTGTGCATTTGAAGAAGTATGTGGACAAGAGATATTTGGATCCACCTTATCATCCTGGAGATAAGGTTTGGTTGTCCTCTAAGTACATTTGTCTTAAAATCCAGTCCTACAAGTTAGGTCCTCACTTCAATGGTCCCTTTTGAAGTCAGACAAATTAATGGTATGTCCTACAAATTGAAGTTGCCAGCCTCCTTACGGATACCCAATTACATCCGTCAGTCATCCGAAGTCCCTTCTTCAAGGTTCCCGATGTCACGCCCAGGGGCGGGCTGAGCCGGGTGGCAGAGAGGCAAATGCCCCCCGGGCCGCTCCCCCAGCACCTGTACAGGGTCGGCCACACAGCAAATTGTGCGCGGCCGTGCATGCTGTACTGTGACACGACTGGCAGCAGACACAGCCACCCGCATCACAGTGTATCACGCCAGGGCTGGGAGCCGTGCGCGGTCGTCACCTTGATGGCTGTGCAGCTCCTGCTCCCTCCGTGTTCTCTCCTCTATACTTCTGGGTCAGGTGTCAGGCGTGCGCGATGATATCATGCGCGCCGTCATGTACCGCACGCTGGATGCAGAGAGGCGCTGCTGGGGAGCGACTGTGAGGTAAGTATGGAAAACTTTTTTTTCTTTATAAAATTAATTCAGTGGGTGAGGGAATGCAGGTAAGTGCAAGTGATGAAGTGGGGGGTGTAAGGGTGACTGCACATGATGGAGTGGGGTGAGTGGGGCTGCTCATGATGGAGTAGGGCTGCACATGATGATGGGGTTAGGGGATTGCACATGAAGTGGGAGTGGGGCTGCACATGACTGGGGGGTAAGGGGGATTGCACATGATTAAGTGGGTGGGAGTTGAGATGCACATGAAGTTGGGGGGAGTGGGGCTGTATATGATGAAGTGGGGGTAAGGGGGACTGCACAGGATGAATTGGGGGTAAAGGGGACTGCACATGATGAATTGGGGGTAAGAGGGACTGCACATGATGAATTGGTGGGTAAGGGGGACTGCACATGAAGTGGGGGTAAGGGGGGCTGCACATGATGAATTGGGGGTAAGGAGGACTGCACATGATGAATTGGGGTAAGGAAATTGCATATGAAGAATTGGGGGTAAACGGGGACTGCACATGATGAATTGGGGTTAAGGGGGACTGCACATGATGAATTGGTGGGTAAGGGGGACTCCATATGAAGCGGGGGTAATGGGGACTGCACATAATGATGTGGGGGTAAGAGTGACTGCACATGATGACGGGGTAAGGGTGACTACACATGATGAAGTGGGGGGTAAGGGGAACTGCAATGGATGAAGTAAGGGGACTTCAAATTATAGTGGGGGGACTGCAAATGAAGTGGGAGAAAGTATGGGGGACTGCAAATGATGAATTCACTGAGTGACGGGGCACAGCAATTTAATTGAAGGTGGGGCTGGGGAGAGCAAATGATCTATGGGGAGAACAAATAATTAATTTTGAGGGTGGGGAAGTAAATGATATATTGAATGTGCGGTAGAGCAGTTGATAATGAATAGAGGATGGGAGAGAAAGACATGACAATGAATTGAGGCAGGAGGAGCATGTAAATATAATGAATTGGGGTTAGGGTTAGAGCAGGAGGTACATAGTGGGGGGCGTTGAGGATTAAGTGCCTTGTAATGAATTGGGGGAAAGTACAGGTGCTAATTAATTGATATATTAAATGGGGAAAGTGGCTATTTATAGTTAGTGGGTGAGCAGTGGCGGATTATAATTTATATTTGGAATGGTGGGTTGCATAATAACCAATTATATATTGATTGTGACTGCACCTCTGTATTCAGATGTGTAGTGTAGAAGTAAGGGAAAAAGTGTGGAATGTGCTCTGGAAGTGGTGCTCTAGGTAACTTATTTCATGCAGAGACGAGTCCTGGCTGGAAGAAATGATAGCAGTCTGTGCTGGATGAAAAAGAAAAGCAAACATGAAAGACTTCAGCTAGAGACGTCACTGGTGAGTCCATTTGTTACCTGTACACTGACACTATACACTGTATACTATATACAGAGCTCCTGTGTATAATGTCACTGGCAGTGGTGATCACTGTATTACCTGTATACTGACACTATACACTGTACACTATATACAGCAGTCCTGTGCATAATGTCACTGGTGATCGCTGTATTACCTGTACACTGACACTATACACGGTATACTATATACAGCAGTCCTGTGCATAATGTCACTGGTGATCGCTGTATTACCTGTACACTGACAGTAAAAATAGAGCTCCTGTGTATAATGTCACTGGTGATCACTGTATTCCCTGTACACTGACACTATATACAGAGCTCCTGTGTATAATGTCACCAGTGATCACTGTATTGCCTGTACACTGACAGTAAATACAATGTTCCTGTATACAATGGCACTTAGTATTGTTTTTTTTTTTAATTGATCAGTATTGTAGTATTCAGTCACTGTGTGGTGGTAATATGTGGTCTGGTCATGATGTGGCGTTATTTGTTCCTTGTATGTGGTATTATTCGGTCACTATGTGGTGGTAATATGTGGTCTGGCCATGGTGCAGCGGTATTCTTTCCTTGCATGTGGTATTATTCGGTCACTATGTGGTGGTAATATGTGTTCTACTCATGGTGTAACGATATTTGTCCCTTGTATGTTGTATTAATGGTTGTTTAAAAAAAAATGTAAATGTGAATTATCCCCTTAAAGAAAAGTACATAAATATATATTTATTTTTAATAGTTTAGAGTAGGGTCCGGCCGAAAAAAATCTACCGTATTGTGGTATCAGCTTAAAAATTATTTTGGCCAGAACAAAGCTGCTGGTTATGAATGTTATCTGGTGTTTGATGGGAACTGTTAATATCTGATCGGTGAAGATGTGGTGGTGAAGTTGAGTTTTTCCAAGAGTGGGCGGTGGGACAGTGGAGGTGAAGCTGGTGTGGAACCTGGGCGGGGTCTCAAGGGAACCCGATAATTTTGCCAGTATGGGGCCCTGAAATTCCTAGTCTCATAAGCTGCAGACCTGTTGTGAATGTTTTGGAAATGAATTCTGAGCAGAAGCGCCCTCTGGTGGTTACAAACAGTACTGAACCATTCAATGAGGATTGGCAATCAGGAGTTACAGACTGGTCTGATATAAGGGAGGTTCCCTCCCATCATGGTTGCCGGTGATCAATTGTTCTTGTCTCAACTGTGGTTCCTGGTTCACTTGGAAGCTTGCTGAGTCTTGCCTCTTCTTCTGCTTTCAGATAAGATATTTTCTGTTTTTGTTTTTGTGCTTACCATTTGCATATTTCTCTGCATTTCTGTGAGGTTAGCCAGGTTCCCCCCGGGGGGCTTGGGCTCCTCTCAGTTCGCTGGAGCCATTGTTATTTGTTCATTTGCCTTTTCCAGTTTTTTCAGTGGCTGCGGCTTAGTTTTGTTACACCAGAGAACTGATTTAGGTGGTAGAGGTCGTGTGATTTCAGGTGTTTTTGTAATCAGTAGCGTTGGCATTTTTTAGGTTTTTTTGGATTGCAGTGATAATCCTTTCTATCCTTTTCTGGGCCCCAGCGTTTGCTCATACTATTTTCTGTCTGTGTCTGTATTTCCTCTTGTCTAACCGCCATTACATGTTTGGGGGCTTCCTATGTTCTTTGGGGATCTGCTCCGGGGCAGATAGCTTTCCTCTTTCTAACTTTAGGTGTAGTTAATCTCTCAGGCTGTGACGAGGCGTCTAGGACCAACGTAGGAACGCTCCACGGCTGCCTTTAGTTGTGGTGGTTAGTCAGGGTACTGCAATCCAATAGATTCCAACCTCTCTGGTGTATTGCCGTTTTTGCCTGCTCTCCTCAGCTACCAAAACATAACAGTATCACCGGCCAAACTGAAAATTGTATTGTACTCACAGAAGGGAAAGATAGTGTGGAAAGAAAGAAGTTGTCAGTGTTGTCAGAGATTTTTTTTTCTGTTTCTTGCATTTTTTCCCTCTTTTTCTCAGGGTGCTGAGGAGGATTTTTTTTTCTCTCAATGGGGCTTGCACAGCTGTCTGGCCGTGTGGATCAGCTTGCCACTGAGGTTCGGAGTATTGCGGTCTATCTTGCTGGGTTGCCGGTTGTGGAACCTAGGATTCCCATGCCAGATTTGTTTTTGGGAGATCGGGCCAAATTTCTGAATTTCAAAAATAACTGTAAGTTGTTTTTTGCCTTAAAACCTAAGTCCTCAGGGAACGCAGCACAGCAGGTTCAAATTGTCATCTCTCTCCTGCGCAGCGATCCTCAGGATTGGTCTTTTTCCCTGACACCTGGGGACCCTGTTTTGAGTGATGTTGATGCATTTTTTCTGGCTCTGGGGTTATTTACGATGAGCCTAATGTCACTGATCAAGCTGAAAGAACCTTGTTGGCATTAAATCAGGGCTTGAGGACGCTAAGTTGTACTGTCAGAAATTCCGAAAATGGGCAGTCCTAACCAAATGGAATGATGATGCTTTGCCAGCCCTTTTTCGGAAGGGGCTGTCAGAGAGTGTAAAAGATGTTATGGTGGGTTTCCCTGCTCCCTCTGGTCTCAATGATTCTATGTCATTAGCGATTCAAATTGACAGACGTTTGCGTGAGCGTAGAGGTATGCGTGGAATAGTGTTGCCTTGTGAGCCAGCTTCTGAACCCATGCAGTGTGATAGAATGGCTTCTGGGGCACAGCGTCATGAGTTTCGAAAATGCAATGGGTTATGTTTCTATTGTGGTGACGCCTCTCATGCCATTTCTGTCTGCCCTAAGCGGGGACGACGTTTTGCACGCTCAGTTGTCTTGGGTAGTGTTCAGACTAAATTTTTGTTGACTGTTACCCTGATTTGCTCCCTGTCCACATTTTCTGCTCAGGCTTTTGTTGATTCGGGAGCAGCTATTAACCTGATGGATTTTGATTTTGCCAAACGTTGTGGGTTTCCCTTGATACCTGTATGGAAGTCTATTCCCCTACTGGGGATTGATTCTACCCCGTTGGCTGAGAATAAACCCCAGTTTTCTACTCAGGTGATAATGAGGGTTGAACCTGATCATCAGGAGAGTTGCAAATTTTTGGTACTGTATAATCTGCATGACATTATTGTACTAGGTTTCCCTTGGTTACAGTCTCATAATCTTGTTTTGGATTGGAAATCTGTGTCTGTAACCAGTTGGGGCTGTCAATGTGTTAATACCAACACTCCTGTTTTTTCTGCCTCTCCCCAGTCTCAGGATGTTTCTGACTTTTTGACTGATTTTTCTGATGTGTTTAGCGAAAGTAAATCTGCATCCTTGCCCCCCCATAGGAGCTATGACTGCGCTATTGAATTAGTACCCGGTTGTAAATTTCCCAAGGGTCGGCTCTTTAATTTTTCTGTACCTGAGCATGATGCTATGCGATCTTATATCAAAGAGTCTTTAGAGAAGGGTCATATCAGACCATCCTCTTCACCCTTGGGCACCGGCTTTTTCTTTGTGGCCAAGAAGGGTGGCTCATTGAGGCCGTGTATTGACTATCGTCTCCTGAATAAGATCACTATTAAATATCAAAATCCGTTACCCTTGATTTCTGACCTATTTTCCAGAGTGAAAGGTGCTAGTTGGTTTACCAAGCTTGACCTCAGGGGGCGTATAATCTTATTCGCATCAAGCACGGTGATGAATGGAAGACGGCGTTTAATACCCCAGAGGGGCAATTTGAGTACATAGTGATGCCTTTTGGGCTCATGAATGCCCCTTCCATCTTCCAATCCTTTATGAACGATATTTTCTGGGATTTCGTGGATAAATTTCTGATCGTTTATTTGGACGATATCTTGATTTTTTCCAATGACTGGGATTCTCATGTGGAACATGTTCAGACTGTATTCCGGATTTTGAGAGAAAATGCATTGTATGTGAAGGGATCAAAATGTCTTTTTGGTGTACAGAAGGTTTCATTTCTGGGATTCATTTTGTCTCCGTGTTATTGAAATGGACCCGGTCAAAGTTCAGGCCATTTGTGATTGGGTTCAGCCCACTACATTGAAGGCTCTTCAGAGATTTTGGGTTTTTGCTAATTTTTATCGTAAATTTGTAGGTAACTTCTCTACTATTGTGAAACCACTGACTGATTTGACCAAAAAGGGTTCTGATGCAGTGAATTGGTCTCCTGAGGCAGTTTCTGCGTTTCAGGAGCTTAAGCGGAGATTCACTTCTGCTCCTGTTCTACGGCAACCTGATGTTTCTCTACTATTTCAGGTGGAGGTTGATGCTTCTGAGATTGGTGCAGGAGCGGTTTTGTCCCAAAGGTAGTCTCTCCTGTGCTGTCCTATCTAGACAGTTATGAGTCCCAGCGTTTGCTCAATCTATTTTCTGTCTGTGTTCGTGTTTTCACCTTGTCTAACCACCATTATATGTTTGGGGGCTTCCTATTCTTTTGGGGCTCTACTCCGGGGCAGTTAGCTTTCCTCTTTCCATCTTCAGGGATAGCTAATCTCTCTGACTGTGACGAGACGTCTAGGGCACCGTAGGAACGTCCCACTGCTGTTTCTAGTTGTGCGGTTAGTTTAGGGGTCTGCAACCTATTAGTTTCCAACCTCTCTGGCGTTTGGCTGCCTATGCGTTTTTTTGCTCCTGTCTCCTCCTCTACCAAAACATAACAGTCCCCTCACCCCCCAATCCTGGTATGTATGGTCCCCATAACCCCCTATCCTGGTATGCATGGTCCCCTGCACCCCCTATCCTGGTACGCATGGTACCCTCACCACCCAATTCCGGTACGTATGGTCCCCTTCCCCCCCAATCCTGGAATGCATGGTCCTCTCACCCCCCCAATCCTGATATGCATGCTACCCTCAACCCCCAATTCTGGAATGCATGGTCCCCTCACC
This sequence comes from Oophaga sylvatica, assembly GCA_033576555.1. Lineage (NCBI taxonomy): Eukaryota > Metazoa > Chordata > Amphibia > Anura > Dendrobatidae > Oophaga > Oophaga sylvatica. The sequence continues at coordinate 279,209,858 of JARQOD010000003.1, read as the reverse complement.
CACCCAACCCTGATATGCATGCTACCTTTCACCCCCCTATCCTGATATGTATGGCCCCCCCTCACCTCTATTAAACTGCACACATACAAAAAACAAAACAAAAAAAAAAAAAACATTTATACTCATCTTTCTTCCCTGTGCTCCAGCGCTGTCCCGTTCTGCCGGAGGCTGGGGGAGGAGTGAGTCGCCGGAGTTCGCGCATGCCGTACAGCGCTGTCCGACACCATATTGCTGAAGACTGTTAAAAATGCTTATTTTAAATATATTTTTACCAGGACTTGTTACCAGAAGCGATATTCTAAGGAAAATATCACAATGTTACTTATAAAAAAAATGTAGTGGTTTATTGGACTGTCCATCAAAAAACATCATTTCAGAAAAACATAAAATGAGTGAAATAGTTACGAAGAGATTGTCCATTTGTCCATAGGAAAACTTGTACACATCTTTCCTTGGTGTCCTGAATGGTAAATGACATTCTCTGTCAGCAGCGTCTCAGGGAAGCAACACGTGGTTACATAGCAGCTGTCCATTCATCGTAGTGTCAGAGTAAAGTGTCCATGGAGTGTGTCTGAAGAGAGCCTCCTCCCTTCGTGTAGTCATTATATATATGTCCCTTAAATCACGTGGTCTCTATATATGGAGATGACACTTTACCATACAGAAATAGCATCTGTAATGTCAGCTGAAAGTCAGTGTGCTCGGTACAGAATTGTGTAAGGAATAAATCCATAACCAATAATTAATATTTAACAATTCCCCCTTTTGAGGGTGACAGACATTAATTGGAACCCTCAAAGTAGAGAAGTTCATCTTTAGGATAATAAGATCTTCTTTCTTCTTTTCTTCTTCTTTGGCAAAAATAATTTAATTTCCATAATAATAATAATAATATCAGATTATTGTTATACACACTCAATAACATAATTATGTGAATTCATGTTATGGTAAGCCGTGACCAATATTCATATAAAATATGTGTCTTATACTTTCCTAAACCTAAATCGAAGCATCTCCGGTCCAGTCATCATCATCTGATGTCATCTGGTCTTCATCTTGACGTCTTGTTCTTGATTCTTTTAAAACACAGTCTTTATACGATAATTCCTTTGAAATAACCTGTAGATATTGTGGAGACCGTGTGTCATGTGTCAATCAAAGTCCATAAATTCAAATGTTGATAAGAAAACAAAGTCCATTGATGAAATGAAGCTTTAACATCTGAGCAATGTCACCTTTAAAGACCTGGACTTACATTGGCTCGACTTGGATATTTCTGGAATCCTCCATGCCATCCGCACTGGTCTTGGAACAGGTGTGACGTCTTTGGTCAGCAAAACAAGGGTTAAAATGACTCTTCCTTGCTAAAGATAGCACCATAACCAGACCTTAGTCCTAATGCACAGGACTCATGTCAGGGTTGTAGCTTCCTGACAATTACCTTATTGTTCACCAGCTTTCATTGAAGCTTCATAGGTGATAGGAAACCACTGGAACGTGATAAAAACGTGATAACACAGTTCATATTAGCATCATAGGATCATCGTCCTCTGCAGTCGTGGTTGTCAGGTTAGATACTGCAATCGTGGCTGTCAGTGGTGAATACTGCAGTTGTCAGTGATGAAATGAATTGTAATTGACACAGTCTATTATTACTCAGACATCATATAGCCTTGTTACCTTCTGGGACTTCGGCTTTTTCTTCTTGCAACTTTTAAAACTTACTTGAATTTAGAAATATGAAAAGTCTTTATTAACGTAAATTCAATATCTTGCTTGAAGTCTTCATTCCCTATTCTATACCAAATCTGGTAATTTTCCTAACCTTTAATATCACAGCGTACCATAGCAATCAGTAATATCCATAGAATTATTATCAGAATAGTAATATGGAATTCATGTTTGTGTAGTAAAACAATAATAAATGATAATGCATTATTAACCATATTCTTCATGAGATAGAACATTTTTATGTCATTGGTGTAATTACCTTCCAACCCATTTTGTTGTATGTAAACTTTCCACCTAGTATCATGTTTTTTATGCTTTAATACTAAACTTTATTAATGGAATATATTTATTAGACCAATAATAGGTAAGAATGTATAGCCATGAACCAAAATGTGAATATGAGTGAATGAATGAAAGAATTATTGTATTTACTCAGAATTAAAACATTTTCTTTTAATGAAACGATATCTTCACTATATTTAATGAAGCAATATTCTCATACTAGACATTACTTTATTAAATATTGATGTTTATTGAGATAAAAAATAAAAATTAAGAATCAAAAATAGAGATAAAGGAAGAATAAAAATTAAAAAATGAAAAATAAAAATAAAAACAAAGATAAAAATAAAAATGAATATAAGGCCTTTATATGTTTATGACAAATGCGGAGTAGTTATGTTCTCAGTAACACATACCCTAATATTTCCATTATCTGGATGATTTCATATTTGTCATAACCTTGTGTTACCAAAATAATCATCTTATGCAACTTTGCATGTAATCCCCTTCTTAGTGTAGAATGTGAAGGTACTGCCACACTAAACAATCCCGCTAGCGATCACAATAACGACGCATACTAATGCGATCGCTAGCGGGATTGTTTCTATATCGCTAAGTGCGGCCACATTTAGCGATATAGTTAACGACGCTATCGCCGTTAGCGATCTTCTTAATGACTTTAGCGGGACAAAAGTACCGCTATATCGCTAAGAAAAGGTGCCACACTAGCGATATATACTTACCCAGCGGGAGCGCCGACGAGAAAATAGGGTCCGGAACGATTCCAGCGACGAGCGAGATCACAGCAGGAAGCTCGTCGCTGGAAGCTGCCGCACTGAACAATATCGCTAACGGGATCGCTAAATAGTGACGTTTTTTAGCGATCCCGTTAGCAATATTGTTCAGTGTGGCATACCCTTAAGCCCGAAAGGGCAGGGTCCTCTCCCCTCTGTATCAGTCTGTCATTGTTAGTTTGTTTACTGTAAGTGATACCTGTAATTTGTATGTAACCCCTTCTCATGTACAGCACCATGGAATCAATGGTGCTATAGAAATAAACAATAATAATAAATAATAATAATAATAGTGTAAAGAAATGATTCTTTATAATACTTAATGTTATTATCTCTAGTAGTTATACCATTGTACCTTTTTATATTCTTTAAAATGTGTGAAGAAGAGGTATTGATGAAATGTGATGATGTATTCAAGATCAAAAACACATTTCCCCCCTTTTTACCAAAAAAAAATATTATTTTATGAAATAATTCATTTATCAAAATCAAAATGAAAAAATAATTGTTTTATAAATTATTTATGCAACTTCTGTTTTAGCTTTATACCATATATTTGTCTGAAGATGTGTACCATCTATGTAACCATTAAAAATAAAAATAACATTGAATATCATAAAATTATCCTTTGGGAAAAGGAAAAAAAAATAATAACTAAATGTAGATTTTCTTGATAAACCATTTTGATGTGTGATTTCACTTATCTACTATTAAATTAAAAAAATAATTACTAAAGGAATATATGTTGAGTAGATAATATTTCATTATGTATCTTAATATTCTAATAATTGAACTGATTTGTATTATTTCTTTTAAAAACAAGGTTTTTTGTTTTCTCGCATACCATGAATTGTGAAACTTTTTTCATACATCACATACTACATTTTCTCTTAGGATATTTTCACTCTAGCAGCTGCTCATACACGCATCTGTCATCTGTCATTCAGACTGTGACACGGATATACAGTACACACGACAGATTCCACATACAAAAATAGGAATACATGTATATTAACCCAAATAATTGTATCCCAATTATCAATGCGCATTGTAAACTACTAAATTTAATATCTTATTATTTCTTTGAATATTCCCCAAATACACATAACATAAACTTTGTAAACCATTCTATAGATAGAAGGACTCATAAGAAAATTAGGCATGAGCTGTATAGCTATACTTCATACAAGGGTTTGCAAACTGTAATTGAACCCTGGAACTTAAGAGACCTAAAAAAAAATTCTTTGACTTGCAAAGGCTGAGCTCTCAAAAATTCTTTTCACGAGAGCTTTAAGTTGCAACCACTGAAATAGGGGTATATGGTAGCCTTATTATTAGAACAGTTTAAATGTCACATACTTTGACTGTCATTGCAATAAGAACATATTGCCATGCAAATAAATAACTTCAAAATGTTAACAACACAAAAGAGATAAGGTTAAATATCATATTAATACAGAAACAAATCAATTGCAATGTCTTATACATATATGTGTATTGACTTTAATGTAATTCTAAATATTATTACTGTAGTTTATTTTAATTATATCACTATACATAGATATACAGTTATACAATCTCTACTTATACAAGTATACTGTATGAATATATATAAATACAGTCATGGCCAAAAGTTGAGAATGACACAAATATTAATTTTTACAAAGTCTACTGCTTCACTTTTTCTAATGTCAATTTGCATATACTCCAGAATGTTATAAAGAGTGATCAGCTTAACAGCAATTACTTGCAAAGTCAATATTTGGCTAGAAATGAACTTTATCCCCCAAAACACATTTCAATATCATTGCAGCCCTGCCTTAAAAGGACCAGCTAACCTCTTTTCAGTGATTGCTCCATTAGCACAGGTGCGGGTGTTGATGAGGACATGGCTGGAGATCAATCTGTCATGATTAAGTAAGAATGACACCACTGGACACTTTAAAAGGAGGCTGGTGCTTGGCATCATTGTTTCTCTTCTGTTAACCATGGTTATCTCTAAAGAAAGACGTGCAGTCATCATTGCAATGCACAAAAATGGCCTAACAGGGAAGAGTATCGCAGCTAGAAAGATTGCACCTCAGTCAACAATCTATTGCATCATCAAGAACTTCAAGGAGAGAGGTTCCATTGTTGCCAAAAAGGCTTCAGGGCGCTCAAGAAAGACCAGCAAGCGCCAGAACCGTCTCTTAAAAGTGTTTCAGCTGCGTGATCGGGCTACCAGCAGTGCAGGAATGGCAGCAGGCAGGTGTGAGTGCATCTGCACGCACTGTGAGGCGGAGACTCTTGGAGCAAGGCCTGGTCTCAAGGAGAGCAGCAAAGAAGCCACTTCTCTCCAGAAAAAACATCATGGACAGACTGATATTCTGCAAAAGGTACAGGCAGTGGAGTGCTGAGGACTGGGGTAAAGTTATTTTCTCTGATGAATCCCCTTTTCGATTTTTTGGGACATCAGGAAAACGCCTCATTTGGAGAAGACAAGGTGAGCGCTACCACCAGTCTTGTCTCATGCCAACTGTTAAGCATCCTGAAACCATTCATGTGTGGGGTTGCTTCTCAACCAAGGGAATCGGCTCACTCACAGTCTTGTCTAAAAACACAGCCATGAATAAAGAATGGTACCAGAATGTCCTCCAAGAGCAACTTCTCCCAACCCTCCAAGAGCAGTTTGGCGATCAACAATGCCTTTTCCAGCATGATGGAGCACCTTGCCATAAAGCAAAGGTGATAACTAAATGACTCAGGGAACAAAACATAGAGATTTTGGGTCCATGGCCTGGAAACTCCCCAGATCTTAATCCCATTGAGAACTTGTGGTCAATCATCAAGAGACGGGTGGATAAACAAAAACCTAAAAATTCTGACAAAATGAAAGCATTGATTGTGCAAGAATGGACTGCTATCAGTCAGGATTTGGTCCAGAAGTTGATTGAGAGCATGCCAGGGAGAATTGCAGAGGTCCTGAAGAAGAAGGGTCAACACTGCAAATATTGACTTGCTGCATTAACTCATTCTAACTGTCAATATAAGCTTTTGTTACTCATATGTTTGCAATTATTATTTCTGTCTGTGATAAAAACATCTGTCAAACACACATAAAAACCAGAGGGCAGCAGATCATGTGAAAATATAATATTTGTGTCATTCTCAAAACTTTTGGCCATGACTGTATATCTACAAAAGCTGTGAACTACAGAATTATATTTATAAAATAATTACAAATAACTGAATAATATATTGTATATCACTTTTACACAATATATATTTTCATTTTCAGTCAATTCCTAAACCAAATCTTATTTCTTTGTCAAAAATGTCCTGAAAAGCTCTTTTTATCATTCCTTTTTTTAATGATTGTTTGAGCAGCTCCAATAATGAGCTGTAAACTGAAGACTCAATTATGTCACTCTGAGAAGTCACCTGTTTCTGTCTGTCAAGGTCCGCCATTTGTCTCTTTACAGAAAGGTCTGAACTTTGAATTTTTAACTCTTTCTGCAAAGCGGACTCTTTGATCATTTCATAAGGTTTATAAGGTGTACAATAATAAATTATATTGTGGTACCGTGTTAGCCAGAAAAATCGATGTGAATACTTCTCCGTCCAATTATGACAAGAGCATTCTTAAAGTGATACCTTTATTGGCTAACCAGAAAATTATATGTTCGCAAGCTTTCAGAGCGCAGAGACTCCTTCTTCAGGCAAGATTACATTTGGAATAATAAGAAAGACACATTAGATGCTTACTATAGTAGGAAATTTGTTCAAGACCTGGGAGGTGTGATGCCTTCAAAAGATAATCAAAGGAAATCGAATTAGCATTTTCTTACAAATGGAGAGCTAGTGGGAATGTGTTCTTAGCTATCTGGAGTCCTTCTGGTGAAGGTGTGAACTGTGTCTATGTAGTGGACCATAAAACCGGGTGTTAAGCTGAGTCCTAGTGTCAAACTATTGAACATCCTAATAAGTTTGAATTCCATATTTTTCTCTCCCTGTCATCCTTAAAATGACCTTTTAGTATTAAGACTTTTAAGTCTGTCATACAATGTCCAGTTCCAGAGAAATGTTTTCCCACAGGCGTGTCCATTTCATTCCTGATCGTATGTCTGTGTAGATTCATCCTTGTTTGTAGTTTTTGCATGGTTTCCCCAATATAGATAGCTCCAGGGCACCTTGTACATTGTATCATGTACACCACATTGGAGGATGTACATGAAAAGGAACCCATGACCTTATAGTCCTGATTTGTGTTTGGTACACGGACTGTATTTGTTGGTAATATGTGGGTACAAGTTTTGCATTTTTTGTTGTTACATGGGAATGTGCCAGTCACTGATGGTGACGAGAGGACACTTCTGACAAGGAGATTCCTTAAGTTAGGGGGCTGTTTGTAGGAGAGGAGTGGTAGTTCTGGGAATATGTCTTTCAATTTGTGGTCTCTGTGGAATATGGGTTGGAGATCAGCACCAATTTTCCTTAGGATGCTCATGTGGGGGTTGTATGTGACCACAAGAGGTACCCTGTTGTTGTCCTCTCTCAGTTTGTAATCCAGGAGGTTGCTTCTTGGGATTCTTGTAGCCCTGTGGATCTGTTCATCTATTACCAGTGGATGGTATCCTTGTTGTAGGAATGTATTCCTCAGAGATAGCAGCTGTAGTTCCCTGTCTTTACTGTCTGAACAGATCCGAATATATCTCAGAGCTTGACTGTAGATGATGGATTTTTTTGTGTGTCTTGGATGAAAGCTGTTCCATCTAAGGTATGCTGGACGTCCTGTGGGCTTCTGGTAAATTGATGTTTGTATGGCGTTGTCCTTGATGTATATGGTCAAGTCCAGAAAATGTATTTGAGACTTTGAAAAGTTGAGGGTGAGCTTGATGGTTGGGTGGTATTTGTTGAAGTTATTGTGGAAGGTGAGCAGATCATCTTTTGAGCCTGTCCAGATTATTAGCAGATCATCAATGTAGCGGAAGTATGCAAGAGGTTTAATAGGGCAAGATGACAAAAACTCCTCCTCCAGTTTCGCCATAAATAGGTTTGCATATTGTGGGGACATTTTGCTTCCCATGGCGCTGCCCATGCACTGTTGGTATAAATTGTTCCCAAAAGAAAAATAGTTGTGATGAAGCACAAACCTGATGAATTGCAGTGTTGGTTCTGTGGCCAGATTGTTCTTTTGAAGGAAATATTTACATGCTGTGATTCCATCCTCATGAGGAATGTTGGAATAGAGAGACTCTACGTCCATGGTGGCTAGTATCGTGTCCCTTGGAAGTGGGCCCAGCGCTGACAATTTGCAAAGAATATCCGTGGTGTCCTGGATATAGCTGGGTGTGCTCCTCACCAAGGGTTTCAGAATGTTCTCCACCCAGCCGGAGATATTCTCAGTTAAAGTCCCAATACCAGAGATGATGGGCCTCCCAGGATTACCTTCTTTGTGTATTTTAGGCAACATGTAGAAGGTACCTGTTTTGGGATTGCCTGGTACTAGTTCCAGTAGTGAGGATGAAGTAGAATCAAATCCATTAATGATACGTGTTAGTTCCTCTGTGTATTGTTTGGTAGGATCTTCCTGAAGTGGAGTGTAGTATTTTATATCCAAGAGTTGTCTGTTTGCTTCCTGGATGTAATCTGTCGTGTTCATGATGACTATAGCTCCTCCTTTGTCCGCTGGTTTGATGATGATATTGTTGTTGGCTTTTAAGGATTGTATGGCTTTTCTTTCCTCCATACTGATATTGTTTGGCACTTTATGGTGTCTGTCCAAAATGTCAGATTTAACTTTTTTGCGGAAACAGTCTATGTAATGATCCAGAGTTTGGTTGTGTCCAGGTTGCGGGGTCCAGTTTGTCCTCTTTTTCTTTTTTGCTGTGTTATTCACATTGTCTTGTGAAGTGATATCTGCATGGTTATGAAAGAATTCTTTGAGTCGCAATCTGCGGAAGAATTCCTCAATGTCACTACAGAACTGAGCCGTATCCAGCTGTTTTGTAGGACAGAATGTTAGTCCCTTTGATAGAACATGCATTTCTCCTGTGTTTGGCTTGTATTGTGAGAGGTTCACAACAGAGGGCAATGTATGTAAATGATTCTGTAAACAGGGCTTACCTTCAGCTACATTGAGACCTGCTTTCTTCCTGAGTCTGTCCAGTTTCTTTTTCTTGTTGATAATGAGGTGATGTTGTAAATTATTGTAGAATTCCTGTAGCGTCTCCTTGATGAAACATGAACCCGGTCCTTGTATTCAGTCCTGTAGGCAATTTATCTCTTTATGGATGGTCCTCTTCTTGTGGTAGAAAAATCCAATGAGATGATTCCGCAGTCTCTCAGATGATCTGTAGCAAAGTTTCTGTGAAAAATGGGTGTTGTAGGTATATTTTGTTGGATTCCTTATCATGAGGCCTTTAGGGATTAGGTTTTCCTTTTTGCATCTGGATAGAAAGAAGATGTCACTGTTCATTTCTGCCAGTTTCTTCAGGAGATTTTTCAAATCCATCTGTAAATCCAATGCAAATCCAATGCAAAACTTGTACCCACATATTACCAACAAATACAGTCCGTGTACCAAACACAAATCAGGACTATAAGGTCATGGGTTCCTTTTCATGTACATCCTCCAATGTGGTGTACATGATACAATGTACAAGGTGCCCTGGAGCTATCTATATTGGGGAAACCATGCAAAAACTACAAACAAGGATGAATCTACACAGACATACGATCAGGAATGAAATGGACACGCCTGTGGGAAAACATTTCTCTGGAACTGGACATTGTATGACAGACTTAAAAGTCTTAATACTAAAAGGTCATTTTAAGGATGACAGGGAGAGAAAAATATGGAATTCAAACTTATTAGGATGTTCAATAGTTTGACACTGGGACTCAACTTAACACCCGGTTTTATGGTCCACTACATAGACACAGTTCACACCTTCACCAGAAGGACTCCAGATAACTAAGAACACATTCCCACTAGCTCTCCATTTGTAAGAAAATGCTAATTCGATTTCCTTTGCTTATCTTTTGAAGGCATCACACCTCCCAGGTCTTGAACAAATTTCCTACTATAGTAAGCATCTAATGTGTCTTTCTTATTATTCCAAATGTAATCTTGCCTGAAGAAGGAGCCTCTGCGCTCTGAAAGCTTGCGAACATATAATTTTCTGGTTAGCCAATAAAGGTATCACTTTAAGAATGCTCTTGTCATAATTGGACGGAGAAGTATTCACATCGATTTTTCTGGCTAACACGGTACCACAATATAATTTATTATTGTACACCATGAAAATGGAAGATACCCCAATGTACCGACCACAGATGGATTTGAAAAATCTCCTGAAGAAACTGGCACAAATGAACAGCGACATCTTCTTTCTATCCAGATGCAAAAAGGAAAACCTAATCCCTAAAGGCCTCATGATAAGGAATCCAACAAAATATACCTACAACACCCATTTTTCACAGAAACTTTGCTACAGATCATCTGAGAGACTGCGGAATCATCTCATTGGATTTTTCTACCACAAGAAGAGGACCATCCATAAAGAGATAAATTGCCTACAGAACCGAATACAAGGACCGGGTTCATGTTTCATCAAGGAGACGCTACAGGAATTCTACAATAATTTACAACATCACCTCATTATCAACAAGAAAAAGAAACTGGACAGACTCAGGAAGAAAGCAGGTCTCAATGTAGCTGAAGGTAAGCCCTGTTTACAGAATCATTTACATACATTGCCCTCTGTTGTGAACCTCTCACAATACAAGCCAAACACAGGAGAAATGCATGTTCTATCAAAGGGACTAACATTCTGTCCTACAAAACAGCTGGATACGGCTCAGTTCTGTAGTGACATTGAGGAATTCTTCCGCAGATTGCGACTCAAAGAATTCTTTCATAACCATGCAGATATCACTTCACAAGACAATGTGAATAACACAGCAAAAAAGAAAAAGAGGACAAACTGGACCCCGCAACCTGGACACAACCAAACCCTGGATCATTACATAGACTGTTTCCGCAAAAAAGTTAAATCTGACATTTTGGACAGACACCATAAAGTGCCAAACAATATCAGCATGGAGGAAAGAAAAGCTATACAATCCTTAAAAGCCAACAACAATATCATCATCAAACCAGCGGACAAAGGAGGAGCTATAGTCATCATGAACACGACAGATTACATCCAGGAAGCAAACAGACAACTCTTGGATATAAAATACTACACTCCACTTCAGGAAGATCCTACCAAACAATACACAGAGGAACTAACACGTATCATTAATGGATTTGATTCTACTTCATCCTCACTACTGGAACTAGTACCAGGCAATCCCAAAACAGGTACCTTCTACATGTTGCCTAAAATACACAAAGAAGGTAATCCTGGGAGGCCCATCATCTCTGGTATTGGGACTTTAACTGAGAATATCTCCGGCTGGGTGGAGAACATTCTGAAACCCTTGGTGAGGAGCACACCCAGCTATATCCAGGACACCACGGATATTCTTTGCAAATTGTCAGCGCTGGGCCCACTTCCAAGGGACACGATACTAGCCACCATGGACGTAGAGTCTCTCTATTCCAACATTCCTCATGAGGATAGAATCACAGCATGTAAATATTTCCTTCAAAAGAACAATCTGGCCACAGAACCAACACTGCAATTCATCAGGTTTGTGCTTCATCACAACTATTTTTCTTTTGGGAACAATTTATACCAACATTGCATGGGCAGCGCCATGGGAAGCAAAATGTCCCCACAATATGCAAATCTATTTATGGCGAAACTGGAGGAGGAGTTTTTGTCATCTTGCCCTATTAAACCTCTTGCATACTTCCGCTACATTGATGATCTGCTAATAATCTGGACAGGCTCAAAAAATGATCTGCTCACCTTCCACAATAACTTCAACAAATACCACCCAACCATCAAGCTCACCCTCAACTTTTCAAAGTCTCTGTAGCGCCGGCGTCCCTGCCCTCTGCCAGGCAGGGACGCTGTTCCCCTCACCCCTCTGCTCCAGGTCCGGCATCCTCCTGCCGCTCTGCTGGCAGCGCACGCTCCTTTCCTGCCACTGTGCTTAGGGCGCGCGCGTGGGCGTTGCCCTCCCTCTTAAAGGGGCCGCGCGCGTCGTCCTAAGGAGTCCCCGGCCAATGGCCGGAGGACTTCACCTTATATAAGGCCCCTCCTCCAAAATGGAGGTGCCCGAGCAATGTTGTTGCACTGTTCACTACTCTGCTTCAGTCCTCAGGGTCCTTGCCAGATACCTGTCTGATTCCTGCCAGGTTGCTGTCTGTTACCTGCCTGCTGGCCTACCTGGAGGCTCTGCCGTCACGTACCGTGATCTGCTATTCCTGTGGCTCTCGCCCGCTCACCTGGGAGCGCTCATCTGTTATCTGCCTGCTAGCTCACCTGGGAGCGCTCATCTGTTGCCTGCCTGCTGGCCTACCTGGAGGCTCTGCCGTCACGTACCGTGATCTTCTGCTATTCCAGTGACTCTCGCCCGCTCACCTGGGAGCGCTCATCTGTTACCTGCCTGCTAGCACACCTGGGAGGGCTCAGCTGTTACCTGCCTGCTAGCCTACCTGGAGGCTCTGCCATCACGTACCGTGATCTTCTGCTATTCCAGTGACTCTCGCTCGCTCACCTGGGAGCGCTCATTTTCTATCTTCCTGCTAGCCTACCTGGAGGCTCAGCCATCACAGGTCGTATCTACCTTCATCCAGAGACTGCCCCGGTCACTTGCCTGACCTCCTGCCCACTCATCCAGAGACTGCCCCGGTCACTTGCCGTGACCTCCTGCCCACTCATCCAGAGACTGCCCCGGTCACTTGCCGTGACCTCCTGCCCACTCTTCCAGAGACTGCCCCGGTCACTTGCCGTGATCTCCTGCCCACTCTTCCAGAGACTGCCCCGGTCACTTGCCGTGACCTCCTGCCCACTCATCCAGAGACTGCCTCGGTCACTTGCCGCGACTTCCTGCCCGTTCATCCAGAGACTACCCCGGTTATCTGCTGTGACTACCTGCCCGTCCACCCTGGTCGCCACCCGCTCTCTTACAAGGTCCGCCCCTTTGTATAGTAGCTCAGAGGTTCCGCCTCCCAGACCCGTTACAGTTTGCTCGGGCCATGGAACCCGGTGGCGCCCAAGTTCTTTCCATCTCGGACCTGTGTCATGAACTGTCCCGTCAGAAGTCCAAACAGGAGTCCATCCTGGGTCACCTGCGGAATGTCAATTCTCGCCTGGACACTCTGACAGCTCCACCAGCAACCACCGCTGGTGCCATGACTCGCAATCCGGCAGCCCCTCTGCTCCCCAATACCATGGGCTCCTGTCACGGACCCCGGCTCTCCGCACCTCCTCGCTTCGGAGGCGACAATGCTCAGGCTCGGGGCTTCATTAATCAGTGCACTCTGCACTTTGAACTCCTCTCCCACCAGTTTAACCCCTTAATGACCAAGCCATTTTGTAGGTTAAAGACCAGGCCAATTTTTACAATTCTGACCACTGTCTCTTTATGAGCTTATAACTCTGGAACGCTTCTACGGATCTTGGCGATTCTGAGACTGTTTTCTCGTGACATATTGTACTTCATGATAGTGGTAAAATTTCTTCAATATAACTTGCGTTTTTTTATGAAAAAAATGGAAATATGGCAAAAATTTTGAAAATTTTGCAATTTTCAAACTTTTAATTTTTATGCCATTAAATCAGAGAGATATGTCACAAAAATTAGTTAATAAATAACATTTCCCACATGTCTACTTTACATCAGCACAATTTTGGAACCAAAATTTTTTTTGTTACGAAGTTATAAGTGTTAAAAGCTGACCAGCAATTTCTCATTTTTCCAACAAAATTTACAAAACCATTTTTTTAGGGACCACCTCACATTTGAAGTGAATTTGAGGGGTCAATATGACAGAAAATACCCAAAAGTGACACCATTCTAAAAACTGCACCCCTCAACGTGTTCAAAGCCACATTCAAGAAGTTTATTAACCCTTTAGGTACTTCACAAGAATTGAAGCAATGTGGAAGGAAAAAATGAACATTTAACTTTTTTTCCCAAAATTTTTCTTTCGACACAATTTTTTTAAATTTTGTCAAGGGTATCAGGAGAAAATGAACCACAATATTTGTTGTACAATTTCTCCAGAGTACACCGATATACCATGTGTGGGGGTAAACCACTATTTGGGCGCATGGCAGAGCTCGGAATGGAAGCAGCGCCATTTGACTTTTTTGGCTGGAATTGAGATTGGACGCCATGTCGCATTTGGAGAGTCCCTGTGTGCCTAAACAGTGGAAACCCCCACAAGTGACCCCATTTTGGAAACTGGACCCCTCAAGGAACTCATCTAAATGTGTTGTGAGAGCTTTTAACCCCAAGGGCTTCACAGAAGGTTATAACGTAGAGCCGTAAAATTAAAAAATCATATTTTTTCCACAAAAATGATCTTTTCATCCCAATTATTATTTTCCAAAGGATAAAAGGACCCCAAAAGTTATTGGGCAATTAGTCCTGAGTACGCTGATACCCCATATGTGGGGGTAAACCACTATTTGGGCGCATGGCAGAGCTCGGAAGGGAAGCAGCGCCATTTGACTTTTTTGGCTGGAATTGAGATTGGACGCCATGTCGCATTTGGAGAGTCCCTGTGTGTCTAAACAGTGGAAACCCCCTACAAGTGACACCATTTTGGAAACTAGACCCCCCAAGGAACTTATCTAAATGTGTTGTGAGAGCTTTTAACCCCCAAGCGCTTCACAGAAGGTTATAACGTAGAGCCGTAAATTAAAAAATCATATTTTTTCCACAAAAATGATCTTTTCATCCCAATTTTTATTTTCCAAAGGATAAAAGGACCCCAAAATTTATTGTGCAATTAGTCCTGAGTACGCTGATACCCAATAGGTGGGGGTAAACCACTATTTGGGCGCATGGCAGAGCTCGGAAGGGAAGCAGCGCCATTTGACTTTTTTGGCTGTAATTGAGATTGGATGCCATGTCGTATTTGGAGAGTCCCTGTGTGCCTAAACAGTGGAAACCCCCACAAGTGACCCCATTTTGGAAACTAGACCCCCCAAGGAACTTATCTAGATGTGTGGTGAGAGCTTTGAACCCCAAGGGCTTCACAGAAGGTTATAACGTAGAGCAGTAAAATTAAAAAATCATATCTTTTCCACAAAAATGATCTTTCCACCCCCAATTGTTATTTTCCAAAGGGTAACAGGACCCCAAAAGTTATTGTGCAATTTGTCCTGAGTACGCTGATACCCCATATGTGGGGGGAAACCACTATTTTGACGCATGGCAGAGCTCGAAAGGGAAGTAGCGCCTTTTTCAAATGCAGACTTTGATGGAATGGTCTGTGGGTGTCATGTCACGTTTGGATAGCCCCTGATGTGCCTAAACAGTAGAAACCCCCCACAAGTGACTCCATTTTGGAAACTAGACCCCCAAGGAACTTTTCTAGATGTGTGGTGAGCACTTTGAACCCCCAAGTGCTTCACAGAAGTTTATAACGTAGAGCCGTGAAAATAAAAAAATCATATTTTTTTCCACAAAAATAAACTTTTTGCCCCAAATTTTTATTTTTATAATGGTAACAGGAGAAATAGGACCCCAAAAGCTATTGTGCAATTTGTCCTGAGTACGCTGATATCCAATATGTGGGGGGGAACCACTATTTTGACGCATGGCAGAGCTTGAAAGGGAAGTAGCGCCTTTTTCAAATGCAGACTTTGATGGAATGGTCTGTGGGTGTCATGTCACGTTTGGATAGCCCCTGATGTGCCTAAACAGTAGAAACCCCCCACAAGTGACTACATTTTGGAAACTAGACCCCCCAAGGAACTTTTATAGATGTGTGGTGAGCACTTTGAACCCCCAAGTGCTTCACAGAAGTTTATAACGTAGAGCCGTGAAAATAAAAAAATCATATTTTTTTCCACAAAAATAATCTTTTTGCCCCAAATTTTTATTTTTATAAGGGTAACAGGAGAAATAGGACCCCAAAAGCTATTGTGCATTTTGTCCTGAGTACGCTGATACCCCATATGCGGGGGGGAACCACTGTGATCGCCTTACTGCGATCTTTGGGAGGCACAATGAACAAATCTACAAAAGGTGAAGAATTGGTTTTCTTTTTTACGCCGTTCCTCGTGCGGTATTAGTGATTAGGCGACTTTATTCCTCGGATCGGTGCGATTACAGCGATACCAGATTTACATCCTTTTTTCATGTTTAGCTTCTGTCACACACTAAAAGATGCTTTTTTTTGGAATAATTTTTTGTAAGAATTTTTTGCATCGCCGTATTTTGAGAGCTATAATTTTTCCATATTTCGGCCGACAGAGTTATCTGTGGGCTTATTTTTTGCGGGACGAGCTGACGTTTTTATTGGTACCATATTCGGGCACATAACGTTTTTTGATCGCTTCCTATTCCGATTTTTGTGGAAGCAGAATGAACAAAAACCAGCAATTCAGGAATTGGTTTTTTTTAAAAAAATTTTTCCCCCGTTCGCGTGTGGTAAAATTGATTCTTCGGGTCACTACGATTACAGCGATACCTCATTTATATATTTTTTTTATGTTTTGGCGTTTTTTACACAATAAAGAATTTTATAGAAAAAATAATTATTTTTGCATCAGTTTATTCCGCGAGCTATAACTTTTTTATTTTTTCGCTGATGATGCTGTATAGCGGCTTGTTTTTTGCGGGACAAGATGACGTTTTCAGCGGTACCATGATTATTTATATCTGACTTTTTGATCGCGTGTTATTGCACTTTTTCCAAGCGGTATAATGATACCGCTTGGAAAAAGTATAATTTACTACTTTTTTGTGTTTTTTTTTTACGGCTTTCACTGAAGGGGTTAACTAGGGTTATGCTTTTATAGATGGGATTTTTACGGACATGGCGATACCTAACATGTGTATTTTTTTTGTTTTTTATTTTTTTTATTACATAAAAATGTGTATTTTTTAGGGGATTTTTTTAAAATTATTTTTTAATATTTTTTTTACAATTTTTTTTAAAAAATGATTTTTTTCAACTTGTCCCTTTATGGGACTTTCACTTTTTTTACTTTTGATTGCAGTTACAATGCATTGCAATGCTCTGGCATTGCAATGCATTGCAACTATAGTGGAAGCTGCTGTGACATGATCACAGCAGCTTCCCGTAGCTAAATGACCCGGAGGTTGTCATGACAACCCCCGGGTCATCAAGGCAGAGATCGGGCCCTGCGATTACATCGCTAGGACGCTGATCTGAGGCAGAGGGAGCTCCCGACCCTCTGCCTCCCCCCCTGAGCTCTGCGATCGCGCTCGATCGCAGCAGTCAGGGGGTTAACAGCCAGGGGCGGTGGGGGCTCCGCTCCTGGCTGTCAGTGCAGGAAGCCTGGCCACTGCAGCGCCGGCTCCTGCACTGATCGCGCTGGGGAAGCTGAAATTTCAGCTTCTCCTGCGCGATCGCTGCTGTGTTTGGTCAGTCAGATTGACTGACCAATCACAGCGCTGTGAGTGCGGGGACCGACGGCAAAGGTCCCCGCACCGCTTGCCGTGCCTGTCAGCTGTCTGTGACAGCTGTCGGCACTGATCTACCACTGCGTGTTTACACGCAGTGGTAGATCAAAGGCATGACGTGCAGAGTCCGTCCTGGTGCCGGAACTGGCACCTTGCCATGACGGACTCTGTACGTCAGTGGACATTAAGGGGTTAACTCAGACCGGGCCAAAATTGCCTTCATCATGTCCCATCTCACTGGGGAGGCCCTGGCCTGGCTGAATCCTCTTTGGGAGAGAGGAGATCCTCTGGTGTCCGACCTGTCTGCCTTTCTCGCGGCTTTTCGGAAAGTCTTTGACGAACCCGGACGAAAGATCTCATCCGCATCATCTCTGCTACGCCTCCGTCAGGGAAATCTCACCGTGGGCCAATATGCCATACAGTTTCGTACCCTTGCATCGGAGCTGGCCTGGGACAACGACGCTCTGGTATCCGTTTTCTGGGAGGGTTTGTCCGGCCATATTAAAGATGAACTCGCCGGTCGGGACATTCCTACCACTCTCGATGACCTTATAACTCTCGCCACCCGGATTGACCTACGGTTCCAGGAGCGGGCCAAAGAGGTCACCCGTGAGAAGAGGTTTCCACGTCTAGCTCCTATGTTTCAGAAACCCGTCACTCCCTCCGTTTCTCCCCAATTACACTCTCTGAGCCTATGCAGGTCGACCAGACCAAGATGGTCAAAACCCGTCAGGACTTACGCCGTGCTGAGGGGAGTTGCTTCTACTGTGGCAGTAAGGAGCATCGGATTCGTACCTGTCCGGAGAGGTCGGGAAACGCCTGTGTCTAGGTTCGCTCAGAGAGGTCGACCTAGACAAGGAGAAAGCCTCTCCATCTCTGCTGCTGTCAGTCTCAATTCTCTGTGGGGAGAATCGTTATTTTGAACTAGCCCAACTTGACTCTGGAGCAGCCGGGAATCTTATGTCACAGTCCCTGGTAGAAAAATACCGCATTCCCACCAAACCTCTGGTTGTACCATTATCAGTTGCTGCTGTGGACGGGGGTCTTTTACCACACCCCATCCAACTCATCACCGAACCCATAACTCTGCAAGTGGGAATGCTGCATTCTGAGAGCATCTCTTTTCATGTTCTGCCTGGACTCTTTCACGCCCTCTTACTAGGGCTACCTTGGCTCCAGAGACATGGACCCGTGCTCGACTGGCAGACCGGAGAGGTTCTTTGCTGGGGACAGGATTGTCATAAGATGTGTTTGGTTCCTGTTCATCCTGTCTGTCCTTCTCCTACCCCAACTAATCTACCTGGACTTCCGATTCCCTATTGGTCATTTGCTGATGTCTTTAATAAAAAAGAGGCAGAGACATTACCTCCTCACAGACCATACGATTGTCCTATCGACCTGTTACCTGGTACTACGCCTCCCGTGGGCGTATTTACCCATTATCCGCTGCTGAGACCGGTCGATGTCCGAATATATCGAGGAGAATTTGGCCAGGGGATTCATCCGGAAATCTACCTCCCCGGCAGGAGCAGGCTTCTTTTTCGTAAAAAAGAAGGATGGCTCTCTCCGCCCCTGTATAGACTATAGAGGTCTTAACCAGATCACGGTGAAGAATAAGTACCCCCTTCCGCTCATTCCAGAATTATTTGATCGTTTGAGGGGGGCTAGAATCTTCACCAAACTGGATCTCCGTGGGGCGTACAACCTGGTCCGTATCCGTCAAGGGGATGAATGGAAGACTGCATTTAACACCCGGGACGGCCACTATGAATATCTAGTGATGCCCTTTGGTCTCTGTAATACTCCTGCTGTCTTTCAAGAGTTGGTCAATGACATCTTCCGGGACCTTCTCTACTCCTGCGTAGTGGTGTACCTGGACGACATCTTGGTCTTCTCTCCGGATCTCCAGACTCACCGGAGGGACGTTCGTCAGGTTCTGCTCAGGCTCAGGCAGAATCACCTCTTCGCTAAATTTGAGAAATGCCTCTTTGAGCAGACTTCGCTGCCGTTTTTGGGCTACATTATTTCTCAGACCGGCCTACGAATGGATCCAGAGAAACTGTCGGCCATCGAGAAATGGCCCCGACCGGAGGGATTGAAGGCCATTCAGCGGTTCCTGGGCTTCGCCAACTACTACCGCCTCTTCATACCGCACTTCTCTTCCCGGACTGGCCCAATTTCCGCACTTACCCATAAGGGTACTAACCCCAAAGAGTGGACGCCCGAAGCAGAGGAGGCCTTTCTTTCCTTAAAGCAGGCCTTCTCTTCCGCCCCGGTGGTGCATCGCCCGGACGGCAACAAGCAGTTCTTCATGGAGGTTGACGCTTCCTCCTCTGGAGCCGGAGCGGTACTTACTCAAAAATCATCTTCCGGGAGGATGGTAACTTGTGGCTTCTTCTCCAAACTCTTCTCCTCTTCTGAGCGCAATTATTCCATAGGAGACCGAGAGTTATTGGCCATCAAGCTGGCATTGGAGGAGTGACGTTACCTACTCGAGGGGGCTCTTCATCCGGTAATTATTTACACTGACCACAAAAACTTGGCTTACCTCCAGCATGCCCAGAGAGTTAACCCGCGCCAGGCCCGGTGGTCCTTGTTTTTTGCTCGTTTTGATTTTGTTCTACATTTTCGCCCGGCAGACAAGAACATCAAGGCGGACGCCTTGTCCCGATCCTTCCTGGTGTCGGATCTCGAGGAGGAACCTAAGCATTTCATCGATCCCGCCAGAGTAATGCAGGTGGCTCCCGTGAGTCTAAATCGTCTCCCTCCCGGTAAGACGTTCGTATCGGTACCCGATCGGGAGAGAATCCTACACTGGGGTCATTCGTCTAAATTAGCTGGCCACGCCGGTCAAAAAAAGACCCTCCAGCTTATTACTCGCCATTACTGGTGGCCTACCCTGCACAAGGACGTAATAGACTTTGTTTCTGCCTGTGCCTCATGTGGCCGCAACAAGGTTCTGAGACATCTGCCTGCCGGTCGCCTCCTTCCGCTTCCTGTACCCGCTGCTCCCTGGCAGCATATAGCCATGGACTTCATAACGGACCTCCCCGTTTCTGCCGGTTGTACGGTCATTTGGGTGGTCGTTGACCGCTTTTCCAAGATGGCTCACTTTATTCCCCTGCCAGGCCTCCGGTCTGCACCCAAGCTGGCTAAAGACTTTATCCGCCACATCTTCCGTCTTCATGGCCTGCCCCGCCATATCGTGTCGGATCGAGGGGTACAGTTCACCTCACGTTTCTGGAGAGCCACTTGTAAATTGCTAGACGTCACCTTGGACTTCTCCTCCGCCTACCACCCACAGTCCAATGGTCAAGTGGAGCGGGTTAATCAGATCCTGACCAGTTACCTCCGGCACTTCGTTAATGTCCACCATTCTGACTGGGTGGATCTCCTGCCATGGGCCGAATTTTCTTACAACAATCACGAGAGCGAATCTTCCTCCAAATCCCCGTTTTTTGTAGTCTTCGGTCAGCATCCTCGGATCCCATTTCCCGTCTCTATCTCAGTGGACAATCCGGCTGCGGAATCTCTTGTTAACAAATTTTCCTCCATATGGGAGAGTACCCGGTCCGCACTCCTTCTGTCATCCGAGCGTATGAAAAGACATGCTGACAAAAAACGTCTGGATCCTCCTCAATTCCGTCCTGGGGATAAGGTCTGGCTCTCGTCCAAGTATGTCCGGCTCAAGATTCCTTCCTATAAGTTAGGGCCTCGATTCATCGGTCCTTTGGAGGTCATCAGTCAGATCAACCCAGTGGCCTATAAATTGAAACTTCCGGCCAACTTGCGGATCCCTAACTCCTTCCATGTATCTCTCCTCAAACCGGTGGTACTTAACTCTTTTTCCAAGTCTACAGGTACGCCTCCTGCTCCGGTTTCAGCTGAAAATGAATTTGAGGTAGAGAACATTTTGGCCACCAAAAGGGTAAGAAGGAAGACCTATTTTTTGGTGGATTGGAAGGGGTTTGGTCCTGAGGAGAGAACGTGGGAGCCTCGGGAGAACATCCATGCCCCTCTAATCCTAGCTAAATTTCTTTCTGGCCTAAAAAAGGAGGGGCCTAAAGGGGGGGTACTGTCCTCTGCCAGGCAGGGACGCTGTTCCCCTCACCCCTCTGCTCCAGGTCCGGCGTCCTCCTGCCGCTCTGCTGGCGGCGCACGCTACTTTCCTGCCACTGTGCTTAGGGCGCGCGCGCGGGCGTTGCCCTCCCTCTTAAAGGGGCCGCGCGCCTCGTCCTAAGGAGTCCCCGGCCAATGGCCGGAGGACTTCACCTTATATAAGGCCCCTCCTCCAAAATGGAGGTGCCCGAGCAATGTTGTTGCACTGTTCACTACTCTGCTTCAGTCCTCAGGGTCCTTGCCAGATACCTGTCTGATTCCTGCCAGGTTGCTGTCTGTTACCTGCCTGCTGGCCTACCTGGAGGCTCTGCCGTCACGTACCGTGATCTGCTATTCCTGTGGCTCTCGCCCGCTCACCTGGGAGCGCTCATCTGTTATCTGCCTGCTAGCTCACCTGGGAGCGCTCATCTGTTACCTGCCTGCTGGCCTACCTGGAGGCTCTGCCGTCACGTACCGTGATCTTCTGCTATTCCAGTGACTCTCGCCCGCTCACCTGGGAGTGCTCATCTGTTACCTGCCTGCTAGCACACCTGGGAGGGCTCAGCTGTTACCTGCCTGCTAGCCTACCTGGAGGCTCTGCCGTCACGTACCGTGATCTTCTGCTATTCCAGTGACTCTCGCTAGCTCACCTGGGAGCGCTCATCTTCTATCTTCCTGCTAGCCTACCTGGAGGCTCAGCCATCACAGGTCGTATCTACCTTCATCCAGAGACTGCCCCGGTCACTTGCCGTGACCTCCTGCCCACTCATCCAGAGACTGCCCCGGTCACTTGCCGTGACCTCCTGCCCACTCATCCAGAGACTGCCCCGGTCACTTGCCGTGACCTCCTGCCCACTCTTCCAGAGACTGCCCCGGTCACTTGCCGTGATCTCCTGCCCACTCTTCCAGAGACTGCCCCGGTCACTTGCCGTGACCTCCTGCCCACTCATCCAGAGACTGCCTCGGTCACTTGCCGCGACTTCCTGCCCGTTCATCCAGAGACTACCCCGGTTATCTGCTGTGACTACCTGCCCGTCCACCCTGGTCGCCACCCGCTCTCTTACAAGGTCCGCCCCTTTGTATAGTAGCTCAGAGGTTCCGCCTCCCAGACCCGTTACAGTCTCAAATACATTTTCTGGACTTGACCATATACATCAAGGACAACGCCATACAAACATCAATTTACCAGAAGCCCACAGGACGTCCAGCATACCTTAGATGGAACAGCTTTCATCCAAGACACACAAAAAAATCCATCATCTACAGTCAAGCTCTGAGATATATTCGGATCTGTTCAGACAGTAAAGACAGGGAACTACAGCTGCTATCTCTGAGGAATACATTCCTACAACAAGGATACCATCCACTGGTAATAGATGAACAGATCCACAGGGCTACAAGAATCCCAAGAAGCAACCTCCTGGATTACAAACTGAGAGAGGACAACAACAGGGTACCTCTTGTGGTCACATACAACCCCCACATGAGCATCCTAAGGAAAATTGGTGCTGATCTCCAACCCATATTCCACAGAGACCATAAATTGAAAGACATATTCCCAGAACTACCACTCCTCTCCTACAAACAGCCCCCTAACTTAAGGAATCTCCTTCAAAAGACAAAAAACCTGACTGGCACTTCCAGACTAATGTGAACTAGGTGCAAACCAAAGGGAGCTACCCTCATGTAAAACATCCAAAAAAAGGCTGCACTCAAGCATACTAAAGCATGACAACATAGAATACATGAAATTTTGAATAGCAATATGGCATTGGAATATAAGGAAAAATTTGAGATGCTTAGTATAAACATTTGGCCAAACATTTTAAAGCCCAACAACCATCGTCAAGGTGGTCTCAATTCTGTTGAGTCCCTAACCTAATGTGAACATACCTCTATTAGGCTGATATCTGAATTTCTAGGTGAATATGCACCTCTGTCAGTAATGCCTGCATTTATGGGTAAAGTAGGGAGCTGGTGTAATTAAAATCACCACCTGGTGGGGGCGGAGTGCTCGGTCAGCAAGCTAACATTCAAAAGACAAAAAACCTGACTGGCACTTCACCCAGAAATTCAGATATCAGCCTAATAGAGGTATGTTCACATTAGGTTAGGGACTCAACAGAATTGAGACCACCTTGACGATGGTTGTTGGGCTTTAAAATGTTTGGCCAAATGTTTATACTAAGCGTCTCAAATTTTTCCTTATATTCCAATGCCATATTGCTATTCAAAATTTCATGTATTCTATGTTGTCATGCTTTAGTATGCTTGAGTGCAGCCTTTTTTTGGATGTTTTACATGAGGGTAGCTCCCTTTGGTTTGCACCTAGTTCACATTAGTCTGGAAGTGCCAGTCAGGTTTTTTGTCTTTTGAATGTTAGCTTGCTGACCGAGCACTCCGCCCCCACCATGTGGTGATTTTAATTACACCAGCTTCCTACTTTACCCATAAATGCAGGCATTACTGACAGAGGTGCATATTCACCCAGAAATTCAGATATCAGCCTAATAGAGGTATGTTCACATTAGGTTAGGGACTCAACAGAATTGAGACCACCTTGACGATGGCTGTTGGGCTTTAAAATGTTTGGCCAAATGTTTATACTAAGCGTCTCAAATTTTTCCTTATATTCCAATGCCATATTGCTATTCAAAATTTCATGTATTCTATGTTGTCATGCTTTAGTATGCTTGAGTGCAGCCTTTTTTTGGATGTTTTACATGAGGGTAGCTCCCTTTGGTTTGCACCTAGTTCACATTAGTCTGGAAGTGCCAGTCAGGTTTTTTGTCTTTTGAATGTTAGCTTGCTGACCGAGCACTCCGCCCCCACCAGGTGGTGATTTTAATTACACCAGCTCCCTACTTTACCCATAAATGCAGGCATTACTGACAGAGGTGCATATTCACCCAGAAATTCAGATATCAGCCTAATAGAGGTATGTTCACATTAGGTTAGGGACTCAACAGAATTGAGACCACCTTGACGATGGTTGTTGGGCTTTAAAATGTTTGGCCAAATGTTTATACTAAGCGTCTCAAATTTTTCCTTATATTCCAATGCCATATTGCTATTCAAAATTTCATGTATTCTATGTTGTCATGCTTTAGTATGCTTGAGTGCAGCCTTTTTTTGGATGTTTTACATGAGGGTAGCTCCCTTTGGTTTGCACCTAGTTCACATTAGTCTGGAAGTGCCAGTCAGGTTTTTTGTCTTTTGAATGTTAGCTTGCTGACCGAGCACTCCGCCCCACCAGGTGGTGATTTTAATTACACCAGCTCCCTACTTTACCCATAAATGCAGGCATTACTGACAGAGGTGCATATTCACCCAGAAATTCAGATATCAGCCTAATAGAGGTATGTTCACATTAGGTTAGGGACTCAACAGAATTGAGACCACCTTGACGATGGTTGTTGGGCTTTAAAATGTTTGGCCAAATGTTTATACTAAGCGTCTCAAATTTTTCCTTATATTCCAATGCCATATTGCTATTCAAAATTTCATGTATTCTATGTTGTCATGCTTTAGTATGCTTGAGTGCAGCCTTTTTTTGGATGTTTTACATGAGGGTAGCTCCCTTTGGTTTGCACCTAGTTCACATTAGTCTGGAAGTGCCAGTCAGGTTTTTTGTCTTTTGAATGTTAGCTTGCTGACCGAGCACTCCGCCCCCACCATGTGGTGATTTTAATTACACCAGCTTCCTACTTTACCCATAAATGCAGGCATTACTGACAGAGGTGCATATTCACCCAGAAATTCAGATATCAGCCTAATAGAGGTATGTTCACATTAGGTTAGGGACTCAACAGAATTGAGACCACCTTGACGATGGTTGTTGGGCTTTAAAATGTTTGGCCAAATGTTTATACTAAGCGTCTCAAATTTTTCCTTATATTCCAATGCCATATTGCTATTCAAAATTTCATGTATTCTATGTTGTCATGCTTTAGTATGCTTGAGTGCAGCCTTTTTTTGGATGTTTTACATGAGGTAGCTCCCTTTGGTTTGCACCTAGTTCACATTAGTCTGGAAGTGCCAGTCAGGTTTTTTGTCTTTTGAATGTTAGCTTGCTGACCGAGCACTCCGCCCCCACCAGGTGGTGATTTTAATTACACCAGCTCCCTACTTTACCCATAAATGCAGGCATTACTGACAGGTGCATATTTACCCAGAAATTCAGATATCAGCCTAATAGAGGTATGTTCACATTTGGTTAGGGACTCAACAGAATTGAGAACCACCTTGACTTTTGGGCTAAATTGGCCATGTTTATAAACAATCTATATTAAGCATATTTATTAAAATGTTCATTTTCTATGTTGTCAGTGCTTTAGTATGCTTGTATAGGCAGCTTTATTTTGCACTGGATGTTAAGGATTCTCCTTGTCAGAAGTGTCCTCTCGTCACCATCAGTGACTGGCACATTCCCATGTAACAACAAAAAATGCAAAACTTGTACCCACATATTACCAACAAATACAGTCCGTGTACCAAACACAAATCAGGACTATAAGGTCATGGGTTCCTTTTCATGTACATCCTCCAATGTGGTGTACATGATACAATGTACAAGGTGCCCTGGAGCTATCTATATTGGGGAAACCATGCAAAAACTACAAACAAGGATGAATCTACACAGACATACGATCAGGAATGAAATGGACACGCCTGTGGGAAAACATTTCTCTGGAACTGGACATTGTATGACAGACTTAAAAGTCTTAATACTAAAAGGTCATTTTAAGGATGACAGGGAGAGAAAAATATGGGAATTCAAACTTATTAGGATGTTCAATAGTTTGACACTGGGACTCAACTTAACACCCGGTTTTATGGTCCACTACATAGACACAGTTCACACCTTCACCAGAAGGACTCCAGATAGCTAAGAACACATTCCCACTAGCTCTCCATTTGTAAGAAAATGCTAATTCGATTTCCTTTGCTTATCTTTTGAAGGCATCACACCTCCCAGGTCTTGAACAAATTTCCTACTATAGTAAGCATCTAATGTGTCTTTCTTATTATTCCAAATGTAATCTTGCCTGAAGAAGGAGCCTCTGCGCTCTGAAAGCTTGCGAACATATAATTTTCTGGTTAGCCAATAAAGGTATCACTTTAAGAATGCTCTTGTCATAATTGGACGGAGAAGTATTCACATCGATAAGGTTTATAACAAATATGTAATTTTCTCCGTATGTCATAGATTTGATTACGGGGATGACTCAGTTTAGGAGATTTTGACACTGGCTTTTTCCTTTCACGATTCTCATGTTTTCTAGCAAAATCAAGGAATTGCGCACATTCAAATAAAGTATCTTTTTGTGACGCAATAACACGAGATACAGAATTTAGGAATCCAAATTTGTCCACAAAATACTTTATCATTGATATTGTTTTGACATTGGTAATTAGAGTTTTGTACAACCTTTCAAATATGGACATGAATGTAAAAGTACATTCTTTCCGACCAATCCTTAATTTTTGAAGAATATCAATATCTGGACAATTTTCATTTATTGCACAGAAAATCAGAATTTTCAATCTGTCTTTATCATTTAGATCTCCATGTAAGTCGTTATCACAAGACAATTTTAATGTTAAACGTCTGGAAAAGGTTGCAGGAAGCCATAATTTAAATAATTGATTTTTCTCGTCATTACTTAAATCAAGTTTATCAACAAAACTTTCGAATATTACAGAATTTCTGCACACATGGATTTTGTTATCATATGCAGGAATGATTTTGCATAGTTTTAACAAATTTTTCCTAACTTTAATTTGGAGTTGGGCCTCTGAATTGTCTTCTATTTTTGGTGGCCTTTGAACATCCGTCCCTCGTACGCCATCTACATCAGTTCTGAAGTCTCCTCCTATGTTTCCTCCTACATCAGTTCTAAAGTCTCCTCCTATGTTTCCTCCTACATCAGTTCTGAAGTCTCCTCCTATGTTTCCTCCTACATCAGTTTTGAAGTCTCCTCCCACATTTCCTCCTACATCAGTTTTGAAGTCTCCTCCTATGTTTCCACCATCTTTTTTTACATCATCAGAGACAAGGTCACCTTGAGTAGCCATTACAGACACATGTCCCACATCTTGCTCAATTTCCTCATTACAGTCAATCTCGGGAACATCACTGGAATCATCTGGCACTATTTCTACACAGTCATTTTTAGATTTATCTGACACAAACTTATGAAATACGTCAACCAACTGTAAAATGTTTTTCAGTTTCTCTCTTTCTCTATTAAAGGACGCCAGCTTAGATTCTAGCTTTAGATTTTCCATTTCACATTCTGCATATAAGCTGAGCCATAAAACTTCTAAATTAGACTGATCTACAGACATAAATTTCAGTCTACTTTGCTTAGAAAAAAAAGTAATCACATTCATGTTTCTTACCTTGAAATATCTCAGCTTGTAGTTCCTTTCTTGGACAACGCTGGCCTCTTGTCATCAGCACGTCAGCACGTCTGATTCCTGTAGTACGTCTGGCAACTCTTAGTCCTCATTCATAGGTTCTTTTATGATCCTGAAATATCATAGTGGATTTCCTGACAACTTGAACATTTGACATTCTTTTGCTTCTATTCCTCCCCTTGCAAGTTTTCAGAAATTCACACTCTAAAAATCAAGTGTGACTGGCTGGCTCTCCAAAATGTTAAAAATGCTTATTTTAAATATATTTTTACCAGGACTTGTTACCAGATGCGATATTCTAAGGAAAATATCACAATGTTACTTATAAAAAAAATGTAGTGGTTTATTGGACTGTCCATCAAAACACATCATTTCAGAAAAAAAAAAATGAGTGAAATAGTTACGAAGAGATTGTCCATTTGTCCATAGGAAAACTTGTACACATCTTTCCTTGGTGTCCTGAATGGTAAATGACATTCTCTGTCAGCAGCGTCTCAGGGAAGCAACACGTGGTTACATAGCAGCTGTCCATTCAACGTAGTGTCAGAGTAAAGTGTCCATGGAGTGTGTCTGAAGAGAGCCTCCTCCCTTCGTGTAGTCATTATATATATGTCCCTTAAATCACGTGGTCTCTATATATGGAGATGACACTTTACCATACAGAAATAGCATATGTAATGTCAGCTGAAAGTCAATGTGCTCGGTACAGAATTGTGTAAAGAATAAATCCATAACCAATAATTAATATTTAACAAAGACACACTGCAAATGTGTCTTCAGTAAAATGGCGCTATGCGCATGCGCGATTCCGATGTGCGCACTCCTGCCCCGGTCCCTGGCAAGTGAAGTGCCGCGGCAATGCTCCTCCCAGTCAGGTAAGTATGTAAGTATGGCGACAGAGATTGCAGTATGCATTCAGTGTCTACGCGTACCGCAATCTCCGGCGCCATACACAATCCTCACCGCTGGATGCCATCTTCTGTCTGGTGCAAGACTGCGCAGGTGCGTCACGCTTGCGGAGTCTATAAAGGATTCAGACAGAGTGACGATCCCAGCGTTATATTATAGATCTTGATGGTATAGCAATAATTAGGGGAATATTATCAGTTAGTCAGTCTTATTAGGATGACAATAAACAGAGGATATTAGTAGATATAAATGTTTTTATGAAATATTAGTATTTAATATGTGACCTCATAATGTAAAGTGGGATTGTAGTGAATAGGCTGCACAAGCACGGTGCAGTTGGAAATATATAATCTTAAGAGTAATATCAATAAGTTAAATTTTATCTTCAGTCCACATCATTCAGTGATTTATTTTTTTTCCCCATTAGTTTAATGCACAGGCCATAGTCATCCACAAAAGTATAATGTACTGCCCATAGTCCTCCATATAGTATAATGCACAGCCCATAGTCCTCCATATAGTATTAATGCACCTCCATATAATGCACAGGCCATAGTCCTACATATAGCATAACGCACTCCTCATAGTCTTCTATATAGTATAATGCACTGCCCATAGTCTTCCATATAGTTTACTGCACACAGGGCCTGTTTTAGGCAAGTTTAAAATGGGGCCCCAAATGCTATCATATTGCACATCACACAGAAGCATTTCGGTTGTATTTACATGCGCTGAGTTCAGGACGCTAAATGAGTGTGATCGACAATATTGAAATTGTTCAATACTTGTTTCCTGGCCTTTTTCCACTGTGAGAAAGAATGATGGGGACAGAACAATCACTAATAGATCACTAATAGATCCCCATACAGTATCATGTTATCAGCAACATATCTACAGTTTACACCGGGCGATGTGCTGCTGAGATCAATGATTTTTGTTCCGGCATAAACAATCCAATCACTCGATGTATAATGCAGCATTCTGCTTGTTTAGCATAATACACCTCATAGTCCTCCATATTGTAAGATGCACACCACATAGTCCTCCATATAGTATAACACACTCCCTATAGTCCTCCATATATTAAAATACACTCCTCATAGTCCTTAAATAGTATAATACACTCCTCATAGCCCTCCACATATTAAAATACACTCAGTCCTCCATATAGTATAATACACTGCTCAGTCCTCCATATAGTATAATACACTCCTCAGTCTTCCATATATTAAAATACACTGCTCAGTCCTCCATATAGTGTAATACACTCCTCATAATGCTCCATATAGTATAATGCACCGCCATAGTCATCCATGTAATACAATTCACATCCCATAGTATAATGCACCCCATAGTTCTTAATATAGTATAATGTATCCCCATAGTCCTTGATACAGTATAATGCAGCCCACATATACTGTAGTATAATGCAGCCACCTGAGTATAATGCAGCCACTCCACAGAATATAATGTAACCTCCATAGAATAAAATGGATCCCCCTCATATTGTATAATGCAGCTCCTCCATAGAATACAATGTAGCCCTCCTCATAGTACAATGCAGCCCCCATAGAATATAATGTAGCCCCCACAGAATACAATGTAGCCCCCTCATAGTATAATGTAGCCCTTTTATAGAATATGATGCAATCACCCCTCATAGAATATATAGTAAATATAATACAGCCCCCCATAGAATATAATTTGCCCCGAATAGAATATAATACAGCCCACCTCCCCATACAATATAATGTAGCCCCATCAAAGGGTATGATGCAATCCTCCCTCATAAAATCTAATACAGCCCCCCCATAGAATATAATATAGCCCCCCATAGAATATAATACAGCCCACTTCCCCATAGAATATAATGTAGCCCCCCATAGTATATAACAGCCTCCCCCATAGAATATAATGTACCTCCATAGTATATAATACAGCCTCCCCATAGTATATAATGTACTCCCATAGTATTTAACACAGCCTCCCCATAGAATATAATGTATCCCCATAGTATATAACACAGCCTCCCCATAGATTATAATGTATCCCCCATAATATATAACACAGCCTCCCCCATAGAATATAATGTATCCCGCATAGTATATAACACAGCCTCCCCCATAGAATATACTGTATAATTTACCCCCCATAGTATACAACAGCCACACAGTATGTAACACAGCCTCCGCCTAGAATATAATATACCCCCCATAGTATATAGCACAGTACACATCCCCCCCCCCAGAATAGCCCCACAGTCCACTACTCTATATAAAAAAAAATCCACCTCTCCTCGGGCCCGTGCTGCTCCCGGCTCCTGTCTCAGCGGCTGCACTGCCCCGCACAGTGAGTGCGTGATGTCATGGCGCACCCGAAGTGTCAGAGGCAGAGGGGAATGATGAGAGAGGGAGCATCAGCTGACTCTCTCTCCTCCATCATTGCTTTGAACTGTACCAGCAGACGCCGGTATAGTTCAATGTGGCAGCGGCCGGGGAGTCGGCACTGGCGGCAGGCGGGCCCCCCTGCCTCACAGGGGCCCTATAGTGGCTGCGTGATGTGCTGCTCAGGGGCCCCTGGGTGAGCGGGGGCCCTAGGTAGCTGCCTGGTCTGCCTGCCCCTAACGCCAGCCCTGACTGCACAGCCCAAAGTCACCGATTTAAAAACAAAACAAAAAAACTTCCCCTCTCCTCTCGGCAGGGAGCGTTCTGAAGCGGTCTTCACTGCTCTGCACAACAGGCCTGTAGCGTCGGCGTCCCGGCCCTCTGCCAGGCAGGGACGCCGTTCCCCTTACCAGCGCTCTGCGTCCTCAGCGCCCCCAGCGTCCTCAGCGCCCCCAGCGTCCTCGGCGTCCTCCTTCCACCCTGTTGGTCCCGCGCGCTCCTTCCCTGCTGCTGGACTTAGGGCGCGCGCCCGCACCCTCCCCCGCTCTTAAAGGAGCCGCGCGCATTTTCCAAATTAGTCTCCGGCCAATGCCGGAGGACTCCACCCTATATTAAGGGCTTCCTCCTTAATGGAGGTGCCCGAGCAATGTTGTTGTTGCACTGTATAACTCTGCTTCAGCCCTCAGCTCCTGTTTCCAGTTGCCTGCCTGTTACCTGTCTGCTTGCTGTCTGCCATCTGACTGCAGCCCTCCCCGGAGGTTCGGACATCACCTGCAGTGATCCCCGGCTATTACAAGAGACTCTTGCCTGCTCACTTGGGAGCGATCATCTGCCATCCGACTGCAGCTCTATCCGAAGGTTCGGACTTCATCAGCAGTGATCACCGGCTACTCCAGAGACTCTTGCCTGCTCACTTGGGAGCGATCATCTGCCATCCGACTGCAGCTTTATCCGAAGGTTCGGACATCTCCAGCAGTGATCACCGGCTACTCCAGAGACTCCTGCCTGCTCGCTTGGGAGCGATCATCTGCCATCGGACTGCAGCCTACCAGGAGGCTCCAACATCTCAGGTCGTATAAGCCTGTATATTCAGTAACTGTCCTGGTCACTTGCTGTGACAACCTGCCTGTCCAGAGACTGCCCTGGTCACTTTCTGTGACAACCTGCCTGCCCAGAGACTGCCCTGGTCACTTGCTGTGACAACCTGCCTGCCCAGAGACTGCCCTGGTCACTTGCTGTGACAACCTGCCTGCCCAGAGACTGCCCTGGTCACTTGCTGTGACAACCTGCCTGCCCAGAGACTGCCCTGGTCACTTGCTGTGACAACCTGCCTGCCCAGAGACTGCTCTAGTCACTTGCTGTGACAACCTGCCTGCCCAGAGACTGCCCTGGTCACTTGCCGTGACAACCTGCCTACCCAGAGACTGCCCTGGTCACTTGCCGTGACAACCTGCCTACCCAGAGACTGCCCTGGTCACTTGCCGTGACAACCTGCCTACCCAGAGACTGTCCTTGTCACTTCCCGTGAATTCCTGTCCGTATTCCCCGGGCGCCACCTGCTCTCTTACAAGTATACTGTCTTGTATAATAAAGCTCAGTGGTTTCACCTACCAGACCCGTTACAGTTTGCTCGGGCCATGGAACCCGGTGGCACCCAAACCCCTTCACTTCCAGAACTGTGTCATGAGCTGTCTCGCCAGAGGTCTCAACAGGAGGCTATCCTGGGTCACCTGCGGAACGTCAATTCCCGCTTGGACACTTTGAATCCATCACCAGCAACTACCGCTGGAGCCATGACTCACAATCCGGCAGTCTCGCTGCTTCCCAATTCCGTGATTTCCATTCCCGGACCTCGTCTTTCAGCTCCTCCTAGGTTTGGAGGCGACCCTGTTCTGGCTCGTGGTTTCATTAACCAGTGCACCCTGCATTTCGAACTCCTGGCACACCAGTTTAACTCTGACCGGGCCAAAATTGCCTTCATCATGTCCCATCTCACCGGAGAGGCTCTGGCCTGGCTTAATCCTCTCTGGGAGAGAGAAGATCCTCTGGTATCTGACCTGCCTGCTTTTCTCTCAGCCTTCCGGAAGGTATTCGACGAACCTGGACGGAAGACCTCCTCTGCATCATCTCTGTTGCGTCTCCGTCAGGAGAGTCTCACCGTTGGTCAATATGCCATACGGTTCCGTACTCTAGCCTCTGAGTTGGCTTGGGACAATAACGCCCTGATTTCGGTCTTCTGGGAGGGTCTGTCCGGCCGTATTAAAGATGAACTTGCCGGTCGGGACATTCCAACCTCCCTTGATGATTTAATAAATCTTGCCAATCGAATTGATCTACGGTTCCAGGAACGTGCCAAAGAGGTCACCCGTGAGAGAGGGTTTCCTCGTCGTGCACCCTCGTTTCAGAGACCTATAACCCCTTCCGTTTCTCCCCAGATGCACACTGCTGAGCCTATGCAGGTCGACCAGACCAAGATGGTCAAAGCCCGTCAGGACTCACGCCGTGCCGAGAGGAGTTGCTTCTACTGTGGCAGTAAGGAGCACTGGATCCGTACCTGTCCGGAGAGGTCGGGAAACGCCTGTGTCTAGGTTCGCTCGGAGAGGTCCACCTAGACCAGAATAAATCCTCTTCATCTCTGCTGCTGTCTGTCTCTATTCTCATCGGTAAGAACCGTTACTTCGAACTGGCCCAACTTGATTCTGGAGCAGCTGGGAATCTTGTTTCACCGGCTCTAGTAGAGAAGTATCGCATTCCCACCAAACCTCTGGTTGAACCAGTATCTGTTGCTGCTGTGGATGGGGGTCTCCTACCTCGTCCCATCCAACTTATCACCGAAGCCATAACCCTGCAGGTGGGAATGTTGCATTCTGAGAGCATCTCGTTTCATGTTTTACCTGGACTCTCTCATGCTTTCTTACTAGGTCTGCCTTGGCTCCAAAAACATGCACTCGTGCTCGACTGGCAGAATGGAGAGATTCTTCGCTGGGGACAGGACTGTCATAAAACGTGTCTGGTGCCTGTCCATCCCGTCCGTTCTTCTCCTACACCTGCTAATCTACCTGGACTCCCGATTCCATATTGGTCATTCGCTGATGTCTTTAATAAAAAGGAAGCAGAGACATTACCCCCGCATAGACCATATGATTGCCCGATCGACCTGCTACCCGGTACTACGCCTCCCCGTGGGCGTATTTACCCATTGTCCGCTGCAGAGACCAGGTCGATGTCAGAATATATCGAGGAGAATTTAGCGAAAGGATTCATCCGGAAATCTACCTCCCCCGCGGGAGCAGGTTTCTTTTTTGTAAAAAAGAAAGACGGATCTCTCCGTCCCTGTATTGACTACAGAGGCCTAAATTTGATCACGGTGAAGAATAAGTACCCTCTTCCGCTCATTCCGGAGTTGTTTGATCGTCTTAGAGGGGCTAGAATCTTCACTAAACTGGATCTTCGTGGAGCATACAACCTGGTTCGTATCCGTCGAGGAGATGAATGGAAGACGGCATTCAACACCCGGGATGGCCACTACGAGTATCTGGTTATGCCCTTTGGTCTCTGTAATGCTCCAGCAGTCTTTCAGGAGTTGGTCAATGACATCTTCCGGGACCTCCTCTACTCCTGCGTTGTGGTGTACCTTGACGACATCTTGGTCTTCTCTCCGGATCTCCAGTCTCACCGGAGGGATGTTCGTCAGGTTCTGCTCAGGCTCAGGCAGAATCACCTCTTCGCCAAATATGAGAAGTGCCTCTTTGAGCAGACCTCGCTTCCGTTTCTGGGCTACATTATCTCTCAGACTGGCCTACGAATGGATCCGGAGAAACTGTCTGCCATCGAGAAGTGGCCCCGACCAGAGGGGTTGAAGGCCATTCAGCGGTTCCTGGGATTCGCTAACTATTACCGTCTCTTCATACCGCACTTCTCTTCCAGGACTGCTCCTATCTCAGCGCTTACCCGCAAGGATGCTAACCCCAAACAGTGGACACCCGAAGCAGAAGAGGCCTTTCTTTCCTTGAAACAAGCCTTCTCTTCCGCTCCAGTGCTGCATCGCCCGGACGGCAACAAGCAGTTCTTCCTGGAAGTGGACGCTTCCTCTGCTGGAGCCGGAGCGGTACTTACTCAAAAATCTTCATCCGGGAAGATGGTTTCCTGTGGTTTCTTCTCCAAACTCTTCTCCTCCTCCGAGCGCAACTACTCCATAGGAGATCGAGAGTTATTGGCCATTAAGTTGGCATTGGAGGAGTGGCGTTACCTACTCGAGGGGGCTCTTCATCCGGTAATCATCTACACGGACCACAAAAATCTGTCTTACCTTCAGCATGCTCAGAGACTTAACCCTCGCCAAGCCCGGTGGTCCTTGTTTTTTGCCCGCTTTGATTTTCTTTTGCATTTTCGCCCGGCTGACAAAAACATCAAGGCGGATGCCTTGTCCCGGTCCTTCCTGGTGTCGGATCTCGAAGATGAGCCTAAACATATCATTGATCCCGCCAGAGTGATGCAAGTGGCTCCCGTGAGTCTAAATCGTCTCCCTCCTGGTAAGACGTTCGTATCAGAGACTGATCGGAAGAGAATTCTACATTGGGGTCATTCGTCTAAACTCGCTGGCCACGCTGGTCAGAAAAAGACCCTCCAACTCATTACCCGGCATTATTGGTGGCCTACCCTGCACAAAGACGTGATAGACTTTGTTTCTGCCTGTGTCTCCTGTGCCCGCAACAAAGTTCCGAGACACCTGCCTGCCGGCCGTCTTCTTCCGCTTCCTGTACCCGCTGCTCCCTGGCAACATATAGCCATGGACTTCATTACGGATCTGCCCGTCTCTGCCGGTTGTACGGTCATTTGGGTGGTCGCTGACCGCTTTTCCAAGATGGCTCACTTCATTCCTCTGCCAGGTCTTCCGTCTGCACCCGAGTTGGCTAAAGACTTTATCCGCCACATCTTCCGTCTTCATGGTCTGCCTCGTCACATTGTGTCGGATCGTGGGGTACAGTTCACCTCACGTTTCTGGAGAGCTACTTGTAAGTTACTAGACGTCACCTTGGATTTCTCCTCCGCTTACCATCCACAGTCCAATGGACAAGTTGAGCGAATAAATCAGAATCTGACCAGCTATCTCCGACACTTCGTTAATGCTCATCATTCTGATTGGGTGGAGCTCCTGCCTTGGGCCGAATTCTCTTATAATAATCACGAGAGCGAATCGTCCACCAAGTCTCCGTTTTTTATAGTCTTCGGTCAGCACCCTCGGATTCCTGTCCCCATTTCCATCTCTGTGGACAATCCAGCTGCGGAATCTCTGGTTAGAGAATTCTCCTCCATCTGGGAGAGTACCCGGTCCGCACTCATTCAGTCATCCGAGCGCATGAAAAGACATGCTGACAAGAAACGTCTGGATCCTCCTCAATTCCGTCCTGGGGACAAAGTCTGGCTTTCGTCCAAATATGTTCGGCTCAAAATTCCTTCCTACAAGTTAGGTCCTCGGTTTATCGGTCCTTTTGAGGTCATCAGGCAGATCAACCCAGTGTCCTATAAATTGAAACTCCCGGCCAATTTGCGAATTCCTAACTCTTTTCATGTGTCTCTCCTCAAACCTGTGGTACTTAACTCTTTTTTCAAGTCTACAGGTACACCTCCTGCTCCAGTGTCTGCTGATGATGAATTTGAGGTAGAGAACATTCTGGCCACAAAAAGGGTAGGAAGAAAGACTTATTTTTTGGTGGATTGGAAGGGGTTTGGTCCTGAGGAGAGAACCTGGGAGCCTCGGGAGAACATCCATGCCCCTCTCATCCTAGCTAAATTTCTTTCTGGCCTAAAGAAGGGGGGGCCTAGAGGGGGGTACTGTAGCGTCGGCGTCCCGGCCCTCTGCCAGGCAGGGACGCCGTTCCCCTTACCAGCGCTCTGCGTCCTCAGCGCCCCCAGCGTCCTCAGCGCCCCCAGCGTCCTCGGCGTCCTCCTTCCACCCTGTTGGTCCCGCGCGCTCCTTCCCTGCTGCTGGACTTAGGGCGCGCGCCCGCACCCTCCCCCGCTCTTAAAGGAGCCGCGCGCATTTTCCAAATTAGTCTCCGGCCAATGCCGGAGGACTCCACCCTATATTAAGGGCTTCCTCCTTAATGGAGGTGCCCGAGCAATGTTGTTGTTGCACTGTATAACTCTGCTTCAGCCCTCAGCTCCTGTTTCCAGTTGCCTGCCTGTTACCTGTCTGCTTGCTGTCTGCCATCTGACTGCAGCCCTCCCCGGAGGTTCGGACATCACCTGCAGTGATCCCCGGCTATTACAAGAGACTCTTGCCTGCTCACTTGGGAGCGATCATCTGCCATCTGACTGCAGCTTTATCCGAAGGTTCGGACATCTCCAGCAGTGATCACCGGCTACTCCAGAGACTCCTGCCTGCTCGCTTGGGAGCGATCATCTGCCATCGGACTGCAGCCTACCAGGAGGCTCCAACATCTCAGGTCGTATAAGCCTGTATATTCAGTAACTGTCCTGGTCACTTGCTGTGACAACCTGCCTGTCCAGAGACTGCCCTGGTCACTTTCTGTGACAACCTGCCTGCCCAGAGACTGCCCTGGTCACTTGCTGTGACAACCTGCCTGCCCAGAGACTGCCCTGGTCACTTGCTGTGACAACCTGCCTGCCCAGAGACTGCCCTGGTCACTTGCTGTGACAACCTGCCTGCCCAGAGACTGCCCTGGTCACTTGCTGTGACAACCTGCCTGCCAGAGACTGCTCTAGTCACTTGCTGTGACAACCTGCCTGCCCAGAGACTGCCCTGGTCACTTGCCGTGACAACCTGCCTACCCAGAGACTGCCCTGGTCACTTGCCGTGACAACCTGCCTACCCAGAGACTGCCCTGGTCACTTGCCGTGACAACCTGCCTACCCAGAGACTGTCCTTGTCACTTCCCGTGAATTCCTGTCCGTATTCCCCGGGCGCCACCTGCTCTCTTACAAGTATACTGTCTTGTATAATAAAGCTCAGTGGTTTCACCTACCAGACCCGTTACAAGGCCCAATGAAGTTACATCATCGCACCTGCTGCGCTGTCCAGTCAGATCTCAGAATCAGGGAAAATAATGTTATTTTAAAAGGGGATGTAATAATTTCACAAAAAAATTATAAAGCAAAGGATATACCAAACAGTTGAAAAACGTCATGGCAGAAGCCTCTTAAGTTGGATGAACCGAGTTCAGCTGAAGTGGCCTCCAGGGAATTTCCAACTCTGCCTTGCTCACAACACTCAACTATAATGCCTAGCATCAAGAGAAGCGATTTATGTGCTCAAAGATGCTTCTCTCTCTCCAATGAGGAAGTGACCACACAAAATGTGCGTTTGGACAGCTCGAGATTCTGCATTATAAACTTGTATACCCATATAAGTTCTTGTCTTTATTGTTTACATATACCTAATATGCATGCTTCATAGCAGCACTTTATACACCATGCACTTTAGCAAATAGGGGCTTAGGTCCATTATTTGTATACATATTTACAATTGTTTTACTAAAAGTTTTATAATACGCTGGGTCTCCTGTTCTCTGTACTTGGCATTATTTATGCAGTCTATATTTTTAATATGTATTATCTAATAAACTATATTTTTTATTGCACATATACTTTTTTTCTCCATTGTTGATATTTAATCCAGTTTCTATTGAGTTGTGCACACTTGCTGTTTTCTTATTTCTTTGGTTGTTTGTTGATTTTATATACACACACACTGTATAATATACATATATTTATTACACTGCTCAAAAAAAATAAAGGGAACGCTCAAATAATACATCCTAGATCTAAATGAATGAAATATTCTCATTGAATACTTTGTTGTGTACAAAGTTGAATGTGCTGTCAACATAATCGCACAAAAATCATTAATGGAAATCAAATTTTAGAACCAATGGAGGCCTGATTTGGAGAGACCCCCAAAATGAAAGTGGAAACATGTCAAATGAAAATCAAAACAAGACAAAATTAAAGTGGAAACAAGTCAAAATGATGCTCAGTATTGTGTGTGGCCTCCACGTGCCTGTATGACCTCCCCTACAACGCCTGGGCATGCTCCTGATGAGGTTGCAGATGTTCTCCTGAGGGATCTCCTCCCAGACCTGGACTAAAGCATCCATCAACTCCTGGACAGTCTGTGGTGCAACGTGTCATTGGTGGATGGAGCGAGACATGCTGTCCCAGATGTGCTTAATCAGATTCAGGTCTGGGGAATGGACAGGCCAGTCCATAGCTTCAATACCTTCATCTTGCAGGAACTGCTGACACACTCCAGCCACATGAGGTCTGGCATTGTCCTGCATTAGGAGGAACCCAGGGCCAACCGCACCAGCATGTGGTCTCACAAGGGGTCTGAGGATCTCATCTCGGTACCTAATGGCAGTCAGGCTACCTCTGGCGAGCACATGGAGGGCTGTGTGGCCCTCCAAAGAAATGCCGCCCCACACCATTACTGACGCACTTCCAAACCGGTCATGCTGAATGATGTTGCAAGCAGCAGGTTCACACTCAGCACATGTGACAGAGTCTGGAGACACCATGGAGAGGAGATAAGATTTCCAACAAATGTCTAAATAGTTGATATCTCCCTCCCTCCCAAGTCATATTTTTTGATAACTTGGCCATCTCATGAATAAAGAGATCATATCATCCATATCTTCAGCTTGCAGAGGTGGCCTGTAGTAAATGCCTACAATGGTGTCCTTTTCATTGTTCTCTCCTTGTATTCTTACCCAAACACTTTCCACAGAACTCCCAGTCTCTGAAGCCTGTTGTTTACCTGTAGAATCTTATTCCACCTCCTTGTTTCATAGCCATCCACTGGGAGGATGGATGAGAGGACCACCGGCGCTCCCAGTTCTTTTACTTTTTTGCCTAATTCTTTAAAAGTCATTGCAGATAATTTCCAGGTCCTTATTTGCGGTGTCATTTGTCCCCATGTATTAGCAGGAATGGGTAGTCATCTGTAGGTCTGACGAGTCCTGATATCCTGTCAGACATCTTTGATTTTTACACCTAGAAGACTGCACATTTCTCTTGAGTTTATATCCGGTCTGCAGATAGCGGCCTCTCAACAGGAAATCCCCCATGACCACCACTCTCTGATTCTTCACATTTTGTTTCTCAATCCAAGAGGGCTCTGAGTACTTACAAGGTAGTTGTTTGTGTGCAAAGTCTTATCTTGATTTGATAATCGTTCTCCTGCATGAGAATCTGGTACTGGTTCTAGATGTGGCCTTATAGAGAACCTGTCACTAGTTTTGTCCATTGTCAACTTATACTATGACCTGTAATAAGGCAGAGCACAGTGCGCAGAGGTGAGCCTGTGATTTCTCTCCCAGGCACGAAATTTCCCCCTGCTATTAGGCTATAAAATGTCATCTACTTCAGTTACAGCAAGAGGACCGCTATCAGCAGCCAGGAAGAGAGATGGAGACATCAGACAGGAAGACAGGATTAACATACAGCGCTGGAAAACGTCAAAACGTTTTTTTTGGGGGGTATACAGAAGGGAGTCAAGTGGCGTTATATAACCATTGATGAACTGCAGCACAGGCGTTGATTAAGGTCACAATTTTAGTTTACAAAGGAAAAAACTGATGACAGGTTGCCTTTAATGTCCTAGGTGCGTTTATCAATATTCAGCGTCATCATGCAGTGTGTTTGCTCATTCAGACACCTTATCCAGATCACTTTGTAATATTATACTGTCACTAAAAGCGCATGTAATTTACATGATATGACCATTAGTTTCTTCATAGCTAGGTAACAAACATTAGGTTTCCAAAAAGTTGTAGAAAAAAAAATTACATGCCAAAAAACAAACTGTTGCTGAAATGTAAAAAATAACACTAAAGTAGGAATAAAAAATACCCAAGCAGCCTAAATTAGTATGAACACACCCTGATTTGTTTCTATGCCTTCTGGACCTGACACAATCTGAATTTTACACTATGATCGCAAATGACTTGACAACATCTATTGCAAGTTGCTGTGTTTCCCGATTCTACTTTACCTCCTCCCTATACTAAAATGACCCATACAGATTTAGCAAAAGAACCGGATGATTTCAGTGGTATATTTCATTCATCCAATGTGGATCAGGACCTCCTGACACACTCTCAGACAGTTGATGCTGGAGAAAAGGAGAGGACACGACCTTGTTGAATTTCAAGGACTGGCTCATTTGTTAGGCTCCTGGCAGCAGGTTCTCTCTGTGCCAGGTAGTAGCTGTACTAAAGAAAAACACAGGAACTGTTGGCCAACAGCTATTGTTTAGCCAACATCTATTGAATGTATGTGTGGCCAGTTTAGGTCAGGGTCAGACGTGAATTTGAGCCCTGCCATGAGCCCAAACAGTGGTTTACCCCAACATATGGGGTATCAGTGTACTCAGGACAAATTGCACACAAATTTTTGGGTTCTAATTTCTCCTGTTACCCTTAGGAAAATAAAAAATAGCGGGCTAAAAAAAATTTTTGAGGAAAAAAAATGATTTTTTATTTTCACGGCTCTGCGTTTATAAACTTCTGTAACGCATTTGGGGGTTCACAGTGCTCACCACACATCTAGATAAGCTCCTTGGGGGTCTGTTTTCCAAAATGGTGTCACTTGTGGCGGGATTTCTACTGTTTAGGCACATCAGAGGCTCTGCAAACACAACATGACGCCCGCAGAACATTCCATCAAAGTCTGCATTACAAAATGGCGCTCCTTCCCTTCCAAGCACTCCCATGTGCCCAAACAGTGGTCCCCCCCCTTTATGGGGTATCAGCGTACGCAGGAAAAATTGAAAAACAACTTTTGTGGTCCAATTTCTCCTGTTACCCTTGGGAAAATAAAAAATAGCGGGCTAAAAAATAATTTTTGAGGAAAAAATGTTTTTTTTCTTTTCACGGCTCTACGATATAAACTTCTGTGAAGCACTTTGGAAGTTCAAAGTGCTCACCACACATCTAGATAAGTTCCTTAAGGGGTCTAGTTTACAAAATGGGGTCACTTGTTGGGGGTTTCCACTGTTTAGGCACATCAGGGGCTCTCCAAACGCGACATGGCGTCCAGACAATTCTGCGTTGAAAAGTCAAACCGTGCTCCTTCCCTTGCAACCTGCCGTGCGCCCAAAAAGTGGTTTACCCCCACATATGGGGTAACGGCGTATTCAGGAGAAATTGCCCAACAAATTTTGTGGTTCATTTTCTCTTTTAACACTTGTGAAAATAAAAAAATTGGTTCTGAAGTAAATTGTTTGCAAAAAAAAAGTTAAATGTTATATTTTTTCCTTCCACATTACTTCAGTTCCTGTGAAGCATGTAAAGGGTTAATAAACTTCTTGAATGTGGTTTTGAGCACCTTGAAGGGTGCAGTTTTTAGAATGGTGTCACTTTTGGGTATTTTCTATCATATAGACCCCTCAAAGTGACTTCAAATGTGATGTGGTCCCTAAAAAAAATGGTGTTGTAAAAATTAGAAATCCTGTAGATTGTGAGCCTTCACGGGCAGGGTCCTCTCTGATGACCTGAAAAGAGCACTAATAAATTCTGTCTGACAAATGTGTTGGTTTTACTGTGGGCCATCTTATGCTAAACGATGGTGTTTTCTCTGATCTTATCAGAAGACAATTACCATACTAGTCTATACAGTTACTTCACTTAAGGGTATGCCACACTAAACAATATCGCTAACGGGATCGCTAAAAAACGTCACTATTTAGCGATCCCGTTAGCGATATTGTTCAGTGCGGCAGCTTCCAGCGACGAGCTTCCTGCTGTGATCTTGCTCGTCGCTGGAATCGTTCCGGACCCTATTTCATCGCTGGCGCTCCCGCTGGGTAAGTATCTAATCGCTGTGTGGCACCTTTTCTTAGCGATTTAGCGGTACTTTTGTACCGCTAAAGTCGTTAAGAAGATCGCTAACGGCGATAGCGTCGTTAACTATATCGCTAAATGTGGCCGCATTTAGCGATATAGAAACAAACCCGCTAGCGATCTCATTAGTATGCAACGCTAACGAGATCGCTAGCGGGATAGCTTAGTGTGGCAGTACCTTTACAGTACAGCTGGAGAAAACACAGATGCATACAATGCATTCGTGTTATGGTGTGAAATAGGCCCAAATTGGAACAAAAATAAACTATATAAAAAGAATTTTTATAGAAGCGTTGGGAAAAATCACTGGTTAGCCCATATATGGAAGAACGAAAAGTAACACCCAGAGATGATGGAGCGACAGCCATTGTCAACAAGATCCAACATCATGCTAAGAAACTGAACCAACGGCTTCCACCAGCAATTCTATGATACCCCACAGCCTCCAACAGCAACGCAACCAACATAAAACGGAAACGATGCGCCTTCTGTCCAACATCAAGTATCAAGTAATCACAAAACAAATGTGAAATGTTGCAGTTGTGCAAAGTTCTTATGAAAGACATGTAAATTATACTTTTGACAAATGCAAACAGTAAATTTAGCATCTTGAACCTTATTTATCATTTTATATAGAAAAACCTGAACAGTTTTTAAAAAAATATATTTACATACAGTTTGATGTTATTAGTTATAGTTTACAGTTCTATAAAGAATATTTTTTATGTGCAATATGCATGAATATTGCAATAAGGCCATGTAACTTTTTTTTACAAAAAAAATATAAAAAA
Organism: Oophaga sylvatica; assembly: GCA_033576555.1. Taxonomy (NCBI): domain Eukaryota; kingdom Metazoa; phylum Chordata; class Amphibia; order Anura; family Dendrobatidae; genus Oophaga; species Oophaga sylvatica. Next base: position 279,166,038 of record JARQOD010000003.1, on the reverse strand, counting down.
TAAGTTTTTGATTTCACTTTTCATTTGTTTATGAACCACCATGTTCACATACAGTATAATAATGCAACAGGTTTTCAAATAATAGAATTAGACTTACCGGTAATTCGGTTTCTAATAACCTACCACGACAGCACACATGAGGGTCATCTTATCCTAATAGTGACAGGAAATACCAAAGAGGTCAAATAGCCCCCCCCACCTCCATTCCCCAGTGTTGTTATAAAGGACCACAATAGAATGAATGCTTGATCATATTTATTACTAGTAGCTCCAATATATGTATGGGGTGGGAAATAACCGTGCTGTCATGGTAGGTTATTAGAAACCGAATTACTGGTAAGTCTAATTCTATTTTCTCTAATAATCCCCCACGACAGCACACAGGAATAATATCAAAGACTGATGCATTAGGGAGGGACAATCGCTTGAAGAATTCTTCTCCCAAATGATAAATCTCTGACGGAAGTTAGGTCAAGTTTATAATGCTTGATAAAGGTATGGACAGAAGACCAGGTAGCGGCTCTGCATACCTGCTCGATGGAAGCGCTCGATCTTTCTGCCCAGGAAACTGCCACTGCTCTGGTGGAATGAGCTGTGAACTTCTCCAGAGGCGTGAGATTCTGAATCTGATAAGCTTCAATAACTGCCCTCTTGATCCAGTTTGCTACTGTAGCCTTGGATACCTTCTTTCCTCTATTCTGGCCATAAGGTTGGACAAATAGATTTTTATCTTTTCTCCATTGCCTGGTTAGGTGGAGATAATGTAAGACCGTCTACATCAAGAGAGTGGAATTCTTTCTTGTTTTTTGGATTCTGGCATAAGGAAGGTATGTCTTGATTTCTGTGGAAATCTGAAACTACCTTTGGCAGAAACGAGGGATCCTGACGGAACACTAGCCAGTCTTCCAATATTTTCAGGTAGAGCTCTTCCATTGAAAGGGCTTGTAACTCCCCCACTCTTCTGGCCGTTGTAACTGCTGCCAGGAATGCAGTCTTCCAGAACAGCCTGTCCATCTCTACTTTAGGCAGGGGATCAAAAGATGGGAGCGTTAAAACTCTGAAGACGATGTTAAGGTCCCAGGCAGGAACCCGAGTGATTGCTCTTGGCTGGAGTCGTGTGGTCGCTGTCATGAACCGCTTTATCCACCGGTGTTCTGCAAGGGCCTGGTCAAAGTATGAGCTCAACGCAGCAACTTGAACCTTAACTAGGTCTAAGACCCTTTTCTAACCCTTCCTGTGGAAAATCAAGGATCCGGCTGATCTTGGCCTGTCGACGATCCGGCCGTTCTGGCGCATACAATGACACGAAGGAGTCCGCTCCCAAATGCGCGTCGGGGTGAGCTGGTGGACCACGGCACTTTCCGCTGCTGTACTCTGCCAGGTATTCACTTCTGTTACCCATGTGGTCCCTTTATCCATTTTTGACTATTGTGTATTTTTTTTTTATATAAATATTTATTGAAAGTTTTCAATAACAAAATATTAACATAGATGACATCAATCATGACAAATAGACATAATATCTATTACTATCATATCACATGTAGGTTGAAGTCTTGTGGTGTGTTTCCACGGTCAGGAAACACTCAGTAATTGCTGCGTGTTTGACGCTGTGCGCTGGCGCAGCGTCAAACACGCAGCGTCCAGATGTTGCAGCATAGTGGAGGGGATTTCAAGAAATCCCGTCTCCACTATGCGTTAAAATACGCAGGCGGCAGACCTGCGTTAACGGACATGCGGCGTTTCTTTTTAGATCGCAGCATGTCCTATTCCCTTGCGGCGATGCTGCGTCTCCACAAAAGAAATAACACAGGGCTATGTGTTGTGAATGTGTTAGAAATGAATTCTGAGCAGAAGCTCCCTCTGGTGGTTACAAACAGTACTGAACTATTCAATGAAGATTGTGAAGATTGGCAATCAGGTGTTACAGACTGGTCTTATATAAGGGAGGTTCCCTCCCATCAGGGTTGCCGGTGATCAATTGTTTTTTCTCTTAATGGAGTTTGCACAGTTGTCTGGCCGTGTGGATCAGCTTGCCACTGAAGTTCGGAGTATTGCTACCTATCTTGCAGGGTTGCCGGTTGTGGAACCTAGGATCCACATGCCAGATTTGTTTTCAGGGGATCGAGCTAAATTTCTGAATTTCAAAAATAACTGTAAGTTGTTTTTTGCCTTAAAACCTAAGTCCTCAGGGAAAGCAGCACAGCAGGTTCAAATTGTCATCTCTCTCCTGCGCGGCGATCCTCAGGATTGGGCTTTTTCCCTGACACCTGGGGATCCTGTTTTGAGTAATGTTGATGCATTTTTTCTGGCTCTGGGGTTATTGTACGATGAACCTAATGTCACTGATCAAGCTGAAAAAGCCTTGTTGGCATTAAATCAGGGGCTTGAGGACGCTGAGTTGTACTGTCAGAGATTCCGAAGGTGGGCAGTCCTGACCAAATGGAATGATGATGCTTTGGCAGCCCTTTTTCGGAAGGGTCTGTCAGAGAATGTAAAAGATGTTATGGTGGGTTTCCCTGCTCCCTCTGGTCTCAATGATTCTATGTCATTGGCGATTCAAATTGACAGACGTTTGCGTGAGCGTAGAGGTATGCGTGGAATAGTGTTGCCTTGTGATCCAGCTTCTGAACCCATGCAGTGTGATAGAGTGGCTTCTGGGGCACAGAGTCATGAGTTTCGAAAACGCAATGGGTTATGTTTTTACTGTGGTGATGCCTTTCATGCTCTTTCAGTCTGCCCTAAGCGGGGAAGACGTTTTGCACGCTCAGTTGTCTTGGGTAGTGTTCAGACTAAATTTCTGTTGACTGTTACCCTGATTTGCTCCCTGTCCACATTTTCTGCTCAGGCTTTTGTTGATTCGGGAGCAGCTATTAACCTGATGGATTTTGATTTTGCTAAACGTTGTGGGTTTGCTTTGATACCCCACGGAAGTCTATTCCCCTACTGGGGATTGATTCTACCCCTTTGGCTGAGAATAAACCCCAGTTCTCTACTCAGGTGATAATGAGGGTTGAACCTGATCATCAGGAGAGTTGCAAATTTTTGGTGCTGTATAATCTGCATGACATTATTGTACTAGGTTTCCCTTGGTTACAGTCTCATAATCCTGTTTTGGATTGGAAATCTGTGTCTGAAACCAGTTGGGGCTGCCAATGTGTTAATGCCAACACTCCTGTTTTATCTGCCTCTCCCCAGGCTCAGGATGTTCCTGACTTTTTGACTGATTTTTCTTATGTGTTTAGCAAAAGTAAATCTGCATCCTTGTCCCCCCATAGGAGCTATGACTGTGCTATTGAATTAGTGCCTGGTAGTAAATTCCCTAAAGGTCGCCTTTTTAACTTGTCTGTACCTGAACATGACGCTATGCGGTCTTATATCAAGGAGTCATTGGAGAAGGGTCATATCAGACCATCCTCTTCACCCTTGGGTGCCGGTTTTTTCTTTGTGGCCAAAAAGGATGGTTCGTTAAGGCCGTGTATTGATTATCGTCTCTTGAACAATATCACTGTGAAATATCAATATCCGTTACCCTTGATTTCTGACCTGTTTTCCAGGGTGAAAAGTGCTACTTGGTTTACCAAGCTTGACCTCAGGGGGGCGTATAACCTTATTCGCATTAAGCACGGAGATGAATGGAAGACAGCATTTAATACCCCAGAGGGGCATTTTGAGTACCCAGTGATGCCCTTTGGGCTCACTAATGCTCCTTCCATCTTCCAGTCCTTCATGAATGACATTTTCAGGGATTTTGTGGATAAATTTCTGATTGTTTATTTGGATGATATCTTGATTTTTTCCAATGACTGGGACTCTCATGTGAAACATGTTCGGACTGTGTTCCAGATTTTGAGAGAGAATGCTCTGTATGTGAAGGGATCAAAGTGTCTTTTTGGCGTACAGAGGATCTCATTTCTGGGATTCATTTTGTCCTCATCTGTTATTGAAATGGACCCGGTCAAGGTTCAGGCCATCTGTGATTGGGTCCAATCTACTTCATTAAAGGCTCTTCAGAGATTCTTGGGTTTTGCCAATTTTTATCGTAAATTTATTGGTAATTTCTCTGTTATTGTTAAACCATTGACTGATTTGACCAAGAAGGGTTCTGATGTGGTGAATTGGCCTCCTGAGGCAGTCTCTGTGTTTCAGGAACTTAAGCAGAGATTCACTTCTGCTCCTGTTCTACGGCAGCCTGATGTTTCTCTGCCATTTCAGGTGGAGGTTGATGCCTCTGAAATTGGGGCAGGTGCCATTTTGTCCCAAAGAGATCCAGAGACCTCTAAAAGTAACCCTTGTGCCTTTTTCTCTCGAAAATTTTCTCCAACTGAACGTAATTATGTGTAAGGTTCTGTGTACATGTTCCTGAAACTCAGTTTGTTCGTCAGCCATTTTACTTTCTGTCTTGCTGCAGCTATCTTGCCCTCAGTCAAAATGGAGTTTCCAGCTTGCATGTTCCCGCCCTGATTCTCTCCTTTTGCTTCTTAAGCAGCCACAGCTGAGCAATCAGTGCTTCAGAATCTAGCCTGCAGTGAACCTGTGACCTGACTCCTAAAGCCTTGGACCTTGTACTCCAGCTATTCCTACTGAGGAACTCTGAAGCACTTGTGGACTCTGAACCCTGCTCTTTGAAAGACCCACGTTTGCATGGACTTACGGTAACAGAGAAGAAGATCCTGAACCTGTTGTGGAGAGTGATTGCTGAGCTTAGATTACTCTGGCCTGCTGTGTCTCCTGCTTCTGTGTCTGCAAACTGTGTGACTATTTTTGCCAACTTGTATGAAGTAATACAAGACTTTCTATATCAAACCTGTGTCTCATGTATTTTCATCGCACCCAAGCACAAGACGCTATATGAACTGTACTACATACATTACAAGATTCTGAAGCCAAAACGTTAGTGTCTGCTGGGTCTGGAAAGGCTGTGTCTGCTGTAACTGTGGATATCGGATGTCCGGTTGTACTTTCTGTGATGACAGTGGTTGTGACTTCTCACAACCATTCCAGGTGAGCAATTCCCTTAAGTGTTTTTTTTTCTGCAGTGTTACCACAGGTAAACACTATTGTTTTTTTTTTTTTCTCTTTTCTCTTTTTTGTCTGCTGTAACTGTGGATATCAGATGTCCGGGTGAACTTTCTGTGATGATAGTGGTTGTGACTTCTCACAACCATTCCAGGTGAGCAGTTCCCTTGATTTTTTTTTTCTCTCTGCAGTGTTACCACAGGTAAACACTATTGTTTTTTTTTTCTCCTCTCCTATTCTTCCAGTGCTCCTGTCTTGAAAGGTCTGGAAAATGGAGGCCCGCATAAAGGAACTTTGCGGAGTGACTGATAATATCCTTGCAGATTTGCAGAATATAAAGACCTGTTTTTCAAGCCTACAGGACCTCACTAATCACAATTTGCAAGTGTTTGGACAGACTGCCCAGGATTTGCGAGCCAGGATTGAGGTTCTAGAAGAGCGAGTCCAGGCTCCTGCCGTAGCCCCGAGTTCTGGGATTCCCAAGTTGCCCCCTTTTCGTTTTGGCGGTGAACGTGAGAAATTCAGGGGATTTATTAATCAATGCAATCTTTTTTTTTCTGCACATGCTTCACAATTTCCCACTGAACGATCTAAGGTGCTTACTATAATTATGTTGCTTACCAACAAGGCTTTGATGTGGGCAAACCCTCTGATTGAGACTGAGGATGATTGTTTGAATCACCTTGATGCTTTTATTTCAGCCATGGGGCAGGTGTTTGATGACCCCAATCGAGGTGCAACAGCTGAAGCAGCCATGTTAGCTTTGCGCCAAGGTAAGCACTCGGTAGCTGAATATGCCTTGGATTTCAGGAGATGGGCCCTTGATACCACCTGGGACAGTTCCGCCAAAAAATCTATTTTTCGAAAGGGGTTATCTCCACTGATTAAGGATGAACTTGCTTGTGCCGACCCTCCCACTGCGTTAGGTGACTTTATTAACTACTGCATCCGTATTGATACTCGTCTGACTGAACGCAGGCAAGAGAGATGGTTCGAAAGCAATCGCACTAACCTTTTCCTACCTTCCTCTCCAGCTAAGGAACCTTTGAGTAGGATTACACGGGAACCTGAACCTGAACCCATGCAGGTAGACTCTTTACAACGACGGGTTAGTGATGCACGCAAGGAACATCGTTTTAAGGAAAATCTATGTTTCTATTGTGGTAAGTCAGGGCACTTCATTATAAACTGCCCCAGCCGTTCTCGTAAGACTACTGCAGCACTCATTCATTGTGAGTGTTGCGAGAGGGGATCTGTCAGGTCCGAGCCTCAGGCTCCAGAGAGATCTGCAGCAACAGATCTTGATTTCTCGGACTTAAACTCCGTTACCTCTGAGGACGTTGACTGTGTAAACGCTGCCATTTTTCAAGTTTCCTCAGCGGTGTCCCAGCTGAGTTGTAAGAAAAACAATTCTCATTGCTTTCTTTCCATCAAACTCTGGGTTGACTCAGCTTGGGTGTCTAGCTCTGCTATGATCGACTCAGGGGCAAGTGGAAATTTTATGGATGTCTCCTTTGCTCTGAAACAGGGGATACGTTCAGTGAAGAAGGCTACTCCAGTACAGATGGAAACTGTGGATGGCTCCCTGCTGACCTCTGGACCAGTGGATCAGGAAACAGAGCCTTTGAGGGTTCTTATGGGTAAAGATCATCAAGAGAAACTGTCCTTTATGCTTATCTCTTCTCCCCACTTTCCCATTATTCTAGGGCTACCATGGCTGCAGGCTCAGAATCCTACCATTAACTGGGAGACCAAGGAATTACACTTTCCAGAGAAACAGATGAGTCCAAAAGTTTCAGCTTGCTCTGTTCCTAAAGGAACCATGTCAGTCCCTGAACTACCAGCTGTATACCAGGACTATGTGGATTTATGTGACAAGAAGAACGCTGACCAGCTTCCTCCTCACCGTCCATATGATTGTCCAATTGAATTGTTGCCTGGAGCAGAGATACCTTTTGGTAAGATCTACCCCCTGGCGGGGCCCGAGCTAAAGGCTTTAAAGGATTACATAGATGAAAATCTAGCCAAGGGCTTCATACGCCCCTCTTCATCTCCTGCAGGTGCACCCATCTTCTTTGTAAAGAAGAAAGATGGATCTCTGAGACCATGCGTAGACTATAGGGAACTCAATAAGGTTACTATTAGAAACCGTTATTCATTGCCTTTAATCCCTGAGTTATTGGAGAGAGTGCGACATGCCAAAATTTTCTCTAAATTAGATCTTCGTGGGGCCTATAACTTAGTCCGTATTAGACCTGGGGATGAATGGAAGACTGCATTCAGGTCACGCTATGGACACTTTGAATATCTAGTTATGCCTTTTGGTCTGAGTACCGCCCCAGCCACTTTCCAACACTTGGTGAATGACATCTTCAGGGATCTCCTAGATACATTCGTGGTAATTTATTTGGATGATATTCTAATTTTTTCTAACTCCACAGAGGAACATCATGGACATGTGAGAATGGTCTTGGAACGTCTAAGACAAAATCATCTTTACATCAAACTTGAAAAGTGTGAATTCCATAGGACCGAAATTCAATTTCTGGGGTATGTACTGTCTACACAAGGAATTAGTATGGATGGAAGCAAAACCCAAGCCATCAAGGATTGGCCAAGTCCTAGAAATGTGAAGGAGGTACAGCGCTTCATTGGGTTTGCCAACTTCTATAGACGTTTCATTAGAAATTTCTCTGAGGTAGTGTCACCTATCACCCAACTTACCCGGAAAGAGTCTCGGTTCTCCTGGACTCCCAAGCCCAGGAAGCATTTTCCCGTCTAAAAGATAAATTTACCACTGCACCTATCCTAGTACATCCCAACCCGAGCTTGCCTTCATAATAGAGGTGGATGCTTCAGACTGTGCCGTTGGAGCTATACTCTCTCAGAGAACAGGTGAGAAGAATGTCTTGCATCCCTGTGCCTTCTTTTCCCAGCAGTTGTCTTCGGCTGAGAGGAACTACGATGTGGGCAATAGAGAGTTGTTGGCCATTATTGCCGCCTTCAAAGAATGGAGACACCTTCTTCAGGGAGCTGCACAGCAAATAGTCGTCCTGACAGATCATCGTAACCTTGAGTTTATCAGGTCGGCTAAGTGCCTGACTCCTCGCCAGGCTCGCTGGAATCTTTTCTTAAACCAATTTAATTTTATAATTTCTTATAGACCAGGATCGCGCAATGGAAAGGCTGATGCACTCTCTAGGATTTACTCAGCAGAGACACGTCCAATTACTCCTCCTAAGACTATTCTTCCTGACTCTAGATTCCTAGGAGTAATTCATAATCAAGACCTACTTAAGGACATCAAGGAAGCATACCATGCGGATTCCTTTTTGGCACAACCTCCAAGGGACGTAAGTCTTGTCTTTAAGAATGGTGTGTGGATTCAGGGACAACGCCTGTATATTCCTGAAACAGTCAGATTGAGAGTATTGCAACTCATTCACGATTCCAAGATAGCTGGGCATAGAGGAATTCTAAAGACACAGGAATTTCTCTCTCGTTTCTTTTGGTGGCCCACTTGCAGGAAGGATGTTTTAAACTATGTCACTTCATGTGAAGTCTGTGCAAGATGCAAAACACCTCGCTCCTCACCAACTGGTCTGTTACAGCCTCTTCCCACCCCGTCCCGCCCGTGGGGATCCATTTCTATGGACTTCATTGTGGAGTTACCAACCTCTCAAGGGAGAACACCATTCTAGTGGTGGTTGACCGTCTAACAAAGGCAGCTCATTTTATCCCTTGTGTCGGCTTACCCACTGCAAAACAGACATCAGATTTGATGATTAAAGATGTGTTTCGCTTACATGGAGTACCGGATGAGGTTGTTTCGGATCGAGGGGTGCAATTCACTTCTAGGTTTTGGCAAAATTTCTGTGCAGCATTGGACATTAAAGTAAACCTTTCTTCTGCTTTTCATCCCCAGACTAATGGACAGACCGAACGAACCAATCAAACCCTGGAGCAGTATCTCCGCTGCTTTATCTGCCACCTACAGGATGATTGGGTGGATCTACTTCCATTAGCTGAGTTCTCGTATAACAACTCTCAGAGTGCCTCCACTAAGCAGTCTCCTTTTTACTCTAATCTAGGTTATCATCCTAACATTCTACCACGATTTCCCATAGAAACGCCTTTACCAGCAGTGGCTGAAAGAATCACGTCTTTACAGAAGAATATGGATCTTCTAAAGGAGAATCTGGAATTGGCTCAGGAAAGGTACAAGAAAGCAGCAGATAAATTTCGTAAACCTGCACCAGCTTTCAAGGTAGGAGACTTGGTCTGGCTGTCAACCAGAAATCTTAAGTTAAGGATTCCATCGTCTAAGTTGGGACATAAGTACATTGGACCCTATAAAATCAGTAAAATTATAAGTGCCGTTGCTTGTCGTCTTCAACTGCCCAGAACTATGAGAATTCACCCTGTCTTTCATGTATCCCTACTAAAGGCTGCGACACCCAATACGTTTCCTGGACGTTCTTCTCCTTGCCCTGACCCAGTGCTAGTCGATGGTCAGGAAGAATTTGTGGTGGAAAGGATTTTAGATTCCAGGTTGTATAGAAATCAGTTACAATATCTGATTAAATGGCAGGGCTACCCAGTGGAGGACAACTCATGGGAACCAGTCAATAACGTTAATGCTCCTCGCTTGCTCCGTCAGTTTCATCAGAGGTACCCACACAAGCCTGGCCTGAGGTCATCCGGAGGTTGTCCCTAAGGGGGGAGTGATGTAAGGTTCTGTGTACATGTTCCTGAAACTCAGTTTGTTCGTCAGCCATTTTACTTTCTGTCTTGCTGCAGCTATCTTGCCCTCAGTCAAAATGGAGTTTCCAGCTTGCATGTTCCCGCCCTGATTCTCTCCTTTTGCTTCTTAAGCAGCCACAGCTGAGCAATCAGTGCTTCAGAATCTAGCCTGCAGTGAACCTGTGACCTGACTCCTAAAGCCTTGGACCTTGTACTCCAGCTATTCCTACTGAGGAACTCTGAAGCACTTGTGGACTCTGAACCCTGCTCTTTGAAAGACCCACGTTTGCATGGACTTACGGTAACAGAGAAGAAGATCCTGAACCTGTTGTGGAGAGTGATTGCTGAGCTTAGATTACTCTGGCCTGCTGTGTCTCCTGCTTCTGTGTCTGCAAACTGTGTGACTATTTTTGCCAACTTGTATGAAGTAATACAAGACTTTCTATATCAAACCTGTGTCTCATGTATTTTCATCGCACCCAAGCACAAGACGCTATATGAACTGTACTACATACATTACATTATGACGTGGGTAATCGGGAGTTATTGGCCATGAAGTGGGCTGTTGAAGAGTGGAGACATTGGCTGGAGGGAGCCAAACATCAGGTGGTGGTCCTCACGGACCATAAGAATCTGGTTTATCTGGAATCAGCCAAGCGACTTAATCCTAGACAGGCCAGGTGGGCCTTGTTTTTCACACGTTTTAATTTTGTGGTTTCCTTTCTTCCTGGCACTAAGAATGTTAAAGCGGATGCCCTCTCGAGGAGTTTCCTTGCAGACTCTCCTGAGTTATCTGATCCTGCTGTTATTTTGAAAGAGGGTGTAGTTCTTTCCGCCATCTCGCCCAATTTGAGACTAGCTCTGGAAGGGTGTCAGGAGGATAAACCCGAGCGCTGCCCTATTGGGAAATTGTTTGTCCCAGACTGGTGGAAAAAGAGTGTGATGTCTGAGATTCATTGTTCCGCGTTGGCCGGTCATCCCGGAATTTTTGGTACCAGAGACTTGGTTAGTCGGTCCTTTTGGTGGCCTACTTTGTCTCGTGACGTCAGGGAATTTGTGCAGTCCTGCGGGACTTGCTCTCGCTCCAAGCCTTGCTCTCGCTCTAGTGGTTTGTTGATGCCATTGCCTGTGCCCAAGAGACCATGGACCCATATCTCTATGGATTTCATTTCCGACCTCCCTGTTTCTCAGAGAATGACCGTTATCTGGGTGATTTGTGATAGGTTTTCCAAAATGATACATCTTGTGCCATTACTTAAGTTGCCTTCCTCCTCCGAATTGGTGCCTTTGTTCCTTCAGCACGTGGTTTGGTTACACGGCATTCCTAAGAACATTGTGTCTGACAGAGGAGTCCAGTTTGTTTCCAGATTTTGGAGGACTTTTTGTTCTAAACTTGGTGTTCAGTTGTCTTTCTCCTCGGCTTTTCATCCTCAGACCAATGGACAAACTGAGAGAACAAACCAGACATTGGAGACTTATCTGAGATGCTTTGTGTCTGCTGATCAGGATGACTGGGTCTCTTTTTTGCCTTTGGCTGAGTTTGCTCTTAATAATAGGGCTAGCTCTGCCACTTTGATGTCTCCATTTTTCTGCAATTTTGGGTTTCACCCTCGATTTTCTTCGGGACAGACGGAGGCTTCTGTCTGTCCAGGTGTTGACTCTGTTGTGGAGCGTATGCAGCAGATTTGGGACCAGGTAGTGGAGAGGTTGTCCCTCTCTCAGGAGAGGGCCCAGCGGTTTGCCAACCGGCATAGGACTGATGGTCCTCGGTTTGAAGTGGGGGACTTGGTCTGGTTGTCCTCAAGAAATATTCCTATGAGAGTTGCATCTCCTAAGTTTAAGCCTAGGTTCATTGGACCTTATAAGATCATGGAGATTATGTCATGTGTGCATCGCCACGAAGATCGTCGCGGTTGCACATTCTGACTTCTCACAGCTGAGTTGCTGTTTCTTTGTGTTTGGCAGTTAGGGAGTTAATTCTGTCTATGCTCAGTTCTGGGACTGGGTGCAGTTTTCTCCCGGCTGCAATTAATTATTTGTTGATTGGTTTCCTTTAAATCTCTGGTTGTCTGTGTTGGGAGTTGCCAGTGAAATTCTTCATGCAGACCACAGATAGGATTGTATCTGTATAGACTTAAGTTAAAGAGCTCCTTAGTTGTTTTAAGCTCACCTTGCTTAGAGTTTAATATCCCAGATCATTTATGTTCCTTCTGTGTTTGAGTGTGTATGCAAGTCTGTGTTTTCTCCAGTCTGTCTTATATGTCTAATCTGTGTATTTAGCTGAGATCAGCCCATATCCCTTTGGTGGTAATCAGAATCCTTCTTAGGACTGATTACAGGGTTCAGGGACTGATAGGAGATAGGGTTAGGCTGGAGACTTGGACCTCTGAACCATTATCAGTACCTCCAAGGTGAGGGATTAGTTAGGACCCCAGTTTAGGGTCAGGTTAGACCCCCGGTCCTCCTCTTTCCTGTGACAGTGTATCAAGTCCTCAAGATTAACCCTGAGTTCAACGGATATCGTGTCAGGTAAATCTATTCTATATTTACATGCTGATGTTGCTAATCTATATGTTGTATAGAGTGTTGTTCTTTTAAGAATAGTTTACTGACATCGTACACATATCATAAGACCGCGTGACATTTTCACTGGCCTATAAAATTATTCCCAGTTGCCATGGATCCAGTAGCCCAGCTGGCTCTGCAGTTGCAGGGATTATCCATGGAGCTGACGGACATTAAGTCCAAAGTTTTGTCTCCCTCGGAGCAAACCAGATTTGAACCTAAAGTAGCTCTCCCGGACAGGTTCACTGGTGGGCGAGACAAATTTTTTACCTTCAGGGAAGCATGTAAATTGTATTTTCGGCTTCGGCCTCGATCATCAGGGAGTGAAGAGCAGAGAGTGGGAATTGTTATCTCGCTCCTACAAGGGGACCCTCAATCCTGGGCCTTCTCCCTTCCTCCGGGATCCCCGGCTCTACAGTCAGTAGATCGATTTTTTACTGCCCTGGGTTTGGTATATGATGACCCAGATCGGGTCTCTCTTGCTGAGACAAAATTACGTAAGATACAGCAGGGAGATCGTCCGGCGGAGGAATTTGCTTCTGAGTTCCGTAGATGGGCCACAGATACTCAGTGGAATGACCCAGCTCTTAGGAGCCAGTTTTGTCATGGGCTTTCTGACAAATTAAAGGACGTTTTGGCTCAGTATGATTCTCCTCCATCACTGGAGGCTGCTATGGCCCTAGCTATCCGTACTGATAGACGGCTCCGGGAGAGGTGCGAGGTAACTCCGCCCCCTGTTGTTACTCCACCTACTACTAAAGTCCCTTATGTTGAGGTTCCCCTTGTCTGTTCGGAGGAGCCTATGCAGTTGGGAGGGACATCATTTCGTAGGAGGGGATTGGCGGTACGCCGCAGGACTAGAAGGTGTTTCTTCTGCGGGAAAGAGGGACATTTTGTTGGGGGATGTCCATCCCGTGCCTTGTTGAGCAAAAAGTCGCCGGAAAACTGTTAATCCCAGGTTGTGTGGTGGACGACAACCTGGGAGTATGTATTTCGTCCGCTAGTTCTTCTCAGTTCCTTGTACCAGTGGAGGTGGTGGTTGGTACGAGAGTGGAGAGATTTTCTGTTCTTCTTGATAGTGGGTCCGGGGCTAATCTGGTTGACGCTCAGTTTGCTCAGGCTCAAGGTATGCATCTGAGTGTATTGGTCAAACCGATCCCTATATTCTCCATTGACACCAGGCCTCTCGGCCAAGGTAGCTTTGTTCATGAGGTTCATAACATTGACCTTCGGGTAGGGGCAATACATAGGGAACTATTATCTTGTTATGTGTTGGAGGGTCTACCTACTCCTATTGTGTTGGGACTTCCTTGGTTGGTTAAACATAACCCTGTGATTAATTGGCAGTCCAGAGATATAAACCAATGGGGGGAGTTTTGCAAAAGTAACTGCATGAACACAGTCATCAGTGCGGTCGTGCCTAGTACTTTGCCTCCTTTTTTGGAGGACTTTGGGGATGTGTTCTCTGAGGAGGGGTGTCAGGAGTTGCCTCCTCATCGCGTGTATGACTGCTCTATTAATTTACTTCCTGATGCTAAGTTACCTAAAGCTAGGTTATATAACCTTTCTGGTCCTGAGAGGCAGGCTATGAAAGATTATATTTCGGAAAGTGTGGCCAAAGGGCATATTAGACCTTCATCTTCCCCAGTGGCCGCGGGGTTCTTCTTTGTGAAGAAAAAAGATGGAGGCCTACGCCCTTGCTTGGATTTCCGCGAACTTAATCGGATTACTGTTCGAGATCCGTATCCACTCCCTCTGATTCCTGATCTCTCCAATCAAATTGTTGGCGCCAAATGGTTCTCTAAATTGGATCTCAGGGGGGCGTATAATCTGATTAGGATAAAAGAGGGGGATGAGTGGAAAACGGCGTTTAACACGCCGGAGGGACATTATGAGAACCTTGTCATGCCTTTTGGTCTGACTACTGCACCAGCAGTATTCCAACATTTTGTTAATGACATTTTTCGTCATCTGGTGGGGCTGTTTGTGGTCGTATATTTGGATGACATTTTAATTTACTCACCAGATCTTGTGTCTCACCAGGAGCATGTGAGACAGGTGTTGCAGATCTTGCGAGACAATAAACTATACGCCAAACTGGAAAAGTGTGTATTCGCCGTACAGGAACTTCAGTTTTTGGGTTTCTTGGTGTCAGCCTCCGGTTTCCGTATGGACCCTGAAAAGGTGAGAGCAGTGCTTGAATGGGATCAGCCAGAGGATCTTAAGGCTCTGCAGCGTTTTCTGGGGTTTGCTAACTACTACCGGAAATTTATTTGTAATTTCTCATCTGTTGTCAAACCTCTCACTGACATGACAAGAAAAGGGACGGATTTTTCTAAATGGTCGGACAAAGCTTGCCAAGCTTTTTCCTCTTTGAAAAAATGTTTTGCTTCGGCACCCGTTCTCATCCAACCAGATGCATCACAGCCGTTCGTTGTGGAGGTGGACGCGTCTGACGTAGGGGTGGGTGCAATATTGTCCCAGGGTCCGTCCCCTGGTAAATGGCATCCGTGCGCTTTCTTTTCTAAAAAATTGTCGTCCGCTGAAAGGAATTATGATATTGGCAATAGGGAACTTTTGGCCATTAAGTTGGCTTTTGAAGAATGGCGTCACTTTTTGGAGGGGGCAGTCCACCCGGTCACCGTCATTACTGATCACAAGAACCTGCTGTATTTGGAATCTGCTAAGCGTCTGAATTCCAGACAAGCTCGATGGTCGTTGTTTTTTACCAGGTTTAATTTTGTTGTCACTTATCGCCCTGGATCTAAGAATGTTAAGGCGGATGCCTTGTCTCGCAGTTTCCCAGGGGCCGGGAAAATGGATGACCCGATTCCCATCCTTCAGGAGGGGGTGGTAGTGTCGGCTGTATGTTCTGAGCTTGAGGAGGAGGTGTTAGAGGCTCAGGGGGACGCGCCTGCAGGACCTCCAGGGAGACTGTTTGTCCCAAATCAGTTGAGACAAAAGGTTATTGAGGCACATCATAATTCTGCTTTAGCAGGACATCCAGGGAGTAAGGCTACTTTAGATCTCCTTTCTCGCCGGTTTTGGTGGCCTAACGTTAATAAAGATGTTTTAACTTTTGTTGCGTCCTGTGGGGTTTGTGCTCGCTCTAAGACCCCTCATACCCGTCCGTCTGGGACCCTCTTACCCTTGAAACTTCCGGAGCGTCCATGGACTCATTTGTCTATGGACTTCATCACGGACCTTCCTCAGTCGTCAGGGAAGACTGTCATACTGGTGGTTGTTGACAGGTTCAGTAAGATGGCACATTTCATTGCTCTTCCTGCCCTCCCTAATGCTAAAACTCTGGCGCAGGTGTTCATTGGGGAGATTGTGAGACTTCATGGGTTGCCTTCTGATGTGGTGTCAGATAGGGGTCTCAGTTTGTGTCCAAGTTTTGGAGGGCATTTTGTTTACGTCGGGGGATGCAATTGTCATTTTCCTCGGCTTTTCATCCGCAGACCAATGGTCAGACAGAGCGTCTGAATCGAAGCCTAGAGACTTATCTTCGGTGTTTTGTCTCAGAGAACCAGGAGGACTGGTCTTCTTTCTTGCCTCTGGCAGAGTTCGCTCTTAATAACAGGCGGAGCGAGTCCACTGGTAAGTCCCCGTTTTTTGGGGCATATGGTTTTCATCCCCAGTTTTGTACATTCAATGGGGGGGGCCCTTCTGGGGTTCCTGAGGAGGAGCGTTTCTCGTCGTCACTTGCTTCAGTGTGGAGAGGTGTATTGAATAATCTGAGTGCTATGGGGAACCGTTATAAACGTATGGCTGATAGGAGGAGAGTTTCTGGTCCAGATCTTAATGTGAACGATCTGGTATGGTTGTCTACCAGGAATATAAAACTTAAAGTTCCCTCCTGGAAGCTGGGCCCCAGATTCATCGGGCCGTACAGGATCAGTTCCATAATTAATCCTGTGGCATTTCGTCTGGACCTCCCTCCTACGTTTAAAATTCATAATGTGTTCCACAAGTCATTACTTAAGAGGTACGTGGCACCAGTCATACCATCACCTCTACCTCCTCCTCCAGTGGTGGTCAATGGTAACTTGGAGTTTCAAGTGTCAAAGATCATTGACTCACGTCTGAATCGCCGGTCCCTTCAGTACTTGGTGCATTGGAAGGGGTATGGTCCAGAGGAGAGGACGTGGGTTCCTGCGTCTGACATTAACGCAGATCGTTTGGTGCGGACCTTCCACAGAACTCACCCGGGCAAACCTGGCCCTGAGGGTCCGGAGGCCCCTCGTAGAAGGGGGGGTACTGTCATGTGTGCATCGCCACGAAGATCGTCGCGGTTGCACATTCTGACTTCTCACAGCTGAGTTGCTGTTTCTTTGTGTTTGGCAGTTAGGGAGTTAATTCTGTCTGTGCTCAGTTCTGGGACTGGGTGCAGTTTTCTCCCGGCTGCAATTAATTATTTGTTGATTGGTTTCCTTTAAATCTCTGGTTGTCTGTGTTGGGAGTTGCCAGTGAAATTCTTCATGCAGACCACAGATAGGATTGTATCTGTATAGACTTAAGTTAAAGAGCTCCTTAGTTGTTTTAAGCTCACCTTGCTTAGAGTTTAATATCCCAGATCATTTATGTTCCTTCTGTGTTTGAGTGTGTATGCAAGTCTGTGTTTTCTCCAGTCTGTCTTATATGTCTAATCTGTGTATTTAGCTGAGATCAGCCCATATCCCTTTGGTGGTAATCAGAATCCTTCTTAGGACTGATTACAGGGTTCAGGGACTGATAGGAGATAGGGTTAGGCTGGAGACTTGGACCTCTGAACCATTATCAGTACCTCCAAGGTGAGGGATTAGTTAGGACCCCAGTTTAGGGTCAGGTTAGACCCCGGTCCTCCTCTTTCCTGTGACAGTGTATCAAGTCCTCAAGATTAACCCTGAGTTCAACGGATATCGTGTCAGGTAAATCTATTCTATATTTACATGCTGATGTTGCTAATCTATATGTTGTATAGAGTGTTGTTCTTTTAAGAATAGTTTACTGACATCGTACACATATCATAAGACCGCGTGACAGATTATTAATCCTGTTTCCTTTCGTTTACTTCTTCCAGGGACATTTAAGATCCATAACATGTTCCACAAGTCCTTATTGAAGAGGTTTGTCGAGCCAGTGGCTCCTATGGCTGCGCCTCCTGACCCTGTTTTGGTTGAGGGCAATCTGGAGTATGTGGATGAGAAAATATTGGATTCTCGTTTTTGTTGACGGAAACTCCAGTGTTGTGAATGGGTTTGAGATGAGTTCTGAGCAGAGGCTCCCTCTGGTGGTTACAAGCGGTGCTAGTGAAGATTGTGAGGACTGGGAATCAGGTGTTACTGACTGGTCTTATATAAGGGAGTCATTTTCCCATCAGGGTTGCCGGTGATCAATTGTTCTGGTCTGAATCCTTCATTCCAGTTTCCCTTGTAGCCTGCTGTGTCGTGTCTGCATCTCCTGCTTACAGATAAGACTTTTGCTTCTTTTGTGTTTGTGCTATATTTTTGCATTTTGTCCTGCACTTCTTTGGGGGCCTTCAGGGTCCCCTCCGGGGGCTTCTGCCCTCTCAGTTTAGTTCAGCCACTGAGTTTTGTTCTTTTGCTTTTTCCAGTTTTTTCAGTGGCTGCTGTTTTGATTTTGTTACACCAGAGAACTAATTTAGGTGGTAGAGGTCGTGTGATCTCAGGTGATTTTGAAATTAGTAGAGTTGGTGCTTTTCAGGGTTTTCTGGGATTGCAGTAAGTACCCTTCCTATCCTTTTCTATTTAGATAGTTTGGGCCCCAGCGTTTGCTCATACTATTTTCTTTCTGTGTCAGTATTTCCTCTTGTCTAACCGCCATTACATGTTTGGGGGCTTTCTGTTATCTTTGGGGTTCTGCTCCGGGGCAGATAGCTTTCCTATTTCTATCTTTAGGTGTAGTTAGTTTCTCAGGCTGTGACGAGGCGTCTAGGACCAACGTAGGAACGCTCCATGGCTGCCTCTAGTTGTGGTGGTTAGTCAGGGTACTGCAATCTCATAGATTCCAACTGCTCTGGTGTATTGCCTTTTTTACCTGCACTCCTCAGCTACCGAAACATAACAGTATCACCGGCCTAAAAATTGAAATTGTATGGTACTCACAGAAGGAAAAAAAATATTGTGAAAGAAAAAAAAGTTGTCAGAGTTGTCAGAGATATTTTTCTGTTTGTTGCATTTTTTTTTTTTTTCCTCTGTATCTCTGGGTGCTGGGGAGGATCTTTTCTCCCAATGGAGTTTGCACAGTTGTCTGGCCGTGTGGATCAGCTTGCCACTGAGGTTCAGAGTATTGCTGCATATCTTGCTAGGTTGCCTGTTGTGGAACCTAGGATCCCCATGCCAGATTTGTTTTTAGGGGATCGAGCTAAGTTTCAGAATTTCAAAAATAATTGTAAATTGTTTTTTGCCTTAAAATCTAAGTCCTCAGGAAACGCAGCGCAGCAGGTTCAAATTATTATCTCTCTCCTGCGCGGCGATCCTCAGGATTGGGCTTTTTCCCTGATACCTGGGGATCCTGTTTTGAGTGATGTTGATGCGTTTTTTCAGGCTTTGGGGTTATTGTACGATGAGCCTAATGTCACTGATCAAGCTGAAAAAACCTTGTTGGCATTAAATCAGGGGCTTGATGACGCTGAGTTATACTGTCAGAGATTCCGTAGGTGGGCAGTCCTGACCAAATGGAATGACGACGCTTTGGCGGCCCTTTTCCGGAAGGGTCTGTCAGATAATGTAAAGGATGTTATGGTGGGATTCCCTGTCCCTCTGGTCTCAATGATTCTATGTCATTAGCGATTCAAATTGACAAACGTTTGCGTGAGCGGAGAAGTATGCGTGGAATGGTGTTGCCTTGTGAACCAGCTTCTGAACCCATGCAGTGTGATAGAGTGGTGTCTGGGGCACAGCGTCATGAGTTTCGAATGCGCAATGGGTTATGTTTCTACTGTGGTGATGCCTCTCATGCTATTTCAGTCTGCCCTAAGCGGGGAAGACGTTTTGCATGCTCAGTTGTCTTGGGTAGTGTTCAGACTAAGTTTTTATTAACTGTCACTCTGATATGCTCTCTGTCCTCATTTTCTGCTCAGGCTTTCGTTGATTCTGGAGCAGCTATTAACCTGATGGATTATGATTTTGCTAAACGTTGTGGGTTTCCCTTGATACCCCTACAGAAGTCTATTCCCCTACTGGGGATCGATTCTACCCCTTTGGCTGAGAATAAACCCCAGTTTTCTACTCAGGTGATAATGAGGGTTGAACCTGATCACCAGGAGTGCTGCAAATTTTTGGTTCTATATAATCTGCATGACATTATCGTGCTGGGTTTCCCTTGGTTACAGTCTCATAATCCTGTTTTGGATTGGAAATCTGTGTCTGTAACCAGTTGGGGCTGCCAATGTGTTAATACCAACACTCCTGTTTTTTCTGCCTCCCCCCAGGCTCAGGATGTTCCTGACTTTTTGTTTGATTTTTCTGATGTGTTTAGCGAAAGTAAATCTGCATCCTTGCCTCCCCATAGGAGCTATGACTGCGCTATTGAATTAGTGCCGGGTAGTAAATTCCCTAAAGGTCGCCTTTTTAACTTGTCTGTACCTGAACATGACGCTATGCGGTCTTATATCAAGGAATCATTGGAGAAGGGTCATATCAGACCATCCTCTTCACCCTTAGGTGCCGGTTTTTTCTTTGTGGCCAAAAAAGATGGTTCATTAAGGCCGTGTATTGATTATCGTCTCTTGAACAATATTACTGTGAAATATCAATACCCGTTACCCTTGATTTCTGACCTGTTTTCCAGGGTGAAAAACGCTACTTGGTTTACCAAGCTTGACCTCAGGGGGGCGTATAACCTTATTCGCATTAAGCACGGGGATGAATGGAAGACGGCATTCAATACCCCTGAAGGGCATTTTGAGTACCTAGTGATGCCCTTTGGGCTCACTAATGCTCCTTCCGTCTTCCAGTCCTTCATGAATGACATTTTCAGGGATTTTGTGGACAAATTTCTGATTGTTTATTTGGATGATATCTTGATTTTTTCTAATGACTGGGACTCTCATGTGAAACATGTTCGAACTGTGTTCCAGATTTTGAGAGAGAATGCTCTGTATGTGAAGGGATCAAAGTGTCTTTTTGGTGTACAGAGGATCTCATTTCTGGGATTCATTTTGTCCCCATCTGTTATTGAAATGGACCCGGTCAAGGTTCAGGCCATCTGTGATTGGGTCCAACCTACTTCATTAAAGGCTCTTCAGAGATTTTTGGGTTTTGCCAATTTTTATCGTAAATTTATTGGTAATTTCTCGGTTATTGTTAAACCATTAACTGATTTGACCAGAAAGGGTTCTGATGTGGTGAATTGGCCTCCTGAGGCAGTCTCTGCATTTCAGGAACTTAAGCAGAGATTCACTTCTGCTCCTGTTCTACGGCAGCCTGATGTTTCTCTGCCATTTCAGGTGGAGGTTGATGCCTCTGAAATTGGGGCAGGTGCCGTTTTGTCCCAAAAAGATCCAGAGACCTCTAAAAGTAACCCTTGTGCCTTTTTCTCTCGAAAATTTTCTCCTACTGAACGTAATTATGACGTAGGTAATCGGGAGTTATTGGCCATGAAGTGGGCTTTTGAAGAGTGGAGACATTGGCTGGAGGGAGCCAAACATCAGGTGGTGGTCCTTACGGACCATAAGAATCTGGTCTATCTGGAATCTGCCAAGCGACTCAATCCTAGACAGGCCAGGTGGGCCTTGTTTTTCACACGTTTTAATTTTGTGGTTTCCTTTCTTCCTGGCACTAAGAATGTTAAGGTGGATGCCCTCTCGAGGAGTTTCCTTGCGGACTCTCCTGAGTTATCTGATCCTTCTGTTATTTTGAAAGAGGGTGTAGTTCTTTCCGCCATCTCGCCCAATTTGAGACTTGCTCTGGAGGGGTGTCAGGAGGATAGGCCCGAGCGCTGCCCTGTTGGAAAATTGTTTGTCCCGGACCAATGGAAAAAGAGTGTGATGTCTGAGATTCATTGTTCCGCATTGGCTGGGCATCCCGGAATTTTTGGTACCAGAGACTTGGTTAGTCGGTCCTTTTGGTGGCCTACCTTGTCTCGTGATGTCAGGGAATTTGTGCAGTCCTGCGGGACTTGCTCTCGCTCCAAGCCTTGCTCTCGCTCTAGTGGTTTGTTGATGCCATTGCCTGTGCCCAAGAGACCATGGACCCATATCTCTATGGATTTCATTTCCGATCTTCCTGTTTCTCAGAGAATGACCACCATCTGGGTAATTTGTGATAGGTTTTCCAAAATGATACATCTTGTGCCATTACCTAAGTTGCCTTCCTCCTCTGAATTGGTGCCGTTGTTCCTTCAGCACGTGGTTCGTTTACACGGCATTCCTGAGAACATTGTGTCTGACAGAGGAGTCCAGTTTGTTTCCAGATTTTGGAGGACTTTTTGTTCTAAACTGGGTGTTCAATTGTCTTTCTCCTCGGCATTTCATCCTCAGACCAATGGTCAAACTGAGAGAACAAACCAGACATTGGAGACTTATCTAAGATGCTTTGTGTCTGCTGATCAGGATGACTGGGTCTCTTTTTTGCCTTTGGCTGAGTTTGCTCTTAATAATAGGGCTAGCTCTGTCACTTTGATGTCTCCGTTTTTCTGTAATTCTGGGTTTCACCCTCGATTTTCTTCAGGACAGACGGAGGCTTCTGTCTGTCCAGGTGTTGACTCTGTTGTGGAGCGTATGCAACAGATTTGGGACCAGGTAGTGGAGAGGTTGTCCCTCTCTCAGGAGAAGGCCCAGCGGTTTGCTAACCGGCATAGGACTGATGGTCCTCGGTTTAAGTGGGGGACTTGGTCTGGTTGTCCTCAAAGAATATTCCTATGAGAGTAGCATCTCCTAAATTTAAGCCTAGGTTCATTGGACCTTATAAGATCATGGAGATTATTAATCCTGTTTCTTTTCGTTTGCTTCTTCCAGGGACATTTAAGATCCATAACGTGTTCCACAAGTCCTTGTTGAAGAGGTTTGTTGAGCCAGTGGTTCCTGCTGCTGTGCCTCCTGACCCTGTTTTGGTTGAGGGCAATCTGGAGTATGTGGTTGAGAAAATATTGGATTCTCGTTT
Organism: Oophaga sylvatica; assembly: GCA_033576555.1. NCBI lineage: Eukaryota > Metazoa > Chordata > Amphibia > Anura > Dendrobatidae > Oophaga > Oophaga sylvatica. The sequence continues at coordinate 279,143,605 of JARQOD010000003.1, read as the reverse complement.
TTCTAGACGGAAACTCCAGTATTTGGTTAAATGGAGAGGTTATGGTCAGGAAGACAATTCTTGGGTGTTTGCTTCGGACATCCATGCTAGGAGACTTATCCGTGCGTATCATAGAACTCATCCTGACCGACCTGGTTGCTCAGATGAGGGTTCGGTGACCCCTCCTCAAGGGGGGGGGGTACTGTTGTGAATGGGTTTGAGATGAGTTCTGAGCAGAGGCTCCCTCTGGTGGTTACAAGCGGTGCTAGTGAAGATTGTGAGGACTGGGAATCAGGTGTTACTGACTGGTCTTATATAAGGGAGTCATTTTCCCATCAGGGTTGCCGGTGATCAATTGTTCTGGTCTGAATCCTTCATTCCAGTTTCCCTTGTAGCCTGCTGTGTCGTGTCTGCATCTCCTGCTTACAGATAAGACTTTTGCTTCTTTTGTGTTTGTGCTATATTTTTGCATTTTGTCCTGCACTTCTTTGGGGGCCTTCAGGGTCCCCTCCGGGGGCTTCTGCCCTCTCAGTTTAGTTCAGCCACTGAGTTTTGTTCTTTTGCTTTTTCCAGTTTTTTCAGTGGCTGCTGTTTTGATTTTGTTACACCAGAGAACTAATTTAGGTGGTAGAGGTCGTGTGATCTCAGGTGATTTTGAAATTAGTAGAGTTGGTGCTTTTCAGGGTTTTCTGGGATTGCAGTAAGTACCCTTCCTATCCTTTTCTATTTAGATAGTTTGGGCCCCAGCGTTTGCTCATACTATTTTCTTTCTGTGTCAGTATTTCCTCTTGTCTAACCGCCATTACATGTTTGGGGGCTTTCTGTTATCTTTGGGGTTCTGCTCCGGGGCAGATAGCTTTCCTATTTCTATCTTTAGGTGTAGTTAGTTTCTCAGGCTGTGACGAGGCGTCTAGGACCAACGTAGGAACGCTCCACGGCTGCCTCTAGTTGTGGTGGTTAGTCAGGGTACTGCAATCTCATAGATTCCAACTGCTCTGGTGTATTGCCTTTTTTACCTGCACTCCTCAGCTACCGAAACATAACACTCCAGTATTTGGATAAGTGGGGAGGTTATGGTCAGGAGGACAATTCTTGGGTGTTTGCTTCGGACATCCATGCTAGGAGACTGATCCGTGCGTATCACAGAGCTCATCCTGACCGACCTGGTTGCCCTAATGAGGGTTCGGTGACCCCTCCTCAAGGGGGGGGGTACTGTTGTGAATGTGTTAGAAATGAATTCTGAGCAGAAGCTCCCTCTGGTGGTTACAAACAGTACTGAACTATTCAATGAAGATTGTGAAGATTGGCAATTAAGTGTTACAGACTGGTCTTATATAAGGGAGGTTCCCTCCCATCAGGGTTGCCGGTGATCAATTGTTCTTGTCTCAACTTTGGTTCCTGGTTCACTTGGAAGCTTGCTGTGTCTTGCCTGCATCTTCTGCTAACAGATAAGATATTTTCTGCTTTTATTTTTGTGCTTGCTTTTTGCATTTTGTCCTGCACTTCTGTGGAGGTCAGCCAGGTCCCCTCCGGGGGCTTGTGCTCCTCATGTTTATCTGAGCCACTGTTATTTGTTCATTTGCCTTTTCCAGTTTTTTCAGTTGCTGCTGCTTAGTTTTGTTACACCAGAGAACTAATTTAGGTGGTAGAGGTCGTGTGATCTCAGGTGTTTTTGCAATTAGTGTGTTGGTATTTTTTTAGGGTTTTTTGGATTGCAGTAAGTGTCCTTCCTATCCTTTTCTTTCTAGGAAGATTGAGCCCCAACGTTTGCTCATACTATTTTCTGTCTGTGTCTGTGTTTCCTCTTGTCTAACCGCCATTACATGTTTGGGGGCTTCCTATGTTCTTTGGGGATCTGCTCCGGGGCAGATAGTTTTCCTCTTTCTATCTTTAGGTGTAGTTAGCTTCTCAGGCTGTGACGAGGCGTCTAGGATCAACGTAGGTACGCTCCACGGCTGCCTTTAGTTGTGGTGGTTAGTCAGGGTACTGCAATCCAGTAGATTCCAACCTCTCTGGTGTATTGCCTTTTTTGCCTGCTCTCCTCAGCTACCAAATCATAACAGCTATGTAGCCATGCAGTAATTCCGGATGTGTTCAATGAATACATCCGGATTCACCGAGCGTTCACTAGGGGGCGGGGCTTTGGGCGGAGCGGACTTTCCGCTCCGTCCAAAGCGCTGTGTTTCCTGATCGTGGAAACACAGCCTTAGACTGAGAATGCTACTTTCCAGAAGTAGCGAAGGTAATCTTGACAGTGTTATGTAAACTATGAAAGATAGCTGACAGTACTATCAATAATATAAAAGCAAACAATAAAACACAGAGGAAAAGGAAGGGGACAGAAAAGGAGAAAAAAGGGGGGTGTGTGGAGCCTCTACCATGTCACCTCATACGTCCAAACCAGCGTTTTAGCTTGCCTCTCCCCCAATCAGTTAATCATCCAACCCAAATCACATCAAGAACATTCGTATGGTAATTGGAGTGGACCTAGATTATTCCTAAGTTTTTCCAGAAGATACTACCTAGTGGAGGAAAAAGGGTTGATTATTTTCCGCTTCTCATCATTGTTGCAGAATTTTCCAATAAACTGACTCCATTTCTTGAGAAATTTGCCTGCTTGTGCCTCTTTATTTATTAGTGCATCTCCTTGTTCGACCGCCATGTAATGATGTAACTTGGCTATCAAATCTGACAATTGTGGAGTAGATGAGTCAAGCCAGTGCTTAAGAATCAACCTCTTAGCTATAATCAGAATAGTGTGTATTAATATTGGGTGGCCCCTCCCTCCGCAACTCTCATCCCTCAAATCCACCCAGATATGAAAATCACCAATTGACAGAGCCTTTCTTTTTCATCGCTCCATAAGTTGCCAAGCAATCCAGAAACTAGGTCCCAAAATGGGACTATGTTGCTACAAGACCACAGACCATGCAATATATCAGAGCTAGGACGCTGACATCTAGGACAGGCCATACGTCTGTCAGATCTAGCCTCTGGTCCATGGATGTTAAAGGCGTAAATTGCTCCGTGAATAATTGGGTTTCCCTCCAATTTTCATTAATTATGTGTTTCCGGAAGAGGGACCATCCTTTTCTAATCAAGGAGGGAGTTTCAACATTTTCCAATTGTTGTCTCCGATATTTATAAAAAGTGTCTGGGTGAGGATCTAATAAATGTGGTTTTATTACAGAGTATATTGTGGAGATGGAGGGGGTCCCAATAGGGTATTGGAGAAGATCGTCAAGCATATTGTGGCTCGATTCAAATGTAACATCTTGTAGATTAGACATAACTGAGCGTTTAATTTGCTCATATTGAAAGGAGTGAGAGGGCGGCAGTTGATATCTCTCAAGCACCTCGGAGCTTGTTAATCATCTAGCCTCCGTTGGGTGAAGATGTGAGACGTTGATAATCATTTTGTCGCCATGCAATAAATTTATTTTCTATACCTGAGGGAATTCGGGATTTGCCCACAAAGGTAAATGTTTAGATATTCTAAAAGAGGCTATACTTTTTCCTTACCGCTTTCCAGGTTAAGATAGTGCCCTTAAATAGGACTGAGCTTCTTAAACGATGAGGAAGGGAGGAGAGGCGTGCATGTAAAATAGCCGACAAATTTAGGGGGTGGGCAAAATCAGCATCTAGTGAGGTGTCTGTAAATGAATGTCTGTTGTGGAGCCAGTCAATAATATATCGCATATGACAAGCTAAGTTATAATTCCTAACACTAGGGAAATTTATTCCTCTATCCTCAATTGAGGCCATCAATTTCGAGATGGCAATTCTGAGGCGTTTATGGTACCAAATAAATTGACTAAATTGACTATTAAGAAAGTTAACCTCAGAATGTTTAAGCAAAAGGGGCAATCTTTGGAGAGGGTACATCAGTTTGGCCATACTGATCATCTTAACAAGATGAGCCCATCCGATAAACGAAATTGGGAGAATTTGCCATGCTTTCAATTGGTTTGCAATTTTGGTCAGTAGGGGGGGATAATATAGGTATCAAAATTGGTAGGCCCCCATCGTCCTTATATGATCTAAATAGGTGATGTAAGATGAGGTAACAGATAGCTCCCAAAGGGATTCTCCGTAGTACATGTTCCCCCTTCTTAGTTAGCGGCAGAAGCTCGCCTGGGACTAAGAGATGATGTCTGTAAGGATCGTGGCCAATCTATCTGCCGTTATTTTGGAAATTAACTGAATATCCGTATTAATGAGCGATATAGGTCTATAGGAGGATGGCAAAGTGGGATCCTTTCCTGGCTTTAAAATCAACTTGATATAAGCCCTATTAGCTGAAGGAAATAAAGAGTCCCCCCTCAAGAACTCTATTAGCTAGCTGCATCTATTCTGTCCCTGTAGCTGCAAATATGGCTCTGTGAGATGCTGGATCTCTTTACCTTACTTACAATTGGCGACGGTTGCAGATAGCTTAACTCAGCTGCCGGCACACATGTTATTAAGAATCCAGAAGAGACTTTGATTTCTTTAAGAATTCTTGTTGAATGCATACAAACAGCAGCAGGTAAAAAAGACTTTCTTCAGACAGACTGAAAACACATGTGATTCTGATAAAACCAAGCTGGAGAATGAAACACAGGAGAAAGAAGAAGGAAATGACATCATACCAGAAGAGGGAGACAGAGAGACAGAAGGGACAAACTTGATGTAAAGGGAGGATTTCAGCTATGCAAACACAGGGACACATAGCAACAGTAAACAATATGAGAGACTGCAATACAGCATATAAAATACACAGGACAGTCTGTAAAATGTCTCATTCATGGGACATAACACTCCCCGTCTGAAATCTATAGATTTCATAATTTTTATGATGTCAACTGGAGATGTCACTGTAGACCTGAAAGACAAAGTAAAAACACAACATACGGAAATAAACTGTAACAGTTGTAAGTACAATTCTTGGTTGATGACGTGAAGTCCTCAACAGTTGGATAGACCAAGTTCATGGGAGAACCCATCTTCAGATTGGGGAAGCCGAAACATGCAAACACCTCTACCAACCCAAACAATCCAAAGATGAAAGTTCCAGTTCACAAGGGGAAGTTCAAAGTTCATTCGGATGCTGATAGTTCTGCATACTAGCACGGCAGTAGTATGCAGAGGCATGCTCCCCGCCCTGGCAGAGTCCAGAGACAAAGCTAAGATCATGTGACTCCTGCTCGAAGGAGCCAGCAGATGATTAACCTGAAATGGATGTCAGCAGATACGATGGCTGACCAGCTGAAAGGATGTCCAGGGTAAAGAGATCTCAGCTTCTGTACCTTTTTGCCAGTTTCTGAAGCGCTCGGAGAGGCTCCTGCAGCTGTTGTCCTCGTAGACACGTCGTAGGAAAGGTAGACTTGTCTCTTGATGACAGTTGAAAGAGTCTTTACAGAACTAAGGTGCAGGACTTGTAAGGCTTTTAGAGACTTCTTCGCCGTCTCCCATCTTTGCTGTCTCTGAGATGGTAACATAGTGTTCCCGTTGATATCCTGAGTAGCAAGCTGTCTCAGTGGTACCCAGCCTAGAACTGCGATGGGTGTCTTAAACCCGAGAGGACCATGGATGCTATTTTCAACAGGTGAAGCTCCTCGTTCGATAGCAAGTTCCTTGCAGGGTGATGCTTGGGAAGTGAACGTGTCTTGTTCAACATCCGCCAGTGAGCTGAGGCTGAATTGCGTGGGGAAAATGCTGGCACCATCGGTCAGAGGTACGCTGTTGAGAGAGGGGCTGTCACTCTGAGCACTGAAGTCTAGCACGGCTTCGGTTTGACCAGGCTTGTGATGGAGATGGGTATCAAAGGTTTGGAACTTAGCAGTTACTTGCTGTGGATCCCTTGGCAACTTAGTCTTTGTTGAAAGAGGTGAGGGAGCTACCAAGCTGTTATAGTTGTCTTCGGTGGGTTTGATGCTCATGACCCTGATGATCACCTTGTCTCCCTCTGTAGGTAGTGAGTTGTTGTCCTTGGTTGAAGGATCGAATGCTGTTATCTCGAGGTTGTAGTCTCATGGATAAAGCGGACTTGAATTATCAGATGGTTGCCATTGACACGTAGTGTCGTTTGACTTCTCCTTCATCCATTGGTGACGTGAGTATGACAGGGGGGACAAGTCGTTGTCATCTGACGTGATAACAGTTTTGTAAGAGGAGATGTCGTTCTGATTCTTTGTCTGGTCACTACAGACATTGCCAATGATGACCCAGCCTAGCTCGAGGAGCTGGGCGTACGGTTCATTGAGTAGTCCGTGGATTTGTTGACGCATCTTGTGCAGTCGTATAATGTCTCTGCCGAGGAGAATTAGGATGTCTGCCTTATCGTCCAGGGGTGGCATCTCTTGGCTATCATTCTGAGATGAGGATGCTGAAGAGCGACTTTTGGGTTGTTTCTTCCCTATTGAATGGTATTCGGTTACACTCTACAAGCGTGGGTAGTGGTATCTCCGTGGCGCCTTTCTCAAGAGAAGTTATTATGAGGCCACCGGCCCTTCTTCCAGAGGTTTGTAAAACGCCGCTGCAGGTGCCCAAGGTGTAGGAATAGACGTCTCCTTTTAAGTCAAACAAGTCAAAGAGTTTGACCTGGCTAATGATTTGTTGCTCTGGTCATCCAGGCTAACGTACACCTTGACTGCTTTCTCTGGATGGCCCTTGGGATACGCCCATGACAGGCAAATCTTCGCACAGGACTTGTGTCAAAGACCTTCTCCAGACATCGGTGCATGAGGAAGATACCGCAACATGGTTTGTCGTTTGGTCTGTACTCTCCCCGCCATGGCTTGTGGTGGGAGAAGGTGAAGACGCAGAGTCAGGCTGTGATGGATGGAGCGCCTGTACGTGGTCTTCGCTGTCGCACTCTAGACACTTGATGGGGATGACACAGTCCTTAGCAAGATGTTCGGTAGAGGCGCAGCACCTGAAGCATACTCAAAACTTCTTCAAGAGCTCCTTTCATTCTTGAAGGGGCTTCTTCCTGAAGCCGATGCACTTCTTCAGGGAATGTGGCAGTTTGTGAATTGGACACTGGCGATTAGGATTCTCAACCTTCTCACATTTGTCGCTCTTATCTTGTGATACTGAAGGTGCCGGAAGAACATCAGTCTTCTTGATGGACATTGGAGCTTGGTGGTTCCTGTAGTTAAGACGTGGACTGTCGTGTTTAGTAGATGAAACAGGGTCGCTGTGTTCTCCATAGGAAAAACTTGGATCGGTCTTACACCCTGCGATATTTTCGATGAACTCACAGAAGTAGGAAAATGGAGGGAAGGAGACTTGGTTTTCCCTTTTGTATTTTGATCCAAGCATGGCCCACTTATTTTGGATATTGGGCGGCAGCTTGGAAACTATTGGGGTTACCCCATGAGCAGTGTCCAGGTAGCTGAGGCCAGGAAGGTACGGGTCTGCTTTGGCCAGCTGAAGCTCTAACAGGAGGTCGCTGAGTTCTTGGAACCTTGCACTGTCCTTATTAGATACCTTTGGAAAATCCTCTAGTCGTTTGAACAGGGCCCTTTCTATGACCTCAGGACTTCCATAGCTTCTTTCTAGCCTCTTCCATGTAGCGGTGAGACCCGCGATGGGATTACTGATGTGGACAGATTTAAGTCCTTGACCCAATCAGTGGATTGTGGTCCAAGCCACCTGATTAGCAGGTCTAGCTCTTCAGCGGCGGTGATGCCGAGGTCACTGATTGTGGTTTCAAAGGTACACTTCCAACCCCTGTAGTTCTCAGGTTTATCGTCAAACTCTGTAAGACCGGTCTTAGTTAGATCACGCCAAATCATGTACTTTGCAAGGCCAGTCATATCAGCATTCTCCGATTTTGGAAGGACAGATGCTGGCTCGATAGCATTGCTCATACAGTCTGTGCTTTGACCTGGGAATGCAGGTACATATGGGGCAGCGTAGGCGTTCAGTCTATTAACTGGCCTAATGAGCTTAGTTTCTGCCACACATGGGAATGGAATTGTGTGATTGACCGGAGTGCGGTGACTTGACTGCATATTGGCCTGCACATAGGTTTCTGAGTATAAGATTTGGTGAGGTGCAGGTTTCCGGTACATTTCGGTGCACAGAGGAGGATCAGGATGCAAGGTTGGCAGCGTATTGTAATTGTACTGACCTTGGGTGCAGGATGCGGATAAACACTCTGTGTCCTGTTGCCTCAGGGGAGCATCTGTGTGGTCAGGAAGGATTGCAGGAGCAGGGATAGCGCTGTGTTGGCTTTGCACATAGTCTCTAGTACGCTTAAGAGGGTCTTCAGTATCAAAACCCTGATGTCTCAGGGGAGCATCTGTGTGGGGAGGAAGGATTGCAGGAGCAGGGATAGCGCTGTGTTGGCTTTGTACGTAGTCTCTAGTACGCTTAAGAGGGTCTTCAGTATCAAAACCACTTAAACTGATGCTGTCTCTTTGGCTCCCACTGATGGCTTGTTCCAGGACCTTTAACTTTGCCATGGCTATGGCGTGTTGGCGTTCCTTCTCTAGGGCAGCTTGTATTTTAGTGGCCTCAGTTTTCATCTCAGTTTCCTTTTGAGCGAAGGCAGCTTGTATTTTAGTGGCCTCAGCTTCCGCACGTGCTTTTATGAGCTGTTCGCTGAGGGTTTAGGATTTTGAAGAGCGTAACTTAGATGTTCGCTTTGACTGTCTGGCCGAGCCAGAAATGCAAGATGACATCTCGGCTATTAGCGCAATTCTTGCCTCTGTTTTGGCTTTTATATTGCGCACCATGCTTTCTCTCTCAGAGTTAAGTTTTTGGAAAGCTTGCAGCTCTTTGCAGGTAACTGATGAGTTAAGTCTTTTTAACACTGTGATATACTGGTCTGTTATTTTTGCATAGCATTGATAATCTGAACACAGTTGTGCAAGAGCTCCCTCCAGTGGTCGTTGGAGAGAAGCAGGCTGAGACAGGCTATTTATGTGGCTTAACAGTTTTTGCTATAGCTCTGCTGTTGCACAGAGAAGATCATGTTTACAGGATTCTAGATTCTCCCTTATTTTCCATGTTGGTTTTGTGAGACGTCTAGCCTTCTCACTAAATGGTGGATCAGGCTCTTTGCACTCTTCCTCTGACAATGGGTCTGGCAGAGACCGTGTAGTCATTCCTTCAGCCATCCTGATTCACAGGGAGAAGGGGAGCTGTATAGACTCTTATATGTTGAGAGCGGATGCTCTGCAGGAAGTTCTGTAGGTTTATAGAAGCTGTGGGTTTCACAGATGAATCTGAAAAGTCTTTTTTACTATTCTGTCCCCGGGGCCTGTAGCTGCAAATATGGCTCTGTGAGATGCTGGATCTCTTTACCTTACTTACAATTGGTGACAGTCGCAGATCGCTTAACTCAGCTGCCGGCACACATGTTATGAAGAATCCAGAAGAGACTTTGATTTCTTTAAGAATTCTTGTTGAATGCATACAAACAGCAGCAGGTAAAAAAGACTTTCTTTAGACAGACTGAAAACACATGTGATTCTGATAAAACCAAGCTGGAGAATGAAACACAGGAGAAAGAAGGAAATGACATCATACCAGAAGAGGGAGACAGAGAGACAGAAGGGGCAAACTTGATGTAAAGGGAGGATTTCAGCTATGCAAACACAGGGCCACATAGCAACAGTAAACAATATGAGAGACTGCAATACAGCATGTAAAATACACTGACAGTCTGTAAAATGTCTCATTCATGGGACATAACCATCAGTATTAGTGTAACTTCAGGGGACAAAAGTTTAAAGAACTCAGCAGAGTACCCGTCTAGACCAGGGGCTTTACAATTTTTGGAATTTATGGTCGAAAGTATCTCCTCCTTAGAAATTTGTTTGTTTAGGAAAGAGTTATGCTGTTCCGTGAATGCTGGCATGATCATCTCATCTAGTAAGGTCTGATAGGTCATTTTCGAGGTGGTAGGTTCATTGTATAATTCATCATAATATGTTCCCAAGATTTTGTTGATTGTCAGAGGATTTGATTGAATGGATCCCAAGGGGTCTCTAAGTTGATAAATCCATTGTTGAGGTCTGGCACCCCTTGCCAGGTTAGCCAGGATTCTGCCAGCCTTGTTTCCATATCTAAAGAAGAATACCTCCCTCTGTGTCAAAAACAGCTTCTCCCTTCTCTCTGCCTGGAGGTTGAAATCTGCCTGTTTTTGCCTCCAACATTTTTTGTTAGCAAGGGAGGAATCTGCAAGGAAGTCAGTGTAGGCCTTTCTGAGTTCCTCCGTCAACTCCCCATACCTCTGTAAAGTGCGCTTTTTCAGAGAGAACACATAAGCCATAATTTTCCCCCTAAGTACTGCTTTTGCTGTTTCCCAGAGGAGCAAGGGGTCATTTAGATGTAATGCATTATCAGATAAGAATTCTTGGCACCACATCCTGAGGGAAAAGGCAAAGGAGTCGTCTGCATATAAGAAATTGGGGAATCTCCAGAGTAAGTCAGTGCCCTTCTGATAGGTCTCTCTCAGGTCTAAAAGAACAGGAGAGTGGTCCGAAATAATCAAATCCCCTATTGTTACATCTATTAGTTTGGGGATCAGAAGAAGAGAAACTAGGAAGTAATCGATACTGGACCATGAGTTTTTAGCATGAGAGAAGAAAGTGTACTCTCTGCCATTTGGATGTAAGAACCTCAATGCATCTTTTAGAGAACACTGCGTCAAGAGAAGGGCCATAACCTTATCCCGTGATATGTCTGAGCCGCTATTTGGGGCCATCTGCTTCCTGTCCTCTAAGGCAGATAGCACCGAATTAAAGTCACTCCCGATTATTTTGTTAAGGTTCTGGTCTGTATTAATGGTATTCTCCAAATAGTTAAAGAAGGATTTATTGCTGTCATTTGGGCCATACACATTAAAAATCGAAATGTCACCCATTTGTGTCGACAAAGTCAAGTACGACAGTCTTCCCTCTTCGTCGGTTTGGTGAGAGATCAGGTGGTGAGTAAAGTGTTTACTAATAAGAGTCAGCACTCCAGCTTTCTTACGGATCCATGAGGACCCATATACACTCCCCACCCACAGCCTACGCATTCTAATAAAGTCAGTCTCAGTCAAGTGTGTTTTCTGTAAGCTATATCAGGCTTAAGTCGCTTTAAATGCATCAGGACCAACAACCAGTTTTGCAGGGAGCGCAGGCCTTTAACATTCCAACAGATTATTCTCATAATAAAAATACGATATAAGGGTCTGTGAATCAAGCCCATAACTTAGATAGAGGAAGGTGAAAGTAGAGGCAAGGAAAGGGAAGGGACAGAGGGGAATAAATGGACAACATTGAATTGCAACAAACAACGGCATTAACTGCAGTGGCGAAGACATTAACCCCTTAACCCCCAAGGGTGGTTTGCACGTTAATGACCGGGCCAATTTTTACAATTCTGACCACTGTCTCTTTATGAGGTTATAACTCTGGAACGCTTCAACAGATCTTCAGGATTCTGAGAATGTTTTCTCGTGACATATTGTACTTCACATTAGTGGTAAAATTTATTCGATATAACTTGCTTTTATTTTGAAAAAACAGCAAATATGGCGAAAATTTTGAAAATTTAGCAATTTTCAAATTTTCATTTTTTATTCCCTTAAAACAGAGAAATACGTCACACAAAAAAGTTAATAAATAACATTTCCCACAAGTCTACTTTACATCAGCACAATTTTGGAACCAACATTTTTTTTGTTAGGAAATAAGGGTTAAAAGTTGACCAGCGATTTCTCATTTTTACAACAAAATTTACAAAGCCATTTTTTTAGGGACCACCAAAAATACCCAAAAGTGACACCATTCTAAAAACTGCACCCATCAAGGTACTCAAAACCACATTCAAGAAGTTTATTAACCCTTCAGGTGCTTCACAGGAGCTGAAGCAACGTGGAAGGAAAAAATGAACATTTAACTTTTTAGTCACAAAAATTATCATTTACAAACTTTTTTTTATTTTCACAAGGGTAAAAGGAGAAAATGGACAGATAAAGTTGTTGTGCCAATTCTCCTGAGTACGCCAATACCCCATATGTGGGGGAAAACCACTGTTTGGGCACATGGCAGAGCTCGCAAGGGAAAGAGCGCCGTTAGACTTTTTCAAACCAAAATTGGCTGGAATTGAGATTGGATGCCATGTCGCGTTTGGAGAGCCCCTGATGTGCCTAAACCCCTCACAAGTGACACCATTTTGGAAACTAGACCCCCTATGGAACTTATCTAGATCTGTTGTGAGCACTTTGAACCCCAAGTGTTTCACAAAAGTTTATAATGCCATTGGTGTGAAAAAAAAACAAACAATTTTCCACAAAAATGATTTTTTAGTCCCAAAGTTTTGATTTTTCCCAAGGAAATTGGACCCCAAAAGTTGTTGTCCAATTTGTCCTGAGTACGCAGATACCCCATATGTGGGGGGGGGAAGCTGTTTGGGCGCACGGCAGGGCTTGGAAAGGAAGTAATAACGTTTTGGAATGGAGACGTTGATGGGGGTCATGTTCTGTTTGCAGTGCCCCAGATGTGCCTAAACAGTGGAAACCCCCACAAGTGACCCCATTTTGGAAACAAGACCCCCTAAGGAACTTATCTAGATCTGTGGTGGGCACTTTGAACCCCCAGGTGCTTCACATAAGTTTATAATGCTGGGCATGAAAATAAAAAATCCTAATTTTTCCCCTCAAAAATTATCTTTTAGTCACCAATTTTTTATTTTCCCAAGGGTAACAGGAGAAATTGGACCACAAAAGTTGTTGTCCAATTTGTCCTGAGTACGCGGATATCCCATATGTGGGAGGGAACCACTGTTTGGCCGCACGGCAGAACTCGGAATGGAAGGAGCGCCATTTGACTTTTTCCAACCAAAATTGGCTGGAATTGAGATTGGACGCCATGTTGCATTTGGAGCGCCCCTGATGTGCCTAAACAGTGGAAATCCCCCACAATTGACCCCATTTTGGAAACTAGACCCCCTAAGGAACTTCTCTAGATCTGTGGTGAGAAATTTTAACCCCCAAGTGCTTCACACAAGTTTATAACGTAGAGCCGTAAAATTAAAAAATCATATTTTTTCCACAAAAATGATCTTTTCACCCCAATCTTTATTCTCCCAAGGGTAACAAGACCCCAAAAGTTATTGTGCAATTTGTCCTGAGTACGCTGATACCCCATATGTGGGGGTAAGCCACTGTATGGGTGCAAGGCAGAGCTCGGAAGGGAAGGAGCGCCGTTTGACTTTTTCAACGCAGAATTGGCTGGACGCCATGTCGTGTTTTGAGACCCCCTGATGTGCCTAAACAGTGGAAACTCCCCACAAATGACACCATTTTGGAAACTAGACCTCTCAAGGAATTTATCTAGATGTGTGGTGAGCACTTTGAACCCCAAAGTGCTTCACAGAAGTTTATAACGTACAGCGGTAAAAATAAAAAATCTTTTATTTTCTTTAACAAAAATTATTTTTTTCGCCCCCAATATTTTATTTTCACAAGGGTAACAGAAGAAATTGGACCCCAAAAGTTGTCCAATTTGTCCTGAGTATGCTGATACCCTATATGTGGGAGAAAACTACTGTATGGGCACACAGAGCTCGGAAGGGAAGTAGTGACGTTTTGGATTGCAGACTTTGATGGAATGGTCATGTCGCATTTGGAGAGCCCCCCACAAGTGACCCCATTTTGGAAAATAGACCCCACAAGGAACTTATCTAGATATGTGGTGAGCGCTATGAAGCCCCAAGTGCTTCACAGAAGTTTATAACGTACAGCCGTAAAAACAAAGAAATCATTTATTTTTTAAAAAATGATATTTTTGCCCCCAATTTTTTATTTTTCCAAGGGTAACAGAAGAAATTGGTCCCCAAGAGTAATTGTGCAATTTGTCCTGAGTACGCTGATACCCCATATGTGGGGGTAAACTACTGTTTGTGCGCATAGCAGAGCTCAGAAGGGAAGGAGCACGGTTTGACTTTTTCAACGCAGATTGGCTGGAATTGAGATCAGACACCATGTCACATTTGGAGAGCCCCTGATGTGCCTAAACAGTGGAAACCCCCCAATTCTAACTCCAACCCTAACCCCAACACATAACCCCAGTCACAATCCTAACCATAACCCTAACCACAAACCTAACCCTAACACACCCCTAACCCTAATCCTAACTTTAGCCCCAAACCTAACCCTAACTTTAGCCGCAACCCTAACCCTAACAAGAAAATGGAAATAAATACATTTTTTTTTATTTTATTATTTTTCGCTAAGTAAGGGGGTGATAAAGGGGGGTTGATTTACTATTTATAGCGTGTTTTTATGTTTGGCAGCTGTCACGCTAAAAGACGCTTTTTATTGCAAAAAATAGTTTTTGCATCACCACATTTTGAGAGCTATAATTTTTGCATATTTTGGCCTACAGTGTCATGTGAGGTCTTATTTTTTGCGGTACGAGTTGACGTTTTTATTGGTACCATTTTTGGGCATGTGACATTTTTTGATCGCTTTTTATTTAGATTTTTGGGAGGTTAGAATGAACAAAAAATCAGCAATTCATAAATTTCTTTTGGGGGGGGCGTTTATACTGTTCCGCGTGTGGTAAAATTGATAAAGCGGTTTTATTCTTCGGGATAGTACGATTACGGCGATACCTCATTTATATCATTTTTTATGTCTTGGCGCTTTTATACAATAAAATTTTTTTTATATAAAAAATAATTATTTTTGCATCGCTTTATTCTGGGAGCTATAAATTTTTAATTTTTTGCAGATGATGCTGTATGGCGGCTCGTTTTTTGCGGGACAAGATGACGTTTTCAGCGGTAGCATGTTTATTTATATCGGTCTTTTTGATCGCGTGTTATTCCACTTTTTGTTCGGCAGTATGATAAAGCATTGATTTTTTGCTTTGTTTTTTTTTTAAGGGGTTCACTAAAGGGGTTAACTAGTGGGACAGTTTTATAGGGGGGGTCGTTACAGATGCGGCGATACCAAACATGTGTACTTTTATTGTTTTGGTATTTTTTATTTACAGGAAGAAAGGAATTTATTGGGGAAATTTTTTTTTTCCTTTATTTTGAAATTTTTTTTTTATACTTGTGATTTTGATTTTTTTTTTTTTTTTTAACTTTTTTACTTTGTCCCAGGGTGGGACATCACTGTATTTTATCAGATCGCTGGTCTCACAGTGTGCACAGCACTCTGAGACCAGAGATCTCACAGGCAGTGCAGGACGCTTCCTCAGCGTCTGCTCTGAGCAGGCGCTGAGGAAGCCGCCTCCCTGCAGGACCCGGCGGCCATCTTGGATCCAGGGTCCTGCAGGGAAGAGGCATTCAGAACAGCGCGGTCACATCGAGCTGTTCTGAGGGTCTCAGGGGAGCATGAAGGGAGCACCCTCCCTGCGCAATGCTCCCCTGTACCCCCAGTACACCGCGATCATGTCTGATCGCGGTGTGCCAGCTGTTAATGTGCCGGGAGCGGTCAGTGACCGCTCCTGGCACATAGTGCCGGGTGTCAGCTGTGATAATCAGCTGACACATGGCGGCGATCACCTGTGCTCCATCCCTGCGCGATGCTTCCCTGTGCCTGGTACACTGCGATCATGTTTGGTCGTGGTGTGCCAGGGGTTAATGTGTCGGGAGCGGTCCGTGACCGCTCCTGGCACAGAGCCGGGTGTCAGCTGTGATAATCAGCTGACACTCGGCCACGCTCCCCACAGGAGCGCGGCCGATCGCATGCAAATTATTATCCAGGCGAGTTACTATCCAGTCGCTGGTCATAGGGGCCCAGGTACCATGGACGGGATAGTACGTCGGAATGCAGAAAGGGGTTAAATAAAAGATTATAGCAAGTCATCGCATGAAGAAAGAATACAGTCTTGCCACCAACATTTCGTCCAAGCGGCGAGGGGGAAGATAGCACTCACCACCTGGAGAAATGAACATTAAACAAATTGTCTACACTTCTACCCGACCCTGTGAGACAAGGGCCTTCCGCTATGTCAAAATAGGCTTAGCTAGAATCAAGACAATCATGTTGATTTAAAAATGAAGATTGCATAGTCATGGAGCTCCACTTGCTCTGTTGTCTTCCGAGATTCGTGGTGACTGTTGAGCTTCGGAGCTGTTCGGAGAATGATTGTTCTCGGGGATGTTTTTGGATTTGAGAAGTTCTCTAGTGAAAGTCTCTGCTTTTAACAGGGCTGCAGGGAATTTAAGTTGAAATCGGATGCCTTCCTGGTACAGTTTCGTTGGGGCTAAAAGCCTTGCGTCTCCTTGTGACTTCAGCTGAAAAATTATCAAAGATGAGAGTCCAGTGATCACGGATCATTAACCCCTTTATCCCATCAGACGTACTATTCCGTCCATGTGACCCTGGATCTAATTCCCAAGGACGGAATAGTACGTCACATGCGATCAGATGCGCTCCCGGGGGAAACGCAGCTGATCGCGGCCGAGTGTCAGCTGATTATCACAGCTGACACCCAGCACTATATGCCAGGAGCGGTCATGGACCACTCCCGGCACAATAATCCCTGGCACACTGCGATCAAAGATGATCGCAGTGTTCCGGCGGTATAGGGAAGCATCTCGCAGGGAGGGGGCTCCCTGCGTGCTTCCCCGAGACCCTCAGAACAGCGCGATGTGTCGCGCTGTTCCGAGGGACCCTCCTCACTGGGCGCTGGGAATGCCTGCAGCAGTGCCAGTGAGATCGCTGGTGTGACAGAGTGCTGTGCACACTGTCACACCAGCGATCTGACATTATACAGTGATGTCCCACCCTGGGACAAAAGTAAAAAAAAAAATAAAAATAAGTGTAAAAAAAAAAAAATCATTAAGAAAAAAAAAAATATTCCCCAATAAATTCCTTTCTTCATGTAATTAAAAAATAAACAATAAAAAGTACACATTTAGTATCGCCGTGTCCGTAACGACCCGCCCTATAAAACTGTCCCACTAGTTAACCCCTTTAGTGAAAAACGAGCCGCCATACAGCATCATCAGCAAAGCAATAAAAAAGTTATAGCTCGCAGAATAAAGCGATGCAAAACTAATTATTTTTTATATATACAGTATATACTCGAGTATAAGCCGACCCGAGTATAAGCCGACCCCCTAATTTTGCCACAAAAAACTGGGAAAACTTATCGACTCGAGTATAAGCCTAGGGTGGAAAATGAGGCAGCTACTGGTAAATTTCAAAAATAAAAATAGATACCAATAAAAGTAAAATTAAAGTAGGTTAAATGTTTTTGAATAGCCATATTGAATCAGGAGCCCCATATGCTGCTCCATAGATTATGCCCCCTATATTATGCCTCACAAGATGCTCCATAGATTGTGCCCCATATGCTGTTCATGTATTATGCCCCACAAGATGCTCCATAGATTATGCCCCATATGATAGTATAGGTCCCTTATGCTGCCGCTGCAAGTGAAAAAAAAAAAAAAAATGACATACTCACCTCTCGTCGCTGGGGGCCAGGTGCCGGTGTCCTGAGCATGTGGGGACACCGGCGGGGGGCGCTATGGGGGACAGGTGCCGGTGTCACCGCTGGCTCAGGCCCGGAACCTGCAATATTCACATGTCCCCGGTCCACCTCTGCACGCCGCTGTCTTCGCGTCCTCCGGCAGTGAATGCTCAGGCAGAGTGGGCGGCGTGCACTAACCACGTCATCGCGCCCTCTAACCTGAACATTCACAGCTAGAGGACGCGAGGACACAGCAGCGAGCAGCGGTGGAACGGGGACAGAAGCGCACCCCCTCCCCCGCCGACCCCCTGGTATATGACTAGTATAAGTCGAGAGTGGCACTTTCAGCCCTAAAAAAAGGGCTGAAAATCGGCTTATACTCGAGTATATACGGTAAACGTTTTCATTGTATAAAAGCGTCAAAACATAAAAAAATGATACAAATGAGGTATCGCTGTAATCGTACTGACCAGAAGAATAAAACTGCATTATCAATTTTACCACACGTGGGACGGTAAAAACGCCCCCCCCAAAAGAAATTAATGAATTGTTTGTTTGTTCATTCTGCCTCCCAAAAATCGTAATAAAAAGCGGTTAAAAAATGTAATGTGCCCTAAAATGCTACCAATAAAAAAGTCAGCTCATTCCGCAAAAAATAAGACCTCACATGACTCTGTGGGCCAAAATAAGAAAAAATTACAGCTCTCAAGATGTGATGATGCAAAAACTATTTTTTTAAATAAAAAGCGTCTTTTAGCGTGTGACAGCTGCCAAACATAAAAACCCGCTATGAATAGTAAATCAACCCCCCCCTTTATCACCCGCTTAGGGAAAAATAAAATAAAAAAAAAGTATTTATTTCCATTTTCCCATTAGGGTTAGGGTAAAGTTAGGGTTTTTTAAATTTTACGGCTCTACGTTATAAACTTGTGTGAAGCACTTGGGGGTTCAAAGTGCTCATCACAGATCTAGATAAGTTCCTTAGGAAGTCTAGTTTCCAAAATGGGGTCACTTGTGGGGGATTCCCACTGTTTAGGCACATCATGGGCTTTCCAAATGCGACATGGCGTCCAATCTCGATTCCAGCCAATTTTGGTTTGAAAAAGTCAAATGGCGCTCCTTCCCTTCCGAGCTCTGCCGTGCGCCCAAACAGTGGATTTCCCCCACATATGGGGTATCAGCGTACTCCGGACAAATTGAACAACTTTTATGGTCCAATTTCTCATATTACCCTTGGGAAAATAAAAATTGGTGACTTAAATATTTTTGTGGGGAAAAAAATAGGATTTTTTATTTTCATGCACGGACATTATAAACTTGTGTGAAGCACTTGGGGGTTCAAAGTGCTCACCACAGATCTAGATAAGTTCCTTAGAGGGTCTAGTTTCCAAAATAGGGTCACTTGTGGGGGGTTTCCACTGTTTAGGCACATCAGGGACTGTTATGTTTCGGTAGCTGAGGAGTGCAGGTAAAAAGGCAATACACCAGAGCAGTTGGAATCTATGAGATTGCAGTACCCTGACTAACCACCACAACTAGGGGCAGCCGTGGAGCGTTCCTACGTTGGTCCTAGACGCCTCGTCACAGCCTGAGAAACTAACTACACCTAAAGATAGAAATAGGAAAGCTATCTGCCCCGGAGCAGAACCCCAAAGATAACAGAAAGCCCCCAAACATGTAATGGCGGTTAAACAAGAGGAAATACTGACACAGAAAGAAAATAGTATGAGCAAACGCTGGGGCCCAAACTATCTAAATAGAAAAGGATAGGAAGGGTACTTACTGCAATCCCAGAAAACCCTGAAAAGCACCAACTCTACTAATTTCAAAATCACCTGAGATCACACGACCTCTACCACCTAAATTAGTTCTCTGGTGTAACAAAATCAAAACAGCAGCCACTGAAAAAACTGGAAAAAGCAAATGTACAAACATCAGTGGCTGAACCAAACTGAGAGGGCAAAAGCCCCCGGAGGGGACCCTGAAGGCCCCCACAGAAGTGCAGGACAAAATGCAAAAACACAGCAAAAACAAAAAAGAAGCAAAAGTCTTATCTGTAGGCAGGAGATGCAGACACGACACAGCAGGCTACAAGGGAAACTGGAATGAAGGATTCAGACCAGAACAATTGATCACCGGCAACCCTGATGGGAAAATGACTCCCTTATATAAGACCAGTCAGTAACACCTGATTCCCAGTCCTCACAATCCTCACTAGCACCGCTTGTAACCACCAGAGGGAGCCTCTGCTCAGAACTCAAACCCATTCACAACAGTACCCCCCCCTTGAGGAGGGGTCACCGAACCCTCATTTGAGCAACCAGGTCGGTCAGGATGAGTTCTATGATACGCACGGATAAGTCTCCTAGCATGGATGTCCGAAGCAAACACCCAAGAATTGTCTTCCTGACCATAACCTCTCCATTTAACCAAATACTGGAGTTTCCGTCTAGAAAAACGAGAATCCAATATTTTCTCAACCACATACTCCAGATTGCCCTCAACCAAAACAGGGTCAGGAGGCACAGCAGCAGGAACCACTGGCTCAACAAACCTCTTCAACAAGGACTTGTGGAACACGTTATGGATCTTAAATGTCCCTGGAAGAAGCAAACGAAAAGAAACAGGATTAATAATCTCCATGATCTTATAAGGTCCAATGAACCTAGGCTTAAATTTAGGAAATGCTACTCTCATAGGAATATTCTTTGAGGACAACCAGACCAAGTCCCCCACTTTAAACCGAGGACCATCAGTCCTATGCCGGTTAGCAAACCGCTGGGCCCTCTCCTGAGAGAGGGACAACCTCTGCACTACCTGGTCCCAAATCTGTTGCATACGCTCCACAACAGAGTCAACACCTGGACAGACAGAAGCCTCCGTCTGTCCTGAAGAAAATCGAGGGTGAAACCCAGAATTACAGAAAAACGGAGACATCAAAGTGGCAGAGCTAGCCCTATTATTAAGAGCAAACTCAGCCAAAGGCAAAAAAGAGACCCAGTCATCCTGATCAGCAGACACAAAGCATCTTAGATAAGTCTCCAATGTCTGGTTTGTTCTCTCAGTTTGACCATTGGTCTGAGGATGAAATGCCGAGGAGAAAGACAATTGAACACCCAGTTTAGAACAAAAAGTCCTCCAAAATCTGGAAACAAACTGGACTCCTTTGTCAGACACAATGTTCTCAGGAATGCCGTGTAAACGAACCACGTGCTGAAGGAACAACGGCACCAATTCAGAGGAGGAAGGCAACTTAGGTAATGGCACAAGATGTATCATTTTGGAAAACCTATCACAAATTACCCAGATGGTGGTCATTCTCTGAGAAACAGGAAGATCGGAAATGAAATCCATAGAGATATGGGTCCATGGTCTCTTGGGCACAGGCAATGGCATCAACAAACCACTAGAGCGAGAGCAAGGCTTGGAGCGAGAGCAAGTCCCGCAGGACTGCACAAATTCCCTGACATCACGAGATAAGGTAGGCCACCAAAAGGACCGGCTAACCAAGTCTCTGGTACCAAAAATTCCGGGATGCCCAGCCAATGCGGAACAATGAATCTCAGACATCACACTCTTTTTCCATTGGTCCGGGACAAACAATTTTCCAACAGGGCAGCGCTCGGGCCTATCCTCCTGACACCCCTCCAGAGCAAGTCTCAAATTGGGCGAGATGGCGGAAAGAACTACACCCTCTTTCAAAATAACAGAAGGATCAGATAACTCAGGAGAGTCCGCAAGGAAACTCCTCGAGAGGGCATCCGCCTTAACATTCTTAGTGCCAGGAAGAAAGGAAACCACAAAATTAAAACGTGTGAAAAACAAGGCCCACCTGGCCTGTCTAGGATTGAGTCGCTTGGCAGATTCCAGATAGACCAGATTCTTATGGTCCGTAAGGACCACCACCTGATGTTTGGCTCCCTCCAGCCAATGTCTCCACTCTTCAAAAGCCCACTTCATGGCCAATAACTCCCGATTACCTACGTCATAATTACGTTCAGTAGCAGAAAATTTTCGAGAGAAAAAGGCACAAGGGTTACTTTTAGAGGTCTCTGGATCTTTTTGGGACAAAACGGCACCTGCCCCAATTTCAGAGGCATCAACCTCCACCTGAAATGGCAGAGAAACATCAGGCTGCCGTAGAACAGGAGCAGAAGTGAATCTCTGCTTAAGTTCCTGAAATGCAGAGACTGCCTCAGGAGGCCAATTCACCACATCAGAACCCTTTCTGGTCAAATCAGTTAATGGTTTAACAATAACCGAGAAATTACCAATAAATTTACGATAAAAATTGGCAAAACCCAAAAATCTCTGAAGAGCCTTTAATGAAGTAGGTTGGACCCAATCACAGATGGCCTGAACCTTGACCGAGTCCATTTCAATAACAGATGGGGACAAAATGAATCCCAGAAATGAGATCCTCTGTACGCCAAAAAGACACTTTGATCCCTTCACATACAGAGCATTCTCTCTCAAAATCTGGAACACAGTTCGAACATGTTTCACATGAGAGTCCCAGTCATTAGAAAAAATCAAGATATCATCCAAATAAACAATCAGAAATTTGTCCACAAAATCCCTGAAAATGTCATTCATGAAGGACTGGAAGACGGAAGGAGCATTAGTGAGCCCAAAGGGCATCACTAGGTACTCAAAATGCCCTTCAGGGGTATTGAATGCCGTCTTCCATTCATCCCCGTGCTTAATGCGAATAAGGTTATACGCCCCCCTGAGGTCAAGCTTGGTAAACCAAGTAGCGTTTTTCACCCTGGAAAACAGGTCAGAAATCAAGGGTAACGGGTATTGATATTTCACAGTAATATTGTTCAAGAACGATAATCAATACACGGCCTTAATGAACCATCTTTTTTGGCCACAAAGAAAAAACCGGCACCTAAGGGTGAAGAGGATGGTCTGATATGACCCTTCTCCAATGATTCCTTGATATAAGACCGCATAGCGTCATGTTCAGGTACAGACAAGTTAAAAAGGCGACCTTTAGGGAATTTACTACCCGGCACTAATTCAATAGCGCAGTCATAGCTCCTATGGGGAGGCAAGGATGCAGATTTACTTTCGCTAAACACATCAGAAAAATCAAACAAAAAGTCAGGAACATCCTGAGCCTGGGGGGAGGCAAAAAAACAGGAGTGTTGGTATTAACACACTGGCAGCCCCAACTGGTTACAGACACAGATTTCCAATCCAAAACAGGATTATGAGACTGTAACCAAGGGAAACCCAGCACGATAATGTCATGCAGATTATACAGAACCAAAAATTTGCAGCACTCCTGGTGATCAGGTTCAACCCTAATTATCACCTGAGTAGAAAACTGGGGTTTATTCTCAGCCAAAGGGTAGAATCGATCCCCAGTAGGGGAATAGACTTCTGTAGGGGTATCAAGGGAAACCCACAACGTTTAGCAAAATCATAATCCATCAGGTTAATAGCTGCTCCAGAATCAACGAAAGCCTGAGCAGAAAATGAGGACAGAGAGCATATCAGAGTGACAGTTAATAAAAACTTAGTCTGAACACTACCCAAGACAACTGAGCGTGCAAAACGTCTTCCCCGCTTAGGGCAGACTGAAATAGCATGAGAGGCATCACCACAGTAGAAACATAACCCATTGCGCTTTCGAAACTCATGACGCTGTGCCCCAGACACCACTCATCACACTGCATGGGTTCAGAAGCTGGTTCACAAGGCAACACCATTCCACGCATACTTCTCCGCTCACGCAAACGTCTGTCAATTTGAATCGCTAATGACATAGAATCATTGAGACCAGAGGGGACAGGGAATCCCACCATAACATCCTTTACATTATCTGACAGACCCTTCCGGAAAAGGGCCGCCAAAGCGTCGTCATTCCATTTGGTCAGGACTGCCCACCTACGGAATCTCTGACAGTATAACTCAGCGTCATCAAGCCCCTGATTTAATGCCAACAAGGTTTTTTCAGCTTGATCAGTGACATTAGGCTCATCGTACAATAACCCCAAAGCCTGAAAAAACGCATCAACATCACTCAAAACAGGATCCCCAGGTATCAGGGAAAAAGCCCAATCCTGAGGATCGCCGCGCAGGAGAGAGATGATAATTTGAACCTGCTGCGCTGCGTTTCCTGAGGACTTAGATTTTAAGGCAAAAAACAATTTACAATTATTTTTGAAATTCTGAAACTTAGCTCGATCCCCTAAAAACAAATCTGGCATGGGGATCCTAGGTTCCACAACAGGCAACCTAGCAAGATATGCAGCAATACTCTGAACCTCAGTGGCAAGCTGATCCACACGGCCAGACAACTGTGCAAACTCCATTGGGAGAAAAGATCCTCCCCAGCACCCAGAGATACAGAGGGAGAAAAAAAAAAAATGCAAGAAACAGAAAAATATCTCTGACAACTCTGACAACCTTTTTTCTTTCACAATATTTTTTTCCCTTCTGTGAGTACCATACAATTTTCAATTTTTTGGCCGGTGATACTGTTATGTTTCGGTAGCTGAGGAGTGCAGGTAAAAAGGCAATACACCAGAGCAGTTGGAATCTATGAGATTGCAGTACCCTGACTAACCACCACAACTAGGGGCAGCCGTGGAGCGTTCCTACGTTGGTCCTAGACGCCTCGTCACAGCCTGAGAAACTAACTACACCTAAAGATAGAAATAGGAAAGCTATCTGCCCCGGAGCAGAACCCAAAGATAACAGAAAGCCCCCAAACATGTAATGGCGGTTAGACAAGAGGAAATACTGACACAGAAAGAAAATAGTATGAGCAAACGCTGGGGCCCAAACTATCTAAATAGAAAAGGATAGGAAGGGTACTTACTGCAATCCCAGAAAACCCTGAAAAGCACCAACTCTACTAATTTCAAAATCACCTGAGATCACACGACCTCTACCACCTAAATTAGTTCTCTGGTGTAACAAAATCAAAACAGCAGCCACTGAAAAAACTGGAAAAAGCAAATGTACAAACATCAGTGGCTGAACCAAACTGAGAGGGCAAAAGCCCCCGGAGGGGACCCTGAAGGCCCCCACAGAAGTGCAGGACAAAATGCAAAAACACAGCAAAAACAAAAAAGAAGCAAAAGTCTTATCTGTAAGCAGGAGATGCAGACACGACACAGCAGGCTACAAGGGAAACTGGAATGAAGGATTCAGACCAGAACAATTGATCACCGGCAACCCTGATGGGAAAATGACTCCCTTATATAAGACCAGTCAGTAACACCTGATTCCCAGTCCTCACAATCCTCACTAGCACCGCTTGTAACCACCAGAGGGAGCCTCTGCTCAGAACTCATCTCAAACCCATTCACAACAAGGGACTCTCCAAACTGAACATGACACCCATCAAAGTCTGAATTCCAAAACTTTATTACTTCATTTCCGAGCCCTGAAGTGTGCCCAAACAGTATCTCTCCCCCACATATGTGGTATCAGCGTACTCAGGACAAATTGGACAACTTTTGGGGTCCAATTTCCTTGGGAAAAATCAAAAATTGCGGACTAAAAAATCATTTTTGTGGAAATTTTTTTTTCTTCTCACACCCAGGCATTATAAACTTTAGTGAAACACTTGGGGGTTCAAAGTGCTCACAACAGATCTAGATAAGTTCCTTAGGGGGTCTAGTTTCCAAAATGGTGTCACTTGTTGGGGGTTTCCAATGTTTAGGCACATCAGGGGCTCTCCAAACGCGACATGGCGTACAATCTCAATTCCAGCCAATTTTGGTTTGAAAAAGTCAAATGGTGCTCCTTCCCTTCCGAGCCTGGCCGTGCACCCAGACAGTGGTTTTCCCCCACATATGGGGTATCGGCGTACTCAGGAGAAATTGCACAACAACTTTTTCTGTCCATTTTCTCCTTTTACCCTTGTTAAAATAAAAAGTTTGTAAAAGATCATTTTTGTGACTAAAAAGTTAAATGTTCATTTTTTCCTTCTAAGTTGCTTCATCTCCTGTGAAGCACATGAAGGGTTAATAAACTTCTTGAATGTGGTTTTGAGTACCTTGAGGGTGCAGTTTTTAGAATGGTGTCACTTTTGGGTATTTTCTGCTATATAGACCCCGCAAAGTGACTTCAAATGTGAAGCGGTCCCTAAAAAAATGGTTTTGTACAATTTGTTGTAAAAATGAGAAATCGCTGGTCAACTTTTAACCCTTATAACTCCGTAACAAAAAAAATATTTGTTTCAAAATTGTGCTGATGTAAAGTAGACATGTGGGAAATGTTATTTAGTAACTATTTTGTGTGACATATTTCTCTGTTTTAAGGGAATAAAAATTCAAAGTTTGAAAATTGCAAAAATTTTCAAAATTTTTGCCATATTTCCATATTTTTTCATAAACAAACAAGTTATATCGAAGAAATTTTACCACTAACATGAAGTACAATATGTCACGAGAAAATCTCAGAATCGCGAAGATCCGTTGAAGCGTTCCAGAGTTATAACCTCATAAAGAGACAGTGGTCAGAATTGTAAAAATTGGCCCGGTCATTAAAGTGCAAACAATCCTCGGGGGTAAAGGTTGATTGTGTCTCTGGTAAGCTTGCAGTATTTCGATCTTGTCATTATAATCCAAAAAGCGCATGATCGTCTGGCGTGGGCGCTTCGGGGCTTTTCCTTCAGATGTAGTCGAGGGTGTCATAGCTCCCACCCTGTGGGCCCTCTCCACACTTCGTCCTGTGGAAAGATGAAGGGCCTTGGGAAGATCGATTTCGCAGATAGACTGCAAATCTTTAGGTAGGAAAGATTCTGGTAATCCCACCAGGTGCAAATTATTTTGTCGTGAACGATTTTCCAAATCATCAGCTCTATCCCAAAGCAGGGCGTTCTCTTTAGCAAGCACCGTGAGCTTATTGCGATCACTATTAATATCATCCTCTAGATTCGACAGTCTTTTTTCCATTTCAGAGATACTTTCGGCTTGTTCATCTTGTCTGTCTTGCAATCCCTTTAAGGCTGAGTTCAATGAATCCTCAATAGTAGATTTGATTTCTGGCATTTTAGCCATAATACTGTTAACTATAGAGGGAATATTTAGTTGCCAGGTGAAGGCAATGAGGCAGAAGGAGGCATCGCAGCATCCTCGAGTGATGACATTTCATGAGAGATCATATCGGAGTTCCTCGAGGGCTGGCACTGTTTCTGCCTGCTGCGTAGAAGGTTTCGGTCCATATAAAAAAACTTTATAAATGCAGAATATTAGACGCTCTCAAATTTTAGACAGGTCACCAGAATATATTCGCAAGTGGAGCAAGATGTAGATGTTTACATGAAGTTAACTGAGGGCCAAGGACACCATCTAGTAAAAGCTCACATAGCCGGCGCACGACTCGGGAGCCACATAATTAGGGTGGTTGATTCCAGTTTCGTTAGGCAGAAACAGATCCTTGTAGCAATTAGATTTGTGAGGCTGGGATATTCCTGCCGACTACAAGAGGGGGGACAGACATCTGTGGAAAGGCAGCAAAGTCCCATATAATGCTTAAGCAGCAGAGAAATATGAGCTCTATAATGTAATGAGATTTCCTCTGTATATTGGAGGGTGGGGGATAACAACTTGTGTATTATATTCACAGATTACGGACTTTGCGTTGTATTAGTAGCGCCATGTCCCTTTGTAAAAATTCACACTGGACATAGGGGCTTTGAGCACATTGGAGGTCTCCACCAAGTTACGCAGCCTATCTTGCGTTTCAAAGGGCAGCGGTGCACCTGGGGTAAAGCCAGGTAGTTCTCCTCACAGTTTTGATCCATCCCCAGGGGCCCACGCAGCAGGCTGGAGTATATTATTGTATGTGTGATAAAGATTTTCCTGAAACTTCAGTGTGCCCACGCACTACAGACTCCCCAACTTAAGTACACACCAATCCACCCCCAACACAAGGATTTCCTCTAGACTTTTGACCCCTTGTAAAGTTTATGTCAGGAATACCCTGTCACCTCACCAAGTCTCATGTATATATTTCAGTGCCAGTGTTACACAATGTGAGGACTTTAGAGGGGTGAATATCCAGCGCCTATCTCCAGCTAATTTCCCTCCTTTCCAGGCAGTGAGAGATAGAGATAAAGATCAGGGCTGACAGGACTTCTGCATATGACCAAAGTGTAGCAGGGAGGGAGATCCTGCTGCCCCCACTGCAGAGCATTGCAGGGGCTGCACCGCACACTTCCCTGAACACCCCACTGCCTATGGAGCAACGTGGATGAGGGTGAGTGAATCTAGGGGCACTGGAGGATACTCTCCCCAAAGGAGTTCCCGAATGAGGGGTCCGGCAGAAGCAGGATGTGAGGAAGCTCACCCTCGTGTCCAAGATGGCTGCTGCAAATTCCCTCCACTGCACCATGAAGTCTGGGGATCCCGGTGTTATTCCCCGAATGGTCTCTGGGTGATTGGTAAGCAGGGGGAGCAGTTTGGGAGGCGAGAATCCAGATGTTAGGGCTCAAAATCTCCCTTGCAGTAGCAGCCCACAGGAGCTCCTGCAAAACACATACTGCTCCTTCAGCCTCCGGTGGGCGGCCTAGATGTGTATTCTTCTTATACATGGGCCATTATCTTTATTGATGGACATCATGGGCACAATAATATATATTTATACAAATGATCTTTATTAATATGTGGTCTTACCAGCCTGGTCTATGGATGCTGGTTTTATGTGCACATTTTATTCCCCCTCCCCAGTCTTTGTACTTGTTCCATTAAATATATGACTAATAAAGTTTTTGATAGTAGTCAAATCTAGTTAGACTTTATGTCTGCGTTTCTTTTTTTGGTTATTTGTATTTTGATGGTCTGCAAATGGGTCGACCTCCGGGCAGCCCCATCTCTCGGCCAACATCTGGAACACGTTTGGATTCAGATTCTACTCCCCCGGGTGGACATCTCTTCTGCGGAGAAAGTCGGCTTGCTTGCTTTCTGCTCCTCTTATGTGAAGGACTGACACCAAAAGAAGAGGTTCTTCGGTCCAAGAGAATATTCTTGCCGCGATGGTATTTTGAACTTCCTTGATGCCGGGGGTGTGCAAATGTAGTTACCTTGTCCGAGTAGACTCTTACGTGGGCACCCTGGACTATTGGAGTAGCTGCCTTGAGGGTCTCCTCCACCACCTTCAGTTCCCTGAAGTTTGAAGACCGTCTGCTTATCTCGGTTGACCAGAGGCCTTGGAAGGATGTATGGGAGACCACAGCCCCCCAATCTCTCATGCTGGCATCCACCTCTATGGTGACTAGCGGGGTCTGGACCCAAGATAATCCCTTGTTCATCTTTTTTAGATTGTTGCACCAGGACAGCGAGGCTCGTACCTGAGCTGGTATTGATATCTTCCTGTCTAGAGTACTGGAGAAACCGTCCCATTCTGCTAGTATAAAACTTTCACGAGAATACCAGAGCAACCAGCCCAAATAGATCACAAAAATGTATTAGATTAATAAAAAATCAATTTTATTGAAACACGTAATAAAAACGTTCACAACAATCAAAATGCAAAGATGAAATGAGATGGTGACAAAGCAAGAAAGAGGACCTGGAGCACATTAAGTTGCACACTAAACTCTGTATCGTCCCCCTAGATTTATCAGGAAGATGGGATAGTTCAGAAAATATATATGTATATACACAGAGAAGTGGGTGCTAACTGTCAGCAGGGGAAATGCCAAGGAAGGGAAAACAGTATATGATAACTCATACAGTAATGCGATATGCCTCCCTGCAAAGTGCGGTCTATAGCGATCAGAAAATGTGATCACATACCAAGTGACAGAGCCCACTGCTCAAAATCCACAAAGGGATCACAATATCTCGATGGCAGGAGAATTTTAAAGTATATGCTGCATCAGTATCTCCTATAAGGTGCCATGCATAGTGCAGAGTAAAGTGCAATCGTGCTTACCCATATTAGGATAATGTGCAGTGCCAGGTGGATTTTGAGCAGTGGGCTCTGTCACTTGGTATGTGATCACATTTTCTGATCGCTATAGACCGCACTTTGCAGGAAGGCATATCGCATGACTATGTAGGGAGGTGCCCTGTTCCTATTTTTGGAACCATGCTTATCTATGTCACCCAGGTTTTGGTTTAATTAATCTAGTATTAAACTTTGCAGATCTCTGGTGTGTGCCTGGGCCCAGGTCACTGACTGGATACACGACGTCATGGAGCCGAGAACTGACATAGCAAACCTTCGGGACACCAGTTTTCTTTTAGGATGTTTATCCTTGCTCTTAGCTCAATCTGCCCTTTAATTCTGAAGGAGTGCTTAGTCTTTTCTCTGGAGTCTCCCATTCTTCCAGCACTAGCTCACGGATATTCTTGTGTATTGGGAAGAATAACTTCTTTCTGGAATGGAGGCCTCAGAACATCTCTTTTTGTACTGAACGTGCAGGTCTTTCTTCCTCCACTTGCATGGTTCTTCTTACCGCTGTCATGAGCTCTTCCATGTTCACTGCGGAGAAGTAGTACCACTTGTCTTGTGCTTCCGGCTCCGAACTTAGTTCGCCTTCCTCCTGGAACTCCTCTGGTATAGAATCCTGGGAGTCCGAACTCTCTTGTTGAATTTTCCTCTTTTTTGCTGGAGGGGCACTAGGGTCTGGTGTTGGCTGGGAGGATGCCAGGGAAGCCTGCATCTCCTGATGCACAATGCTCTGAATGTCTTAAGGAAGGACCTTCCTCCTTCAGCACTTTCTCAATACACTCCTGACATAACACTTTGCCATGTGAGGAGAGTCTCTTGGCACATAACGCACATTTGCGTCTAGTGGACTTGAATTTGCTCCTTGGTGCAGGATCCTTGTCCCCCTGAAAGAGAGAAGGAAGAATTGGTCTCTGTATCATAACTGCACCCTGGAGAAGACCCAATGCCTGAATACTCACAGGGATTGGATTAGTGCTAGGCTCCACAGACGCAGAGCGTAAAGGCTCAGACTCCATTGCTACCGTTTTTGTCCTACTTTGCTTGCTCTTCTGTCTGGGGTTCCTTAAATAGGGCGACCGGACTAGCGCCTCTCTCCAAGCTGAGGGGCTGTCTTCCCCTGGTTGGTAGAATCTTTCGGTGGGGACCAACCAGGATCTTAATTTCAAAATTCCCGCTGCGTTCCACGCTGAACGCAGAAACCGGAAGTGATGAAACCGCCATGTTGGCCAGCGTCTGATGTCACTTCCAGCCGCCGGGACCACGGAGTATGCAGCGAGGTGGAGCGGAAGAAGGCCTCCTTGCTAAGCAGCGGTCCGATGCCGGAGCAGATTGAAGGAGATGGGCACGGAGAGCTCTGAGAGCCCTCCCGCCCGAGAACTCCCCAGACCTTACCCGGAGGCGCGGACCGGGGGCATCTGTCCCGAGTCCTGAGGAGACAGGAGCAGCATCCAGGAGGGAAACCGACCAATCTCCAGCTGCCCGGCTTAAGGTAATTGTCTGGTCTCTGCCGCCAGGACAGAGCACCGAGAATGACCTCTTCATCCCTAAATGAAAAGGAAAAACACTGAGGAATGGAGGGGCTATTTGACCTCTTTTGTATTTCCTGTCCCTATTAGGATAAGATGACATCCTCCTGTGTGCTGTCGTGGGGGGTTATTAGAGAAAAAACACTTAAATTAGCTAAAAATCAAGATTTTAATAGGTCCGGTCAAAAATGACCAGAACATTGTAAGTGTATAGTAGACCCAAATAGAACAGCAGGGTTAAATTAGTTATTCGGAACATGGCCAATTTTCGTCAAGTACTGTATCTAATGGTATTGCTGTAAGATGCACAATAATCGAACTTTCAAAGAGCCAAATTCTATTGTCATCACATGGTTGCTCACATGCAATTATTAGACTTGTGGTTATGTGCTGACTAGATAATCTTCCTTCTCTCAGTGCTAATTTTAACCCCTTAGTGAGAGCCAATTTGGTACTTAATGACCAAGCCAATTTTTACAATTCTGACCACTGTCACTTTATGAGGTTATAGCTCTGGAATACTTCAATGTATCCCACTGATTCTGAGACTGTTTTTTCGTGATATTGTACTTCATGTTGGTAAAATTTCTTCGATAAGACTTGCATTTATTTATGAAAAAAAAAAAGTAAATTTGGCAAAAATTTTGCAATTTCCAAACTTTTAGTTTTTGTGCCCTTAAATCAGTCATATTGCACAAAATAGTTAACCTTTCCCACATGTGTGCTTTACATCAGCACAACTTTGGAAGCAATTTTTTTTTTGTTAGGACGTTATGAGGGTTAAAAGTTGACCATCGATTTCTAGTTTTCCCACCAAAATTTACAAAATCATTTTTTTAGGGACCACCTCACATTTTAAGTGAGCTTGGGGGGAGGTCAATGACCGAAAATACCCAAAAGTGACACCATTCTAAAAACTGCACACCTCAAGGTGCTCAAAACCACATTCATGAAGTTTATTAACCATTCAGGTGCTTCATGATAACTAAAGCAATGTGTAAGGAAAAAAATGGACATTCTACTTTTTTCACAAAAAATTTACTTTAGACTCAAACTTTTATTTTCACAAGGGTAACAAGAGAAAATGAACCACAAAATTTGTTGTGAAATTTCTCCCGAGTACACAGATACCCTGTATGTGGGGGAAAGCCACTGTTTGGGCGCATGGCACGTCTCAGAAGGGAGGGATCACCGTTTGACTTTTTGAACCCAATACTGGCTGGATTCAATGGTGGGCGCCATGTCACGTTTGGAGACCCCTGAGGTAACTAAACAGTGGAAACCCCCCAATTCTAACTCCAACCCTAACACAGCCCTACCCCAACGCCACAACCGTAACCCCAACACAACCTTAACGGAAAAATGGAAATAAATACATTTTTTATTCATTTTAATATTTTTACCTAAGGAGGTGATAAAGGGAGTTTGATTTACTATATTTTTTTAAAATTTGACCATTGTGATAGGTACGGGGTGGGGGCCGCGGAGGACCCCATTTCTCTCTCCTCTGATGTGCTAGATCATATCAGAGGAGAGAGAAATAAAAGGGAAATCTGACTTTTTTTGTTCATCGTTAATCACCCATCGCAACACTGGGACGGTAAAAAAAAAGAAAGACCAAAATCATGTTCTCCGGGGTTCC
The DNA here is from genome assembly GCA_033576555.1 of Oophaga sylvatica. Classification (NCBI taxonomy): domain Eukaryota; kingdom Metazoa; phylum Chordata; class Amphibia; order Anura; family Dendrobatidae; genus Oophaga; species Oophaga sylvatica. The sequence goes on along the minus strand of JARQOD010000003.1, from coordinate 279,111,113 downwards.
CGGATATATTTCGAAATCAGAATTGTAAAAAGGGGTGCTATAACCCTATTTTTAACGGCGCTGAGGAATAAGTACCCTTAACTGCCACCATTAAATGGCATATTGGCGGTCATTAACCCCTTACCGACCTGTGATGCCACTTAGGCGTCATGAAAACATGTGCCTTCCAGACCTATGAATCAACATAGGCATCATGACGGGATCGCGTTCCTGCGGGTCGGGTCACTGAAGTGTCACCCAACCTGCAGGTACATGAGGACCTACAGTTGACCCCACATGGCTACAATCGCTCTGATTGGCTGTTGAAAGTGAAACAATCAGAGCAATTGTAATATTTCACCAGTCGAGCCGATGGAGATTGGAGCGATGGCACCCCATTCTCAGGAAAAAGACCGCAGGTTTTCTAAAGGTTTGTGCTTTTATTGCGGCAAATCTGACCATTTCATTAACCCCTTCCCGACCTTTGACACAGCGTATGCGTCATGAAAGTCGGTGCCAATCCGACCTATGACGCATACCCTGTGTCATGAAAGGATCGCGTTCCTGCGGGCCGGGAGACCGGGGTCACTCAAAGGTCACCCGACCCGCAGTTACAGGACCCTTTGTGCTTCACCACAGGGGGGTTGGCTTAACCCCCCCGTGGCCACGATCGCTCTGATTGGCTGTTAAAAGTGAAACAGCCAATCAGAGCAATCTGTAATATTTCACCAATTTAATTGGTGAAATATTACAATCTAGCCATGGCCGATGCTGCAATATCATGGGCCAATGGCTGGAGTGAGGTCCCTGCCGCTGCCACCGACTGACGGCCGCGATCTGCCGCAGTCAGTATTTGCTCCCCTCTGCCGCTCTCCCCGCCGTCAGTTTCCACCCCTCGTCCCCCCGATGTCCCACTGTCTCCAGGCCCCCATGGGCGCCGCCATCTTCTTCCGGTTGAAAAATGGCGGGCGCATGTGCAGTGCGCCCGCCGAGATCTGTCGGCCTCCACCCGGCAACAATAGGAAGATTTTTCCTATTGATTCATTTAGGTCACTGTGAGAGGGTCTATCACAGTGATCAAAATAAAAAAAATGGTAAATACCCCTCCTTTATTACCACCATAGTTAGGGAAAAATAATGAAATAAAGAAAATATATTTATTTCCATTTTCCCATTAGGGTTACAGTTAGGCTAAAGTGAGTTGGGCTAAAGTTAGGGCTGGAATTAGGGTTAGAGGTGAGTTGGGGTTAGGACTGTGGTTAGGGGTGTTGGTTTTAGGGTTGAAGTTAGAATTGAGAGGTTTCCACTGTTTAGGCACATCAGGGCTCTCCAAACGCAACATGGCGCCACCATTGATTCCAGCCAAATTTGCGTTCATCAAGGCAAACGGTGCTCCCTCCCTTCCGAGCCCCGATGTGTGCCCAAACATTGGTTTACCCCAACAGGCATCAGCATACTCAGGAAAAATTGCACAACAACTTTGGGGGTCTAATTTCTCCTGTTACCCTTGAGAAAATAAAAAATTGGGGGGCTAAAAAGTAATTTTTGTGGAAAATGTATGATTTTTTATTTTCACGGCTCTGCGCATAAACTTTAGTGAAACACTTAGAGAGTTCAAAGTTCTCACAACACATCTAGATAAGTTCCTTGGGGGGGGGTGGGAGTCTAGTTTCCAAAAAGGGGTCACTTGTGGTGATCCAATGTTTAAGCGCACAGGGGCTCTCCATACGCGACATGGTGTCCGCTAACGATTGGAGCTAATTTTCCATTCAAAAAGTCAAATGGCGCTCCTTCCCTTCCGTGCGCCCAAACAGTGGTTTATGACCACGAGGTATCAGTGTACTCAGGAGAAATTGCCTAACAAATTTTAGGATCCATTTTACCCTGTTGCCCATGTGAAAATGAAAAAACTGATGCTAAAAACATTTTTGCTGGAAAAATTAAAATGTCCATTTTTTCCTTCCACGTTGCTTTAGTTCCTGTGAAGCACCTGAAGGGTTAATAATATTCTTGAATGTAGTTTTGAGTAGCTAGAGGGGTGCAGTTCTTAGAATGGTGTCACTTTTGGCCATTTTCTGCCATATAGACCCCTCAAAGTGACTTCAAATGTGAGGTGGTCCCTAAAAAAAAAATGGTTTTGTAAATTTTGTTGTAAAAATGAGAAATCGCTGGTCAACTTTTAACCCTTATAACTTCCTAACAAAAAAAAGATTGTTTCCAAAATTGTGTGCTGATGTAAAGTAGACATGTGGGAAATGTTATTTATTAACTATTTTGTGTCACATAACTCTCTGGTTTAACAGAATAGAAATTCAAAATTTAAAGATTGCGAAATTTTCACCAAATTTTCTATTTTTTTCACAAATACAAAAATTATCGACCTTAATTTACCACTAACATGAAGCACAAGGTCACGAAAAAAAAAACAAACTCTGAGAATCGCTAGGATCCGTTGAAGCGTTCCTGAGTTATTACCTAATAAAGGGACACTGGTCAGAATTGCAAAAAAATGGCCAAGTCATTAGGGTCAAAATAAGCTGGATCATGAAGGGGTTAAAGCATCGAGAATAGCAAGAAGAGAAATGTAATTTGCATATGTCATTTGCTGACACAAGTGATTAGAAGGCAAGCAGAGCTAAATCCAACCACTGAATATACTACACACAGTTAGGATTCGGCATGATACAGTGCCTGAATTAGCCCGGACCAGGAAACTCCCTTTAATGACAATGCAAAATGACACATTAGAGAGCTGTGAAGTAGCTCCATACAAGTTTATATCCAGCCGTTGCTGTTACAGCTGATTGACAGAGATGAGTTCCCCCATACAAGCAAAGTAACATGACCCCAGAGTGATACAAGCCCCACAGCTCTCTTATAGAGTATGGGGGGACCCTAACAGCTCCTCTTTAAACAAGATATTTCCCCCACAAAATAAGAAAAAAAAAAACCACACTACTTGCCTTGATGCATTACGTTAGTGCAGCCGATGCCGAGACCAGAGCAGGACACCAAATCTCAGACCACAAGTATGACGTCATCATACCTGCAACATCCTGTATCAGACCCACAGGCAGGAAAGGGAGCCATTACTGTATTCAACGGTATCGATTCAAGGACCCCATAATGGCCACAAATTCTGATGTATTTCCCTGAAGGAGATACTAGGACTTACCAGAGGATTCTCCGGTCTTCAGTGGGCCAGTCCAATGTTGTGTGTTCGATCTATTTTTATACTATTAAAAATTTACATGATCACATACAGTTTCCTAGTTTAAAAATGTCAATGTATCCATAAAAATCGGAATCTACAGGGAAGATCTGTAAGGGAGTTAACTTTTTTTTTTTTTTTTAACGTGCTCCTATAGATTTGAAAGGGAGAGTCTCATCCAAGAATCAGAAGAGAATCGAGCACCCTATGTGGTGTGAAAAAAAAAAACAGTCATCTGAACAACATTGGTCAATGTGCGGTCTGATCTTTATTCAGCAGCACACCCAAATTTTACACACTCGTTTGAAAGATCCACTGGAGGAGATAAGCCTTTAGCAGCACCACCACTCTGCTGATGAAGCCCACTTTGACCATTCTTCTAGTGACATCACCCCTTACTATTACAAAACACAAAGTGTCAAACATCATGATCTTTCTTTTAAGCAAAATCCTCCAAATAAAATGCTTTACATGTTGTCTTCATCTCAGCATGTGGTTCTACAAGAAGCAATCCCACGGTCTTTTGCACTCATGATGGATTTTGTTTGAATTCTATCCATTCCTTGCTTTCTTTGCTCAATGCTGCATGTTATAAAAGCATTATTTTGAATGAAGTTCTAGTTATTGGTATGTTTTCTTTCACTACTGCAAAGTTGCATAAAGGTAGCTGTGATATATTTGGATTATACAGTCATGGCCAAAAGTTGAGAATGACACAAATATTAATTTTTTACAAAGTCTACTGCTTCACTTTCTCTAATGGCAATTTGCATATACTCCAGAATGTTATAAAGAGTGATCAGCTTAACAGCAATTACTTGCAAAGTCAATATTTGGCTAGAAAATGAACTTTATCCCCCAAAACACATTTCAACATCATTGCAGCCCTGCCTTAAAAGGACCAGCTAACCTCTTTTCAGTGATTGCTCCATTAACACAGGTGTGGGTGTTGATGAGGACATGGCTGGAGATCAATCTGTCATAATTAAGTAAGAATGACACCAATGGACACTTTAAAAGGAGGCTGGTGCTTGGCATCATTGTTTCTCTTCTGTTAACCATAGTTATCTCTAAATAAACATGTGCAGTCATCATTGCAATGCACAAAAATGGCCTAACAGGGAAGAGTATCGCAGCTAGAAAGATTGCACCTCAGTCAACAATCTATCGCATCATCAAGAACTTCAAGGAGAGAGGTTCCATTGTTGCCAAAAAGGCTTCAGGGCGCCCAAGAAAGACCAGCAAGCGCCAGGACCGTCTCTTAAAAGTGTTTCAGCTGCGGGATCGGGCTACCAGCAGTGCAGAGCTTGCTCAGGAATGGTAGCAGGCAGGTGTGAGTGCATCTGCACGCACTGTGAGGCGCAGACTCTTGGAGCAAGGCCTGGTCTCATGGAGGGCAGCAAAGAAGCCACTTCTCTCCAGAAAAAACATCATGGACAGACTGATATTCTGCAAAAGGTACATGCAGTGGACTGCTGAGGACTGGGGTAGTTATTTTCTCTGATGAATCCCCTTTTCGATTGTTTGGGACATCAGGAAAACGCCTCATTCGGAGAAGACAAGGTGAGCGCTACCACCAGTCTTGTCTCATGCCAACTGTTAAGCATCCTGAAACCATTCATGTGTGGGGTTGCTTCTCAGCCAAGGGAATCGGCTCTCTCACAGTCTTGCCTAAAAACACAGCCATGAATAAAGAATGGTACCAGAATGTCCTCCAAGAGCAACTTCTCCCAACCCTCCAAGAGCAGTTTGACGATCAACAATGCCTTTTCCAGCATGATGGAGCACCTTGCCATAAAGCAAAGGTGATAACTAAATGGCTCAGGGAACAAAACAGAGATTTTGGGTCCATGGCCTGGAAACTCCCCAGATCTTAATCCCATTAAGAACTTGTGGTCAATCATCAAGAGACGGGTGAACAAAAACCTAAAAATTCTGACAAAATGAAAGCATTGATTGTGCAAGAATGGACTGCTATCAGTCAGGATTTGGTCCAGAAGTTGATTGAGAGCATGCCAGGGAGAATTGCAGAGGTCCTGAAGAAGAAGGGTCAACACTGCAAATATTGACTTGCTGCATTAACTCATTCTAACTGTCAATATAAGCTTTTGTTACTCATATGTTTGCAATTATTATATTTCTGTCTGTGATAAAAACATCTGTCAAACACACAAAAACCAGAGGGCAGCAGATCATGTGAAAATATAATATTTGTGTCATTCTTAAAACTTTTGGCCATGACTGTAGTTTGGTAAAAGACTAAGAATCTCGCACAAGCCAAAAACAGGGTCAATCTAAGACTAGATACACACTTTCTGCTCTTCTGAGATTTGCACAGAAAGTGGGCACAGTTAGGATGGATACACAGCCATCTATTCACCATATGGAACCATTGGAAAGAAACATTTCTTTGCAGAAGCCTGCTGTGGTTCCTACACAGTAAAACAAACAAATGCAGACAAAAAGCCAAAAGAACACACTTCTCCATCTGGTGAATGGTGACCCATGGAGTCGCTACAATGTACATCAGGAAAAACTATACGGTAATTGCACAAACGCCGTGAGATTACTGTACAGACTTAAGGCCTTAAAGGGAATCTGTCACCCCAATTTTGCCATATCAACTAAAGATATGGCTGAATAGTGAATATGTATCATATATCCTGATACCCCCGTTTTCATATCAAAATACCTTAGTAAAGTTCGGTTTTTGCGCTGTCAATCAGGGTGGTCAGGTCAGGAGGGCGGCGTTTTCCATGTCCTCCCCCCGCTCCTCGGCATCACTTGCGTATCGCCATCTGTGAATCCCACAGACGGCGTTCAGCTTCCTGCAATTGCATTTCAAATTCGGCACCACGCATGCGCAGTGTGCTTTGCCCAACAGTGGGCAAAGCATAAAATCATTACAGCGCATGCGCTACTCTTTCCTTGCCCCGGAAATGACTGCTTGCCTTGGACGACTTCCGGGGCAAGGAAAGAGTAGCGCATGCGCTGTAATGATTTTATGCTTTGCCCACTGTTGGGCAAAAAGCCACTGCGCATGCGCGGGGTCGAATTTGAAATGCACAATTGCGGGAAGCCGAACGCGTCTGTGGGATTCACAGACGGCGATACGCAAGTGATGCCGAGGACCGGGGGGGCGGAACATGGAAAACGCCGCCCTCCTGACCTGACCGCCCTGATTGACAGTGCAAAAAACAAACTTTACTAAGGTATTTTGATATGAAAATGGGGGTATCATGATATATGATACCTACCGATAGCTTTGTTATGGGACGCACTAGTCAGCCATATCTTTAGTTGGCAAAATTGGGTGACAGATTCCCTTTAATGGTCAAAACGTTGCAATATGGCAAGATAAAGATCTATATTTATTTTTTTCATCTGGACTGAATGCTGTCCCCTTTTATTTAAGGCTATTAGTAGTCTGATATGTTTATAAATATGAGCAAGCATGAAAATAGTAGAAATCAAATTACATACTAAAGAATCTCCAGCCATTTGATATGCATATCTTAAACCTTAGCATGCAGTGAATGCTGCAGCAGATCTGCCAATAAAACGCCAGACAATTTATTTAATAAGATTGTCTTAAAAATTTTTATTTATTAAAAAACATAATCTTGGCATCAGATTGTTATGAAATGGAAAGGAAGCAAGATGGGTTGGGGTCGGGGGTAGTCCATTATTCAGCCTATGTCTACATTCCCCACAGAAAGGCCACTGGTGATTCCAAGAGGAGGACAAAAAATAGTGACATAAGGAAAATTAATTGCAGCAAAGATGTAACCAGATCACCCAGAAAAATATAAACAAAATACAAACCAAAATTATATAGTGCTAGAACAATTGCACCACAATGATCTGTCCTGGAAGATTGTTAGTGTTGCAGGATCAGTTTTATGTGTTAGTATTTCTGTATTTACAGCCTGTTAATATTGCGATATTCCAGTGTTATCGCGTCTCCTGTGCGTCTTGTACTAGTAACCAGAAAAGTTCACAAATTATCTTCAGAACGCAGCAGAGAGACTATGAAAGGAGATTTAAAAATAGTGAAGACAGGCAGTGAAGGACAATCGATGAAGCATTCTTGGTCCAGATGCTCCAAAAAGATCACCTAACCATGAGTGCCACCCTGCAAAAAAATAATAAATGTCAGACAAATACCATTAAAGGCAAGCTTTTAATATTAAAAAGGTTGTCCACTACTTGGACAATCCCTTCTTAAACATTCTTGTGACATGATTATGCCATGTGAGCTCTGCAGCCAACCAGCGGCCACTAATGGGCTACAGAGCTCACACTGTCATAGGAAAATACTTGGACGCCCAGGGGTACTGCTAGCACTGCAGCCAACCAGCGACCACTAACGGGCAGCACAGCTCCCGCTTCCCTAGGACGATACTTGGACGCCCGGGGGTATTGCTAGCACAGCAGCCAACCAGCGACCACTAATGGGCAGCACAGCTCACGCTGCCGTATGACGATACTTAGACACCCGGGGGTATTGCTGGCACTGCAGCCCATTAGCAGCAACAGACTGGCTGCATTGCTTATGTGGTATAACTATGTCAGAAGAATTTTAAGATGAATTAATATTTATTTTATCCCCTGGTTTCTAAAGGAGGTAAAAAGCATTTAAACCTAAAAAAAACAACAAAAAAACACCTTTTTCTCATTCCGTGGAAGGAAAAACTTGCTGTTTGACCATGTGCATCAAAGAGACTATTACTGCAGTACTATGCTTTCAGGAAAAACCCTGGTTAGATGCAATTTTTTGATGGAGTTTTAGTGCAGATATCACTTTTTACATAGAAACAGGAAAATCCACCATGTATCTAGACAAACCATATGCATTCTGAATTTGAAAACCTGCTTGTTAACTTTGCTTTTTCTACTTTTCATTGTGAATATACTATTTTTTTTCCCACTTTTCTCACGTACGTTGACTCCCATCGGCCCCCGCCCTAGATATGAACGAGGTTACAATGGCAGTCGGTGTCAATTGAAGTCCCCACGTTGCTGATTTCTCAGTACTCCTGCGATTCTCAGCTATACGGTGAGCTTTATAGGACACAGATTTTCATGATATAATGCAAAACATGTTTGATGGCAGGTTCAAGTACCATAATGGGACTAATATAAAGAAAATATCAAATAAAAATGGTTTCCATTTTTTTAACCACAACTTTTTAATTTTCTGTGGACATGGTTGTGTTGTGACCAGCTGATCACCTTTTATTCGGTTCTTAGAGAAATGATAAAATGTTGCCATTGTGTATTTGTTTCATAGTATTGTATAATTTAATAATATTAAGCAAAATGACTAGCTTATAGCTCAAATCATTACAAACACCAACTATTTGACGTTTTATACAATAAAATCGTATAATTTTATAAAAAATTAATGTTTGGGAAAACTTTACATTTTTCAAAATAATTTGTAACTTTGGGTTTGCTTTTGTAATTGACTATAAGCACACTTTGGGACGTATTGTGTCACTCAATGCAGGTTACAATTCTAGGGGAGATTTTTTTCCTCCCCTTATTTCACGAGCTATAATTTTTTTTAAAATCTTTACAGACGTAGCCTTATGAGGGCTTGTTTCTTGCAGGATGAGTTGAAAGTTTTTTCCCCAGTTTTCCGGCATGATGAATGGTAAAATAAGTGTCATTCAAAACTGCAAGTGGTGTGAAATTACAGCTACAAACACCACCATTCTGCAATTATTGTTTGCTTTTTGCTTTTACACTATTCACAGTGCAGTAAAAAAGTGGCTGGCAACTTAGTTCGGGTCACTTCACAGGGCTGTATGAAAACTTTATGAAAATGTTATGTTTACTGAAAGGTACAGGTTTTATTAGCTTTTTATTGTTATATTTTTGGTAAGTGCGGTGAGAAAAAAAAAAAGCAGTTCTGGAGTAGATTTCTCTTTTTGTGTTCAATGTAAGGTTTTAATTAATTTATATTTTGACTAGAACTTTTGGGACAAGATGATGCCTAATTGTTTTTTTTCTTTATTTTAATTGTGAAAAAGGTGGTTTATTTTTTGTTTACCTTTTTTTTACAGTCATTTTATTAAAGGCAATTTGTCAGTAGGTTTTTGCTATGTAACCTGATGACAGCATGAGGTAGGAGTTACAACACTGAATTCAGGGCTGTTTTGCTGTTTACTTACAATGAGGGTGTTATCACTTGGACAATATCAATGACCCGACTAGCTGCCTGGTGCCAAGTTGTCTGATCATGTGTGTCCCTTTCCTCTGAAAAGTAACTTACTGTCAATACACAATGTACTGTTGTGTGGACAAGGGCAGCCTTCTGAGCTCTGCTGCATTCTACATCTAAGAACAGTTTGTGTCACAACTGCACCTAGTAAACTAAGTGAAAGATTGTTGGAATCAGGGTCTCTTTTCCTACATTATGCTGCTAAATGAGGTAACAAAAAAATAGTGACCGAGTCCCTTTAATTTAGTCACATAATGGGACTTTAACCTGCAGTCACTCCCAGTGGTTATGTTGTACAACTACAATATTGCAGGATATAATCGTTTTCAATCAGACTCCAGCTGAGCTTCACGGGGGGGGGCGGGGGGAGGTCACTCAAAGTCGCTGGCTGCCCTTGTAACTCATCGCTTTACCGTAAAAGCATCGTGGAGAGCCAAGGGAAGCCAGTGACCGCACATGGCAAATTATGCTGTCCTAGATTAAGAGCAGCATTTACCGTATTTTTCGGACCATAAGATGCACCTTTTTCCCCCAAAATTTTTGGGGAAAATAGGGGTGCGTCTTATGGTCGCAATACACTTACAAATCCTGTTGGTGGCAGCGGCCCCTGTCCCGATACAGCCTTCCCTTCCCAGGCTGGTGCGGCTGTGGCGGGGCTCTGTAGTGTGGTGGTGGCGGGCTTTGTGCTCCGGGGCAGTGGCAGCGACTCTGGCTCTCTGTGCTGTGTGTGGGGGCTCCGCCGGCATTTCGTCAAAGCCCGGAGGCCCCCACTCCTCCGTTAATGCCATGCAGCGGTGGCCTCCGGGAACATGGCCGCCGGGCCAACGCATGCTCAGATGCAGATATCGGGACGAGATCTCGTTGCCGAGATCTGCATCTGAGCATGCGTTGGCCCGGCGGCAGCATGGTATTAACGGAGGAGCGGGGGCCTCCGGGCTTTGACGAAATGCCGGCGGAGCCCCCCCACACAGCACAGAGAGCCGCTGCCACTGCCGCGGAGCACAGAGCCCCTGCCACCGCACCAGCCTGGCCGACCAAATGACCACTGTGACCAATCATCCACCTGTGCCAATCCCTTCATTGGTAAGCTGAATTCGGACTGTAAGACGGACCCCCATTTGACACTATTTTTTTTCCCCTATTTTCCTTCTGAAAATTTGGGGTGCGTCTTATGGTCAGGTGCGTCTTATAGTCAGGTGCGTCTTACAGTCAGGTGCGTCTTATAGTCTGAAAAATATGGTAAGTGTTTAAACTATAGTGATCAGAGTATGTACTGACCGCTGTAGTTACAACCAGATGCCTGCTCATAACACAGGTAGCATCTGCCTTGAATCAAGCGGTTTCAGCTCCTGAACTGCTTCAAACACTATTGACCCGTGACCAAAATTGGTTTTTCTGCATAAGCCTTCGGTTGATGGCCCATGTCCATTTAATAAGGTCACCTTTTCGTTGGCATAAGTGCTCACACACTTTCAGACAAACATGTGTAAAGAACATTTTTTTTTCTTTTTTTAGTGGGGTGGTAAGTTAAGGTGGGGGGTTTGAAGTAAAGTGCACATATATAGCAACTTGGTCATGATTCTGTTTTGCCGTCTACTATGTGGGATAATTACTGTGATAGTTGTATAGCTAAGCCCAAATATGTGCAGATTTTTTTTTTCTTATTCTTCAACAAAGTACATTTTGATCTAAAAATAAAAAGATTGTTCTTGTGTTTTTGTTTCATACTTTTTAAAAAAGCTGGGAACCTCTGAACGCAATATAGTGATAAACATGCAGATGAAATACCAGACAAATGGGAAACAAAACGTGCGTTACATACACATGCAACAGATGTGGAATTAGACTGGTCGGTCTTCAACATCCCCAAGATCCAATGAACCCCCAGCACTGAGAGACCTTTCCTGTGACAGAGACCATTAAGCAATGAGATGACGAAGCCAAGTGATACAGTTTTATGAAATGCAATAAGCCAAGTAGCATGCTCTACAGACTAGGAATTTTTAGCATTTCACCAAAATTTATGTAAATTATAACAAAAACATGAAACTGGTAAAGGGAAATCAATTTTCAAAGTCAATATACAAAAACAATCTCTCATTAACCCCTTCACCCGTGGGCCCTTTTTCGTTTTTGCGTTTGTTTTTCGCTCCCCTTCTGCCTGGAGCCGTAACTTTATTTTTCCATCAATATGGCCATGTGAGGACTTGTTTTTTTGGGGGACAAGTTTTACTTTTGAACGACACGATTGGTTTTACCATATCGTGTATTCAAAAAAGTGAAGTTGCAAAGAAAGTGCAATTCCACAACTGTTCTTTTAGATTTTTTTTTTACCATGTTCACCAAATGCTAAAACTGAGCTGCCATTATGATTCTCCAGGTCATTCTCGTAGACACCAAACACGTTTAGGTTCTTTTTTATTTAAGTGCCGAAAAAAATCCAAAGTTTGTTATAAAACAAACAAACGTATTTTTCGGTCTATAAGACACACCGAACCATAAGATGCACCCCAAATTTTCAGAAGGAAGATAGGGTGTGTGTGTGTGGGGGGGGGTGTGTAATAATGCGTCAAAAGGGGGTCCGTCTTACAGTTTAGAATTCAGCTTATCGGGGAGGGGTGGAGGAGGGAATAGGCAGCAGGAGTCAGGCGATTCTTCCGGTGGTCCGACGCTGCAGGGTGATTATCTCGCTCCCATCCCAGCCTGGCGCGGCAGGTTCGGCGGTGTGGGGGGCTCCAGCGACATTTTGTGAAAGCCAGGAGCCCCCCACACTACTATTGCCTCAATAGAAGTAACACTGCAGGGCGATGATGGTGCTGCGGTACTCTGTGGTGCCGGCGATATTTTCTGAAAGCCCGGAGCCCCGCACTTATATTGCCTCGATGCTGTGGCCTCTCGTCCCGAGATCTCAATCTGTGCATGCGCCGCCTCCAGCGGCCAATTTCCTGGAGGCCATAGCATCGAGGCAATAGAAGTGCGGGACTCCGGGCTTTCAGAAAATGATTACCCTGCAGCGTCAGACCAGGACCACAGGAAGAATCACCCACTCCTGCTGCCACGAAGCTAAGTGTAAGTATCGTACATTCCGACTAAGATGTTTCCCCCCAAAATTTTGGAGCAAAAAAGTGCGACTTCTAGTTGGAAAAGTATGGTAAATAAATTGTGTCATTTTCTGAGACCCATAGCGTCACCATTTTTCGAAATCTCGGGTTGGGCGAGGGCTCATTTTTGGCGTGCAGAGTTGACGTTTTTAATGATACCACTTTGGTGCAGATACGATCTTTTGATCACCCGTTATTTCATTTTAATGCAATGTTGCGGCGACAAAAAAACCTAATCCTGGCGTTTTGACTTTTTTTCACTACGTCATTTACCAATTGGATTAATTCTTTTTATAGCTTGATAGATCGTGCTATTCTGAAAATTAAGAAATCAAATTTGCTTTTTTTTTTAAATTGTATTTTGAATGGGGTTAAAGGGGGGTGATTTGAACTTTTATTTTTAAAAACTTTTTATTTTTTACTTTTCACTTGCTTCAGAAGCTGCGATAATCCGATCACCTCTGCTACACACAGGCAATGATCAGAACGCCTGTGTGTAGCAAAAATGCTCACTTGCTATGAGCGCCGACTACTGGGCATCGCTCATAGCAATCAGACAATGACAACCACAGGGGTTTCCTGCAGACCCCGGGTTGTCATGCCAACCCATTGGTGACCTGCAGTCATGTGACACGGGCGCTGATGGGTGGGATTAGTGACGAGCTTCCAATGCCATCACATTAAATGCCGCTGTCAGAGATTGACAGCGACATTTAATGAGTTAACAGCCATGGGTAGATCGTGATTCCACCCACAGCTGTTGCGGGCTCATGTCAGCTGTTCAAAATAGTACAGGCACATGTCGTGAAGGGGTTAAAATTAAACTGACATTTCGTCAAAATTATTGGGAGACACAAGACGATGGGTAAAGGCTGTTGCCATTGGGAAATTACAACATTTGGGACTGTCGGCTAACCTTATTTAAGAATGTATATAGTGAAATCAGTTATTTAACTACTGCTAGCCACCTAGTAATCTGAAATACCAATTAACATAATATTACCATTTCATTAATAAAGGCTTAATTTTTAATGGGTTGTCAGTTAGTCAGTTTTGCTAGTGGGGTATATGCCCTTTTAGTAATTGTTTTCATGAAATAAAAGTATTCAGCTTGAAATACATTTAATCCAAACCAAAGATCTCACATACAGGAAAAAGTAATATGAATAAAAGGAAAGAAAAGCAAGCTAGCAGTTTTAGAAATGTTTAGCTTGTGCTCAAATTAAGCAGAGACCAAAAAAGTTTTAAATAAAAGCTGAAGAAAAACTGCTTGCTTTGCATAGGGTACATGGTGCTAAACTTACTTTGAGAGGTTCCAGTTCTGAGAGATCCCCTGAACGGTTTAGATGGCGACTACCATGATCCCCATTGTGTGAATAGATGTCTGAAAGATTTAACGAGTAAGAGTTAAAGCAAAATATATTAGAATATACCGACTGTGTAAAAACGGAACAGCCAACAGAGGTTTACTAATTAAAGGGAAACGATCACAGGTTTTTGCTATGTAATAAGAGAGCAGCATAATGTAAGAAAAGAGACCCCAAATCCAGCAACGTATCACTTACTTTACGGGGGGTAGCAGTTGTGATATGATCAAAGTGTTTAGAAGTAGCAGAGCTCAGAAAGCTGCCCCAGGTTACACCACTGATCATCAGTAAGCTACTAATCACTGCTGGGGCAGGGGTGGTCTAGACCTATTCAGTATTAATCTTCTACTCATTAAATTGAAACAACAGCACACAGCCCAATAATTGACACATAGCTGAATTCAATGTCTCCGCTGCTACCTCTAGCTGCCATCTGATTACATAGCAAAAACCTGCTGACAGATTCATTTTAATCAGACGTGCACTGGATCTGGACTTTATAAATGAACAAATCCTAGACAGAAAAGAAAAACAAGTGTTCCTATTGTTTTGACATTTCTGAACTCTAGTCCTCAAGTACCCTGAACACTTTTTGATTTCCTTATTTGACTATAGTATCATTGTCAGACATTTTAGTGAATATACTCCAAGCCAGAGTATTATCAACATTTAAATATCAAAATTCATTATTGAAATGTCTTAACACCGAGCCAGAGTGAATCGTGCATATCAACTCAATCAGGATATTGCTGAAGATCTGTCAGATTTCTCTCATCAACTTTTCTTTATGCAGGGCAAATAATAAGCTTCCAGCAATCTTCTTGTGTTTTTTAACCACACATATGTTTGTGAAAGGTCTTCTTTAAGACAGTCATTGCTCTTATTTCAGTTCTGCTGCTCCCCAGTTTGCCATTTTGTTTCTATTGGTTTTATTTAGTGATAGTATTTATAATCTTCACCAAGGTATCAGGATTTTAGACTGGTCGACATAACTAACCGGCCAGTAATGCACATTGCTAAAGACCATCAAAATAGGCACTGGATAAAAAAATGCTTCTCTCCAAAACTTGATGGTGGACTTATGGAAACAAAATACTAACAGACACAAAACACAAAACTGAATACTCTTGCTAGGTTCCCGTTAACCTCTTCCAGGTACTGGACATACTGGTATGTCTTGTGAGGGTCCAGTGTCTGATGAGGTCTCAGGAACTGAGCCTGCATCATACTCAGCAGAAGCTAGTTAAGTTACACAACCTGCAACTGCCAAAACCAGCAAGGAGAAGAGTTATCCTTTTGGGTGTACTTGGCATCTTTTTCAGGCTGAAGTAGCCTGAAAAAGCAGTCAGAAATACTAATAATAATGGATACATGCACACGCAATGTCAAAACGACTAGTTTGTGCATATGTTCATGGCGGTTAAAAAAGACAGAAGTAGCCTGACCATTATTGAGGAGGCTTCTATTTTATATACGAAAGAAAAAAAACCAACCAAAAAAAACATTTCTATTTTTGAAAGTGTTCTTACTCTGCAGCATTTTTTTTCTGCACCTGCTTAAACTTTTGCACAGTACTGTATTTTTCAGAGACCACCTACTCTCTCAGCGACCAATCTTCAAAGAGTATTGGGGGTCATTGTTAAAAATCACAATACTGGAATCTCCGTCTCTCTGAAGCAGTCATGAGAACAATGCTAGAACAGGAACGTCTCCTTCTTGGATTCATTTTTTTCCATTGGTGCGAGGAGTGACGTCATTCACATCTTCTCTTCAAAGACTAACTTCTTTCTCCAACATGGTCTGGATCGGAGGATTGGCATCATTAAAGGTTAAAAAATTTTTTTAGCATCCTTCTGTCACTACACCTGACATCAAGGTGTTTCCTCAGGGATTCACTTACGCTGTCTGCCCTAGAAGTTTCCCTACAACTCAGTTTCAGCTTAGTTTGATCCTAGAAGCCAAGGAAAAGGCTCAATTTTAAATTGTGATCTCTATTTTGTCTTTCACCTTCTAATTCCAATAAACCCTCTGGAATATGAATGTGAGATCCAATCAAAGCACTTTCGATTTACCAATCTCAAAGATACTATTTTCACCTGACCAACTGTTTTTCGGTTATCAGTAGGTAGGTCAGGCTAGCCATTGGAAAAGCATATTGTGCCACCAGAAAGACTTATGTTAAGGGAACCGCTCAGTCCATTAGAGCTGCAGTGGCATCTTGGACAGTGCACCATCAGGCCTCTGCATCCCTGGATGACTGGTTGTGTGTTTTTCCCTGTCCTCTCAAGGATTGCCTTTGGTTGTCACATTGTCTTTTGTGCAACCTGATGATAGGAGTGTCTTAACACAATTTTTTTTAACCACTTAGTAAAATTAATGAACCACTTTTTCTGCAGGTCGATACAACAATGAGAAAAGCGAAGTAACAATTTTTTTTTAAAGAAAAAGTCTCTACAAGCTTTACTTTTTACTGGTACCACTTTTGGGCCTATGCGACTTCTTGATCACTTTTTATTCAAAACTTTTGTAGGTGGCACGAAGAAAAACAAAGCTGCAATTTACGTATTGTTTTTTTGTATTTTTTTGCATTCTCCTGGTGGAATAAAAAATGATATAGTTTTATAGCAGCTGTTAATACAATTAATACAGCCAAATTATACCGTCCTTGTGCATAAGTGGTAAAAAAAACAAACAAACATAAAAACCCCCACTTTTTTGCATCTTATTCTGAAAATGAAAACCATAACTACGATTGCATTGCACTATGAGGTTTGTTTTTTTTTTGCATAAGGGCCTGTCATTTTTATTGGTACCAATTTGAGGCACATGCAACTTTTTGATACATTCATGTGAGGAGAGATGAACAGAAATGACAATTGTGTTGAGGTGCTTAGTATACTTTTCTTTTTTTTGTACCATTCACCATAAAATTCATCATAGAAGATGTATTTTTAGTATACGGATCATTACAGGAATGTGACTGAGTTATTTGTTTTTATTAGATCACACAAGTTTTTATTGAGAATTTTTATTTTTAAACACTTCAAGTCTTCTTCATATTTTTAGAATATTTTAACATATGATCCCTTAATTGCATTGATAATCTGCACTACTTGTGCAGTGCAGAGCATGGATAAGCCTGTAAGTGTTATACTGACAGCCTATTCCACCAATGTGCTCAGTCAGCGTCTATTAGGCTTAGATCTATGGCAGACGCAGAGGCCACAGGGTTAGGACTTCGACTGCCATAGTGACCATCAGCAGAGCTGACCGAATTTTTAAAAATTTGGTTCCAATTACGATCAGCGGCGAATATTTATTTTGCAATATGGAGTCAATGGGTGTAGAAATGAACAAATGTTTGGAATTGATCGTCAAACAAACTCGGCACAATTAAGGTACCAATATGGCACGAATATGGCAAATTCGGATTCACCGACCGATTCCGAACATATTCGCTCAACTCTAACCATCAACACCTCTCAATCATGCTGGGAAAAGCCATGGGAGTCACAGAGGGAGCAATCTCGCTAATGACTGCATAAAAAGTTACTGGAGCTGCTGCAAACACTAATGACGCTCCATTCCCTCTGCTTATGTGTTTGCTAGCAGAGTAAATTGAATCCCAGTGGTAGCCCCGGGATCACCATCTCAAAGTAACGATTCACTGGCTTCTCATCCTAATTTGAAAGTGGCACATTCATTAGGATGTGGAACGCTATTAGGCTGACAGGAGGTAGTTAATCACACTGCAAACAATGTGAATCCACCTTATATTGGTCTTCAGCTGGAGACAACCTAGAAGCTTTAGACCTAGTCAGTGTTTTGCATCTAAGGAATTAAAGTTGTGCTTCAATTAAATAAGAATGAAAACTATAATGGTATATGAAAACATTTAGAAAGATGAATATTCCTTCTCGTACATTCATGGCACATCCAAAAGATAAGCCATACCTTTTGTCAATTTAAGGCATATTCAGAAGATCTGCCATTAGTGAATGAGAAGGTATTAACCCCTTTAATTATCAAAATATGTATGAATAATACCTGGTCTGATGTCATTCATAGGAATGTTAACGTTCTCAGGCTTATCTACAAAAAAAAAAAAAAAAAAAAGTGCATTTCTGTATTCCTGCCAAATGAACATCGGGCAATAAAATGTCAAATATATTGTAATTATATGTGGAAAAGCAATATTTAAACTGCAGGAAAGCCAGAAAATAAAAGAATGTAGTTAATATGCAATAATGTTCTTTGGACATGAACAGTCATTAAAAGGATTTGCAGAGTACGACCAAAATGGCCAGCATCATATTGTCCAGATGCAACTAGTCCTATATGCAGGGTATATAGGTCTTTGTGGGCAATGTATAAAATGGGGGGGTCAAAGAGGATGATAGATGTCCACAATGTAGTGAAGGAGGGTGGTACTTCTTATAATACTTTACTGTAAATACTTAACAATTATTCCATGAAAAATAAAAATGCGGAATGGTTGAATCACCCCAAAGCACACTGCAGTAATAAACAGTCTCCCCTCTAAAGATTATAGAGAAGGAATATTTAGGCCAGTAGGGGGGTATAACTGTCATTTAATTGTGAATGTAACAAAATAAAGTCTTGCATTTCTGACAACATAGCGATTAGGTGGGGTATCCCATGTACACATTTATCAACATTCCGCCATATATCATTGTCCAGACTATGTAAAGGGACACTGTTCAAATTAGTCTCCCAGAAGTGTGATATTCTCTTACATAGACCATCAGTAACTACTAATCCCTAATATCACTGGCGAGTCACGGAATCAGTCAAGATTCACAGTTCAGAGTATTTTCAGATTCAGTATTACTGCACTATATTAATATTAAATTTAGCTGCGGACATGTAACTGAATCTGACAATATAATTCCTCCCTCAACTGTTATTTGGTCCTCACTTGGTGAATAATAAAGTGCAGTGTTGAATTCATACACCAGTACACATCACTCCCACGTTAAACATTTCTCCACATCCCATAAGGTTCATCAGGGAGAATATTCGTTCTGAGAGACCAGTAGCTTGTCTCACTGCATCTTGTGTGGCAATTGCCAAGTCAGATTTAGGCATCTAGTCTGGGAGAGGACAACTGGTCCCTGGAAAAGGAAATATTGCATCTCCAGAAGAACCCATGGGTCTGACTCAGTAAGACTATTCACAAACCAGTCAAATTCTTTATCTGCCACAGAGGGTAATTGGTGTCTAAACAGAAAATATTCAAAAACAATCACCCATGTAGTAGTTGCTCCACTACCATACGTCCTACATTCACAGCTATGTCCCTTGTTTTTAATGTTTAATTAAATTTAATTCTAGATTATAAAAAGGTGTTTGATTTTATGATACTGTAATTTATTTATTTACTTTTTTTTTTTTTTTTTTTTACAAAATCCTTCCGGAGGTGGAGATATTGGAGACATTTCCTCTATAGTCAGTAGAGCAAGATGTATTCAGCTGAAAAACGTAGTTTCTTACAGATAACAAAATAATAATAATAACAGTACAAAGATACACATCTTTCCTTTACCGATAACGGTATTTCTCAGAGCCCATGACAGCACCACGGAGAGAGGGGATTCGCCCTTCAGGGACATGAAACCTACAGATAAAAGGGCGTTACCTCTCCTCCGCCCCCAGATGGATACAGAGCATCAGAGTGTCTCCATGTTAGTTAAACAGAAATATATAACATTATAAAATTGGTTATTATCAAAGAAAACCGTGCCTATACGAAAACACTCTACGAACAGTAAAACGTGCTCACCGCACACGTGATGGGGGGAATAAGCAGGTGCTGTCATGGGCTCTGAGAAATACCGTTATCGGTAAGTAACTACGTTTTTCTCTCTCCCCTATGACAGCACCACGGAGAGAATTACAGAGACTGGTAGTTTTAGGGAGGGACCAAATCCTGAAGGACCCTTCTCCCGAAGGTCAAGTCAGAAGGAGAGGCTAGATCTAATCGATAAGTGTCTAAAAAAGGTTGAAGGTGATGACCAGGTGGCGGCCTTACAGATCTGTTCTATCGATACTTCAAATCTCTCAGCCCATGAGGTTGCCATTGCTCTTGTGGAATGGGCTCTCAACCCTTCCAGGATGGTATTCCCGCTGGAATAGGTCAGGGCAATCGCATCCCTTATCCACCTTACCAGAGTACTCTTGGACGCTCTGAGTCCCTTCCTGGGCCCCTGGAAACACACAAAGAGAGAACTTTCCTTCCTACACCCCTTGGTGGCCTCTAAGTATTGAACTAGGCATCTCTTCACGTCTAGGGTGTGAAACCTCTTCTCCCCTATTCCTAGGATTTGGGCAGAAGGAAGGACTACTTCTTGGGACCTATGGAAATGCGATGTTACTTTAGGTAAGTAGACCGTGTCAGGCTTTAGGATGACTATCTTCCAAAATTTTTTGTAAATGGTGGTACTGCAGATAGAGCCTGAATATTGCTCACCCTATGAACCGATGTTAGTGCTACCAGTAGAACAGTTTTTAAAGATAAGATTTTTTTAGAAGGGCTGACTCAATCTCGAACGGGGAACCTGTTAGTGCAGATAGTACCAGATTCAGATCCCATGACAGTAATTTTCGACTGATTATCGGCCCAGATTTAGCTGCAGCTTTAATGAATCGTGCCATCCATAGGTTACCTGCCACATCATGGTTATATAGAATGCCTAAAGTCCCTACCTGTACCTTTAATGTACTGACTGCTAAACCTTGTTCAAGGAAATTCTGTAAAAATTTGAGAATTTTAGTAACCGGGACCCCATCGTGGACTCTTACCCCGAGGTGGACAGGAATTTTTTCCAGGTTTTCCAATAAGCCTTTGTCATGATCGGTTTCCTACTTTTTAGTAGTGTAGTAATTAGATTCTCCGAAAACCCCCTTCCCCCTCAGCAGTGCCCTTTCAAATTCCATGCTGTTAAATGGAGGTTCACTGCCCGAGGGCGTGATACTGGTCCCTGAGATAGTAGGTCTGGGAGATCTGGTAGGACCCAAGGGTCAGTGATCGATAGCATTCTCAGCCAGGAGAACCAAGTTCTTTTTGGCCAGAAAGGGGCTATTAATATTCTCGTTTTGTTCTCCCTGACTTTCCTTATGACTGCTGGAATGAGGTTGATCGGGGAAAAGGCATATGTCAGGTTCTGAGTCCATGGGAGTATAAAGGCATCCAGTGCCCGAGGAGTCCCCCTGGGGCCTAGAGAACAGAATGCTTCCACCTTTTTGTTTTGAAATCGGCGAACAGATCTATGTCCGGGGTTCCCCACATCTTTACAATCTGCCGAAAAGAAGGATTTTTGGTACTCACTATAAAATCTTTCTTGGAGCCTTCATTGGGGGACACAGGTTACCATGAGTGTATGCTGCTGACACTAGGCAAAAAAAGGAAATAGCTCCTCCCCAGTAGTATACACCCACTGACAGGAACCAAGCACCTCAGTAAGTGTTAAAGCAGTAGAAGCAACCAAAAAACTCAAAATATGCACAACTCGGCAACAAAAGGCACGTAGGCCCAAAAACAGTACAAACAGTTAGGGAGGGTGCGGTGTCCCCCAGTGAAGGCTCCACGAAAGATTTTACGGTGAGTACCAAAAATCCTTTCTTTAATCGCTTCATTGGGGGACACAGGTTACCATGGGGTGTCCCAAAGCAGTCCCCAAGAGTGGGAAACAGAAAACAATGCAAAGAAAAAAAAACTGAGCTTGGCCGGTGCATAACCGCCGCCTGTAACACCTTCCTTCCTAGGTCTGCATCAGACAAGACATGAGCATAAAACTTATAAAACGCCACAAAAGTGTACAATAAAGACCAGGTCGCAGCTAACAATCTGTTAAGCCGAAGCCTGGTGACAAACTGCCCAGGCAGTTCCCAGTGCCCAGGTGGCGTGAGCCTTTAACCTCGGAGGAAGTTGTTAGTCCAGAATGAGGTATGCCTCCAATATTGTCGAAGGAAACAAAACGGGCAATAGTAGACCTGGAGACTTGGAGTCCCCTACGACGAACATCAGAAATGTCATATAGGGCATCTGAAAGGCGAAAGGGAGTAGTCCTTGAGAGATATACTCTGAGAGGGACATAAGAGAAGGAAGGACAATTTTTTAATTGATGTGAAGAGATCACCCTATGTAAGAAGGAAGGAACGGGCCCGAGAGCCACTGTGTCCTGATGGAGAATCAGGAACGAGGAACGGCAGGACAAAGCCACTAACTTAGAAACTCTCCTGATGGACGTAATGGCAACTAAGAAGGCTACTTATGACAGGAGAAAAGACGGAAAAACTTGTATGGGCTCAAAGGGAGCGCGCTGGAGAGCCCAAGGACAAGATTAGGATCCTATGGATCCATCGGTGAACAACAAGGGAGGTGCCAGGTGGGCGACTCCTGGAAGAAAGGTCTTAACCTGGGAACGAGAAGCCAAATCTCGTTGAGAAAGGATTGACGAGCGGAAACCTGACCCTTTAGGGTAGTGACTAAATTTTGTCCACACTCCATTGAAAGAAGACCTTCCAAAATCTGTGATAGATAAGCAAGGATGCTGGTTTTCTTGCCCTAATTATGGTCTAAACCTGATGGGAAAGTTCGGTCACCCTTAAGACTATGGCCTCAAAGGTCATGCATTTGAAATCAGAGACTGAGAACTCAGGAGGAAGAGGGGGCCTAGTGAAAGAAAGTCTGGATGGTCAGGAAGCCTCCAGAGGGCATTGATGAGCATGTTCACCAGCTACGCATACCAGGCCCTTCTTGGGCCATGTGAAACTACTAGGATCAAGGGAGTTCCTACCACCTATATCCTTTTCACGACTCTCGGAATGAAGGGGAGAGGTGTAAAAAGATAAGTCAACTGAAAATGTGATCATGGGGGTCACTAGTGCATCAAATCCTATGACAAGCGGGTCCCGGGACCTGGCTATGAACTAAGGAACCTTGTGGTTCATCCGAGACACCAGGAAGATGACGTCCGGTGAGCCCCACCTCTGGCATATTTGGTTGAAAATGGCGGAAATGAAAGACCACTCACCCGGTGCGAGAACCTGAAGACTCAGAAAATAAACTGCCCAAGTTTCCACCTCAGTAGTGTGTACGGCTGATATGACGGGAACGAGCCGCTCCGCCCATTGCAGAATCCTTGTTACCTCTGCCAACACCTGTTTGCTGCGAGTCCCTCCTTGATGTTTTAAGCCACGGCAGTGACGTCATCCGATTTTATACCTACCTGCTGGGAAAGACTGTCAGCTGCGAAGGGCAAGAAGGAAAAAAAAACCTGCTCTGATCTCCAGGAGATTGAAGAGGAGAGCGGATACTTAGGAATTCCAGAGACTCTGCGCTGAATGATGAAGAAAAAAAACGCTCCCCAACCGAGGAGACTCATCAGTAGTGATGACCTGCCACCAGAGAGGGTGAAGGACCTCCCTCGAAGGACTGACTCTAATAACGTCCGCCAGATCACGGACTGCTTCCCTTTAAGAGGCAGTAGAATGGGCCGGTCCAGGGATGCGGTCCTCTTGTCCCAGCCCGACAGAGGCCAGCTAGAGAGATTGGGTCTGAAACTGGGCAAAGGGAGATGTATCCATGGCAGTAATTATCTTCCCCAGAACGATCATACTGTATTGTAGGAAGAGAGAAGCAGGTCGTTTATAGAGTGTGGATCCCTCGGCAGAGGGATAAGAACGTCACACTTGGAAAGAAGACAAGGCTTGTGCCATGTCAAACCTCATTCCCAGAAACACCAGATGCTGGGCTGGGGTGAGGGAACACTTCTCTCTGTTGATGATCTGGCCGAGATGGGCCAGAGTATCTAAGGTGAACTGAAGACTCTGGTCACAGCCACGGCGGGACTCCATCTTGAAATGACGGATCCGAACATGAGGAGTAAGGGCCGGTAAGGGGGGCGTGGCTACACGGAAGCAAGATTTAAACGCACGACAATGACTGGCTATAGGAGTACAGGGAAGGGGTGCAGCCAACAAAGGGAGAGGGAGTGAGTGCAGAGCCTGGGCATAGTAAAAATGGCTGCAACTGCTGGGAGATCCCTACCAATGACGCCACCCTGCTCCTGAATGGAAATTTTAACTCCAGCCTGCCGCTGCAGAGGGAGAGGAGCGAAACCTGCGGTGAGTCCCGGTCCCTCTTAAGCGATGAGGATCACATCAGGAGCCCTCGTGTGGGAGAGGGTCACTGGAATCCGGGATCCTGCTTCCCGCACCGTCGCCAGACAGTGCAGAAGACGGGATCGACCCCTTACAAGAAGGGGGAAGGCCACCGCTGGTGACCACCGTCTTCCTCTCAGCCCTCTCCGAGGAGAGGAGTGAGGTGGGGAAAAGGCAAGGACTGGCCACCGGGAATCGCCCTGAAACACCCGTAAGGGTGACAGGGGAGAAAGTCCTGCCTGCGGGTCCGAGAGTGGGCGATGTGGGTGACACCACACTGTTCTCTCGGTCGCATACGTTCGGGAAAACAGGGTGAGAAATTACACCCTGTTACCCTGAAGATGAAGAGTCTGAAATAGAAAGGTAAAAGATTAATAAAACACAACAGGTGACCTGGAAAGGAAAAACTGCGGATCTGGGATCAGATCAAGGTCCGCCTCCTACAGACACTAAACTTAAACTGAGGTGCTTGGTTTCTGTAAGTGGGTGTATACTACTGGGGATGAGCCATTTCCTTTTTTTGCCTAGTGTCAGCCTCCTAGCGGCAGCAGCATACACCCATGGTAACCTGTGTCCCCCAATGAAGCGATAAAGAAAATGGACTGATTTAGGACCCACTCGCCCTGCCTCAACTGAGTGCGCTTCAGAAAGTCTGCTTTTTGATTCTATGTTCCCCGAATGCGTAATGCAGAGAGGGACAGCAGATTTTCCTCTGCCAGGCTGAGGATTTTGGAGGAGGTATTCATTAGGGCTTGGGACCTGGTTCCCCCTGATGGGTTATATAGGCCACTGTCACTTGGTTGTCCGAGAATATGCGAACGTGTTGACCCCGAAGCGAAGGTAGGAAGCGTGATAGTGCATAACCTACTGCCCAAACTTCTTTCTGGTTTGAGGAGGCCTCTAGTTACTTACCTCTCCATTCCCCCTGAGCAATCCAGATGTCCATGTGTGCTTCCCATCTCATGGGACTGGCATCCGTGGTGATTATGCGTGTTATTTTTGTTACCCAGTGGATCCCCTTGGATAGGTTGTCGGTATTTCTCCACCAGGCTAGCGAATGAATAGTTCTCGAATCTAGGGTTATGTGACCTTCTAAGTGACCCCTTAATGCCAACTGGTTTGCTAATATATCCCATTGGAGATCCCTTGTATGTAGCTGTGCCCACTGGACTGCCGGTAAGCATGCAGAAAGGGAACCAGCAGTGACATCGCTTTTCTTAGAGTCATGGAGAGGTTTTGTATGGCTTTTGTCACTATCTGCACAATTTTCTCTTTTTTGTGGCTTGGGAGGCGGCATTCTTGCTTGTTTGAGTCCAATGTGAGCCCTGGGAACTTCGGCACTTTGCTGGGCTCCAGCCTTGTTTTTTTCAGGTTTAGAAGCCAGCCGAGGTTCTGTGAGTGTCCATCACTCTGTCCTTTGCAGTTTTGGTCCAAGTCGCTTGCTTTTAAGAAATCATCCAAGTATGGGATTATTAGGATGTCCTGCTCCCTTAGGTGGGCCATCATCTCTGCTACTAATTTTGTGCACACGCGTGGGGCTATAGATATTCCGAAAGGTAGGGCTCTGTATTGGAATTCCCTTATTTCCCCTTCTATGGAAACCGCTAGTCTGAGGAATTTTCGGGAGTCTTTGTGAAAGGGGACATAATAGTACGCGTCGCTGAGATCTAATACAGTCATGAGACAGTTCGGGAACAGGATTTTGATGGTGGATTTGATTGATTCCATTTTGAATTTTTGACATATCCATTTAGTTTCCGTAAATTTTTAATTGTTCGATATGGGCCATCCGGTTTGGACACTAGAAAAAGCAGGGAGTAGAACCCTTTGCCCATCTCCTGAGGGGGAACCTCCTGAAGGACTGCTTTTTTTTTTACTAGATTTAGAACCTAGCATTCTAGAGCCTTTTGTTCTCGTGTAGAGGATCTTAGTGGGGTTACCACATATTTGAGGTGCGAGAGAGAGAGAAAGTCTATCCACAGGCTTGACTTGATTAGATTCAATATCCAAGGGCTGTTTGAGATTTTTCCCAGGCCAAAAGGAAAAGGGTTAATCTTCCCCCATCCCGGGCGAACAGTCATTTTGAGGATTTTTTGTCTCGGGAAGAACTGCCGAAGAGGAAACCTCTATCCTTCTTTCTCCCCTCATCCCATCTGTTCTGTTCCCTCGATGGCCTTTTACGAGAAAACTTTTTGTTCCGAAAGGACCGTTTAAACGCCACAGGCCCCATGTTCGGAAAGCCCTTTTTCTTATCCCCGCCTTCTGGAGGATATCATCCAGTGTCTCCCGAATAAGAATTTTCCCTCGCACGTGATTGAGCATAATTTAATTTTAGTTTGTAAGTCCCCAGGCCAGCCTTTGAGCCATAATGCTCTCCGGGCTGCATTCGAGAGGGCTACTGCTTTAGATGTTAAGCGGACTGAGTCAGCCGACGAGTCCGCCAAGAAGGCTGCAGCTCCACTTATCACTGGGATAGATTCTAGAATCTTATTTCTAGGTGTTCCCTCGCTCAGTTGTTCCTCGAGTTGATCCTCTTTTTTATCTAAGAGGTCCTTAAGTGTACCCATATCCTTAAAGGGAGGGCAAACTTTTTTGAGGCCTTGGCCACGGCAAGGTTTGGGGCCTTGTCCCAGGATGTGGACGCCTCCTCGTCAAAGGGATATTTCCGTTTAAGGGAAGGGACCGTGGAGTTCTTCCTGTCCGGCTTCTCCCATTCTTTTTTGATCAGGCCCTGTACATTTTCATTTAGCGGAAACACCCTGCGTTTCTTGTGGCCCAGTCCCCCGAACATCATGTCCTGAACCGCCCTATCAGGACGAGGGTCCGACACCCCATGGTAGATCTCACAGCTTTCACTAATGTGTCTACCTCATCTAGGGGAAAACAATGACGCCACCCCCCCACATCTGAGGATGAGGGGAAAGAATCCGATGTATCCGAGTTAACTTCTCTAGATGTAGAGGGATCTGATTGGGAACCTACTAAGGTGTCTTTTTGCTTTATCCCCTGTTTTAGAGATGTAAGGGCACTCTGAACCTCTGATCTAATTACAGCTCTAAGGTCAGAGGCGAAATGCAGGGTTTCTTCGCAGAGTACTTCTTGTATACAAGATTCATAGAGCTTCTTATCCCATGATTCTGGTAAGGCTCTGTTACAAGTGGGGGATTCCCAGTTCTTCCTTTTTTTCCCTAATAAGAGAAAAGAAGCCTATTACAACGGTGAACATTCTCGAAGATCACTCACCAGATGGATTCGGTCACGGGTACCGGTTCGGGAGGTGGAATCGGATCCTGTATAGGATGATCCAAGGATGGTGACTTGCTCCTTGCAGCTGATCTGCTGTGCTGCGTGGAGGGACTACTGGACTGGGTGTCTCAGTCCTTCTGTCTGTGGTGATGCTGCAGCCTGGGCTGCTGGTCACTATCCTCCATTTTGCACAGGATGCTTCCAGCCAGGAGCATTTTCTAATGCCCATTTTTAAATTTCCCGGCGTATGATGTTACTTCCTCCCATCCTGCACCGCGCTTACCCGGGGAGCGCGCACCGAGCATGCGCCGACTCAGGGACCCGGAAGGCGTCTCCTATTTCCGGGACAGCGGCCATATTGGTCCACCTCTGTATATGTCGGCGCTGCACCGCGCATCTGCCATTAGTCCCCGCAAGCCCCAGCCTCCTATCTGTCCCCCCCCCCACCCTGCAGACCCATCGGTCCCAGCTTCGGGAACCGCACACGTGACAGGGGCCTCCCCGCTACCAGGATCTGGACAGGTCGGCCCCAGATCTCCATCTTCATCTGTCAGGTACCGCAATCCTGTAGGTCACCCTTCAGGGACAGGAAACCAACTGGGGGAGGAGGAGGTACCGCCCTTTTATCTGTAGGTTTCCTGTCCCTGAAGGGCGGATCCCTCTCTCCGTGGTGCCGTGATGGGGCATAGAGAAATAGATGGTTAGTGAATTCACTGAAATTTTAGACTTTTACAGTCTGACAAGAAATGGCAAACAGCCCCAACCCCAAAAACAACGGGGATGAGTTGAGCCTAATCTGTGCAAAACGTGCTGTGCCACTTTATCTAGGTGTTCAGCAGCACAATATAGCTGGTATTACCCACCATCTGATGTGTCGGTATATAAGGAAATCTGATAAATGAGCTATGGAGAACAGGAAAGATTAACATACTGCGACCTCTCTCATAATCAGTATGCAAAATAAAAAAAAAATCTTATTACCGTAATTTTTTTAAAGTATGGAATCCCTTTAATTTCTCAAATAAAATCCTCTTAATATAAGAGTATATTAAGCATATTGTAATTGTATATTAAATAGTGTAGCATATAAAAGTGTAACACATATACACTTTAGTTTTACTTGCATTTACATTTCTGGACAGCATGTCTTGAGCCTTACCGTTCCTCTGGGTTCTTTCAATGAGTGGAAGAGTGCTATCATCATATCCTGGAGCTCGCTTTGGGCCTGCAACAGACACCTAATAAAAAGAAGGCAACAGTGGATATAGGCATAGCACAACTCAGCACTTCAAACTGAGAAAAACAGTAAGTGCTCACAAAAAATAATTGGGCATTTTGCAGTTGTAATTGTTAAAAGGGGAAGGGGTGATCTCTATTTTAACCAACGTCACTAGAGATATATATGTGTGGTCTTGCAGTGGCACCTCTGCTCCAGGTGGCTGCTTGCTGTCCTGCCCCAAGTACCACTGTAATACACAATTCATCTGCTATGCTGCAGCCCATCATTCCAAGTACACATTCTGTGTCTGATGAATGGGACCTCCATAGAAATGTCAATCTAGAGTTTGTTTACTGGTACATTTACACCTGTAGATTAATTGCCAAACAAGTGTTCCACTGCTGTAAGCGTTATTAATCTTGTGATGGGATTGTTTATGACAGCAAAAAAAAAAGAAAAAACGTTTTCAGCCATGTAAATAAGGAATTTGCTATCCAATAATGATACGGTATGGTGACAGTGTTTGTACGAGTGATGGTGCTGTTCTCATCCCTGTTCAATGACTTGTGTAGCCCAGCTGGGCTACACAAGAGGGGTTGTGGAGTCAGAGTTGGTATAAAATGGACAGATTCCAACTCCTAAAATATATAACAAATTAACTGCAGTGCAGGATGTGCTGTAAATATTTTCATAAGAATTAGGGAAAGTTATGAAATGTCCTATAAATGTCTGTTCTGTTCCTGATCTCGGCTTTTAGTTGAGATGAGTCTGTGCTGCACTTTATGTACATGAGGAGTTGTGAAGTCGGAGTTGTGGAGTCGGAAGTCAGGGAAAATGAGGCGTCTGAGTCGATGGTTTGGCTTACCGACTCCACAGCCCTGTAAATAAGTGTCGAACAATTGGTGTATAGCAGTGGCGTAACTAGAAATGGCGGGGCCCCACAGCAAAATTTTGAACGGGGCCCCCTCTCCCAAACGGGCGGGGGGGGGGGGGGGTGGGGGTTTGATAATGGGCGGAGCCAATAGCAGTGGGCGGAGCAAATCACAGCAATTCTCTAGGCCCAAAAAATACTCTTCAGTCTCATAACGGCCAGCTTTTTGCCCAAATCAGAGCTGTATTTAAAGCAGACATTATGGAAACACAATATAATATAATGGACTGGTAGCAATGCAGCCCCCTTATGCTACCATTACTAGTAACCATGTCCCGCATAACTATTAATGCAGGCACATTATGCCCCCATAACTAGTAATAAGCCCTCTTATTCTCCCAGTCCCATCAGTAGTAATGTGCCCCTCAAGTAGTAATGCAGCCAAGAATGCAGAGTTATCACTCACACAGTATGTGCCCCCGTTAATCTTCGGTGGTATCTTCAGCTCCACAGTGGAGCACACTCACCACCAGTGTTCACCCTTCTGGGCGCCGCCGACGAGTGACGTCAGCAGCGTGATCACATGACATGATCACGCTGCAGACGTCGCTCTGACCCGGCGGTCAGAGCTTCAATTGTACTGGCGTCTGTATAGACACCAGTGCAATTGATTCCTGGGAGACGGCACGCAGCAGCTTCTCTGCGCCGGCTGTCAGCATGACAGCCAGCACAGGGAACCGCCGACTTTCAGGCCATGGGCGGCGGAACACAGCCGCAGGGGAGACAGCTGCAGCAGGGATGGGCCCCCTGCTAGCCCGGGCCCTATGGCAGCTGCTTCCCCTGCTTCCACGATAGTTCCGCCCCTGGTGTATAGTCAATCGGTGCTCGATTGATGGGATAATAAGTAAAAATAACAATGTTGACTGTCTTAACCCATTATTACATACATTTCTGTCATATGTCATTTTTAGGGCTATTATACTTTTCCTATGATTGTTCCACTCCTTTTTGGCTTACAAATACTGATGTAAAATACTGACCAAATACTGAATGTGTGAATGTGGCCTAACTGCCAATACCAGAAGTTTCTCCAATTACTGCAGTTTATCTGTTTACATTCAGCTTTCAATGTTATTTAAATGTTGTTGTCAGAGATTACCGCAGGAAGCTGATTGATTGCAATGACAGGTGGTGTCATACTGGCATCTTATTTCTTCTGTTAATGGGGTTGTGCACCTTTCGGGACAATTATTTTTTTCTTACTTAAATGCATGCAATTGGGGCTAAAATATAATTTTTGCAGCGGGGTTTCATTACAAATTTGCCACTGTCTATTGCTGGCTGCAGAATAAGATAACGGAGTTGACCACATTATCTTTATTTTCCCAGATGTGTTGGGGACATAATTTTGTTGCACTTACTATTATATACAGTGGGTGAAGTAAGAATTGAACAGCACGTCACCAATTTTCTAAGTAAATCTAAAGCTGCTATTGACATTAAATTCTCACCAGATGTCGGTAACAATCCATCCAATCCACAGAGGCAAAGAAATCAAACCGTAGATGTCCATAAATTAATTAGACCTGGAATCAGCAGATACTTCTGTAGCTCTCCACAGGTCTTTGTCTCTGACAACACTTCTGATAATGCTTTTCATTCCTCCGTCTGAAGTCATGCGGAGAGCACCTGGCGGGTTTAAGGTGAAATGATGTTCTTTCTACTTCTGGATTATGGCTTAAAAACAGTGCTCAATGGAATTTTTAGTAGTTTAGAAATTCTTCTGTAATCAATGCCATCAGTATGTTTTGAAACAAAAAGGTTGCAAGGGTATTAAGGCAGCTTAATGGTTTTACCCATTATGAGGCGTTTGTGTGGCACCTTGATAATGAGACACTTTTTTATAGGCCATTAGTTGAACCAGATGATATTTTTTACTAAGTGGGAGGATTGCTTTCTAATTGCCGATTGATTTCCACTGGCGTCATGAGTTTCCATGGCTTTTTGCACCTTTCGTCATGTGTTCCAATAGTTTTTCCCTGTATCATTTCTCATAATTACACATAACTAAAAATTTATGGACATCAGGGTTTGATTTCTTTGCCTGTGTGGACTGGATGGGTGTTTCTAATGACTGGTGAGAATATCATGTCAATAGCACCTTTAGAAATAGATTTACTTAGAAAACTGGTGACATGTTCAATACTTATTTGACACGTTGCATGTAGGACAGGTTCTGTTCTTGTTAGTGCATCTTTCCTCATAGAATGCACAATTCTCCAGCCTATACAATGGCTGCTAGTGTCAGAACATGTAACCAGACCTGTCCATAATTCTTATCCAATAAAAAAAAAAAAAGTTTTCCCGTGAGGTTTTCAATTGGACTGATTGACTGGTTTGGTCACATGCTCCTCAACCAGCACCTACTATATGGACTGTAGCGCTGAGCAGTATGTGAGGAAAGCTGCACTAACGAGAGCAGGAGGACTTGTCATAACTGCCACAAAATCAGGTCAACAACACATCTACACTATATAGCACAAGTATTCAGAAGATTGCAGGTTCATGTTATGGGAACTAAAAAATAAAGCAAAAATGAAACTTTTTTTTAAATAAAATTTGAATAACCATTTCTTCTTTCAAAAATATAAGAAAAAAAAAAAGGAGAAAATATTTTGCATGGCTATGGTTTGAAAAAGTCTAATCTAGCAAAATACAAAATGTATTGAAGCTATTTTTTAAACAGAAGGGGGACTCAAATTTAAATTTAAATTTTTATTTAGTCCCCTTAGGATAGAGCTGTGTTACCTCCAGCTCAGGGGCATTTGTACTTTGGGACATCACCAGCCCTGGGGCAGATTCCCAGGAACCATAGTGCTTGGGCCACCAACCCTTAAATTCTTCTTTCAGGTGCGAGTTCGCACACGCAGCGTTTACTACCTAACGCTGTGGTGCAAGCAACGCTGGATTAGGTGTTTACGCTGGCCAGTGCTAGCATCAAGACATTATTTGCAGATGAAGTGACTCCCGTCATGAAGGCAGTAGTCTCACTGCGTGCTAAATAAGTAGTTCTTGGCATGTATGTTACACACGAGGCGCACTGCACATGATCAGAAATGCAGAATACTTACGATCATGTGCAGTGCACTTAACTGAAGCCGGCAAGCAGGGACTGTTAGGCAAGGAACTTGTATATGCAGACACAAATGCTGGTGGTTCTGGGGGTACGGGGGACCTGACAGGTTCCCTACTGATTTTCGGCTTTGCCCTCAGCTGGGCAAAGCATAATGCGCATATGAGAGGTCACATTTCAATGAGCACGTGCAAAATCTGTACGCGATCCTCACAGCGAAGAATGCGTACAGCAAGCTGAGGAGGGGTGGAGTGGCGGAACAGAGGCAACGTCCATCGGACCGGACAGATTAATATACAGCGCGGGACAAATGAAGGTTTTTATGGGTGATACATGGGGAGTCAGGGGGGTTTCAGAACTAGTTGTGGAACGCATAGCTGACACTCAAATGATATTTTTAGCTGGTAGGCCAAAAATACGGATTTTTGTGTTACTCATCGTAAAATCCTTTTCTCCGAGACGCTCATTGGGGGACACAAGACTGTGGGTGTATGCTACTGCCGCTAGGAGGCTGACACTAAGTAAACATAAAAAAAGGTTAGCTCCTCCTCCGCCGTATACACCTCAGCACTGGCCGCAGGCAAACCCAGTTTAGTGCAAAAAGCAGTAGGAGGCTAAAAAATAAATTAGTGTTAACACAGGTACAATATATCCAGAAGTAAATCTACTGACAGAACCAAAAAATAGAATTAACTCAAAAAACGAAGCCATCCGGCTATTAGGGAGGGTGCTGTGTCCCCAATGAGCGTCTCGGAGAAAAGGATTTTACGGTGAGTAACACAAAAATCCGTATTTCTCCTTCGTCTCATTGGGGGACACAAGACTGTGGGACGTCCCAAAGCAGTCCCTTGGGTGGGAAACCGACTCCACAGTGTAATTTATAACCAAGCATTGCTTATAGGTGCGCTACCGCGCCCTGAAGAATCCTTCTACCCAGACTTGCATCCGCTGAAGCCTGAGTATGGACATTATAATGTTTGGAAAAGATATGCAGATTGGACCAGGTTGCCGCCTTACAAACCTGTTCCGCCGAAGCCTGATGCCGAAGAGCCCAGGAGGCACCCACTGCTCTGGTGGAGTGAGCCCTGATTCCTGCGGGAACCACCGCGCTTCTGATGCGGTAGGCCTCCTGAATGGTTAACCGTATCCATCTAGCCAAAGTTGACCTAGAGGCAGCGAGTCCCTTCCTGAGTCCCTTCCTGCGACCCTCGGGAAGGATAAACAGTGTGTCCGTCTGCCGAAAGGACGCCGTCCAAGATACATATCTCCTGAGTGCTCTCACCAGATCCAGCGTATGGAGAGCCTTCTCCACCCGGTGCGTCGGAGCTGGGCAAAATGAGGGCAAAACAATGTCCTCATTGATATGAAATGAGGACATGACCTTTGGCAAAAAAGGTGGTGTTGGCCTGAGCACTACCTTATCATGATGAAAAAGTAAGTACGGAGCTCGACAAGATAGTGCTGCCAGCTCCGAAACCCGCCTTATGGATGTTATGGCTACCAAAAACACCACTTTCCAGGAAAGGTATGTCAGGGAAACCTCCTGAAGAGGCTGAAATGGAGATTCCTGCAGAACTCCTAGAACCAGATTGAGATCCCAAACGTCTAAGGGAGCCCTGTAGGGGGGCACTATATGGACAACCCCTTGAATAAAGGTCTTAACCTGTAAATTAGACGCGATTTTTCGCTGAAAAAGAACCGACAAGGCTGATATCTGTTGTCTAAGAGTACTTGGCGCTAGGCCTGAATCTAGGCCAGCTTGGAGAAATGACAGGTTGGGAATTGAAAACTGAAGTGGGGAATAACCATGTTCCCTGCACCATGTAAAAAAGACCTTCCAAGTGCGGTGGTAGATACGAGCCGAGGCGGGTTTTCGGGCGCTAGCCATTGTAGCGGCGACCTTCTTAGAGAATCCAGCCCTGGTCAGGATCCAAGATTCAACGGCCAGGCCGTCAAACACAGGACCGCTGAGTTCTGGTGGTAAACTGGGCCCTGGGAGAGAAGGTCCGCGCGTTCTGGCAGACGCCAGGGTGCGTCGGCGAGCAACTGTACCAGCTCTGCGTACCATGAGCGACGCGGCCAATCCGGAGCGATATTGCTGGGACCCCTCTAACCTGATCTTTCTGATCACTCTTGGGAGCAGAGCTATCGGTGGAAACAAGTATGGAAGATGAAACTGATTCCACGGTAGAACCAGGGCGTCCACTGCAATTGCCTGCGGATCCCGGTACCGGGAGACGAAGTTGGGCACCTTGGCGTTTATCCTGGAAGCCATCAGGTCCACATCTGGGGTTCCCAGCATAGGCATATCTGCTGAAAGATCTCGGGATGTAGCGACCATTCCCCTGACGCTATACCCTGACGGCTGAGGAAATCCGCTGCCCAGTTCTCCTCGCCCGGAATGTGGACCGCCGATATCACAGAGTGATTTCTTTCTGCCCAGGTCAGAATATGTTTTACCTCGTGCATGGCCGCCCTGCTGCGGGTACCTCCCTGATGATTTATGTATGCCACCGCCGTGGCATTGTCCGATTGTATTCGGACTGGGCGGCCAGCCAGATGATGGTGAAAATGCCTCAGAGCCAGCCGAACAGCTCGAATCTCTAAAATATTGATCGGGAGGGTCGATTCCTGCCGAGACCAAGCTCCCTGGGCTGTGTAGTGACGAAACACTGCTCCCCATCCGAGAAGGCTGGCGTCCGTTGTGACTATCAGCCAGTGGACTGGAGGAAAATATCGCCCCTGTTGAAGAGTGGTGCTTTTTGTCCACCACGCAAGTGTCTGTCTGACCTGCAGGGACAGACGGCACCGAAGATTGAGCGAGTAAGGGCTCCCGTCCCATACTGCCAAGAGTGCATGCTGAAGGGAGCGGAGATGAAACTGGGCAAATGGAATGGCCTCGATTGCTGCCACCATCCTTCCTAGGACCCTCATGCAAAACCGGATGGTGTGAGGAATCGGTTGGCGAAGGATCCGTACATCTTGACGGAGAACTAGGGCCTTGTCCCGAGGAAGGATTATCAACCATTGAGCGGTGTCGAAAATCATCCCTAAAAAGGTGATCTTCCGAGATGGCACAGGAGATGATTTCTTCATATTCACCAGCCACCCCAGGCGAGCAAGGGTGTCTAGCGTAATGCTGACACTTTCCTCGCAGGCTTGAAAAGACGGACCCTTGATGAGGAGATCGTCTAAGTATGGCAAGATGATATCCCCCGGGAGTGCAGAATGGACACAACAGTAGCCATAACCTTTGTGAACACCCTGGGGGCTGTGGCTAGCCCGAAGGGCAAGGCTGCGAACTGAAAGTGAAGGTTGCCGATGGCAAACCGAAGAAACCTCTGATGAGGGGGAAATATGGGGATGTGAAGATAGGCATCCTGGATGTCTATTGACGCTAGAAATTCCCCTTTTTCCATGGCTGCAATGACCGAGCGGAGAGACTCATTCGGAAATGTCGAATTCTGACAAACCGGTTCAGTCGTTTTAGATCCAGAATGGGCCTTACAGTGCCATCCTTCTTGGGTACTATGAACAGGTTGGAATAAACCCTTGACCTCTTTCGACCTCTGGTACAGGAACAATGACCCCGCTGCGCCGAAGAGATTTGACCGCCTTCAATAAGGCGTGAACCCGGGATTCTTCTTTGGGAAGACGCGAGGGGAAAAAACGATTTGAAGGAAGGCTGAAAAACTCTATTTTGTACCCCGAGGAGACGAACTCCCTGACCCACTCGTCGTGAGTAACCGATAGCCAAGTGGGGCGAAACCAGAGTAAGCAGCCGCCTACTCTGGATAAATTGACCGGATTCTGCCTCCAGTCATTTGTCCGAATATCTTTAGGGCCTAGACCCCGTAGATCTTGGCTGTTGAGATCGCATTCTTCCCAAAGGGTTGGTCTTGTAGGAGACCTGACGATCTCTGGCCTGATTAGGTCGACCTGAGCCGCTGGAGCTGGCTGCCGCGGCCCAACCTGGGTTACGAAAGGCCCTAAACCGAGGCTGAAGCTGTCGGCGAAAGGGCTGTTTAATTTTCTGCTGAGGCAGGAAACTGCTTTTCCCTCCTGTCGCATCAGATATGAGCTGATCCAGCTTCTCACCAAATAACCGACCGCTCTGATACGGTAAGGACGTAAGTGATTTTTTTGAGGTTGAGTCCGCTCGCCAAGTTCTCAGCCACAGGATCTCCTGATAGCAATCGCATTAGCTGCAGCTAGTGCTGCGCAATTTGCCGCATCCATGGAAGCATTAATTAAAAAGTCTCCTGCAAGAGCTATCTGATTAGATATCTCAATTACCTCAGAAGGCACCTCTACACCGTGGAGAGCTCTATTTAGAGACTCCGACCAGGATATCATGGCCTTAGCAACCCAAGTTGCTGCAAAAGAAGGAGAGAGAGCAGAACCTGATGCCTCAAACACCGAGCGAGCCAAGCTTTCAATCAGACGATCGGTTGGATCCTTGATCGAGGAACCGTTGGAAGGGAGAGGAGCGTCTTAGACGCCAAACGCGACACAGGAGGGTCGACCACAGGAGATTCCGCCCACTTCTTAAGAAGTTCAGGAGAAAAAGGATATCTGGTATTGAGAGCCCATTGTCCTGCGAAACGCTTGTCCGGCTTTTCCCGGTGGCGCTGCACTAGTTCCTCAAACTCAGGATGAGCTCCAAAAACCTTATGAGTTTGTCTGGCTTTTTGAAGGACACCTTATGACCAGAGTCCAAGGTGGATTCATCGTCTACTCCCAGGGATTGATTGACAGCTTCAATTAGACTTCAATTGTCTCCTGACAATTCGGGGCCTCTAGATTGAGGGACCCTTCAGAATCGGAATCTGAACATTGATCACTCGCCTCCAAAGGTGAGGGAGAGCGGAGAAACGGAACTGATAGATGACGAGGCCCTAGACGGCATAGGCGACGCAGTGTGGGTTCGCTTCCCCTGCGTCTGCCTGGTGAGAGCGCGGCCCCTGCAGGCCGGAGGTTCCTGAGACATGGCCAAGACTGGTGAACCACTGTCCCTGTTCCTATCGGAGCTTGAAGGGACTCGATTGCTCTTGTTAATGACGCCACAGATTGAGGACAGAGACAGGGCCCTTTCCCGGGGGGACCTGACGCACTGGGTCAGCTATAGGTGAGGGCTCCTGAGCACGTTCGGAGTCACAAGTTCGCAGACCCGTTTAAACCCTGGGCATGCGGAAAAGGGGAACCTACAGGCAATGCATGCGGTATACAGCACCGTGTGAGTCTTTAGCCCTTCTGGACATACTGGATCTGTCACAGAGTCTTTCCTGCCGCAATGATTTAGATGTGGCGGTGCGGAGGGCGGTGGAGCGGAGCGCAGCGAAGCGGAGCAACAGGCTAGAGGTAGTAGCACTTACCCCAGTCCTGTATCCCCAGACGTCTTAACAGTGTGTAGTTGTACAAAAAGAGACGACAGAGGCTTCAGACTTTCAAAAAAGGCGCTCCCCTTTCAGGGAGGCGCGCCTAAAAATAGCAAGCCTCAGGGGGAGGGGTCAGAGGCGCGGCCTAGCGCCGGCCGAAGCCGGGGGACACAATTTTTGGCGGTGGCCGCCGAGGGTCGGGGCCCGCCGGAAGTTGTCACTGCCGGAGGCGGAGCTTGGGGACCGCGGCCTCCCATCCGGCCTAAGGGCGCTAGGTTTATGGCCGCGGCCTGATCTCCGGCCGAAGCCGGGGACTAAATTTCCACCTGAGGCCTAGCGCCGGCTGAAGCCGGGGGCTAAATTTTCGGCGGTGGCCCCGTCAGGAAACAGGGGGGCGGGCCGCCGGAAGATGATGCACCCTAGGGGGCGGGGCTCAAGCCGGGGACTGCCTGTTCCTGGCTGAAGCCAGCTGAATCCATTTCTCGGGACGCCGGCTCTCAGCTTCCACGCACGACCGTATTTCAGGAATCGAACTTTAAAGGTGGGTTTATTCTTCCGGCCCCCCTCCATGTCTTTCGGCCCCGATGCAAAGGATTCCTTTAGAGGGGGGCTTGCAGAAAAAAAAGAGGACGGTGCAGGCACCCTAACTCCATCATCCCTTCAGGGGATGAGAAGAGGGACCGTCCGCCTCCATTGCAGCACCGCAGTCTAGCATTGGTGGTGCAGGGGGGGCCGCACGGACTATCTCCTGCTCTGTACAGCCTAGGGTTTCATTACTCTAGGGTGGTCAGGGCTGAGTCCGGCATTCGTGTCCCACGTTGCGGGAAAAGGATACGTGGAGGCGACACTCCACGTGCTCGCCCGTTGATGGTTTGGGAGATCGGACCCCTTCAAAAGGATCCGTCGTCCCTATCTCAACTTCGTGGGAAAGAGAAAAAAAAAAAAATGGTCTGGAAGAAAAGACGTGTGCCTCCATGAGACACTAAGCATAAACTGGGTTTGCTGCGGCCAGTGCTGAGGTGTATACGGCGGAGGAGGAGCTAACCTTTTTTATGTTTACTTAGTGTCAGCCTCCTAGCGGCAGTAGCATACACCCACAGTCTTGTGTCCCCCAATGAGACGAAGGAGAAAAGTGGTGACAGGCTCCCTTTAAATGTTTGACCAAATATAGCAGTGAGATCTTAAGTTGATAATTTTGTACAGCCTGCAAATGATTGTATAAATAGTCAAATGACCCTTGGCAGAAAAAATAGGTTCCCCACCACTGCCCTAGGAGATCACTTACCATTTACCAGCAGCCATAGAGCTAATCTGCAGATTTTCATGGCAGGTTCCCTTTATGAAATGTGTGTCCCATTATTAATGAATAGTAATCAGGTTGGCCGTCTAATGACGCCAACTAATGCATCAGTGACCAAATATGTGTGGAATAGTATTTAGCTACAGATCAGCAATAGGCTATAGATAATACCGCTGTTTTTTTTTTTTTTTTCATGACAGGTTCCCTTAAAGGCAAATAGCCAGTTTTACTGTTTATCATTACCTGAAAATCACTCTTCTTCCAACCTTCCTTTTTAGAGGCCTCCGAAGCTCCTTATAACCCCAAACAGTTTGAAGGCAGAGACCAGCAGCACGAAATCTCTCTGTCAGAGTGTGCACTGCAAACAGTGAAAAGTCAAAGTTAAAGGTGCATTCTCATAATCTGAAGTTACCCCATCAATAGGAATGGGGTCCTGAATCTAAAGTACAAGGCTCTACAGATCCCAGCCAGCTGGGGCCTACGTTCCATTCATTTACTATATGACAGCTAGAAATGGCAGACAACAGTAATAGGTTTCTCCGGCAGCTCTATGGAAAACTAATTGTCAGTTTAGTTTGGTTACAGAAAAGCTGAAACTATTATGGTACAGTTGTGTTTTCAATAGAGAGACACAAACATCTTTTTTTTGCATAATTTGGCAATAAAAAAGTGCTGTTTAGAAGCTGCAATAAGTAGAAAAAAAAAGCAACTTGGAGTTCTGAAATGTGGACCAGTAGGCCAAGGATGAAATGAAAAGAAATCCATGTATCAGCCATTAGACAAGCAGAAATGGTAAGCCACAGAGATTGATAAGCCTGAAGAGGTGTAAATTCAGATGGTGTGGAAAACATTGGCTAGATTGGGGAAAGGAACCCCAGGGGGGAAAATCTAAGGGATATACCGTACGTTAATTTGGAGGGGACAAACACCTATGTAGAACAAAAAGGAAAAGTCCTCCAGACATGGATTGTACAGTAAAGGGTATGCCACCCCTAAACGAGATCGCAAACGAGATCGCAAACGGGATCACTAAAACGTCACTATTTTGCGATCTCATTAGCGACTTAGCTGTGTGTGGCATGTAGCAACTATGTGGCCCCTGCTGTGATCTCGTTGATCGTTCACTAGAGTTCTGGACCGTTTTTTGATCGTTGGCGTCCCGCTGGTGAGCCTATATCGCTGTTTTGGCACCTTTTGCGAACGACCTCGTTTGTGATGCTATGGGTTTAGCGTCACGGAGTGGATCGCAATATCTGTAAGTTCCCCTTTTGCGTCACAGAGAGGATCGCAGCAGTTGCAAAGCAGGCTAGCAGGACGCAGAAAGCAGGAGCGATGCTGGAAATTTAGAATCAGAAGCGCTCAGTAATGCTAATGACATCTTAACGACCGCCAAAGTCGTTAAAGAGATCGCTGAATGCTGATGAGTCGTTTATGAGATCTCCTGTTTGGCAGCTACTAGCGACCTAAAAGAGATCTCACAAACGATCTCATTAGCATTGCGTCGTTTTTTGAGATCGCTAACGAGATCACTAAGTGTGGCAGTACCTTAGTAAAGAATTTTTTTAGAACATACAATTTAAAAAATTTCATTTAAAACAAAACGATTGGAGAAGAAAACAGACGATACAGAAAATGGAAGAAGCAAACAATGGACAATGGTTGGATTGTGTCCTGGAAATTAACAGTATATTGCATCCAAGATTGTACAAACATTGTAATCTGCACAGTAAACTAATTGCAACAGACCAATATATAGGATAGAAAGTGATAATATTCTAAGTAGATAAAGGTAGATTGCAGGACTCATAGGGAACCCAAGAGATTAAATGAAGAATAGCATACCAGTCCGGGTGAAGATTAATCATTGTCTTTATTTTGCCAAATGCGACGTTTCGACCACCACAGGTCTTTTTCAAGCATACTAAACAACAAACATGGCAGCCTTATATAGGTAGTGGATAGCCATCCACCAATCAATGACGAGGAGCTCAAGTTTTGTATATACATGATTATAAGATGCCCTTGTGGGTTAGTATATATTGGTGAGACGGCTATGGGAATTAGGGCCCGGATCAGTAAGCATAAACGTACTATTAGAACGAAACTGATTGAGTTACCGATTCCGAAACATTTTTGTGAGAATAAACACTCTGTGAGCCAATTAAGGTTTAGGGTAATCGATGATGTTCCAGTCCAGAGGAGGGGGGCGGAGGGGGGAGATAGAATTAAATTTCTTAAACAGAAGGAACTTAAAATGGATTTCCAAAATTGAATTCATTACAACCTAAGGGTATGAATATTGATTATAATTGGGTATTTGTGTCAATTGAAAAGCCTGATGTCATCTGGATTAAGTATTAGTCTTTATAGAATTTTTTCATGTGGATATTTTCTTTGTTTTTAATTTTTAGGATATTTATTTTTTTTTTTTTTTGTTTATTTTTTGTTTATGTTTCAGTTGGATATCCTTGGACGACCATGGGATGTGGGGATCGTGTCCCAAATTATTTCAAATATAGCCCTTCCCCCCGCCCGTTGATTTTCTTTAATGTAAATTACATATGCTTGATTGATATGTTCTATGTGTATATATTCCTGATGTCGTTATTATTGCATTAATGAAGAAATTTTCTTCTATGATGTGTGGTGTGGGAAATCATGGTTATGCGCCACACATTCAATATTACGCCCGACAAGATGTATTGGTTGTGAGAGTGCGCTCGCGACCCCGTGCGTGATGATCACGCGCTTGTGTGCGCAACACTTTAATGTAAGGCTTTTTTTATTGTACGATATACATGAGATATGTGCATTAGTTATATATACAACTTATAATTGCATTGATTTGTTAAATCCTTATTATTTATATATTTTTTGGCAATCTGCCTTTTTACATACGTTGTGCCCCTCTCCTGTGAGTGTAAACATCGGTGACTAGTTACGTGATGCTAAGGAAAAGTGGTACATGACGCGATATTTGAACAGTAAAGAATCCCGAGTCCATTAAGTGTGTTTTTTATCCACGGAGGGGGTCACTCACAATTTTCCTAAGAACACTGCATTTAATACAGAATCGTATCTAAACCCCGTTGAAGAGTAACGTCTCCCAACCATTCCAAGCATGATGGAGAAAAAAGTCACAAGGCAAAAAAGCGATAACCAAGTGGGGTTGGGGGAACAAAACATTGAGATTTTTTAGATCCACGACAAGAAGCTCACTCATACAAAACCAATTGAGATAAACAAGAACGGGAAAATTGTGACAAACTGGAAGCATTGGTTAGACAAGAATGGGATTGTCATTAGGTGGATTTT
>JARQOD010000003.1:278986593-279068479 GCA_033576555.1 Oophaga sylvatica | reverse complement strand
CCACCCTTTAAGCTAAAGACAGCAAACCTTGCTTGGAAACCGCGTCCCCGGTCCACTGTCTAAGCCACAGTGCTCTTCTGACTGTGACCGCCGAGGATTGCGCCCT
The DNA here is from genome assembly GCA_033576555.1 of Oophaga sylvatica. NCBI lineage: Eukaryota > Metazoa > Chordata > Amphibia > Anura > Dendrobatidae > Oophaga > Oophaga sylvatica. The sequence continues at coordinate 279,068,373 of JARQOD010000003.1, read as the reverse complement.
GGACAACAGTGACGCAGTATCCAGACCTGCATCATAGCTATATTTGGCTGCAATCTCCAACAATTCGAGAAGCCCTTCTACCTCGGATAACGGAGATCTATTTTGCAACGCCGTCCGTATACGGACCAACCAGCTCAGGGAAGCTTTGCAAGCACACATGGATCCTAGCACCGCTCTGAATCCATGACCCGCGGCCTCGTAGGTGGATTTCGCTGCCATCTCCATTTTTCTGTCTAGCTGGTCCTGCAGACTCGCCTTCCCTTTAACAGGGAGCAACGAGGATTTACTAAGCTGTGATAAAGGAACATCCACTTCAGGAGAAGGAATCCAATTATCAATCAACTCCGTAGAACACGGATATAGTGCCTCAAAGAAACGTGTCCCTTGAAAACGTTTATCTGGACACAGGCGTTCCTCCTCCACTGCTCCATTAAGCTCAACCAGAGTTGGCAATGTCGATCGCGACTTACGGCCTGGTACATTCGGGCCGACTTACCAGGACGTCTAGTTACCTCCTCCGGTAACTGTAACGCCTCCCTCATGGCTTCAATGAAAGCCTCTGTTTGGCCCACGAGAGAGGCAGAATGCCCCTGCCGATCTTCCTTATCCGAATCGGATAACTCCCCATCCGAGTCTGAAGGGGAACCCTGTCCGCATCTGACCTCTGATTCGCTACGCGGAAAGGATGGAACCGGTCTGTGTCGCTTCCTGTCATGAGAGGATCTAGCTGACACCCAATGACTTAAAAGGTCAGACAGGCCATCAATAGAACGAGCGATGGCATCCAATTTGGCATCGCTGTAACCTCCGGCACTTGACGTCGTCGAGGTCTGCGTATCAGATACGCGCGACTGATCCTGAAGCGGATCTGAGCGACGGTCCGCACCTTCTGGACCCTGATCCGACATGCCCTCACACAGTATATGGCAGGTAAAAACCTGTCAGTAATTTAGGAAAAAGTGTGGTTTCTTAAGTGGACGAAACAAACACGCTGAAGGGTTAAAGCTCTTAAAGTAGAGAACTACCCCAGCTGTCTTTAAAATATCAGCAGACTATGTTAGCAGTATAATTAACCCTTTATGTTCTGATCCATACCGGAATAGAACCTACGGCGGGTATTGCTGGATTCTTGCTGAACGGGTTAACCCTTCAATAGGGGTTAATGTCGCAGGCTCCCCACAACTCCCTTATTAAAATAAAAGGGAGTGTGCGAGTCCCAGGCGAAACAAGGTCTCTATATGAGACCGCAGCTGCAGGATAGCGCTATCTGCCACTTGTCATACAGATAGGTCCTGCGCTGTGGGGGTGATAACTTTCACTCACCCAGCTGGCCGCGGTGATGTATATATATATCGGGAGGAGCGGAGCATGAGGAGCCCGGTGTAATGGCCGCCGCGCTGAGAGAAGCCGGAAGAGAAGCACATAATCGCGCGCTTCTGCACCAGAAGACCGGGAAGCGTGAAGCCACGCCCCCCGCCGGCTTCAAAAAAGAGCGCGAACTCCCTCGCTCTCTGCTCTCCTCTGTCCTGCAGGCATCTGCCTACGGACAAAAATACAGTCACCAAAACATGTCATTACATGTAACAGCGGCTGCCGCAGCAGCCGCTGAAAGCACTCACATACATAATGCGGAGTACTCACCAGCCGAGCGCCACAGGGACCCCCAGGGGTTTGTGGCGCTGTGCCCATCGCTTCCCCCAGGGCGGGGAACGCAGTGACCCCCGATGTGCGGTTTGCGTCCCCGCCAGGGAAGCCATCCTCATCCCCCAGGGCCGGCATGATTCTGCAGGGACCACCATACAGGGTAAATACAGATCCGCCAAGGGAGAGGTGGGAGTCCAGCAGCGCTGAGACCCCTGAGACCTCTAGACCACTTCTGGTGATCCAAGTCTCTTGTCCGATTTAAAATAACAAAATCTTCTGAGGAGCTGCTTCCAGCAGCGACTATCCTCTGAGACCTCAAATTTTAGACTGGAGAGCTGAGTAGGAGGAGCCCGAGCTGGAGGGGCCGGTCAACACTCTTTTTAATCTGAGGTGTCTATCTCATCTGGGCTCCGCCTACCCACTAGTAATGACTAGTGTGTGTCTCCCTTCCTTCGTCTGCTGCTGAAATATAAAACTTTGTAAATGGAAAAAATAAAAATGGTAAATATCGCCATTTGACAACTAATATTCCATTGATTGAGCTGTATGAAGATTTGCTTTTGTTTTTTTAGATTTTTTCGGGGGAGGAGACTACCTGAAAAACGTTAATTCTGGCATTTTGATATTATTCTTTACAACATCTACTGTAATTATTTAATTATTTGAAAGATTGAACTTTAAACCCCTTTACCACCTTAAGACATAGTTGAATCTAAGGTAGCCTGCCCTCGTTTTTTTGCGAGCATGCAACTTTCAGACACAAGTCAGCTGATTTTATCAGCTGACATGTGCCACTAAACAGCCTTGGTGGAATTGTGATCCACCCGCGGCTGTTAACATGTTAAATGCCGGTCAGTCTCTAACAGCGGTATTTAACACAATGGTACTGGAAGCGATGGGTTGGCATGACAACCTGGAGTCTGCAGCAGATCCCTGTGGTTGTCATTGCTGGATTGCTGCGGACGGCGCTCAAAGCAAGTGAGCATTTCTACAGCCCTGTTCTGTGTAGCACAAGCGATCGGATGATCACAGCTTCTATTGAAACTATTGAAGGAACTAAAATGTAAAAAAAATTTTTTTTTTAATCCCTTTACCCCCGAGGGTTGTTTGCACGTTAATGACCAGGCCAATTTTTACAATTCTGACCACTGTCTCTTTATGAGGTTACAACTCTGGAACGCTTCAACGGATCTTCGCGATTTTGAGACTGTTTTCTCGTGACATATTGTACTTCATGATAGTGGTAAAATTTATTCGATATAACTTGCGTTTATGAAAAAAATGGAAATATGGCGAAAATTTTGAAAATTTTGCAATTTTCAAACTTTGAATTTTTATTCCCTTAAAACAGAGAAATAGGTCACACAAAGTAGTTACTAAATAACATTTCCTACATGTCTACTTTACATAAGCACAATTTTGAAACCAAATTTCTTTTTGTTACGAAGTTATAAGGGTTAAAAGTTGACCAGCGATTTCTCATTTTTACAACAAATTGTACAAAACCATTTTTTTAGGGACCACCTCACATTTGAAGTCACTTTGAGGGGTCTATATGGCAGAAAATACCCAAAAGTGACACCATTCTAAAAACTGCACCCCTCAAGGTACTCAAAACCACATTCAAGAAGTTTATTAACCCTTCAGGTACTTCACAGGAGCTGAAGCAACTTGGAAGGAAAAAATGAACATTTAACTTTTTAGTCACAAAAATGATCTTTTACAAACAATTTTTTTTATTTTAACAAGGGTAAAAGGAGAAAATGGACAGAAAAAGTTGTGCAATTTCTCCTGAGTACGCCGATACACCATATGTGGGGGAAACCACTGTCTGGGCGCACAGCCGGGCTCGGAAGGGAAGGAGCGCTGTTTTTCAAACCAAAATTGGCTGGAATTGAGATTGTACGCCATGTCGCGTTTGAATAGCCCCTGATGTGCCTAACCTGTGGAAACCCCCTACAAGTGACCCCATTTTGGAAACTAGACCTCCTAAGGAACTTACCCTATATACTCGAGTATAAGCCGAGATTTTCAGCCCATTTTTTAGGGCTGAAAGTGCCCTCTCGGCTTACACTCGAGTCATATACCAGGGGGTCGGCGCCTGTCCTATATACTCACCCCCTCCTGGCACGGTCTCTGCAGCCCCTGCGTCTCCCACGGTCTCGGCGCCTGTGTTTAGCCATCAGTGGTACCGCTCATTAAAGTCATGAATATGCACATATTCATGACTTTAATGAGCGGTACCACATGACCGCTGAAGGAATGAAGAGCTGTGGCGCCGGTGACAATGGGAGACGCAGGGGCTGCAGAGACGCGCCAGGAGGGGGCGAGTATGACAGGGAGAACGGGGGGAGCCATGCTATATTCACCGCTGCGCACTGCTCTGTCCTCGCGTCCCCTGGCTGTGACGTTCAGGTCTGCCTGAACATTGACAACCAGAGGACCGACCCAGAAGACACAGCGGCGCGCGGCGGTGGAACGGGGACAGGTGAATATCGCAGGTGCCGGGGGCCTGAGCCAGCGGTGACACCGGCACCTGTCACCCATAGCGCGCCGGTGTCCTCGCCTGCTCAGGACACCGGCACCTGGTCCCCAGCGACGAAAGGTGAGTGTGTCATTTTTTTTTTAATTTTATTCGCAGTAGCATATGGGGGCATATTCTATGGATCATCTTATGGGGCCATAACATTTATGGAGCAGCATATGGAGGCATATTCTTTGGGGCCATAACATTTATGGAGCAGCATATGGGGGCATATTTTATGGGGCCATAACCTATATGGGGGCATATTCAATGGGCATCTCATGGGGCCATAACCTTTATGGAGCAGCATATGGGGCATATTATTCTATGGAGCATCTTATGGGGCCATTATTAACCTTTGTGCAGCATTATATGGGGCGTATTTTGTACGGAGGACCTTATGGGGCCATTATGAACTGTATGGAGCAATATATGGGGCTCCTGATTAAATATGGATATTCAAAAATATTTAACCTACTGATTCTCAATTAATTTTGCTTTTATTGGCATCTATTTTTATTTTTGAAATTTACCAGTAGCTGCTGCAGTTCCCACCCTAGGCTTATACTCAAGTCAATAAGTTTTCCCAATTTTTGTGGCAAAATTAGGGGGGGTGGGGGGGTCGGCTTATGCTCGAGTATATACGGTATCTAGATCTGTGGTGAGCACTTTGAATCCCCAAGTGCTTCACACAAGTTTATAATGCCCGGGCATGAAAATAAAAAATCCTATTTTTTCCCCACAAAAATGATCTTTTAGTCACCAATTTTTTATTTTCCCAAGGGTAAGGGGAGAAATTGGCCCCCAAAAGTTGTTGTGCAATTTGTCCTGAGTACACTGATACCCTATATGTGGGAGAAAACTACTGTGTGGGCACACGTCGGGGCTCGGAATAGAAGTAGTGACGTTTAGTAAAGTAGACTTTGATGGAATGGTCTGCGGGTGTCATGTCGCGTTTGGAGAGCCCCTGATGTGCCTAAACAGTGGAAACCCCCCAATTCTAACTCCAACCCTAACCCCAACACACCCTAACCCTAATCCCAACACTAATCATAACCCTAACCACAAACCTAACCCTAACACACCCGTAACCCTAGTCCCAACACTAACCCCAGCTTTAACCCAAACCCTAATGGGAAAATGGAAATAAACACATTTTTTTAATTTTATTATTTTTCCCTCACTAAGGGGGTGATAAAGGGGGGTTTGATTTACTATTTATAGCGGGTTTTTATGTTTGGCAGCTGTCATGCTAAAAGACGCTTTTTATTGCAAAAAATAGTTTTTGCACCATCACATTTTGAGAGCTATAAATTTTTCTTATTTTGGCCCACAGAGTCATGTGAGGTCTTATTTTTTGCGGGACGAGTTGACGTTTTTATTGGTACCATTTTTGGACACACGACATTTTTTGATCACTTTTTATTACGATTTTTGGGAGGCAAAATGAACAAAAGCCAGCAATTCATGAATTTCTTTTGGGGGGGAGGGCGGGGCGCGTTTATACCGTTCCACGTGTGGTAAAATTGATAATGCAGTTTTATTCTTTGGGTCAGTACGATTACAGCAATACCTCATTTGTATCATTTTTTTATGTTTTGAAAACAATTGTATATAAAAAATTATTATTTTTGCATCGCTTTATTCTGCGAGCTATAACTTTTTTATTGTTTCGCTGATGATGCTGTATGGCGGCTCGTTTTTTGCGGGACAAGATGACGCTTTCAGCGGTATCATGTTTATTTATATCTGTCTTTTTGATCGCGTGTTATTTATTTATTTTTTTTTTTTTTTACACGTTTTTATTTTTTTGACTTTTTAAATTTGTCCCAGGGTGGGACATCACTGTATTATATCAGATCGCTGGTCTGACAGTGTGCACAGCACTCTGTCACACCAGCGATCTCACTGGCACTGCTGCAGGCTTTCTCAGCGTCTGCTCTCAGCAGGCATTGAGGAAGCCTCCTCCCTGAAGGACCCGGAAGGACCCCGCAGACATTTTGGATCCGGGGTCCTGCAGGGAGGAGGGTCCCTCGGAACAGCGAGATACATCGCGCTGTTCTGAGGATCTCAGGGAAGCACACAAGGAGCCCCCTCCCTGCGCGATGCTTCCCTATACCGCTGGAACACTGCTATCATGTTTGATCGCAGTGTGCCAGGGGTTAATGTGCTGGGAGCGGTCCGTGACCACTCCGGGCACATAGTGCCGGGTGTCAGCTGTGATAATCAGCTAACACCCGGCCGCGATCAGCTGCGTTCCCCCCCCGATCGCATATGACGTACTATTCCGTCCTTGGGAATTAGGTCCAGGGTCACATGGACGGAATAGTACGTCAGATGGGATAAAGGGGTTAGTATAATATATATCCACCCCCCCTCAACATTGCATTAAAAAAATAACGTGCGTTCAAAAGATAGTATCTACACAAAAATGGTAATCAATAAAAAAAATCAGCTTGGCTTGCAAAAAATAAGACCTCGCCCAACCCCAGATCACACAAATGGTGGCTTTTTTTTTTTTTTTTTTAAGAAACTTTGCATTTAGTTTCACCACGTAAATCAGGGGTGGGAACCTCAGGCCCCCGGGCCATTTACGGCTCTCTACCTTTTATGATGCCCCCGGGCAGATTCTCAGAGGCTGCTTTCTTAGGTAGAGAGCTGTATTTTGATTGCCACTAGCTCATTAATTTCTTCTTGCTATGTTAACACACACGCAAAGTGTTCACTACTTTTTTTTGCAATTTCACCACACTCTGAATTTTTTTTCTCCCGTTTTCCAGTACACTACATGGCAAAACAAATGCTGCCGTTCAAAAGTACAACTCGTCCTGCAAAAAACAAGCCCTCACATGGCTATACTGCCGAAAAATTAAATAAGTTATGGCTCTGGGAAGAAGGGGAGTAAAAACGGAAACTCAAAAACCCAAGGTGGTGAAGGGGGTTAAAGTGGTTTCCTGGTACTTAAATACTGATGGCACAAGTTTAGAATAGGACATTATTAGAATAGTGGGGGTGCGACACCTAGAACCTCCGCTGATCAGTTACTCTCTCTGTTGGCAGTGGCTGGATGTGCTCCGTTGCTGAGCGAAACTCAGTCAAATAGTGGTAGATCTGCTTAGTACCCCGATACCTTCAGTTGCAATACAGTTGACTGAGCCATGCAGTACTGCTCCACAACCAAGCACATGTAAATGCCACTGCATTGGTGGTGCCAGGTGGCACATCCCACCGATCTGGTATTGATGACCATCAATATTAAAGTAACGGACAAAATGGCTTTCAAGGACATGGATATTTTTAAATTATACACCGTATTTTTCGGACTATAAGACGCACCTGACCATAAGACGCACCCCAAATTTTCAGAAGGAAAATAGGGGAAAAAAAAATAAAGTGTCAAATGGGGGTCCGTCTTACAGTCTGAATTCAGCTTACCAGTGAAGGGATCGGCACAGGTGGATGATTGGTCACAGGGGTCATTTGGTCGAACAGGCTGGTGCGGCGGCAGGGGGCTCTGTGCTCCGCGGCAGGGGGGCTCTGTGCTCCGCGGCAGGGGGGCTCTGTGCTCCGCAGCAGGGGGCTCTGTGCTCTGGGGCAGGGGACTCTGAACGCAGGGGCATTGTGCTCCAGGGCAGGGGCTTTGTGCTCCTGGGTAGTGGCAGCGGCTCTCTGTGCTGTGTGGGGGGGCACCGCCAGCATTTCGTCAAAGCCCGGAGGCCCCCGCTCCTTTGTTAATGCCATGCTGCGGTGGCCTCCGGGAACATGGCCGCCGGGCCAACGCATGCTCAGATGCAGATCTGGGCAACGAGATCTTGTCCAGAGATCTGCATCTGAGCATGCGTTGGCCCGGCGGCCATGTTCCCCGGAGGCCACCGCAGCATGGCATTAAAGGAGGAGCGGGGGCCTCCGGGCTTTGACTAAATGCCGGCGGAGCCCCCCACACAGCACAGAGAGCCGCTGCCACTGCCCCAGAGCACAAAGCCCGCCACCACCACACTACAGAGCCCCGCCGCCGCTGCCACCAACAGGATTTGTAAGTGTATTGCAACCATAAGAAGCACCCCCGTTTTCCCCAAAAATTTTTTGGGGAAAAAGTACGTCTTATGGTACGAAAAATACGGTATTTATTTCCTCTCCAGGGAAATTGAACCTGCAATAAATTTGTATTGCAGTATGTGAAAAAAAAAAAAAAATTGTTCACTTATGAAGCCCAGCCACAGTAACAAGACCGCAACGAATGGGTCCTTTAACCCCTTTCTGACCTTTGACGTACTATCCGTCCATGTGACCTGGGCCTTATTGACCCTGGACAGGATAGTAAGTCATATGCGATCGGCCACTCTCACAGTGGGAGCGCGGCCGAATGTTTGCTGATTCTCACAGCTGACAACTGGCACTAAGTGCCAGGAGGGGTCATAGACCACTCCCGGCACTTTAACTCCCGGCACATTGAGATCAAACATAAATCGCAGCATTCCGGGAGCAGGCAAACTGGCTGTCGGCTCTGACAGCCCCTCTTCCTTTGGATGGGAGACCCCACGTCATGAAGCGGGGTCCCGATCGCTGCCATGTAGACCCAAGAAAGTGTAAAAGGGAGAAAGTGTAAAAGTAAGAATTGAATAAAAAAATAAATTGTAAAAATTTTAAAAAAAAATTCTAAAATAAAAAAAATCAGTTATTCTATCATTAAATATTTTAATGAAAAAAAACCCTAAACAATAAAAGCCCTTTTATTATCGCCGCGTCCTTAACGACCCGCACTATAAAACTGTCCCATTAGTTAGTTAACACCATAAAAAAATTAAAAAAATAAATAAAAAAAAGGCAAAAGCTTTATCATACCGCCTATCAAAAAATGGAATAACACGCGATCAAAAAGACTGATATAAATAAACATGGTACCGCTGAAAACGTCATCTTGTCCCGCAAAAAACAAGCACCCACGCAGCGTCACCAGCGAAAAATAAAGTTATAGCTGTCAGAATAAAGCGATGCAAAAATAATTTTTATATGAAATAGTTTTTATTGTATAAAAGCGCCAAAACATAAAAAAATATATAAATGAGGTATTGCTGTAATCGTACTGACCTGACGAAAAAAACTGCCTTATCAATTTTACTACACGGGAACGGTGTTAATATCCCCCCCCCTCCAAAAAAAGAAATTCATGAACTGCTGGTTTTTGCTCATTCTGTCTCCCAAAAATCGGAATAGAAAGCGATCAAAAAATTTCATGTGCCCGAAAGTGGTACCAATAAAAACGTCAACTCGTCCCGCAAAAAACAAGACCTCACACGATTATCTCTGTGGGCCAAAATATGGAAAAATTATAGCTCCCAAAATGCGCTGATGCAAAAACTATTTTTTGCAATAAAAAGCGTCTTTTAGTGTGTGACAACTGCCAATCATAAAAACCCGCTATAAATAGTAAATCAAACCCACCCTTAGCTAGGGAAAAATAATTAAAAAAAAAGGGGTCAGAGTTGGGGTTATGGTTGGGGTTAGAATTGTAGGGGGGAGGGGGAGTTTCCACTGTTTAGGCACATCAGGGGATCTCCAAACGTGACATGGCGTCTGATCTCTATTCCAACCAATTTTGCATTGAAAAGTCAAACGGCGCTCCTTCCCTTCCAAGCTCTACCATGTGCCCAGTGGTTCCCTCCAACATATGAGGTATCAGCGTACTCAGGACAAATTGCACAACTTTTGGGGTCCAATCTATCCTGTTACCTTTGGTAAAATAAAAAAAATTATTCTGAAGTAAATTTTTTGTGAAAATAAGTTAAATGTTCATTTTTTTTAAACAATCCAAAAATTCCTGTGAAGTACCTGAAGGGTTAATAAACTTCTTCAATGTGGTTTTCAGCACCTTGAGTTTTTAGAATGGTGTCACTTTTGGGTATTTTCTATCATATAGACCCCTCAAAGTGTCTTCAAATGTGAGGTTGTTCCTAAAAAAAAAAGTGTTGTAAAAACGAGAAATCGCTGGTCAACTTTTAACCCTTATAACTTCCTAACAAAAAAAGAAATTTGGTTCTAAAATTGTGCTGATGTAAAGTAGACATGTGGGAAATGTTATTAACTATTTTGTGCGATATAACTGATTTAAGGGCATAAAAATTAAAAGTTTGCAAATTGCGAAATTTTCATTTTTTTCACAAATAAACTCAAGTTATATTGAAGAAATTTTTACCAATAACGTGAAGTACAATATGTAACGAAAAAACAATCTCAGAATTGCGAACATCAGTTGAAGCGTTCCAGAGTTATAACCTCAAATGGACAGTGGTCAGAATTGTAAAAATTGTCTTGGTCATTAACGTGCGAACCACCCTCGGGGGTAAAGGAGTTAATAGACTCAGATGTAATGGTAACCCATTCCATTGGCACTGTGACTTTTTTTTTTTTTTTAATTGCACACAGCCGCAATCATCCTTGCAGGATTGAGGCAGATACCAGTGCCTGAGATTGACAATCTGACAGTAGCTTTTAAGTGGTTAAACAGCAGCGATCAGAGCTGCCATTAGGCGTCATACAGTCGGCACCTGTCTGCAGCTAATTTTCTATGAGAAATCAGAATGCATTTATTACCTTTACCGCGACGTACACCAAAGCAACTAGGATTCTGTGGTTCAGTGTTCACAGTCTGAGGGTTTTCTTGATACTTATCAGCCTGTGGTATCTCACGATGGATGTGATAAGAAAGATTCCTAAGCAGGCATACAACATTCTCCACAAGCTAGAGAAGCAAATAAAAAAAATAAATAAACATCCAGTATTGCTTATTTGCTACTGCTCTGCTCTCTCCACACTTACTGAAGACCCGAGAACTGGCCCAAATGTTAGCACCTCTCAGACTTGGCCCATGGACACTGTAAATGTACCTGGCAGACCACTTTCAATTACCTGCCTCTCACATTTATAGATCTTCTAAATCTACATTTTCAGAAGGCTATAACTACTGCTGCTGTCATACAATGGTTTCCCAACTGTCTACTTGCTTTTTTCCCCGTTTATGACTAGTAATGAAACCGGCAAGTTTTCATGTATGCGACATCAATAAATACCTTGCTGTCAGCTTGCCCGTGGCCAACCTCTGAACGCAATATGTGGACAACAGAGTCCACAAGCCCCTCACACTCCCTCATTTTCCTGCGTGCTTCAGAGCGCTCAGAAGAGATATTCCTGTGGGTAAAAATGAAATTTTATTATTACAATGCAAGACCAAGGATTTGACAAATTACATAAACCTTCCATATTTTTGTAACCAGTTCATGACTAGGCCATTTTCCCTGCGTTCCTGACACATTTTCTGGTTTTATTGTGCATGCGCTATTACACGGATATAAAAAAAAAAACCTCTCAAATTTTTGTCTCTTTTTCCACGATACATGGGGCTTAATTTTTAAGATTTTTTGATGTTGCCAATATTAGGAGTATAAACAAAATCTGTGTCTATATTTCACTTTTTTTTTTTTTTTAATGACTGCATAGGACCGCTAAAAAGATTTTAAAGGTAATCTGTCAGCAGGTTTTTGCTACCTCATCTGAGAGCAGCACGTTGTAGGCAAAGAGACCCCGATTCCAGTGATGTATCACTTAGATCACTGGGTACAGCAGGTGTGACACACTGAGTTTTTAAATGAATACAACAGAGATGAGAAAGCTGACTCCACTCACACCAGGCTGTCTACATATATTGTCTATTGAGCGTGAGCTGCATATCACAGGAGGGGACAGTCGGACTAGCAGTCCAGTGCACATTAGACCTGGCAATGATACACTGCAGGTTTTATCACTAAAAGTTTAAGGATTCAAGAGCACACATCCTAATAAACTACACATTGTTGAATTCAGTGTTGACCCTCATGCTGTTCTCAGATGGCATAGCAAAAACCTGCTGGAAAATTCCCTTTAAAATGTTTTCCTCTTTCCAAAAAAATATTTTTACATATTGTACATTTTTTTCTGAGGATGTGCCTGGAAACAGTGATTCGGACTGACGTTTTTTTTTTTTTTTATATATATGCCACACTTATTTTTTCATATATTTTACACACTGTGCTACCCTCCCATAACGTGTTATGAGACCTTTGGAAGCATTTTAACACATTCATATATTGGTTTCATTGACGATTTCCACTGTAACTTGCAAGCTGTTATATTAGCCCTAGTTACAGAAGAAAATAAGTCTTCTCTGCACAGCAGATCTGAATGTTTCCTAGGACACAGCAGCTGCAGCTCCTGTTCACTATCTTCACCAAGAGATCATATGATATCTGGGTGCAGGTGAGGAAACGGGGTAAATGCTTCGTAAACACAATTTGGTCAGCAGTTTACTGTGTACACAGGAATCGACTGAAAAAGGAGACATGATAAATTATGTCTGCCTTCTCTGCAGATAGTCACGCTCTGTCTAAAGGGCCCGTCTCACATAGCGATATCGCTACCGAGATCGCTGCTGAGTCACTAGTTTTGTGACGCAGCAGCGAGCTCACTAGCGATATCGCTGTGTGTGACATTCAGCGACGATCAGCCCCCCTGCCGGGTATCGCTGATCGTCGCTGAAATGTCAGGACCTTTTTTTGATCGCTGGTTTCCCACTGACAGGCACGCATCGCTGCGTGTGACAGGCGGGAGACCAGCAATCCGCTGGTAACCAAGATACACAGCGGGTTTCCAGGCGCGGGGCTGTGCCTAGAAACCCGCTGTGTACCTTGGATACCAGCGCCCTGATGCAGGGAGCGGGTATCCAAGGTACACAGCGGGTTTCCAGGCACCGCGCAGCGCTTGGAAACCCGCTGTGTACCTTGGATACCAGCTCCCTGCATCAGGGCGCTGGTATCCAAGGTACACTGCGGGTAACTAAGCGATGTTACCCGCAGTGTCGCTGTCCCAGATCGCTGCCTGAGCTGCCTGTTTGGCAGCTCAGCAGCGATCATGTAGCGATACACCAGCGATCCTGACAAGTTCATATCGTTGTCTGGATCGCTGGTGTATCGTTATGTGAGACCCAGCCTTAACACCAAACTCCCTGCCCAATGACATGCAGCTGCTCTACATTGCAGTGACAGACTAATGGGATACACATGTGGACAACCCCTTTTAAAAGGAATGTGACAACAGGATTCCACACCTCAAACTATATATATGTTTGCATGTAGCCCTACCAAAAACAAATCCAGCAATATCTTTACATGGCCAGTCCATTTCTTGTTACTGAGTAATTAGAGTCTGAATTGATATGCAAATTAAGCTAAAGAGCTATGGTAGATCTGAAGCCTCTGTCACTCCAGTCACTATGCTGTGTAACTTCAGGCAAAAGAGACAAGCAGGGCAAAGCTCAAGAGCAACACCTTCAGAGTTTTCACCTTCCCAGCCAATGGAGTCATGGTGTCTCAGGCCATCTACCCTACCATGGATGTGTACTTTATGTAGGTACCTTGAAGACCGCACAACCCCTTCACTATGCTCAATGTGAATGCACACAACACGCTGTGAGGATTCTCTAATGCTGGTAGAGTGACAGGATGCCACAACGCCACTACATTAATGCCTATTTAGTAAAAGTTGATTGCCAGACAACTCAATCACCAAAGCAAAAGAAAAATATAAAAAATTGAAATAATTACCGCAAACATCCTGTTGTATTAACTAATGCGGGCTCCCAGTCAATGTGTCGAGACTTCCCCTCTTCAGCATTCACTTCACCATCTCTGTGCCAGCCAGAATAAGGAACAAGGATCTCCTGAGTCAGAGTGTAAAGGGCTTGATCAACAAGCTCCATCTTTATTGAGTCCAAGGAGGATAAATTCCAGAGAGTACCTATTAATACGAACTATAAGTCAGCAACCTTCATAAAAAATGGAAGACGGTTGGTGGTAAATTTAGGGCATTTTTTTTGGGCAAATGAAAGTGGAAAACAAACCTGAAGTTTGCAAAAAATTTAGACAAATTAGTAGTTCTCAAACTTTGAATGGTTATACCCTTAAACCGCATAGTCAGACCACACAAAATAGTAACGAAACATTTCCCCTATGTCTACTCTATGTCAGCCTCAGAGAAAAAAAAAAAAAAAGGAAAAAACTAAACTTTTATTTTCTTAGGCTATTAGGAAGGTTAAAATTTAGTAGCAGTGCTATTTTTTCATGGATTTTTTTTACAGTCCTATTTAGCTTTTTTTTTTTTTTTAAACCAACTTTTTATTGATTTTCTTGCATACAATATACAAATTGTATAATAGAATAATAATAGAAAGGATAAGTATTAGCATATAAAAATACATCAAACATAGTAATAACTATCAAGGAATCTCACTAAATTCACAAAATCCTACCAGTTTGCCTCTATCACTTCCTCCTCATATAGTCTTCCTTCCTATTTTCCTTAACCTTCAAGAGTTTCCTGTCTTAAATCCAACCTTACTTAACAACCCTAACCCTTCCCCCCTTCCCTTCTACTCCCCATGCAACTCGGCCTTGGAACTTCCCCTATATTTTCAGCTTACCTAGGGATCCTAACAGATCTTCCTTCATGTACCATTCAGTAGATACAAAAGTTAACATTATTTGTCTTATTTCATCTCCTGAGCATATACCACTTATGAACTTTCTCCATTTACTGAAAATAATTGCTGTCGATCTTTCCTTGCTCCTCTCCACCACCACTTTCTCTAGCATGAGCGTTTTTTTCATCTGGTTTATCACCTTCTTTCGAGGGAATTTCTCTCACCAACCATTTCTGGAGAATTGCCCTTTTACTTATCATGACTATATCGTGGAAGAGAGATGGTATTGTACCCCCTTCTTCATCCCCTCCCTCCTGATGATGATAATGGAATAGCCAAGCCATTGGTTCCAGCTCCATGTTCCTATTCCAGATTGTTCGAACCAACCCCTGAACTTGCTTCCAAAATCCCTCAAATTTTTCCGCACTGCCAAATCCCATGATATGAGTCCGTTCTTTCCGTACCACATTTCAAACAATTCATCAGTTTGTCTGGTTGTCTAATATTCAAAAAATTTAAACCATATATAGCCCTATGTACAAATCTATATTGAGTGTGTCTCCAGATTTCATTTACTATCTTCTTCCTCATCTCCATCCACCCTTTCAAGATTTTTTCTTCCCCTTCTTGGTCTCCCAACTGCTTTGCCCATCCCTCTAAAATTTTCCCTGGTATGTTGGGAACTAATGCTTCTCTCAAATCCCTATAAAGACCTGAAATGGTAATCTCACGGATGTCCTTTCATGAAATTGTGTCCAAGTTGTTCACCTCATATTCATTGTTTATGTTGAGTAATTTCCTCATTATCCCATGCTTTATCTGTTCATACTGGAGAGTCTGAAACGGGCGCAAATCATATTTCTCTTATTTCCCCACACGTCATCCATCTCCGCTCTGTATCATGCATCAAGTTCCTTAAAGTCCCTATCCTCTTCTCTCTCCACTCTCTAAACAGGTCATTGTTAGAGTTGAGCGATACTTTCCGATATCCAAAAGTATCGGAATCGGAATGGTATCGCCGATACCATTAAAATATCGGCGATACCCGATACCGGAAATCCAATGTAAGTCTATGGGAACAAAATATCGTAACTAAAAAAACCCCATTCTTTCCTTGTAAACACTAAATATACACACATAGAATTATATATATATATATATATTACACACATGTCATTGTGACATATATATATATATATATACATATATGTATAGTTTATACACTTCTACATAGTAAAATATCCTCTGATTCAATTGCCGGGTAAAGCCGGCTTCTGTGAAAAGACAGAAGCACCCGACATGAAATGACACTTGGTGTACATAGGGTTAACCATGTCTTTTCATGTCCTTTGCTATCTGATTTGCACAAACAATTACATCAGTCTATGTGTGCAAAATTTCACACCTGTAGGGGTTAATTAAAGGTGTAAATTCGTTGTAAAAAAAACGGACTTTTTTGCTACGAATTTACACCTTTAATTAACCCCTACAGGTGTGAAATTTTGCACACTTACACTCATGTAATTGTTTGTGCAAATCAGATATCAAACTACATGAAAAGACATGGTTAACCCTATGTACACAAAGTGTCATTTCATGTCGGGTTCTGCATTTTCACAAAAGCCGGCAATTGAATTAGCGGCTATTATACTATGTAGAAGTGTATGAACTATAAATATATATATATATGTGTCACAAATTCAATGACATGTGTATATATATATATATATATATATATATATATATATATATATATATATATATATATATATATATATATATATATATGAGGTGTAAAATTGCTGAAAAAAAATGCGTGGGCTCCCGCCCTATTTTCGCAACCAGACAGACAAAGCCAGTGAGTGGGGGCAGATAATAATAGCCCAGAGAGGGACCATTTTTTTTGGCCCCCCCCCGGCTACTTAACATCTGCCCCCAGACACCCCAGAAAGGGCAAATCTCTAATTAGATTTGCCCTTTCTGGCACTTTGCCCGTCTATTCCCATTGCCCTGTAGCAGTGGCGAATGGGTTAATAAGGGGTTAAAATGACCTTGCAATTGAAAGGTCACTTTAAGCCAGGTTAATAATTGAGAGCTGTCAATTAGACAACTATCAATTATTAATCCTATTGTATGAAAGAAAAATCAAACACACACACTTTAATAAAAAAGAAGTTTAATGAAATAATCAGTTTTTGACCATATTTTATTTACCTGCTAAAACCATTTCCTGTAATAAAAATAAAATAATAAAGCAAAATTATTCTTACCAATCCGATGCACAGTCAGGTCCCACGGTGTAATCCTTCAGAAAGGGTTAATGTTTACTGCAGGGACCGCAGCTAATGCTGCAGCCTCACAGTAAACCCCCAAATGAATGAGTTCCTCTCCTGGCTGACAGGAGAGGAAGTGGAAAGCTTAATTGATTGCTTTCCACTTTCACTTCAGGTCAGCCAGGGACACCATCAGTGACGTCAGAGGGAACTGATTAACAAAAATAGGGGTTCCCTTCGAAAAAAAAATGGCGTGGGGTCCCCCCTATTTTTGTTAACCAGCCAGATGAAGCAGACCACTGAGGCCTGGATTTTCAGGCTGTTAAGGAGCCAAGATCCATGGACCTTGCCAGCCTGATAATACCAGGCCACAGCAGTCTGCATATCTTGGCTGATTAACAAAAATAGGGGATCCCCTCGAAAAAAATTGGCGTGGGGTCCCCCCTATTTTTGTTAACCAGCCAGATGAAGCAGACCGCTGAGGCCTGGATTTTCAGGCTGTTAAGGAGCCAAGATCCATGGACCTTGCCAGCCTGATAATACCAGGCCACAGCAGTCTGCTTAGCTTGGCTGGTTAACAAAAATAAGGGATCCCCTCGAAAAAAAAACGGCGTAGGGGTCCCCCTATTTTTGTTAACCAGCCAAGTAAAATGCAGACTGCTGCGGCCTGGTATTAAAAGACTGTCAAGGCCCATGGATTTTGGCCCTTAACAGCCTGATAATACCAGGCTACAGCAGCCCCACATTTGGCGCATCAAAAGATGTGCCAATTGTGGCACTTTACCCGGCTCTTCCCACTGCCCTGTAGCGGTGGCAAGTGGGGTAATAAGGGGTTAATGTCACCGTTGATTGCACGGTGACAATAAGCCCGGTTAATAATGGAGAGGCGTCAATAAGACACCGATCCATTATTAATCCCAAAGTTTTTAAATGTGTAAAAAAAAGACACAGCAAGAAAAAAGTCTTTTAATGAAATAAAAGAGACAACACAGTTTTCATTTTTTTTATTATACACTCATTCCTGCGACGCCATCGATCTCCTGTAAAAAAAGAAAAAAAACAAACCAACAGTATACCACCTGTCCGACGCAGTCCATAACGACAGTCCCACGACGATCCAGCTCTGCTACATCGGAATGACAGGCAGAGCCTGACATCCCGGCGCAGCACAGCTGATTACCTGCTTCCCCGGCGGTGACGTCATCGGACTGCTTTATGGCCGCGATTACCCAGCAGTCACTGCAGTTATCGCGAGAAACTGCATGTGACCGCCGGGGAGAAGAGGATGGCGGCCATTAAGCAGTCCGGGATGTGACCGCCGGAGATCTTCTGCCGGGTAAGTGCCGCTGACTCCTGACAGACCCGACCGACGGACACTGACAGTGACAATCCCGATTCCGGTATCCGATATGACGAAAATATCGGTACTCGGAATCGGAATTCCGATACAGCCAATATCGGCCGATACCCGATATTTGCAGTATCGGAATGCTCAACCCTAGTCATTGTCCCTCCCCTGTGGGAAATCTGGGCTTGCCCAGATGTTAATGAATTTCGAAATATTCCATGCTAGCCCAAACTTTTTTCTAACCGCCTTCCAGATCATAACTGTGTCCCTACATAGCAATGAGTGTTTAAGATTGGGTGGTAAATTTGGTATGGATGTACAGTGCCTACAAGTAGTATTCAACCCTCTGCAGATTTAGCTGGTTGACACATGCGGAATTAACTTGGCATTGTGACATTTGTACTGTAGATCAGCCTGGAAGTGGGAAATGCACTGCAGCAAAAAATTTAAAAAAAATTGTTTTTTTTTTTTTTTTTAAAAAAAAAACGTTAAAAGTTAATTCAGAGTGTCATTTATTATTCAACCCCTCAAACCACAAGACTTCTGTTTGGTCCCCCTAAAGTTTTAAGAAGTAGTTCAGGCACCAAGAATAATGAGCTTCACATGTGGGGATTAATGATCTCTTTTGCCAGCCTTTTCTGACTATTTAAGACCCTCCCCAAACTTGTGAACAGCACTCATACATGGTCAACATGGGAAAGACAAAGGAGCATTCCAAGGCCATCAGAGACAAGATCGTGGAGGGTCACAAGGCTGGCAACGGGTACAAAACCCTTTCCAAGGAGTTGGGCCTACCTGTCTCCACTGTTGGGAGCATCATCCGTAAGTGGAAGGCTTATGGAACTACTGTTAGCCTTCCACGGCCTGGACAGCCTTTGAAAGTTTCCTCCCGTGCCGAGGCCAGGCTTGTCCGAAGAGTCAAGGCTAACTCAAGGACAACAAGGAAGGAGCTCCGGGAAGATCTCATGGCAGTGGGGACATTGGTTTCAGTCAATACCATAAGTAACGTACTCCACCGCAATGGTCTCCGTTCCAGACGAGCCCGTAAGGTACCTTTACTTTCAAAGCGTCATGTCAAGGCTCGTCTACAGTTTGCTCATGATCACTTGGAGGACTCTGAGACAGACTGGTTCAAGGTTCTATGGTCTGATGAGACCAAGATCGAGATCTTTGGTGCCAACCACACACGTGACGTTTGGAGACTGGATGGCACTGCATACGACCCCAAGAATACAATCCCTACAGTCAAGCATGGTGGTGGCAGCATCATGCTGTGGGGCTGTTTCTCAGCCAAGGGGCCTGGCCATCTGGTCCGCATCCATGGGAGGATGGATAGCACGGCCTACCTGGAGATTTTGGCCAAGAACCTACGCTCCTCCATCAAGGATCTTAAGATGGGTCGTAATTTCATCTTCCAATAAGACAACGACCCAAAGCACACAGCCAAGAAAACCAAGGCCTGGTTCAAGAGGGAAAAAGTCAAGGTGTTGGAGTGGCCTAGTCAGTCTCCTGACCTTAACCCAATTGAAAACTTGTGGAAGGAGCTCAAGATTAAAGTCCACATGAGACACCCAAAGAACCTAGATAACTTGGAGAAAATCTGCATGGAGGAGTGGGCCAAGATAACTCCACAGACCTGTGCCGGCCTGATCAGGTCTTATAAAAGACGATTATTAGCTGTAATTGCAAACAAGGGTTATTCCACGAAATATTAAACATAGGGGTTGTATAATAATTGACCACACTTTTATGTTTAACCCCTTACTGCCATCAGACATACTATCCCGTCCAGCGCAGCCGATCGCGGCCGGGTGTCAGCTGATTATCACAGCTGACACCCAGCACGTGTCAGGAGCGGTCACGGACCGCTCCCGGCACATTAACCCCTGGCACACTGCGATCAAACATGATCGCGCTGTACCAGGGGGCACAGGGGAGGATCGCGCAGGCAGGGGGCTCCCTGCGCGCTCCCCTGAGACCCTCAGAGCAGCGCGATGTGTCGCGCTGTTCCGAGGGTCCGTCCTCCCTCCAGGTCCCCGGATCCAAGAAGGCGCCTGGGTCCTGCAGGGAGGCGGCTTCCTCAGTGCCTGCTGAGAGCAGGCACTGAGAAGCCTGCAGCACTGCCAGAGCGATCGCTGGTGTGACAGAGTGCTGTGCACACTGTCACACCAGCGATCTGCTAAAATACTGTGATGTCCCACCCTGGGACAAAGTAAAAAAGTTAAAAAAATGAAAATAAATAGTGGTAAAAAAAAAATCATAAAAAAAAAAAAAAAATATTCCCCAATAAATTCATTTCTTCCTGTAAATAAAAAAAACAAAACAATAAAAGTACACATATTTGGTATCGCCGCGTCCGTAACGACCCCCCCTATAAAACTATCCCACTAGTTAACCCCTTTAGTGAACCCCTTAAAAAAAAAAAAAAAAACTAAGCAAAAAAATCAATGCTTTATCATCATACCGCCGATCAAAAAGTGGAATAACACGCGATCAAAAAGACCGATATAAATAAACATGGTACCGCTAAAAACGTCATCTTGTCCCGCAAAAAACGAGCCGTCATACAGCATCAGCGAAAAAATAAAAAAGTTATAGCTCGCAGAATAAAGCGATGCAAAAATAATATTTTTTTAGATAAAATTGCTTTTATTCTATAAAAGCCCCAAAACACAAAAAAATGATATAAATGAGGTATCAACGTAATCGTACTGACCCGAAGAATAAAACTGCTTTATCAATTTTACCACACGCGAAACGGTATAAATGCCTCCCCCAAAAGAAATTCATGAATTGCTGATTTTTGTTCATTCTAACCTCCCAAAAATCGAAATAAAAAGCGATCAAAAACGTCACATGCTCAAAAATGGTACCAATAAAAACGTCACCTCGTCCCGCAAAAAATAAGACCTCACATGACTCTGTGGGCCAAAATATGCAAAAATTATAGCTCTCAAAATGTGGTGATGCAAAAAACTACTTTTTGCAATAAAAAGCTTCTTTTAGCGTGACAGCTGCCAATCACAAAAACCCGCTATAAATAGTAAATCAAACCCCCTTTATCACCCCCTTAGTTAGGGAAAAATAATAAAATTAAAAATATTTATTTATTTCCATTTTTCCATTAGGGTTAGGGTTGCGGCTAAAGTTAGGGTTTGGGTTGGCGCTAACGTTAGGATTAGGGTTAGGGTTGGGATTAGGGGTGTGTTAGGGTTAGGTTTGTGGTTAGGGTTGGGACTAGGGTTAGGGGTGTGTTGGGGTTAGGGTTGGAGTTAGAATTGGGGGTTTCTGCTGTTTAGGCACATCAGGGGCTCTCCAAATGTGACATGGCGTCTGATCTCAATTCCAGCCAATTCTGCGTTGAAAAAGTCAAACGGTGCTCCTTCACTTCTGAGCTCTGCCATGCGCCCAAACAGTAGTTTACCCCCACATATGGGGGTATCAGCGTACTCTGTACCCCAGGAGTTATTGTGCAATTTGTCCTATTTCTTCTGTTACACTTGGGAAAATAAAAACTGGGGCGAAAATATCATTTTTGTAAAAAAAAAAAAATGATTTTTTTGTTTTTAACGGCTGTATGTTATAAACTTCTGTGAAGCACTTGGGGCTTCATAGCGCTCACCACACATCTAGATAAGTTCCTTGTGGGGTCTATTTTCCAAAATGGGTCACTTGTGGGGGGTTTCCACTGTTTAGGCGCATCAGGGCTCTCCAAATGCGACATGACGCCGCCAGACCATTCCATCAAAGTCTGCAATCCAAAACGTCACTACTTCCCTTCCGAGCCCCGACGTGCGCCCATACAGTAGTTTACTCCCACATATTGGGTATCAGCGTACTCAGGACAAATTGGACAACAACTTTTGGGGTCCAATTTCTCCTGTTACCCTTGTGAAAATAAAATATTGGGGGCAAAAAAAATCATTTTTGTAAAAAAAAAAAAAAGATTTTTATTTTAACGGCTGTACGTTATAAACTTCTGTGAAGCACTTGGGGTTTAAAGTGCTCACCACACATCTAGATAAGTTCCTTGAGGGGTCTAGTTTCCAAAATGGTGTCATTTGTGGGGGGTTTCCACTGTTTAGGCAGATCAGGAGCTCTCCAAACACAACATGGCATCCAGCCAATTCTGCGTTGAAAAAGTCAAACGGCGCTCCTTCCCTTCCAAACTCTGCCATGCACCCAAACAGTGGTTTACCCCCACATATGGGGTATCAGCGTACTCAGGACAAATTGCACAATAACTTTTGGAGTCTTGTTACCCTTGGGAAAATAAAAATTGGGGTGAAAAGATCAATTTTGTGGAAAAAATATGATTTTTTAATTTTACGGCTATACGTTATAAACTTGTGTGAAGCACTTAGGGGTTCAAATTGCTCACCAAAGATCTAGATAAGTTCCTTAGGGGGTCTAGTTTCCCAAATGGGGTCACTTGTGGGGGTTTCCACTGTTTAGGCACATCAGGGACTCTCCAAATGCAACATGGCGCCTAATCTCAATTCCAGCCAATTTTGGTTGGAAAAAGTCAAATGGTGCTCCTTCCCTTCCGAGCTCTGCCGTGCGCCCAAACAGTGATTCCCCCCCACATATGGGGTATCAGCGTACTCAGGACAAATTGGACAACAACTTTTGAGGTCCAATTTCTCCTGTTACCTATGGGAAAATAAAAATTAGTGACTAAGAGATAATTTTTGTGGGAAAAAAAATTAGATTTTTTATTTTCATGCCCGGGCATTATAAACTTGTGTGAAGCACTTGGGGGTTCAAAGTGCTCACCAAAGATCTAGATAAGTTCCTTAGGGGGTCTAGCTTCCAAAATGGGGTCACTTGTGGGGGGTTTCCACTGTTTAGGCTCATCTGGGGCACTACAAGCGGAACATGACCCCCATCAATGTTTGCATTCGAAAACGTTACTGCTTCCTTTCCAAGCCCTGCCATGCGCCCAAACAGTTTCCCCCCCCCCCCACATATGGGGTATCAGCGTACTCAGGACAAATTGGACAACAACTTTTGGGTCCAATTTCCTTGGGAAAAATCAAAAATTTGGGACTAAAAAATCATTTTTGTGGAAAATTGTTTTTTTTTTTCCACACTCAGGCATTATAAACTTTTGTGAAACACTTTGGGGTTCAAAGTGCTCACAACAGATCTAGATAAGTTCCTTAGGGGGTCTAGTTTCCAAAATGGTGTCACTTGTGGGGGGTTTCCACTGTTTAGGCGCATCAGGGGCTCTCCAAACACGACATGGCATCCAATCTCAACTCCAGCCAATTTTAGTTTGAAAAAGTCAAACGGCGCTCCTTCCCTTACGAGCTCTGCCGTGTGCCCAAACAGTGGTTTTTCCCCCACATATGGGGTATTGGCGTACTCAGGAGAAATTGCACAACAACTTTATCTGTCCATTTTCTCCTTTTACCCTTGTGAAAATAAAACAAAGTTTGTAAAAGATCATTTTTGTGGCTAAAAAGTTAAATATTCATTTTTTCATTCCACGTTGCTTCAGCTCCTGTGAAGCACCTGAAGGCTTAATAAAATTCTTAAATGTGGTTTTGAGTACCTTGAGGGGTGCAGTTTTTAGAATGGTGTCACTTCTGGGTATTTTCTGCTATATAGACCCGTCAAAGTGACTTCAAACGTGAGGTGGTCCCTAAAAAAATGGCTTTGTAAATTTTGTTGTAAAAATGAGAAATCACTGGTCAACTTTTAACCCTTATAATTTCCTAACAAAAAAAAATTTTGGTTCCAAAATTGTGCTGATGTAAAGTAGACATGTGGGAAATGTTATTTCTTAACTATTTTGTGTGACATATTTCTCTGTTTTAAGGGAAAAAAAATTCAAAGTTTGAAAATTGCAAAATTTTCGCCATATTTGCGTTTTTTCAAAAATAAACGCAAAGTATATCGAAGAAATTTTACCACTAACGTGAAGTACAATATGTCACGAGAAAATCTCAGAATCGCGAAGATCCGTTGAAGCGTTCCAGAGTTATAACGTCATAAAGAGACAGTGGTCAGAATTGTAAAAATTGGCCCGGTCATTAACGTGCAAACCACCCTTGGGGGTGAAGGGGTTAAAATTTATTAAAATTCAACTGAGCAACATAACTTTTTGGTTTGTAAGGTTTATGCTTCTGTTAATAAATCCTACTCTCGTTTGCAGTTTGAAGGCTCTAACTTATTTGCATCTTATCAAACCAGCTAAATCTGCAGGGGTTGAATACTACTTGTAGGCATTGTATGTAATATTGATCTCAAGTTCCATGGCTTACAGCATTCAGCTTCTAAAGTCCAATCGGAATGTCTACTTTTTTGTCTAATCCAGTCAATTGCATGTCTCAAAATGCAAGCCAAGTTATAGCCTTTAATGTTTGGTAGCCTGATCCCTCCCCCTCTCCATTGGGAACATTAATTTATTAGCGTTAATCCTCTGTCTCTTTCCCTTCCACAAAAAGTGAGAGAATGCCTTCGTCAGCCTTTTTACGTCTGTATGTTTGAGAAGTAATGGGATTCTCTGCATGGGGTAAAGGAGCCTAGAAAAGCTCATCATTTTTATCAGATAATTTCTTCCCAAAAGGGTCAGCGGAAGATTAGCCCACCCCTGCAGTTCTTTCTCTATACGTTTGATTAGTGAGGAATAATTTAAGGAATATGAAGCTTTTGGATCCCTCCCCACCAGTACTCCCAAGTATTTAATTGTTTTTCTGGCAACAGGAATGTCACATAGTGAGCCTCTCTCTCTCTCCTCTCTTTTTCCGCCCAAAAAGAGTATTTCACATTTATCTTTGTTAAGTCTGTATCCTGGCAATTTCCCGAACCCCTCAATTTGTGCTATAACTTCACTCAGTTGTGTTTTGGGCCTACTCAAACAGGACAATATCATCAGCAAACAATGCAGAACACAATATTCTTCCCCCCACTTTGATCCCTTCAAACCATCGACCATCATTCAAACATCTGATTCAATTCAGTGGTTCAATAGCTAAATTGAATAACAAAGGTGACATCGGGCAACCCTGCCTGGCTCCCTTTAACAAAGGAAACGTTCTTGATAAGAATCTGGTGTGGTCATCCTAGCATGATGGTTCGCGTACAGCACCTGCACAAAGTTTCTAAAGGCTCCATGCAAACCCACATGATCTAGCACCTGTTCCAGCCATGAACACCTCACATTGTCAAATGCTTTTTCCGCATCCAAGTGACAAAGGCTGGAATTTCTCCCCCTTTCCGCTTAGCTATGTCAATTGCCAACATTACTTTCCTAATGTTTGTCACTGTCAAGCGTCCCTTAACAAATCCTGCCTGGGGGAGATCTATAATCTCTGGCAATATCAATGCCAATCTATTAGCCATCAACTTTGCCAAAACTTTCAGATCCTGGTTGATTAACGAGATAGGCCTATAACTAGTTGGGTCCTCTAAATTCTTTCCTGCTTTAGGGATGACTTAATGTATGCTGTATTAAGGGTAGCCGAGACTCACTCTCCCCCTAATATCTTGTTAAATAAATCCTTCAATACAGTTAAGATTTGTTCCTTTAAAATCTTGAAGAAACTGCTATTAAACAATCTCCACCCTCTGCATCAAAGTCTCACTTGTCAAGAGAAGATCAATGCGTGACCACGAGTCATGCGGGTGTGAGTAGTGCGTAAACTCTCTCTTGTGGATGATAGATTCTCCAACTGTCGTCTAGGGACATGGCTTCCAACATCGCTTTTAAAGGTCCCTCCGTATGCCTCACCTGTTTCCCCTGGCTTCTCCTGTCTTCTTCCTGGGAGACTACAGTGTTAAAATCACCTCCCACCATTTTTTTTTTTTTAAATCAGATACATTTTTATTTAACCAAATTCAAGGTACAAAACAATAGAACAAAAATCGCAATGAAAACAATTAACAATGGTCATTAGTTTCAGAAATGTGACTGACCAAACACAGCAGCGATCAGGCAGAAGAGGCTGAAATTTCAGCCTCTTCTGCCCAATCAGTGCAGGAGCTCGGCGCTGCAGTGGCCGAGCTTCCTGCACTGACAGCCAGGAGCGGCGCCCCCGCCGCCTCTGGTTGTTAACCCCCTGACTGCTGCAATCGAGCGCGATCGCAGCGCTCAGGGGGAGAAGCAGAGGGTCGGGAGCTCCCTCTGCCTCAGATCGGCGCCTCGCAATGTATTTGCAGGGCCCGATCTCTGCCTTGATGACCCGGGGGTTG
The DNA here is from genome assembly GCA_033576555.1 of Oophaga sylvatica. Lineage (NCBI taxonomy): Eukaryota > Metazoa > Chordata > Amphibia > Anura > Dendrobatidae > Oophaga > Oophaga sylvatica. Next base: position 279,041,878 of record JARQOD010000003.1, on the reverse strand, counting down.
TCGTGACAACCTCCGGGTCATCTAGCTACGGAAAGCCGCTGTGACCATGCTCACAGCAGCTTTCACTATAGGTACAATGCATTGCAATGCTGGAGCATTGCAATGCATTGTACCTGCAATCAAAAGTAAAAAAAGTGAAAGTCCCATAAAGGGACAAGGTAAAAAAAAGCATTTTTTTAAAAAAATTGTAAAAAAATATTAAAAAATAATTAAAAAATTCCCCTAAAAAATACACATTTTTATGTAATAAAAAAAAACAAAAAACAAAACAAATACACGTTTGGTATCGCCGCGTCTGTAAAAATCCCATCTATAAAAGCGTAACCCTAGTTAACCCTTTCAGTGAAAGCCATAAAAAAAAAAACACAAAAAAGTAGTAAATTATACTTTTTCCAAGCGGTATCATCATTTTGCCATATTTCCGTTTTTTTCATAAATAAACGCAAGTTATATCGAAGAAATTTTATCACTATCATGAAGTACAATATGTCACGAGAAAACAATCTCAGAATCGCCAAGATCCGTTGAAGTGTTCCAGAGTTATAAGCACAAAGTGACAGTGGTCAGAATTGTAAAAATAGGCCTGGTCCTTAACCCCTTCACCCCCAAGGGTGGTTTGCACGTTAATGACCGGGCCAATTTTTACAATTCTGACCACTGTCTCTTTATGAGGTTATAACTCTGGAACGCTTCAACGGATCTTCGCGATTCTGAGAATGTTTTCTCGTGACATATTGTACTTCATGTTAGTGGTAAAATTTCTTCGATATAACTTGCGTTTATTTTTGAAAAAAACGCAAATATGGCGAAAATTTTTAAAATTTTGCAATTTTCAAACTTTCAATTTTTATTCCCTTAAAACAGAGAAATATATCACACAAAATAGTTAATAAATAACATTTCCCACATGTCTACTTTACATCAGCACAATTTTGTAACCAAAATTTTTTTTGTTAGGAAGTTATAAGGGTTAAAAGTTGACCAGCGATTTCTCATTTTTACAGCAAAATTTACAAAGCCATTTTTTTTAGGGACCACCTCACATTTGAAGTCACTTTGAGGGGTCTATATGGCAGAAAATACCCAAAAGTGACACCATTCTAAAAACTGCACCCCTCAAGGTACTCAAAACCACATTCAAGAAGATTATTAACCCTTCAGATGCTTCACAGTAACTAAAGCAACGTGGAAGGAAAAAATGAATATTTTACTTTTTAGCCACAAAAATGATCTTTTACAAACTTTTTTTTTTATTTCACAAGGGTAAAAGGAGAAAATGGACAGATAAGGTTGTTATGCAATTTCTCCTGAGTACGCCAATACCCCATATGTGGGGGAAAACCACTGTTTGGGCACACGGCAGAGCTCGTAAGGGAAGGAGCGACGTTTGACTTTTTCAAACTAAAATTGGCTGGAATTTAGATTGGATGCATGTCGCGTTTGGAGAGCCCCTGATGCGCCTAAACAGTGGAAACCCCCCACAAGTGACACCATTTTGGAAACTAGACCCCTAAGGTACTTATCTAGATCTGTTGTGAGCACTTTGAACCCTCAAGTGTTTCACAAAAGTTTATAAAGCCTGGGTGTGAAAAAAAAAAATATCAATTTTCCACAAAAATGATTTTTTAGTCCCAAATTTTTGAATTTTCCCAAGGAAATTGGACCCCAAAAGTTGTTGTCCAATTTGTCCTGAGTACGCTGATACCCAATATGTGGGAGTAAACTACTGTATGGGCGCACGTCAGGGCTCGGAAGGGAAGTAGTGATGTTTTGGATTGCAGACTTTGATGGAATGGTCTGGGTGCGTCATGTCGCATTTGGAGAGCCCCTGATGCGCCTAAACAGTGGAAACCCCCTACAAGTGACCCCATTTTGGAAAATAGACCCCACAAGGAACTTATCTAGATGTGTGGTGAGCACTTTGAACCCCGAAGTGCTTCACAGAAGTTTATAACGCACAGCCGTAAAAATAAAAAATATTTTTTTTTTTTGCAAAAATGATTTTTTCGCCCCAATATTTTATTTTTACAAGGGTAACAGGAGAAATTGGACCCCAAAAGTTGTTGCCCAATTTGTCCTGAGTACGCTGATACCCAATATGTGGGAGAAAACTACTGTATGGGTACACGTTGGGGCTCGGAAGGGAAGTAGTGACGTTTTGGATTGCAGACTTTGATGGAATGGTCTGGGGGCATCATGTCGCATTTGGAGAACCCCTGATGCGCCTAAACAGTGGAAATCCCCAACAAGTGACCCCATTTTGGAAAATAGACCCCACAAGGAACTTATCTAGGTGTGTGGTGAGCGCTATGAAGCCCCAAGTGCTTCACAGATGTTTATAATGTACAGCCGTAAAAACAAAAAAAAATAATTTTTTTTGTACAAAAATGATATTTTCGCCCCCAGTTTTTTATTTTCCCAAGGGTAACAGAAGAAATAGGATAAATTGCACAATATCTCTTGGGGTCCAGAGTACGCTGATACCCCATATGTGGGGATAAACTACTGTTTGGACGCATGGCAGAGCTCAGAAGTGAAGGAGCACCGTTTGACTTTTTCAACGCAGAATTGGCTGGAATTGAGATCAGACGCCATGTCACATTTGGAGAGCCCCTGATGTGCCTAAACAGCGGAAACCCCCCAATTCTAACTCCAACCCTAACCCCAACACACCCCTAACCCTAGTCCCAACCCTAACCACAAACCAAACCCTAACACACCCCTAATCCCAACCCTAATCCTAACTTTAGCGCCAACCCTAACCCTAACTTTAGCCGCAACCCTAACCCTAATGGGAAAATGGAAATAAATACATTTTTTTTAATTTTATTATTTTTCCCTAACTAAGGGGGTGATAAAGGGGGGTTTGATTTACTATTTATAGTGGGTTTTTATGATTGGCAGCTGTCATGCTAAAAGACGCTTTTTATTGCAAAAATAGTTTTTTTGCATCGCCACATTTTGAGAGCTATAATTTTTGCATATTTTGGCCCACAGTCATGTGAGGTCTTATTTTTTGCAGTACGAGTTGACGTTTTTATTTGTACCATTTTTGAGCAGGTGACATTTTTTGATCGCTTTTTATTTCGATTTTTGGGAGGTTAGAATGAACAAAAATCAGCAATTCATGAATTTCTTTTGGGGGAGGCGTTTTTATTGTTCCGCGTGTGGTAAAATTGATAAAGCAGTTTTATTCTTCGGGTCAGTACGATTATGGCGATACCTCATTTATATCATTTTTTTATGTTTTGGCGCTTTTATAAAATAAAAACAATTTTATATAAAAAATAATTATTTTTGCATCGCTTTATTCTGCGAGCTATAACTTTTTTATTTTTTCGCTGATGATGCTGTATGGCGGCTCGTTTTTTGCGGGACAAGATGACGTTTTCAGCAGTACTATGTTTATTTATATCAGTCTTTTTGATTGCGCGTTATTCCACTTTTTGTTCGGCGGTATGATGATAAAGCATTGATTTTTTGCTTCGTTTTTTTTTTTTTTTTTTTAAGGGGTTCACTAAAGGGGTTAACTAGTGGGACAGTTTTATAGGGGGGGTCGTTACGGACACGGCGATACCAAATGTGTACTTTTATTGTTTTGTTTTTTTTATTTACAGGAAGAAATTAATTTATTGGGGAATATATATTTTTTTTTTTATTTATTTTGGATTTTTTTTATAACATGTTTATTTTTATTTTTTTAACTTTTTTACTTTGTCCCAGGGTGGGACATCACTATTTATCAAATCGCTGGTGTGACAGTGTGCACAGCACTCTGTCACACCAGCGATCGCTCAGGCAGTGAAGCAGGCTTCTCAGTGCCTGCTCTCAGCAGGCACTGAGGAAGCCGCCTCCCTCCAGGACCCCGGCGCCATCTTGGATCCGGGTCCTGGGAGGGAGGAAGCCCTCAGAACAGCGCGATCGCATCGCGCTGGTCTGAGGGTCTCAGGGGGGCGCGCAGGGAGCCCCCACCCTGCGCGATCCTCCCCTGTGCCCCCAGTACACCGCGATCATGTTTGATCGCGGTGTGCTAGGGGTTAATGTGCCGGGAGCGGTCCGTGACCGCTCCTGACACACAGTCACGGGTGTCAGCTGTGATAATCAGCTGACACCCGGCGGCGATTAGCTGCGCTCCCCTCAGGAGCGCAGCTGATCGCCTATGACGTATTATCCCGTCCATGGGCAGAATGGCACGGGTTTTATGAACGGGATAGTACGTCTAATGTCAGAGAGGGGTTAACCTACAAAATGGCTTGGTCGTTAAGGGGTTAATTAACCTCCCAAACCACTGCTATAAGTCAAACCCTCTTTCCTGTTGTCTCCCTCCCCCCTCTCAAACTCCCACCAATTCTGTCCTTTCCCATCATTTTTTGCAGATTTACCACAATATGACACCTCTAGTTAGGAGACAGAGAAAAGCACAAGACATCACGATACGCTTATCACAGTATTTCTCCTCCCAACAGTCCAAAATTTACAGTCTCTGCTTCCTCATCTCAAATCACAAGCGACCGCTTCTTCCTCCTTTCTTCCCAGTTGACGTTGCCGTGTGTATTTTTTCTTTTGGACTTTCCGCCCTGATGCCCGCTCGACTCCGCTCTGATTCTGGATCCAGTCTATCTTTAGATGATCTGATAGAAACGGAGCCTCCTCCATGCGATTCCATGTCAGTCACCTCTTTTGGGTTCTTGTCCTGTTGCCGTGACCTTCCCTCCTGGGTTAACATCCGCTCCGCTTCCAATGGGTCCCGAAAAGTCTGAGTTACTCCATCTGGCCCTCTTACCCTCAATATTGCAGGGTAGAGGAGCTGGAATTTGATGTGTTTGTGGTAAAGAGTTGTGCACACCTGGCTAAAAGCTTTTCGTTTCCGGGTGACTTCCGCAAAGTAGTCCCCAAATATTAAGATCTTATGTCCTTGGATTGGTTCTCAGGAATTCTTCCTTGTCTTTGTATTCTAGATATTTTACTATGACCTGACGTGATCTGGACCTTACGTCTTGCCTGGATGTATTATCTGTATTGGTCCCTCTCTCCTCCCGCCTCGTCATCGGCCCCACTCTGTGGGCTCTTTCCACACGACAGCTGTGTGTTAAGCCCAGGGCCTGTGGAATCTCTTTCTCACAGATTGCATCCTGCTGGCTTGACATCACTGACTCCAGCAGTCCCACCACTCTCAGATTTCTCCTCCTTGACCTGTTTTCCAGGTCATCAATTTTTTTCTTTCATCATCTGGGTGCTCGTGCCTAATTCTTTAAATCTGCTCTCCAGATGTGCCAGTGTATCTTCAGCGTCGGACACCCTCTGTTCTGCCTCATCCAGCCGGACATTCTGATGCTCTATGTCCTCCTGTAATCCTGCTAACGCCTCCTTCACGGTAAGAGCTTCTCTGACCTCTGCAGCCAAGTGATCTGCTACTTCTCTGGCCAGTCTGGAATAGTTGATCTCTCCCTCACTCAGCCTCTGTGATTCATTATCAGGTACAGCGCTTCTACTCCTCTGTCTGTCAGCGTTCTCCCCTTCAGCTCCCTCCTCTCCCCTCTCTGCCGGCGCCAACTTGAGACCGTACACCTCCCCCACTCTGGACACTGTCTCCACTCTTCTCGGTGTGCCCCCACTCCTGAGGAGATACCGCGCCATGCACTGCCCTTGGAAAGGTTATCAGCTGTTTTCACACCTTCTTGGGAGTCTCCTTGTTTTTGTGAGATTAAAGGTACTGCCACACTAAGCAATCCCGCTAGCGATCTCGTTAGCGTTGCATACTAATGAGATCGCTAGCGGGATTGTTTCTATATCGCTAAATGCTGCCGCATTTAGCGATATAGTTAACGACGCTATCGCCGTTAGCGATCTTCTTAACGACTTTAGCGGTACAAAAGTACCGCTAAATCGCTAAGAAAAGGTGCCACACAGCGATAACATACTTACCCAGCGGGAGCTCCAGCGATGAAATAGGGTCCGGAGCGATTCCAGCGACGAGCGAGATCACAGCAGGAAGCTCGTCGCTGGAAGCTGCCGCACTGAACAATATCGCTAACGGGATCGCTAAATAGTGACGTTTTTTAGCGATCCCGTTAGCGATATTGTTTAGTGTGGCATACCCTTAAGGCTACTTTCACACTTGCGTTTTTTTGCGCTGCGTTTCGAGCGCACATGAAGCGCATTAAAAAAAAACGCATGCAAACGCTTGTAAATGCTGCGATTTTTATTGGCATCAGCATGCGCATTTTGAAAAAAAACGCAGCATTTGTCTGCGATTTCATGCGTTTTTGCATGCGTTTGCGTTTTTTTTTTTTGTCGCATGCGTTGTCTATGTGTCACATTTCCATCGTCTCTGTCTGGCTCCATCATCTCTGTCTGGCTCCATCATCTCTGTCTGGCTCCATCATCTCTGTCTGGCTCCATCATCTCTGTCTGGCTCCATCATCTTTGTCTGGCTCCATCATCTCTGTCTGGCTCCATCATCTCTGTCTGGCTCCATCATCTCTGGCTCCATCATCTCTGGCTCCATCATCTCTGGCTCCATCATCTCTGTCTGGCTCCATCATCTCTGGCTTCATTATTTACAGAAAAATTGCGTGCGTGCAAAAGCGCTGACAAGCGCAAAGCCATGCGCACGCCAGCGCCCCCATAGACTGCAATGTTATTTTTTGCGCATAGCATGCGCACACGTGCGCACGCGTTTTTTTAAAGCGGTTTGACCGAAAAAAAAAAATGCAACATGTAGCGTCTAGCGCATATGGGCGCACACCGGGAAAATGCGCAGCGCACGACAAACGCACATGAACGCGTGCAAGCGCTAGACCCTGCGCCTGCCATGTTAAAGATAGGGGAACATTGCGCATGCGTCCGATAGCGCAAGATGCGCTGCGCAAAAAAACGCAAGTGTGAAAGTAGCCTTAGTGCAGTGGCTAGCCGGAGCTTCTCACCTCCCTCACATCACAGAGCTGGAACCGGAAGTCGACTTCTCCCTATTTAGTTTTGAAGAAACTTTGAGAGGCCGATATAATGGAAAATTTTCAAAGGTGATATTTTAAAATTGGTACTCATGTTATTCAAAACTGCTTTCACAATATTTGCCAATTATGCAAGGTGATTCATAAGAATCAATGTAAAGAGTGGAAAAAATGCTCTCGCAATTTAATTGATTTAGCTCCAAATTTGTCATTTTCACAAAGAGTAATAGGAGAAAATGGAACTAAATTAAGCAATTTCTTCTGAATGCTATTATTCCCCCCATATGTTTTTGCACATGGAAGGTCTTGAAGGAAAGAGCTACATGGCTTTTGGAGCACATATTTGTCTGCAATAGATTGTGGATGCCATGCTGCTCAAGTGGCTAAGGGGACAAAATACTTATAAAAAAAAAAAAACACAAGTGTCCCCAATTTTGGAAACTAAACCACTAGATGAATTAATCTACGAGGTTAATGACTAGTTTTCACCCCGAAATGTGTTTTCCAGAAATAAGCGTAAAATAGTTTTGCAGAGGTAAAATTGCAAATCTACAAGCTTAGTGCCCAATATATTGTAGTGCCCAGCTTGTGCTTCTCAAGACTCACATCCTTTTAATTAGGCTCTCCTTGAGGGAAGCATGAAGTGCTCTAAAATTTCCTGGTAGATGCCTATGCTGACTTTGGTCTTGATAAAACACAGTGGACTACACCAGATGACAAGGCTTCCCAAACCATCACTGACTGGAAACTTCACACTAGACCACAAGCAGCTTGGATTGCGTACCTCTCCACTCTTCCTCCAGACTCTGGGACCTTGATTTCCAAATTATGCTAAATGCAAAATTTACTTTCATCTGAAAACACCACCTTAATCCCTTACTGCCAGCTGACGGAATAGTACGTTAGCTGGCAGTATCCCCCACTTTGAGGTGGGCTCCGGCGGTGAGCCCACCTCAAAGCCGTGACATGTCAGCTGTTATAAACAGCTGACATGTGCCCGCAATAGGCGCGAGCTGACACCCGTCACGTGATTGGGGGTCAGCGACTCGTTTCCATAACAACCTGAGGTCTCCTCGAGACCTCTATGGTTGTTGATGGCAGATTGCTATGAGCGCCACCCTGTGGTCGGCGCTCACAGCAATGCTGTAATTCTACTATATAGAGGTGATCTATGCATCACCTCTATGTAGAAGCGATCGTGCTATGGCAGCTTCTAGCTGGAGGCTACTGAAGCATGCCAAAAGTAAAAGGAAAAAAAGTGTTAAAAAAAAAAAAAAAAATCATAAAAGTTTAAATCCACCCCCCCTTTCGCCCAAAATAAAACAAAAAAAACAACAAAAAAAAAAATCGAACATACATTTGGTAACACCGCGTTCAGAATAGCCAGATCTATCAATAAAACAAGGCATTAACCTGATCACTAAACGGCGTAGCGAGGAAAAAAAAAATCAAAAACGCCAGATTAAGTTTTTTTTTGGTCGCCGCGACATTGTATTGAAATGCAATAACGGGCGATCAAAAGAACGGATCTGCACAAAACTTGTATCATTAAAAACGTCAGCTCGTCAGCCCTCACCCGACCTGAGATCACGAAAAATGGAGACGTTACGGGTCTCAGAAAATTGCGCAATTTTAGAATTTTTTTTTACCACTTATATGAAATAGAACCTAGACATGTTTGGAGTCTACGAACTCGTAATGACCTGGAGAATCATAGTGGCAGGACAGTTTTAGCATTTAGTGAACCTGGCAAAAAAAGCCAAAAAAAAGTGTCAAATTGCACTTTTTTTTTGCAATTCCACCGCACTTGGAAACATAATTACCTGGAAACATAATTACCAGTAGTCTAATACCTATTTTCCAGGACGTGCCTCCTGACAGCACCATGGAGAGTACCAAAGAACCTCCTCAGGGTGGGATTACCGCCTGGAGAACTTTTCTATCAAATGCGGTCTGTTGACAGATACAACATCTAGCTTGTAGTGCCTACAAAATGTGTCAAGCTTGGCCCAGGTTGCTGCCCTACAGATCTGCTCTACCGAGGCGCCTGCTCTCAGCCCAGGAGGCTGATAACGCCCTGGTAGAGTGGGCCCTTAGGTCTTCTGGAGGGAAAAAAGCCTTCAGTTTGGTAGGAGCTTGAGATTACCGGGTTAACCATCTAGTGATAGATGCCTTAGAGACTCTTTTCCACTTGTTTTTCCCCCTAGAAGGATGAACAGGTTTGGGTCTATGTGCCAGCTACTGGTGGCCTCTAAGTAGTCTATAACGGCACGTCTGACGTCCAGAGAGTGGAGACTCTGCTCTTTCTCACTGGAAGGGTTGTCACAGAAGGAGGGTAACACAATCTCTTGGTTTATATTCTGACTAGAGGCTACCTTCGGTATGAATGCAGGGTCTAATCTTAAGATTATATGGTCTTCCCTGATCTGGAGATACGGGTCTCTGGTGGACAGGGCCTGGATCTCACCTACCCTCTTAGCCGTGGTGATGGCCACAAGAAATGCAGTTTTCCAGGTGCGAGTCGAGATGGGCATCTCCTTGCTGGGGACATATGGATCCCTACACAGAGACCTGAGGACCACATTTAGGTCTCCAGGCGGGGTTAACTGCCTGATTGTAGGGCACAGCCTTTGTGTTGCCCTTATGAATCTTACTATCCATGGGTGAGATGCCAGAGGGTAGTCAAAGAAAGAACTCAGGGACGAAATTTGGACCTTCAAGGTGCTGGGCCTAAGGCCCTTATTAAACCCTGCCTGAAGGAAGTCTAGGACCCTAGGGATGACGGGGGTACCTGCCACGAAGTCGGATCTGCCACTCTCCAGACAGAACCTTAGCCCTCAGGATGTCCCTTTCAGGATCCAGGCCAAGAGGTGAAGTCTTCCTGGGTTCGGGTGGCGGACCGGGCCCTGGTGGATAACATCTTCCCTTAGAAGGAGCTCGATTGGGTTCTCTACCGCCATGGCCCCCAGCAGGGGTAATCAGCTTCATTTCGGCCAGTATGGGACGATCATAATCACCCTTGCCCGATCCTCCTGGATCTTCCTGAGTAAGGCTGGGATGAACGCCAGCATCTATCCCTTCCGAAGCGTCCGAGGGGTTCAGAGAGTAGAATCTAGAGACCTTAGAGTTCCTTCTGTTTGCGAATAGGTCCATCTTGGGGGTCCCCCAACGCCGACACAGTTGGTTGAATATACCCTGGTTCAGCTCCCACTCAGCTGAGCAGACCCGCTGTCTGCTCAGGTAGTTTGTTACCACGTTCTAGGAACCTTCCATGTGTATTGCAGTTATGGAGAGGACTGCACCTTCTGCCCAGGAAAATATTTTCACTGCCAGGTCCTAAAGTAAAGTGGCCGATGTCTGGGACCTCCCTGGTGCTTCAGGAACGATACTGTTGTCACATTGTTGGACAGTATCCTGATGTGTTGATTCCTCAGTATGGTCCGGTTTCGTCTTAGGGCCTCCCAGACCGCGTATAATTCCCTGAAGTTGGAGGATCTTCCGCTGATGTCTTCCGGCCATCTGCCCTGAAAGATTCTCAATTCTAAGTGGGCTCCCCATCCCCACGAGCTGGCGTCTGTGGTGACGACTACGTAGGGGGAGGTGGTCCATAGTACGCCCACCTTCATGTTCTAGGGCTGTGTCCACCAGAGAAGCGACCTCCTTACGGCCCGTGGTAGCCGCATAGACCTGTCCAGTGAGGCCTGACGGTCCCATATAGACAGGATCTCTCTCTGTAAGGGTCTTGAGTGGAACTGTGCCCATCTGACGCACGGGATACACGCCATCATCAGGCTCAGCACCTTCATGGCAGACCTCATGGAGGTGCAGTGCTTCAGAAGGTTCTCGACCCTGCCCCGTACTGCTTCCTGCTTTTCCTCTGGTAAAAAGGATATTCTGCGCTTGGAGTCTAGAAGAACTCCAAGGAAGATCTTTCTGTGCTCTGGTACCAGGTCTGACTGCTGCCAGTTTATGGCCCAGTCCAAAAACTCCATTACTGAGATCGTCCGGTATCTGGGTACGACCAGCGCCTCTTCTGATCCAGCCACGAGGAGAAAGTCGTCCAAGTACGATATCATAATTCCCTGGCTTATCAAGTAGGCCACTACCTCTGATACCAGCTTTGTGAATATTCGGGGGGCCGAAGCCAGCCCGAAGGGGAGGCATTGGAACTGGACGTGGCAGGTCCGGGTCGGCAGTTCGACTGCAAACCTTAGCAGCTCCTGGGATGAAGGGTGTATCGGTACCTGATAGTAGGCAATCCTCAAGTCGAGGATGCACATCACGGCATCCCTGTTTATGAGATGGACTGCTGACCGAATCGACTCCATTCTGAACCTCTTGTACCTGACCCAGGAGTTTAGAGGTTTTAAATTTATAATGGTATGGGCCTCGCCTGTCGGTTTTGTGACAGAAAATAGGGAGTAGTGCCCCCTGCCCACCTCTGCCGGAGGGACCGGAACTATGACTGCTGAGCTGACCATATCCTGTAGATCTGTCCACATGGTGGAGTCCGTCGGGACTACAGTAGGGGAAAACACGGATTTTGGTAAAGACTTACCTGTAAAATCCTTTTCAGCGAAGGAAGGAAGAGAGACACAGTATTCATTACTGATGGGTAGGCGGAGCCCCAGATCAGGATGTTACCTCAGATCAAAAGAGTGCTGACTGGCTGGCCCCTCCAGCTCGGGCTCCTCCTACTCAGCTCCAGTCGTACCAAAGCTTTTAGGAAAAGAGCCAAGATCACCAGCGGAGCAACATAACCCCTTCTGAAGGAACTTCAGAGAAAAAACACAAGGATACAGGTTATGCATGCAAAGAAAGCCAAAAACCACAGAGTTCCAGGTACTACTCACGGAACCTGACTACTGCGATGAGCTGGCGATGCTGGAACAGAGCCTTAGCGCGCTGACCTCAGCCCAGATAATCGCTATCAGATAAGGGTCGCGCTGCATCTGAAAACATCAACACACTTCTGCCTTGGGAGGGTGCTGTGTCTCTCTTCCTTCCTTCGCTGAAAAGGATTTTACAGGTAAGTCTTTACCAAAATCCGTGTTTCAGCTGCAGATGGAAGGAAGAGAGCCACAGTATTCATTACTGATGGGACGTCCCAAAGCAGTTCAAAAATAAGGGTGGGAAAAACCAACAAAAGGCAGAAACCCAACAACCTTAACAACAAAGCGCAACCAGCGCTAAACACAAGTTCATCCAGAACTTTAAACTACAGCTGCCTGCAGGACCCTACGTCCGAGGGCTGCATCAGCGGAAGCACTGACGTCCACTTTATAAAACCTTGTAAACGTGTGGACAGAGCGCCAAGTTGCCGCTCGGCAGAGCTGCACTGCCGAGGCACCTTGATGAAAAGCCCACGATGAGGCCACAGCTCTCGTGGAATGGGCTCGAATCTTAATCGGGCAAGATTCACCCCGAAGGCGGTAAGCCTCCAAAATAGCTGACCGGATCCAACGAGCTATAGAATCCTTGGAAGCTCGTTGACCACGCCGACGACCTGCTGGAACCACAAACAGGGAGTCCGTCTTACGAAAACCTTGAGTAATAGATAGATAAAACTTCAAGGCCCGCACTAAATCCAATGTGTGTAAAGATCGCTCTTTCACATTCTTCGGATCCGGGCAGAATGAAGGCAACACAATATCCTGATTGACATGAAATTGTGACACCACTTTAGGCAAAAAATCACCCCGAGTGCGAAGCACTACACGATCCGGAAAAAACTCCAGAAAAGGAGGCGAACAAGAAAGAGCTGCCAACTCAGAAACTCTCCTCAAGGAAGTGACTGCAACAAGGAAAGCCACCTTCCAAGAAAGTAAAGAAAGGCTAGCAGAAACCATAGGCTCAAAAGGTTTATGCTGAAGAGCCTCCAAAACAAGGTTGAGCCGCCAAGGAGACACGGGTGCTTTCCGCGGCGGAAACTTACGAGATATACCTCGGAAAAAGGAGAGCACGTCTCTATTTGAAGCAATGGTTCTCCGGAACAATAAAGACAGAGCAGAAATCTGACCTTTCAGAGTGCTGACTGCCAAACCCTTGTCTAGCCCATGCTGCAGAAAAGCCAACAGGTTGGGAATGGAAAATTTTCTCGGGTTCCGAGAGGACCCCAAACACCACGAAAAGAAGGTTTCCCAAATTTTGTGGTAAATCCTAGTAGTAGCCGGACATCTTGCAGCACGAAGGGTAGCAATGACCTCGGCTGAAAAACCTCTACGGGTCAAGATTTCGGTCTCAAGAGCCACGCCGTCAAACGCAGGGACATCAAGTCCGGATGACAAACGGGCCCCTGAGTCAACAAGTCCGGTTGAAGAGGGAGTGGGAAAGGAGGTGCCGCCAACAGCGACATTATTGTCGAGAACCACACCCTTCTTGGCCAGTCTGGAGCTATCAGAATAGCTGGAATTCTCTCTAGTCTGATCCGACGCAGTACTAGAGGAAGGATATCGGCGGGAATACATAGATCAGCTCGAACTGATCCCACTGAGCCACTAGAGCATCCACCGCCACCGCCATCGGGTCCTTGTACCTGGACATGAATGTCGGTAACTTGGCATTGGACCTGGATGCCATCAAATCCACTTGGGGGGTTCCCCAGCGAGAGCACAGTAGTGCAAAAACTTCCGGGTGGAGGCTCCATTCCCCGGGATCCATCCTTCTGCGACTGAGAAAGTCCGCTGTAATATTCTGAACCCCTGGAATGTGAATCGCCGAAATGGCTGGTACACTGGCCTCTGCCCAAATCAGAATTCGGGACACCTCTACCATGAGTCTGGAACTCTTTGTCCCACCTTGGTGATTGATATACGCGACAGCCGTCGCATTGTCTGTCTGCACTCGGACTGGCAGACCGCTCAAAGGGACCGTCCAATGTTGGAGGCAAAGGAAAATCGCCCTCAATTCCAGGATGTTGATCGGAAGAAAAGACTCTTCCGATGACCATACCCCCTGAATCCAGAGATTGTTCCAAACACCCCCCCAGCCCGTCAGGCTGGCATCGGTGGTTATAACTGACCACTTCGGAGGGAGGAAAGACTTCCCCAGGGAGAATGCCCCTGGACGTAACCACCATTCTAGAGAATCCCGCACCGCGCGAGGAATGGTGACACTGCAATCCAGCGATTGCGACTGGTTCCATCGACTCAAGATGAACCTTTGGAGAGTCCTGGAATGGAACTGGGCAAAAGGAATTGCCTCCATGGACGCCACCATCAGTCCCAGAAGACGCATACACTTCCGTAGGGACATTGCCGTTGAGGATTTCATAATCTGTACATGTCGAAGAAGACATGACTGTTTGTCTGGTGGTAGGGAAACTACCGACCGAAACGTGTCGAGATGCATTCCCAAAAAGAGAATTGTCCTCGATGGTTCCAGGGACGACTTCTCCCAATTGACCAGCCAACCGAAGTCCTTCAGAAACTGAAGAGACAAATCCCGAGCCGTCAACGCCTCCTCCTCCGAGGAAGCCACGATCAAAAGATCGTCCAGATAAGGGAGAATCGTGATCCCCTGTCTTCGAAGGATTGCCATGAGGGGCGCCAGAATTTTTGTAAAGACCCTTGGCGCTGAGGCTAAGCCGAACGGCAGAGCCACGAACTGGTAATGATTCTGACCTATGGCAAATCGAAGAAAGCGCTGATGAGCCTTTCCGATGGGAATATGCAAATAGGCGTCGCGAATGTCGATTGACACCAGAAAATCGTTCTGTGACAGAGCTGCCACAACGGAACGAAGCGACTCCATGCGAAATTTCCGGGCATGGACATGCCGGTTTAATCGCTTGAGATCCAGAATCGGGCGAAATTTGTTCTCCTTTTTGGGAACTATAAAAAGGTTGGAATAAAAACCTTTCCCTCGGTCCTCTGACGGAACCGGTATCACTACACCCTTTTGTAGTAGAGATTCGACCTCTCGCTGTAGAGCGACAACAAGCTCGGGTTCCGACGGAACGCGAGACTGACAAAAAACATTTGGGGGTCGAGAAGCAAACTCTATGAAATAGCCTGCCGACACTATCCGCGTTACCCAGGAATCTGGAACGCGAGCCATCCAAGTCTCTTGAAAAGAAGCAGGCGACCCCCCACTCGAGAATCCTCGAGTGGACCCCTGGCGTCAATCCGACTTTGCGGGCTTCTTGTCAAGTTCCCGCTTGTCCTGGCGGAAACTCTGCTTCCAGGGAGTACGAGTTTTCTGAGAGGATTTCTTTCCTGAGAAGGAAGGACGACCCGATCCCCACGAGGAGTGACTAGATCGTCCTCGGCCCCGAAAGGACCGCCGACCACTATAGACACCAGGCTTACTGGACACCGAGGCCATGGCCCTTCGCTGTGGTAATGCTGATTCCTTCGCCTTAGCCTTGGAAATCAGCTCTGTGAGGTCGGATCCAAAAAGATGGCCACCCTTGTAAGGTAAGGCCAACAACCCTTGTTTGGAAACTGCGTCCCCGGCCCACTGTCTGAGCCATAAAGCTCTTCTGACTGTGACCGCTGAAGCTTGCGCTTTGGCCAGCAGAGATGCCGTATCCAGACCGGCATCAAAGATATAACAGGCTGCCGTTTCTAACCATTCACAAGTTTCCCGTATCTCAGATAACGGAGATTCATTTTGCAACTCCGTCTTCAGACGTGCCAACCAGCTTAGAGAAGCTCTAGCAGCACACATGGATCCTAGCACTGCTCGAAATCCATGACCCGCAGCCTCATAGCTTGCTTTTGCCGCCAATTCTGCCTTTCTATCCAAAGGCTCCTGTAAGCTCGCTTTTCCCTTAATAGGGAGTAGTGAGGATTTACTAAGCTGAGACAAAGACACATCCACTTCAGGAGCAGAAGTCCAATTAGCCTTTAACTCCGCAGAGCAAGGATAAAGTGTATCAAAGAAATGCGTTCCATGAAAACGCTTATCTGGACATAGACGTTCCTCCTCTATTACACCATTAAGCTCATCCAGAGCTGGCAATGTTGTGCGCGAAGCACGGGACTCCTGGAACATGCGTGCTGATTTACCAGGACGACTAGTTACCTCCTCCGGTAACTGTAATATATCTCTCATGGCTTCAATCAATGCCTCCGTACGCTTCGCCATAGAGGAACGCCCCTGCGGCTCGTCCGCATCAGAATCGGATATTTCTCCATCCGAATTTAAAGGGGAACTCTGCCCAATATCAGATACATCTGACTCGCTCCGTGTAGAGGCCGGTAACGGCCTGCGTCGCTTCCTCTGAGAGGAATTAGCAGACACATATTGACCTAAAAGGTCAGACAAGTTGTTAATCGATCGAGCGATATCATCCAATTTTCCACCGCTGTCGACCGCAGCGCTAGACGCTGTGGAGGTCTGCGTATCTGATTGCCGCAATGGCACTGGACGTGATCCGCGGCATCTGAACTCTGTTCAGACATGTCTCACCTGTATGAGCAGGTCAAAGCGGTAATACCAGCAAAAACTATGCGGTTTTTTTTTTTTTTTTTTTAAAACGCTGAAGGGTTAACGCTCCACCAAGCAGGGTTACCCCAGCGGTATTCAGTCAGCAAATTTAGCTGGTAGAAATAACCCTCAGAGGGGTTAACATTGCAAACTCACCACAATATATATATTTGTGAGCCCCAGCCAATTTTTATGTCTCTGATGAGACTGCAGCTGCAGGATAGCGATCGCTGCGCTGCGGGGTGAGGAATCAGCACTCACCCAGCTGGCCGTGGTGTCTTATGAGGAGAGGAGCGGTCTGAGGAGCCCAGGAGCCTGAGTAATGGCCGCCACAGTGAGGGGGTCGCAGGAGAAACGCCAGAGCGCGCGTCTTCCTGCTCAGAAGACCGGGAATATTTAGGCCACGCCCCCCGCCAGCTCGAATAATGAGCGCGAACTCCCCCGCTCCTGCTCCCTCTCTGTCCTGCAGGTATCTGCCTGCGGACAAAAAATCACCACATACTACTTGTAACAGCGCTGTCACAGCAGCGCTGAAGCATACTGACATACATGTAGTAGCGCTGTCACAGCAGCGCTGAAGCATACTGACACAAGTAATAGCGCTGCTCATTCAGGCGCTAAAGCACTCACACATAATTATATCAAAAATTTGTGTGGAGTACTCACCAGCCAAGGCGCCACAGGGACCCTCAGGGGTTTCTGGCGCTGTGCCCATGCTTCCCCCCAGGGCGAAGAACGCAGTGACCGCACGTGTGGTTTGCGTCCCGCCAGGGAAGCTCTCCTCATCCCCCAGGGCCGGCAAGGATTCTGCAGGGACTTTGAGTAAATACAGATCCGCCAAGGGAGAGGTTGGGGTACAGCAGCGCTGGTACCCCTGAGACCTCTAGACCAACTAGTGATCCAAGTCTCCTGTCCGAATATAAAATAATAAAATCTTCTGAGGAGCTGCATTAGCAGCGACCATCCTCTGGACCTCAAATCTTAGACTGGAGCTGAGTAGGAGGAGCCCGAGCTGGAGGGGCCAGCCAGTCAGCACTCTTTTGATCTGAGGTAACATCCTGATCTGGGGCTCCGCCTACCCATCAGTAATGAATACTGTGGCTCTCTTCCTTCCATCTGCAGCTGAAAGTATCTTTCATTGGGGGAGTAGAGCTCTATGTTGCATCCCTCTGCAATGGGTCTGAGGACCCATTGGATTTGGGTGATCTGAGCCCAGTTTCCCGCAAAGTGGCGGAGTCTTCCCCCAATGCAAATGGCGTCATTGCCTCTTGGACCTGGAGGTTGAGAGAGATCCTTTGCTCCTTCCACCCTGGCTATGGGAGCTGTTGTACGTTCCTCTGTTGGACCTACCCTGACTTCTGAAGTCAGACTGTCTCCTGGAGGGGAATCCTCTCCGAAAGGACTGGGGCCGCTTAGGTCTATCCTCAGGGAACCCTTTCTTTTTGTCAGAGACTAGCTCGAAGATGTTGTCTAAGGCTGGCCCGAATACTCTTAGCCCTGAGAAGGGTATGGAGCAGAGCTTAGTCTTCGAGGCGTTATCCCCCGACCAAGATTTCAGCCAGACAGCTATACGAGCTGCATTAGACAGGGAGCTGTTCCTTGCCGCAAACCTTACTGATTCGGCAGACGTGTCAGCCAGGAACTCCGTGGCCGATTCCATGAGGGGAGGGAGGCCAGGATGTCTGCCCTAGAGGTCTTATTGAATAGATGTTCCTCCAACCGACCCATTCATAGGAACATAGACCTGGCCACTGAGGTGGCCGCTATGTTTGTTCTAATAAGGGCCGCAGAAGTTTCCCAGGCCCGTTTTAGGAGAAATGTCCGCCCTTCTGTCCATTGGGTCACGCAGGCTTGACGAGTCCTCGAATGGAAGTCTTTTTGGCGACCTTGGCTACTGGGACATCAATCTTCGGTATCTCTTCCCATAGTCTTACTTCCTCGGGGTCGAAAGGCAGACGACCTTTAAAGTCACGAGACAGTACTAGCCGACGTTTCACGTCCTTCCATTCCTCTAGTACCATGGCCCAGATATGTTCGCTTATAGGGAATACCGTCTGCTTCTGTGACGCAAGTCCCCGGAACATTAGGTCCTGTCTGGACTGTGGCCTAGGGACCTCTTAAATTTGTATTGTACTCCTCACAGCCTGAACTCCTCAGTGTCTTCGGCCTGAAACAGGTATTTTCTGCCCCGGTCCTGGTTCTCTGGTGGAAGCTCCCCATCCTCATCTGGGTCGGAGTCCAGTAGGTCGAACCCTTCTTCTGAGCTCTGATCAGACTCCCTTAGTTCTGTCTCCCACCTAGTTCGCTTGCGTCCTGGACCTGGGCTGGGAGGCTGCTGCCGTGAGAGGCTGGACATAGAGGCCGGAACCTCCTCGCGTATCAGGGATCGAATCTCAGAGAAGGGACGGCTGCTCGTCTCTCATGACCTTTGATGTACAGGGTCCGCAGAGGGTCTTGCCGTGGGTGTCTGGTAGTTTCACATTGCATACAGGGCGTCTGTTAGATTTTGCCAAAGCCTTGCCGGACCTTTTGGTTGTAGCCGGGGGAGCAGCTGGGGTTCCCTTATTCTAGGCATAAGATGGGGAATAGTCAGGCTAGTCGCTCTGGGGGGACTAGGAGTGACTGCAGGGCTGACTGTGGTGGGGATGTTCTGCGCCAGACGCATTTACCTCTCCATCCTCCGCAATGTCTGCTTCCATGGTTTGTGATCTTCTGCGTTGGGACGCTGCAGCCTGTCGTCTCCTCCCCTGCATTCCAACACTGGAGCACACGCTGCTGCTTGAGCCGATGTCAGTGACGTCACCGGAAGTGACGCGCTCCACTCGCGAGACTCGGGGAAGCCGCGCGCTACCCGTCTCGGCCACTTCCGTGTTCCACCCCTGGAACGCAAGCCGATGTCCGGAGCGTATGACAGGCGCTTGGAGGCGTGACATCGGTACCCCGTCCCGGAAGCCCAGCTGCCTGCGGGGCACATGCGCGTTTGATCCCGTGGAGCGCACACCAGACCCGGGCAGCTCCAACGCAGTCTGGTGTACTGAGCCGAGAGCCTCCCAATGGGAGGAGCAGCTCTATCCAGGAGCCTCGTCCTGCTCACTGGCCTTTGAGGCATAGGCCCTGGGCCGCTTGACAGGGGGGAAGGATATTGGCCTGGCCACACGATCCCACTGAGCCCTCCGGTAAGCTTGCGCAGCGTTGCTCTCATGTGTCCCTCCATGTAGGGACAGGAAAAACACTGAGGGAAAGGGGGTGGGACGGAACCTTTTAACCTCTCGTGTGCTTTCCTGTCCCTGCAAGGAGAAGGATGTCCTCCATAGTGCTGTCAGGAGGGACGTCCTGGAAAAAGTTCTGGGGGTTAATGGGTTAAACACTGAGCAACAGTCCAGTTCTTTTTCTCCTTGGCGAAGATAAGACGCTTCAGGTGTTGTCTATTGGTCATGAGTGGCTTGACACAAGGAATGCAACACTTGTAGCCCATGTCCTGGATATGTCTGTGTGTGGTGGCTCTTGAAGCAATGACTCCAGAAGCAGTCCACTCCTTGTGAATCTCCCCAAAATCTTTTTCTACTACACTTTTCCTTCCACTCAACTTTTCCATTAATATGCTTGGATACAGCAATCTGAACAGCTAGCTTCTTTAGCAATGACCCTTTGTGGCTCAACCTCCTTGTGAAGTGTGTCAATGACTGCCATCTGGACATCTGTCTAGTCAGCAGTATTAACCATGATTGTGGAGACTACTGAAACAGACTAAGGGAATTTTTTAAATGCTTAGAAAGCCTTTGCAGTTATTTTTGTTAATTATTCTAATTTACTGAGATAATGACTTTTGGGATTTCATTAGCTGTAAGCCATAATCATCAACATTAACAGAAATAAACACTTGAAATAGATCACTGTTTGTAATGGCACTATATAATATAGGAGTTTCACTATTTGTATTGAAGAACTGAAATAAATTAACTTTTTGATGATATTCTGATTTTGTGAGAATCACCTGTATATAATATTTGTTCATTGAGGCTGGCTACTACTACTTTTTTTGTTATTGATGTCCTCAATATCTGATTGTTGGCGGTGCGACACCTCACCGATCTGCTGTTCCTGGCGCCAGTTGAAGGTTCTCAGATGCTGCCAGAAAACAGCAGCTCTCAAAACCATAGTGGCCATGGCCGGGTACTGCAGATCTGTCTAAACAGGTGTAGCCACAAAAACTATGAAGCTAAAGAAGCATAAGAAAACAAACAAACAAGAAAACTGAGAAACAGAGACAAGACAAAGAGCAGTCTGCCTCATTATTTTGTCGGGGGTTTGTCTAAATCACAATTTTTGGGGGCTGCGCAAGTGCACAGGATAAGGTTAACTTATGGGTGTTTCAGGGCGATTACCGGTGGCTAGTACTTGCCTTTTCCCCTCCTCACCCCTCTCCTCGGAGAGGGCTGAGAGGAAGACGGTGGTCACCAGCGGTGGCCTCCCCCCTTCTTGTAAGGGGCTGATGCCATCTTCTGCACCGTCTGGAGACGGTGCGGGAAGGAGAATCTCTGATGCCAGCGACCCTCTCCACCCAAGGGCTCCTGATGTGATCCTCAGCTGTGAAGAGGAGCCGGAGACCTCATCTTGCAGGTAATGCATGTAACTCCCAACTTCGCCTCCACCTGGGTGGCGAAATCCATCTCTGCCTGGACCAAAATTCTTCGGCAGGGCATCGTAGCGGCTGCTTCTCCGGATGAGCTGGCAGACCAGATTGCTCACGCCGGAAAATATCTTCTGGCTGCCTCCTTGGATGAGGCTGCCTGTTTCGCCAGAGCAAGCAATAACATCGTTGCCATACGCTGCATCCTTTGGTTGAAGGTGTGGAATGTGGACCCAGTCTCTAAGAAGTCTCTCGCCAATCTAGCCTTTCAGGGTTCTAGGCTCTTTGGGTCCAGACTGGACCAGATAATTTCAGACGCTACCGGGGGGAAAAAGCATCTCTCTGCCTAAGACGAGGCCTAAACATCCTTTCAATAGGAAAGGACCCCTGCCTTTTCGTCCCTTTCGACATTTCTCCTCTTCAGGAACCTCCTCCCAGCAGGACCGTTCTTCAGCTTCAGGGGAAAGAAGGAAACCATCCTTCAAACCTGCACCTCCCTTGAGGCCGAACGGCCGCTCCTCCAAGCCCTCTGGGTCCCGCTCTCACAGATTTTCTAAGTTACGGGTCACCCCCCCACCCTGGAAAACTTTCCAGGGTGGAAGGCCGACTTTTTCTCTTCACTGACGCATGGTTGTCGGTGGTCGACGACGCCTGGGTCAGAGAGATAGTTACGTCCGGTTACAAGATCGATTTTTCTTCCCCCCCAGGCAGATGTTTCTACTCCAATCTTTTTGTAGTCCCGAAAAAAGACAGTTTGTGCTGCCCGATTTTGGACCTCAAACAGTTGAACCGCCATGTTCGGATCGGCCACTTCAGGATGGAGTGCTTACGCTCGGTGATCGCCTCCATGGAACCAAGAGAATTTCTTTGTTCGGTAGACATTCAGGATGCTTATCTTCACATTCCTGTTTGTGTTCAGCATCAGAGATTTCTTCAGTTTCTTCCAGGAGGATCATTATCAGTTCACGGCCCTTCCTTTCAGCCTGGCGTTTGCCCCCAGTCTTCACAAAGGTCATGGCAGCGGTCATGGCCATCCTTCGCTCCAAGGGGATCCTCATAATCCCCTACCTGGATAACCTACTGATCAAAGGGCCGTCCCACCGGGACTGCGACCAGAGTCTTCAGGTCACTCTGGACAATCTGGTCCATCTCAGCTGGATAGTCAGAGAAATCCTCCCTGATCCCAACTCCGCGCTTGATGTTCCTGGGTATGGAGTTCGACACAACCCAGGCCCGTGCCTTCCTACCAAAAGGAGAAGTTTTCATCTCTCTGCCAGGGAATCAACTCTGTAAAGACTACCAGCTCCTCTTCCCTTACGGTCCTGCATGAGGGTTATGGGGAAGATGGTTGCATCCATGTAAGTCGTGCCTTATGCTTAGTTCCACAACCGTCCTCTTCAACTGGCCCTCTTTTCTGCTTGGGACAAGGAAACCTACCTGGACCTACCGGTACTTCAGCCTCCCAAGGTGTGAGAGTCTCTGACTTAGTGGACGCTATCCACCTCAATACTGTGCGGGAGGTCTTTTCTTCCTCTCCGGTGGCAGGTCATCATCACAGACGCCAGTCTCCTCGGTTGAGGAGCGTTCTTCCTTCATCACACAGCGCAGGGTCACTGGAGAGCGCAGGAAGCCCTTCTCCCCATCAATCTTCTGGAGATCAGGGCAATCTTCCTTGCTCTACTCCACTGGCAGTCCCTCCTCGCAGGAAAGCCGGTGCACATTCAATCGGACAACGCCACGGCCTTGGCTTACATAAACTACCAAGGCGGGACTTGCAGCATAACAGGTCATGTCGGAGGTGACAAGAATTCTGCGATGGGTGGAACGTCACGTCCCTGCCGTATCAGCCATTCACATTCCGGGTGTGGAAAATTGGGCAGCCGATTTTCTGAGTCGTGAGGGCCTCTCATCAGGCGAGTGGTCTCTCAACATCGCAGTTTTTCAACCAAATATGTCAGAGATGGGGCACTCCGGACATCGACCTCATGGCGTCTCGGATGAACCACAAGGTTCCTCTGTTCGTAGCCAGGTCCCGGGATCCGCTGGCCATCAGCTGCGATTCCCTAGTGATCCTGTGGTCCCAGTTTCAGCTGCCTTATCTTTTTCAACCTCTCCTTTTGATTCCGAGGGTCGTGAAAAAGATAAAGACAGAAGGGATTCCCGTAACCCTGATAGCTCCGGACTGGCCAAGACATCCTTGGTATGCGGAGCTAGTAAACATGCTTTCGGACACCCCCTGAAGGCTTCCAGACCTTCTCTCGCAGGGCCGCCCCCTCTTCCAGAGTTCTCAGTCTCTGAGTTTAACGGCATGGCCGTTGAGGCCGCAGTTCTGAAGGAGGCTGTTTTTTTCTCACCAGGTCATTCAGACCATGATTAGAACGAGGAAACCAGCATCCCATCCTCGCGCATTTACCACAGATATTGGAAGGCCTACTTCCGGTGGTGCGAGAACAACTTGTTTCCAATGTCCTTTTCTCTTCCTTCCATCCTTGGCTTTCTTCAAGCGGGTCTTGACTCAAGTCTATCGCTCAGTACCCTTAAAGGTCAGGTTTCCACTGTCTATCTTCTTCCAGAGGGATCTGGCTTCCCGTTCCCAAGTGAAGACCTTTCTTCAGGGTGTTGCCCATCTGGCACCACCTTACCATCCTCCGATAGAACCATGGGCTCTAAATCTCGTTCTCAGCGCCCTTCAAAACCATTCAAGATATTTCGTTTTCCTTTCTGTCATGGAAGGTGGCCTTCCTAATCGCCATTACGTTTATTAGGAGGGTTTCCGTGTTAGCAGCGTTATCTTGTCTTTCGCCGTTCCCGATTCTACATCAGGACAAGTTAGTTCTCAAACCCGTTCCTTCCTTTCTTCCTAAAGTGGTCTCCTCTTTCCATATCAATGAAGACATTGTCCTACCTTCTCTTTGTCCTTCCCCGGTTCATCCCCTGGAGAAGTCCCTCCACAAGCTGGATTTGGTCAGAGCTATTTGAGGCTATCTTTCAAGGACTGCTTCCTTTTGTCAAACCGATTCCCTACTTGTCATCTCTGAAGGTCGTCGAAAGGGCTCCCAGCTTCTAAATCCACTATCGCCTGTTGGATTCGTTAGGCGATTTTGGAGGCTTACCACGTTCAGGAAAAACAGCCTCCTCCGGGAGTGAGGGCTCACTCCACCCGGGCCTTGGGGGCTTCCTGGGCTGTTCGTCACAAGGCTTCGGCCTTACAGATTTGCAAAGCCGCTACCTGGTCGTCCTTGCACACTTTTGCAAGGTTTTACAGGGTACATACCCCCATGCCTCGTCTGATGCGGTCTTGGGTAGGAAGGCGCTGCAGGCAGTGGTTGCGCACCGGCCAAAATAAGTCCTTTCTCCCTGCATTCTTTCTGTTCCCACCCTTGGGACTGCTTTTGGACGTCCCATGGTTACCTGTGTCCACCAATGAAGTGATAAAGAGGGATTTTTGGTACTCACCGTAAAATCTTTCTAGGAGCCTTCATTGGGGGACACAGCACCCTCCCTGTTTGTGCCGCTTTTTGAGTCTACATGCCCATTGTTGTTGGGTTGGTACATATGTTGAGTTC
Source organism: Oophaga sylvatica (assembly GCA_033576555.1). Classification (NCBI taxonomy): domain Eukaryota; kingdom Metazoa; phylum Chordata; class Amphibia; order Anura; family Dendrobatidae; genus Oophaga; species Oophaga sylvatica. The sequence continues at coordinate 279,017,297 of JARQOD010000003.1, read as the reverse complement.
TGGTTGTTTCTCCTACTGCATTTACACCAACTGCGGTGCTTGTTGCCTGTCGGTTGGTGTATACTGCTGGGGAGGAGCTATTTTCATCTTTTGCAGCATACACTCATGGTTACCTGTGTCCCCCAATGAAGGCTCCAAGAAAGATTTTACAGTGAGTATCAAAAATCCCTCTTTTCCCTTTGATCTAACACACTGGCCACCAAGTTTCATAAGTTTTAATTCCCCACAACTCTTGAATAGTGTACCATTTAGATAATAAAGCAGTAAGCTTTTTAACACAGTTCATAGCTCCGGGGTCACGCTGACATGGCCCCGCAGCGTTCTGACCAACTGTCTTATCGCTGGTAAGAACCACTGCGTTGGTGTTTCCCACACTGTCACACAGATGACAGCGTGGGAAACACCATAGGACAGGGTTCGACAAACCCGGGCGCCAGGTCACCAGTGGCGCCTAGAAAATCATGCCTGGCGCCCGGGTTTGTCGGGGCCCTGAGGAGGCGGGGGGGCCCACTCGCCGTCGGACACCCCGGCGCCCGTTAGCGGAGGAGAGCGGTGTCAGCGCCGCCACTGGCTTTCCCCCCGCTTGCTCAGGGCCCCGGCAGCAGCTGGCACAATACTTACCTCTGAGCCCCGTGCCTCCGCTGCCGCAGCTCCGGGCTCCAGGGGGCGCCTGCGCTTCCTCTCACAGCAGCGTCGCTGAATGACGTCATCATTCAGCGGCCGGCTGTGGCAGAGAGCGCGCGGACGCCGAACAGGTGAGATGTGTGTGTGTCTGTGCGTGTGTATGTAGTGCGGTGCTTTGTGTGTGTATGTGAGAGAGTGCTTGTGTGCTGCGGTGCTGTCTGTGTGATGGTGGTGGGGGGAGGGCAGTGATGATGATGATGGGGAGGCATTGATGATAATGGGGAGGCATTGATGATAATGGGGAGGCATTGATGATAATGGGGAGGCCTTGATGATAATGGGGAGGCGATGATGATGATGGGGAGACGATGATAATGGGGAGGCGATGATGATGATGGGCAAGCGATGATGATGATGGGCAGGCGATGATGATGATGGGGAGGCGATGATGATGATGGGGAGGCGATGATGATGATGGGGAGGCGATGATGATGATGGGGAGGCGATGATGATGATGGGGAGACGATGATAATGGGGAGGCGATGATGATGGGCAAGCGATGATGATGATGGGCAGGCGATGATGATGATGGGCAGGCATTGATGATGATGGGGAGGCGATGATGATGATGGGGAGGCGATGATGATGATGGGGAGGCGATGATGATGATGGGGAGGCAATGATGTGATGGACAGGCATTGATAATGATGGGGAGGCCATGATGATGATGGGGAGGAACTGATGATGATGAGGAGGAGTCAATGATGATGATGGGGAGAAAACGATGATGAAATGAAAAAAAAATTCTGGCTCCTAAATTTTTTGGCTGGCTCCTAGATTCTGAAAACTTTGTCGACCCCTGCCATAGGAAGCCAGTAAAAACGCAAAGAATAACTCAGCAAATCCGCAAACATTTTTATACCAGCGCTTTTGCTGCGGATTTGACGGACTCATTTGAGGTCAATGTGTGGAAAACGCTACAAAGCCGCAGAAAATTGACATGCTGCAGAAAAACACGGATTTTGGTAAAGACTTACCTGTAAAATCCTTTTCAGCGAAGGAAGGAAGAGAGACACAGTAATTCATTACTGATGGGTAGGCGGAGCCCCAGATCAGGATGTTACCTCAGATCAAAAGAGTGATGACTGGCTGGCCCCTCCAGCTCGGGCTCCTCCTACTCAGCTCCAGTCGTATCAAAGCTTTTAGGAAAAGAGCCAAGATCACCAGCGGAGCAACATAACCCCTTCTGAAGGAACTTCAGAGAAAAAACACAAGGATACAGGTTATGCATGCAAAGAAAGCCAAAAACCACAGAGTTCCAGGTACTACTCACGGAACCTGACTACTGCGATGAGCTGGCGATGCTGGAACAGAGCCTTAGCGCGCTGACCTCAGCCCAGATAATCGCTATCAGATAAGGGTCGCGCTGCATCTGAAAACATCAACACACTTCTGCCGTGGGAGGGTGCTGTGTCTCTCTTCCTTCCTTCGCTGAAAGGATTTTACAGGTAAGTCTTTACCAAAATCCGTGTTTCAGCTGCAGATGAAGGAAGAGAGCCACAGTAATTCATTACTGATGGGACGTCCCAAAGCAGTTCAAAAATAAGGGTGGGAAAAACCAACAAAAGGCAGAAACCCAACAACCTTAACAACAAAGCGCAACCAGCGCTAAACACAAGTTCATCCAGAACTCTAAACTACAGCTGCCTGCAGGACCCTACGTCCGAGGGCTGCATCAGCGGAAGCACTGACGTCCACTTTATAAAATCTTGTAAACGTGTGGACAGAGCGCCAAGTCGCAGCTCGGCAAAGCTGCACTGCCGAAGCACCTTGATGAAAAGCCCACGATGAAGCCACAGCTCTCGTGGAATGGGCTCGAATCTTAATCGGGCAAGATTCACCCCGAAGACGGTAAGCTTCCAAAATAGCTGACCGGATCCAACGAGCTATAGAACCCTTGGAAGCTCGTTGACCACGCCGACGACCTGCCGGAACCACAAACAGAGAGTCCGTCTTACGAAAACCTTGAGTAATAGATAGATAAAACTTCAAGGCCCGCACTAAATCCAATGTGTGTAAATCTCGCTCTTTCGTATTCTTCGGATCCGGACAGAGTGAAGGCAACACAATATCCTGGTTAACATGAAATTGTGACACCACTTTAGGCAAAAAATCACCCCGAGTGCGAAGCACTACACGATCCGGAAAAAAACTCCAGAAAAGGAGGCGAGCAAGAAAGAGCTGCCAATTCAGAAACTCTCCTCAAGGAAGTGACTGCAACAAGGAAAGCCACCTTCCAAGAAAGTAAAGAAAGGCTAGCAGAAACCATAGGTTCAAAAGGTTTATGCTGAAGAGCCTCCAAAACAAGGTTGAGCCGCCAAGGAGACACGGGTGCCTTCCGCGGCGGAAACTTACGAGAGATACCTCGGAAAAAAGAGATCACGTCTCTATTCGAAGCAATGGTTCTCCGGAATAATAAGGACAGAGCAGAAATCTGACCTTTCAGAGTGCTAACTGCCAAACCCTTGTCTAGCCCATGCTGCAGAAAAGCCAACAGGTTGGGAATGGAAAATTTTCTCGGGTTCCGAGAAGACCCCAAACACCACGAAAAGAAGGTTTCCCAAATTTTGTGGTAAATCCTAGAAGTAGCCGGACTTCTTGCAGCACGAAGGGTAGCAATAACCTCGGCTGAAAAACCTCTACGGGTCAAGATCTCGGTCTCAAGAGCCACGCCGTCAAACGCAGGGACATCAAGTCCGGATGACAAATGGGCCCCTGAGTCAACAAGTCCTGTTGAAGAGGGAGTGGAAACGGAGGTGCCGCCAACAGCGACATTATTGTCGAGAACCACACCCTTCTTGGCCAGTCTGGAGCTATTAGAATAGCTTGAATTCTCTCTAGTCTGATCCGACGCAGCACTAGAGGAAGTAAGGATATCGGCGGGAATACATAGATCAGCTTGAACTGATCCCACTGAGCCACTAGAGCATCCACCGCCACCGCCTTCGGGTCCTTGTACCTGGACATGAATGTCGGTAACTTGGCATTGGACCTGGAAGCCATCAAATCCACTTGGGGGGTTCCCCAGCGAGAGCACAGTAGTGCAAAGACTTCCGGGTGGAGGCTCCATTCCCCGGGATCCATCCTTCTGCGACTGAGAAAGTCCGCTGTAATATTCTGAACCCCGGAATGTGAATCGCCGAAATGGCTGGTACATTGGCCTCTGCCCAAATCAGAATTCGGGACACCTCTACCATGAGTCTGGAACTCCTTGTCCCACCTTGGTGATTGATATACGCGACAGCCGTCGCATTGTCTGTCTGCACACGGACTGGCAGACCGCTCAAAAGGACCGTCCAATGTTGGAGGCAAAGAAAAATCGCCCTCAATTCCAGGATGTTGATCGGAAGCACAGACTCTTCCGGTGACCATACCCCCTGAATCCAGAGACTGGTCCAAACACCCCCCCAGCCCGTCAGGCTGGCATCGGTGGTTATGACTGACCACTTCAGAGGGAGGAAAGACTTCCCCAGGGAGAATGCCCCTGGACGTAACCACCATTCTAGAGAATCCCGCACCGCGCGAGAAATGGTGACACTGCAATCCAGCGATTGCGACTGGTTCCATCGACTCAAGATGAACCTTTGAAGAGTCCTGGAGTGGAACTGGGCAAAAGGAATTGCCTCCAAGGACGCCACCATCAGTCCCAGAAGACGCATACACTTCCGTAGGGACATTGCTGTTGAGGATGTCATAATCTGTACATGTCGAAGAAGACATGACTGCTTGTCTGGTGGTAGGGAAACTACCGACCGAAACGTGTCGAGATGCATTCCCAAAAAGAGAATTGTCCTCGATGGTTCCAGGGACGACTTCTCCCAATTGACCAGCCAACCGAAGTCTTTCAGAAACTGAAGAGACAAATCCCGAGCCGTCAATGCCTCCTCCTCCGAGGAAGCCACGATCAAAAGATCGTCCAGATAAGGGAGAATCGTAATCCCCTGTCTTCGAAGGAGTGCCATGAGGGGCGCCAGAACTTTTGTAAAGACCCTTGGCGCTGAGGCTAAGCCGAAAGGCAGAGCCACGAACTGGTAATGATTCTGACCTATGGCAAATCGAAGAAAGCGCTGATGAGCCTTTCCGATGGGAATATGCAAATAGGCGTCGCGAATGTCGATTGACACCAGAAAATCGTTCTGTGACAGAGCTGCCACAACGGAACGAAGCGACTCCATGCGAAACTTCCGGGCATGGACATGCCGGTTTAATCGCTTGAGATCCAGAATCGGGCGAAATTTGTTCTCCTTTTTGGGAACTATAAAAAGGTTGGAATAAAAACCTTTCCCTCGGTCCTCTGACGGAACCGGTATCACTACACCTTTTTGTAGTAGCGATTCGACCTCTCGCTGTAGAGCGACAACAAGCTCGGGTTCCGACGGAACGCGAGATTGACAAAAAACATTTGGGGGTTGAGAAGCAAACTCTATGAAATAGCCTGCCGACACTATCCGCGTTACCCAGGAATCTGGAACGCGAGCCATCCAAGTCTCCTTGAAAAGAAGCAGGCGACCCCCCACTCGAGAATCCTCGAGTGGACCCCTGGCGTCAATCCGACTTTGCGGGTTTCTTGTCAAGTTCCCGCTTGTTCTGGCGGAAACTCTGCTTCCAGGGAGTACGAGTTTTCTGAGAGGATTTCTTTCCTGAGAAAGAAGGACGACCCGATCCCCACGAGGAGTGACTAGATCGTCCTCGGCCCCGAAAGGACCGCCGACCACTATAAACACCAGGCTTACTGGACACCGAGGCCATGGCCCTTCGCTGTGGTAATGCTGATTCTTTTGCCTTAGCCTTGGAAATCAGCTCTGTGAGGTCGGATCCAAAAAGATGGCCACCCTTGTAAGGTAAGGCCAACAACCCTTGTTTGGAAACTGCGTCCCCGGCCCACTGTCTGAGCCATAAAGCTCTTCTGACTGTGACCGCTGAAGCTTGCGCTTTGGCCAGCAGAGATGCCGTATCCAGACCGGCATCAAAGATATAACAGGCTGCCGTTTCTAACCATTCACAAGTTTCCCGTATCTCAGATAACGGAGATTCATTTTGTAACTCCGACTTCAGACGTGCCAACCAGCTTAGAGAAGCTCTAGCAGCACACATGGATCCTAGCACTGCTCGAAATCCATGACCCGCAGCCTCATAGCTTGCTTTTGCCGCCAATTCTGCCTTTCTATCCAAAGGCTCCTGTAAGCTCGCTTTTCCCTTAATAGGGAGTAGTGAGGATTTACTAAGCTGAGACAAGGACACATCCACTTCAGGAGCAGAAGTCCAATTAGCCTTTAACTCCGTAGAGCAAGGATAAAGTGTATCAAAGAAATGCGTTCCATGAAAACGCTTATCTGGACATAGACGTTCCTCCTCTATCACGCCATTAAGCTCATCCAGAGCTGGCAATGTTGTGCGCGAAGCACGGGACTCCTGGAACATGCGTGCTGATTTACCAGGACGACTAGTTACCTCCTCCGGTAACTGTAGTATATCTCTCATGGCTTCAATTAATGCCTCCGTACGCTTCGTCATAGAGGAACGTCCCTGCGGCTCGTCCGCATCTGAATCGGATATTTCTCCATCCGAATTTAAAGGGGAACTCAGCCCAATATCAGATACGTCTGACTCGCTCCGTGTAGAGGCCGGTAACGGCCTGCGTCGCTTCCTCTGAGAGGAATTAGCAGACACATATTGACCTAAAAGGTCAGATAAGTTATTAATCGATCGAGCGATATCATCCAATTTTCCACCGCTGTCGACCGCAGCGCTAGACGCTGTGGAGGTCTGCGTATCTGATTGCCGCAATGGCACTGGGACGTGATCCGCGGCATCTGAACTCTGTTCAGACATGTCTCATCTGAATGAGCAGGTCAAAGCGGTAATACCAGCAAAAAACTATGCGGTTTTTTTTTTTTTTTTTTTTTTTTTTCAAACGCTGAAGGGTTAACGCTCCACCAAGCAGAGTTACCCCAGCGGTATTCAGTCAGCAAATTTAGCAGGTAGAAATAACCCTCAAAGGGGTTAATATTGCAAACTCACCAAAATATATATATATTTGTGAGCCCCAGCCAATTTTTATGTCTCTGATGAGACTGCAGCTGCAGGATAGCGATCGCTGCGCTGCGGGGTGAGGAATCCACACTCACCCAGCTGGCCGTGGTGTCTATATGAGGAGGGGAGCGGTCCGAGGAGCCCAGGAGCCTGAGTAATGGCCGCCACAGTGAGGGGGTCGCAGGAGAAAAGCCAGAGCGCGCGTCTTCCTGCTCAAAAGACCGGGATAGACAGGCCACGCCCCCTGCTAGCTCAAATAATGAGCGCGAACTCTCCCCGCTCCTGCTCCCTCTCTGTCCTGCAGCTATCTGCCTGCGGACAAAAGATCACCACATCTTCATGTAGTAGCGCTGTCACAGCAGCGCTGAAGCATACTGACTTTACATGTAGTAGCGCTGTCACAGCAGCGCTGAAGCATACTGACTTTACATGTAGTAGCGCTGTCACAGCAGCGCTGAAGCTTACTGACATTTACATGTAGTAGCGCTGTCACAGTAGCGCTGAAGCATACTGACATTACATGTAGTAGCGCTGTCACAGTAGCGCTGAAGCATACTGACATTTACATGTAGTAGCGCTGTCACAGCAGCGCTGACGCATACTGACATAGTAACGCTGACATTAATAATAGCGCTGCTCATTCAGACGCTAAAGCACTCACACATAATTATTATTAAAAATTTGTGTGGAGTACTCACCAGCCAAGGCGCCACAGGGACCCTCAGGGGTTTCTGGCGCAGTGCCCATGCTTCCCCCAGGGCGAAGAACGCAGTGACCGCACGTGTGGTTTGCGTTCCCGCCAGAGAAGCTCTCCTCATCCCCCAGGGCCGGCAAGGATTCTGCAGGGACTTTGAGTGAATACAGATCCGCCAAGGGAGAGGTTGGGGTACAGCAGCGCTGATACCCCTGAGACCTCTAGACCAACTAGTGATCCAAGTCTCCTGTCCGAATATTAAAATAATAAAATTTTCTGAGGAGCTGCATTAGCAGCGACCATCCTCTGGACCTCAAATCTTAGACTGGAGCTGAGTAGGAGGAGCCCGAGCTGGAGGGGCCAGCCAGTCATCACTCTTTTGATCTGAGGTAACATCCTGATCTGGGGCTCCGCCTACCCATCAGTAATGAATTACTGTGGCTCTCTTCCTTCATCTGCAGCTGAAAAATGCACTGTAAATTTACTAATCTTGTGCACAACACTTCAGGATTGAATTAGCTTGCATAAGGATTACATAACGTTTTTGACCCATATCTGTGTGGAAAACCCACCACGAAAACCCATCAAAAACTCACCGTGTGCACATAGCCTTACAACGCTTTCTAATGAAAAACAAAATTTGCTAATTCTGTATCTCAAAACTCAGATGGCTTGGTTCACATTTAGGTAAGTGCTCAACATAGCACAGGATAAACCTGAAACTAGCCCCAGAAACAATTAAAAAAATATTTATATACCCCAAAATGATACCAGTAAAAACTTCAACTCATCCTGCAAAATGATAGTCTGTACGAAGTCCATTATCTGTCAAAAGAAAAATAGGGGGTTTCCATGTCGCAGGGTTCTCAAAGGCTCTGGAGAAGCGACATGATTTAAATGAAATCCAGGAAATATGCACTTCAAAATCCAAATCGCTCAATCCCTTTTCAGCCCACAGTGTGCCTAGCTTGTAGTTTGCGTGCACTTGTATGGCAATGGTGTAGTGGAAAGTGTTATGTTACGGTAGCTGAGGAGAGCAGGTAAAAAAGGAAATACACCAGAGCAGTTGGAATCTATGAGATTGCAGTACCCTGACTAACCACCACAACTAGAGGCAGCCGTGGAGCGTTCCTACGTTGGTCCTAGACGCCTCGTCACAGCCTGAGAAACTAACTACACCTAAAGATAGAAATAGGAAAGCTATCTGCCCCGGAGCAGAACCCCAAAGATAATAGAAAGCCCCCAAACATGTAATGGCGGTTAGACAAGAGGAAATACTGACACAGAAAGAAAATAGTATGAGCAAACGCTGGGGACCAAACTATCTAAATAGAAAAGGACAGGAAGGGCACTTACTGCAATCCCAGAAAACCCTGAAAAACACCAACTCTACTAATTTCAAAATCACCTGAGATCACACGACCTCTACCACCTAAATTAGTTCTCTGGTGTAACAAAAACAGCAGCCACTGAAAAAACTGCAAAAAGCAAAAGTACAAAACACAGTGGCTGGACTAAACTGAGAGGGCAAAAGCCCCCGGAGGGGACCCAGAAGGCCCCCACAGAAGTGCAGGACAAAATGCAAAAATATAGCAAAAACACAAAATAAGAAATTGTCTTATCTGATAGCAGGAGATGCAGACATGACACAGCAGGCTACAAGGTAAACTGGAAAGAAGGATTCAGACCAGAACAATTGATCACCGGCAACCCTGATGGGAAAATGATTCCCTTAAATAAGACCAATCAGTAACACCTGATTCCCAATCCTCACTAGTACCGCTTGTAACCACCAGAGGGAGCCTCTGCTCAGAACTCATCTCAAACCCATTCACAACAGTACCCCCCCCTTGAGGAGGGGTCACCGAACCCTCATTTGAGCAACCAGGTCGGTCAGGATGAGTTCTATGATACGCACGGATAAGTCTCCTAGCATGGATGTCCGAAGCAAACACCCAAGAATTATCTTCCTGACCATAACCTCTCCATTTAACCAAATACTGGAGTCTTCGTCTAGAAAAACGAGAATCCAATATTTTCTCAACCACATACTCCAGATTGCCCTCAACCAAAACAGGGTCAGGAGGCACAGCAGCAGGAACCACTGGCTCAACAAACCTCTTCAACAAGGACTTGTGGAACACGTTATGGATCTTAAATGTCCCTGGAAGAAGCAAACGAAAAGAAACAGGATTAATAATCTCCATGATCTTATAAGGTCCAATGAACCTAGGCTTAAATTTAGGAGATGCTACTCTCATAGGAATATTCTTTGAGGACAACCAGACCAAGTCCCCCACTTTAAACCGAGGACCATCAGTCCTATGCCGGTTAGCAAACCGCTGGGCCTTCTCCTGAGAGAGGGACAACCTCTCCACTACCTGGTCCCAAATCTGCTGCATACGCTCAACAACAGAGTCAACACCTGGACAGACAGAAGCCTCCGTCTGTCCTGAAGAAAATCGAGGGTGAAACCCAGAATTACAGAAAAACGGAGACATCAAAGTGGCAGAGCTAGCCCTATTATTAAGAGCAAACTCAGCCAAAGGCAAAAAAGAGACCCAGTCATCCTGATCAGCAGACACAAAGCATCTTAGATAAGTCTCCAATGTCTGGTTTGTTCTCTCAGTTTGACCATTGGTCTGAGGATGAAATGCCGAGGAGAAAGACAATTGAACACCCAGTTTAGAACAAAAAGTCCTCCAAAATCTGGAAACAAACTGGACTCCTCTGTCAGACACAATGTTCTCAGGAATGCCGTGTAAACGAACCACGTGCTGAAGGAACAACGGCACCAATTCAGAGGAGGAAGGCAACTTAGGTAATGGCACAAGATGTATCATTTTGGAAAACCTATCACAAATTACCCAGATGGTGGTCATTCTCTGAGAAACAGGAAGATCGGAAATGAAATCCATAGAGATATGGGTCCATGGTCTCTTGGGCACAGGCAATGGCATCAACAAACCACTAGAGCGAGAGCAAGGCTTGGAGCGAGAGCAAGTCCCGCAGGACTGCACAAATTCCCTGACATCGCGAGACAAGGTAGGCCACCAAAAGGACCGACTAACCAAGTCTCTGGTACCAAAAATTCCGGGATGCCCAGCCAATGCGGAACAATGAATCTCAGACATCACACTCTTTTTCCATTGGTCCGGGACAAACAATTTTCCAACAGGGCAGCGCTCGGGCCTATCCTCCTGACACCCCTCCAGAGCAAGTCTCAAATTAGGCGAGATGGCGGAAAGAAACTACACCCTCCTTCAAAATAACAGAGGGATCAGATAGCTCAGGAGAGTCCGCAAGGAAACTCCTCGAGAGGGCATCCGCCTTAACATTCTTAGTGCCAGGAAGAAAGGAAACCACAAAATTAAAACGTGTGAAAAACAAGGCCCACCTGGCCTGTCTAGGATTGAGTCGCTTGGCAGATTCCAGATAGACCAGATTCTTATGGTCCGTAAGGACCACCACCTGATGTTTGGCTCCCTCCAGCCAATGTCTCCACTCTTCAAAAGCCCACTTCATGGCCAATAACTCCCGATTACCCACGTCATAATTACGTTCAGTAGGAGAAAATTTTCGAGAGAAAAAGGCACAAGGGTTACTTTTAGAGGTCTCTGGATCTTTTTGGGACAAAACGGCACCTGCCCCAATTTCAGAGGCATCAACCTCCACCTGAAATGGCAGAGAAACATCAGGCTGCCGTAGAACAGGAGCAGAAGTGAATCTCTGCTTAAGTTCCTGAAACGCAGAGACTGCCTCAGGAGGCCAATTCACCACATCAGAACCCTTTCTGGTCAAATCAGTTAATGGTTTAACAATAACAGAGAAATTACCAATAAATTTACGATAAAAATTGGCAAAACCCAAAAATCTCTGAAGAGCCTTTAATGAAGTAGGTTGGACCCAATCACAGATGGCCTGAACCTTGACCGGGTCCATTTCAATAACAGATGGGGACAAAATGAATCCCAGAAATGAGATCTTCTGTACGCCAAAAAGACACTTTGATCCCTTCACATACAGAGCATTCTCTCTCAAAATCTGGAATACAGTTCGAACATGTTTCACATGAGAGTCCCAGTCATTAGAAAAAATCAAGATATCATCCAAATAAACAATCAGAAACTTGTCCACAAAATCCCTGAAAATGTCATTCATGAAGGACTGGAAGACGGAAGGAGCATTAGTGAGCCCAAAGGGCATCACAAGGTACTCAAAATGCCCTTCAGGGGTATTAAATGCCGTCTTCCATTCATCCCCGTGCTTAATGCGAATAAGGTTATACGCCCCCCTGAGGTCAAGCTTGGTAAACCAAGTAGCGTTTTTCACCCTGGAAAACAGGTCAGAAATCAAGGGTAACGGGTATTGATATTTCACAGTAATATTGTTCAAGAGACGATAATCAATACACGGCCTTAATGAACCATCTTTTTTGGCCACAAAGAAAAAACCGGCACCTAAGGGTGAAGAGGATGGTCTGATATGACCCTTCTCCAATGATTCCTTGATATAAGACCGCATAGCGTCATGTTCAGGTACAGACAAGTTAAAAAGGCGACCCTTAGGGAATTTACTACCTGGCACTAATTCAATAGCGCAGTCATAGCTCCTATGGGGAGGTAAGGATGCAGATTTACTTTCGCTAAACACATCAGAAAAATCAAACAAAAAGTCAGGAACATCCTCAGCCTGGGGGGAGGCAGAAAAAACAGGAGTGTTGGTATTAACACATTGGCAGCCCCAACTGGTTACAGACACAGATTTCCAATCCAAAACAGGATTATGAGACTGTAACCAAGGGAAACCCAGCACGATAATGTCATGCAGATTATATAGAACCAAAAATTTGCAGCACTCCTGGTGATCAGGTTCAACCCTCATTATCACCTGAGTAGAAAACTGGGGTTTATTCTCAGCCAAAGGGGTAGAATCGATCCCCAGTAGGGGAATAGACTTCTGTAGGGGTATCAAGGGAAACCCACAACGTTTAGCAAAATCATAATCCATCAGGTTAATAGCTGCTCCAGAATCAACGAAAGCCTGAGCAGAAAATGAGGACAGAGAGCATATCAGAGTGACAGTTAATAAAAACTTAGTCTGAACACTACCCAAGACAACTGAGCGTGCAAAACGTCTTCCCCGCTTAGGGCAGACTGAAATAGCATGAGAGGCATCACCACAGTAGAAACATAACCCATTGCGCTTTCGAAACTCATGACGCTGTGCCCCAGACACCACTCCATCACACTGCATGGGCTCAGCAGCTGGCTCACAAGGCAACAACACTCCACGCATACTTCTCCGCTCACGCAAACGTCTGTCAATTTGAATCGCTAATGACATAGAATCATTGAGACCAGAGGGGACAGGGAATCCCACCATAACATCCTTTACATTATCCGACAGACCCTTCCGGAAAAGGGCCGCCAAAGCGTCGTCATTCCATTTGGTCAGGACTGCCCACCTACGGAATCTCTGACAGTATAACTCAGCGTCATCAAGCCCCTGATTTAATGCCAACAAGGCTTTTTCAGCTTGATCAGTGACATTAGGCTCATCGTACAATAACCCCAAAGCCTGAAAAAATGCATCAACATCACTCAAAACAGGATCCCCAGGTGTCAGGGAAAAAGCCCAATCCTGAGGATCGCCGCGCAGGAGAGAGATGACAATTTGAACCTGCTGCGCTGCGTTTCCTGAGGACTTAGATTTTAAGGCAAAAAACAATTTACAATTATTTTTGAAATTCTGAAACTTAGCACGATCCCCTAAAAACAAATCTGGCATGGGGATCCTAGGTTCCACAACAGGCAACCCAGCAAGATAGATAGCAATACTCCGAACCTCAGTGGCAAGCTGATCCACACGGCCAGACAACTGTGCAAACTCCATTGGGAGAAAAGATCCTCCCCAGCACCCAGAGATACAGAGGGAAAAAAAAAAATGCAACAAACAGAAAAATATCTCTGACAACTTTTCTTCCTTCAAAATATTTTTTCCCTTCTGTGAGTACCATACAATTTTTATGGCCGGTGATACTGTTATGTTACGGTAGCTGAGGAGAGCAGGTAAAAAAGGAAATACACCAGAGCAGTTGGAATCTATGAGATTGCAGTACCCTGACTAACCACCACAACTAGAGGCAGCCGTGGAGCGTTCCTACGTTGGTCCTAGACGCCTCGTCACAGCCTGAGAAACTAACTACACCTAAAGATAGAAATAGGAAAGCTATCTGCCCCGGAGCAGAACCCCAAAGATAATAGAAAGCCCCCAAACATGTAATGGCGGTTAGACAAGAGGAAATACTGACACAGAAAGAAAATAGTATGAGCAAACGCTGGGGACCAAACTATCTAAATAGAAAAGGACAGGAAGGGCACTTACTGCAATCCCAGAAAACCCTGAAAAACACCAACTCTACTAATTTCAAAATCACCTGAGATCACACGACCTCTACCACCTAAATTAGTTCTCTGGTGTAACAAAAACAGCAGCCACTGAAAAAACTGCAAAAAGCAAAAGTACAAAACACAGTGGCTGGACTAAACTGAGAGGGCAAAAGCCCCGGAGGGGACCCAGAAGGCCCCCACAGAAGTGCAGGACAAAATGCAAAAATATAGCAAAAACACAAAATAAGAAATTGTCTTATCTGATAGCAGGAGATGCAGACATGACACAGCAGGCTACAAGGTAAACTGGAAAGAAGGATTCAGACCAGAACAATTGATCACCGGCAACCCTGATGGGAAAATGATTCCCTTAAATAAGACCAATCAGTAACACCTGATTCCCAATCCTCACTAGTACCGCTTGTAACCACCAGAGGGAGCCTCTGCTCAGAACTCATCTCAAACCCATTCACAACAGGAAAGGGTCCAATTAATACAAGAGGTGCTTGTCTCCAGAAGCACAAAGCTGTATATAATGTACTGGGTGCTAAAAACGGCCATATTTGCAATTTTCCAGAATAAAGGCACTGTGTATATGTTGGAGATTGAAAACAACTGTTAGGCAAAATAATCAGTGCAGATGTGCAATTTCCAAAATCCGTTCACTTTTGTTTTTCTGCTGTTCTAGCACGTTAAGGGTTTTGCAAAGTGAGAGCTGTAGGTACACAGCCATCTCTCCACTCATAGCATTTGTCTCAATAGATGTGATGGAGGCCAAGGAGCCCGGTTCTAAAAATGTAGGTCCCATAGAAGGGACTCATTACACACTTATCTCTAAGAAAGGAACAAGCATTTAATGATTTGGAAATTATGTACTTCTAAACATTCCTAGATTAAATAATAAAAAAAATCTGGATCCACTAGTCAACTCACCAGTAACGCACTCTGCCAACTCTCTTCCTTCTCGCCCCTCTCCCCTCCTGCGTAGTAGTCTTGCTAGGGCTGGCACTCCATCACAGTTTTTCACTGCCATTTTGTTCTCCTTTGCAGGACCATATGAAAGATTTTTGAGGGCACCACAGGCAGCAAGTCTTACAGGAGCCCGTGGATCCTCCAGGAGACTTATAAGTGGTGGTATTCCTCGTAAACGGCATACCTGGAGAGAAAATTAGTAGATATTTAACCCATTAGTGACAGAATTTTCACCTTCCTGACCAGGCCAAATTTTAGAAATCTGGCCACTGTCTCTTTATGAGGTAATAACTCTAGATCACTTCAACGGATCCCGGTGACTGAGATTGTTTTCTCATGACATATTGTACTTCATGATCGTGGTAAAATTTGTTCTATATGACTTGCGTTTATTTGTGAAAATATCAGTTTTTGAAATTTTTTTTCACGCATTCAGTCTTTATATCCTTAAGCCAAGTAAGTCATGCTGCACAAAATTAACATAACTCATGTCTACTTTATATCTGCATCATTTTTCAAATGTGATTTTATTTTTTTAGGATTGTTAGAGGGGTTAAAAGTTTAGGAGCAATTAGTCATGTGTTCAACAAATTTAAAAATCCTGTTTCTTTCAGATTTCAATGGACTTTGAGGTTCCTATATTTTGGAAACTCCCCCAAAAGTGATACCATTTTAACAACCGCACCAGTCAAATACTTCAAAACTGCAGTCAGGATTTTTTTTTTAACCCTTCAGGTGTTACACAGGAATTAATGCAGAGTGGAATGAAAAAAAAAAAAAAAAAAAAAAAAACATTTAACCTTGAAAATGTCACTTTAGCCCCAATTTATTCACTTTTGCAAGAGGCAACACAAGTGCACCCCACAGTTTGTTGCTCACTTTCTTGCAAGAGCAGCGATACTCGACAAGTAGTCGAAAGTTCTGATGTTACAAACAGCAGGTCTCAGAACCTGAAGGAGCAATATTTGAATTTTGAAGCATAAATTTGGCTAAGAGATTACGGGCACCGTGTGGCATTTGTAGAGCTCCTAACATGAATAAACAGCAGATACCCCCCCAATTGATCTCAATTTTGTTACATACACCCTCAAAAATTGTATCCAGTTATACTGTGAGCCTTTGGAACAGACAATTATTACACAGAATTTGATAACATTATATCATATTGAATATGTTGTGTGTATCGTTTTTTGTAACTTTTGAAAAAACAAAACAAAAACATTAACCTTAACAGTATCGCTAATCTCAAGCTTAAGACCAATTCCAACACTAACCCCAAGACCACCCCATTAAGCCAAAGATTTAGAGCAAGCCCAATCCCAAGTTTAAGCTTAAGACAAAGCCCAACCATAAACCCAAGTTTAAGACTAAGCCCAAACCCGACCACACCCACAACCATAGGCCCAAGCCCAACTCTGAACCCAAGTCCAGCCCCAAACTCAAACCTAA
The DNA here is from genome assembly GCA_033576555.1 of Oophaga sylvatica. Lineage (NCBI taxonomy): Eukaryota > Metazoa > Chordata > Amphibia > Anura > Dendrobatidae > Oophaga > Oophaga sylvatica. The sequence goes on along the minus strand of JARQOD010000003.1, from coordinate 279,001,073 downwards.
CTCTAAGCCGAACCCTAACCGTTAACCCAAGCCTAACCGAAAGCACAAGGCTAAACCCAAGGCCAGACCTAACCGTAAGCCCAACCCTGAGCATAACACCAACCCCAAGGCCAATAACCCAAAGCAAAGACCAACCCTAGCCTTAACCACAACCCTAACCCTTAGCCCAACTCAAACCCTAAGGCTAAGTGCACACGTTCAGGAATGTTTGCAGAATATTCCTGAGCAAAACAGGACTTTTTTCGCGGCAAAAACTCGCATTTTTTGCGCGGATTTTGCGCGGAATTGACGCGTTTTACCGCGATTTTTTCCTGAACTTTCTAGGTCCATAATATAGCGGGAAAAACGCTAGAAATCCGCAAAATTAACGGACATGTTGCTAGATTTTCTGCGATGCGTTTTTTTCGTGGAAAAAAACGCACCATGTGCACAAAAATTGCGGAATTCATTCTAAATGATAGAATGCTTAATTCATGCGTTTTTGACGCGTTTTTTCCCGCGAAAAAAACGCAAATAATCCTGAACGTGTGCACTTAGCCTTACACTGAGCCCAACCTTAACACCAATTCAAGCTCAACTCTTAGCCCAACCTCAACCCTAACCCCAATAGCAAAGAATAGAAAGTAAAAATTATAAAAACTTAATCTGACTAGGGGGTGCACAGCGAGGCACAATCCAAGTGTATGTATTAATCATAGGGCTTTTCATCACTGTGACAGACCCCATCACAGTGATCAAAAGTCAGCAACCAATAGGAAAAAATCCCTGCGGTTCCCTGGCAGGTAAATTTCTGTGGGCGCAGCATATAGGCTCCTCTGACATGTTATATCATGGCAGAGGAGAGAGTAATGATTTTTATATCCAATTTTTTTTTCTTTATACACACGATTGGGGCCTCCTAATTGTGTCCCTCCAGAGTCTTAGTAACAGAAACCCCAGGAATTTTCAGACTCTGGAGGGTGCCATTACTTTTTTCCTGATCGCCGGCGATGAGGTAATAAGGTCCCTTAGCAGCTATCCTTTTTATGCGTATCAGCGCCCATTAAGTGGTTAAAACAAACATACTTCTAGATTTCGTGTCCTTAGGGCCCCGTCTCACATAGCGACACACCAGCGATCCCGACAACGATCAGGATCGCTGGTGTGTCGCTACAAGATCGCTGCTGAGCTGCCAAACAGGCAGCGATCAGGACAGCGACACTGTGGGTAACGTCGCCTAGTTACCCGCAGTGTACGTTGGATACCAGCCCACTGATGCAGGGAGCTGGTAACCAAGGTGCACTTCGGGTTTCCAGGCGCTGCGCGGTGCCTGGAAACCCGATGTGTACCTTGGTTACCAGCTGATCGCTGGTCTCCTGCCTGTCACACGCAGCGATGCATGCTGGCCAGCGGGAAACCAGCGATCAAAAAAAAAGTCCAGGCATTTCTGACACGACCAGCGATTCACAGCAGGGGCCTGATCGCTGGTACGTTCCAGACATAGCGAGATCGCTGTTTAGCAGCGATCTCGCTATGTGAGACGCGGCCTTTAGCCTGACAGTTCACTGTCTTGATTCCATTTCCTGGTGTCTGACGTGACAGACAGGGAACTATCAATCAAGATAAAGAAGCTGGTAATAGGCTAGGAAAAAAAAAAACCTCAACACGCATAGACTTGGGAACTGCTCCGTCACTCCCATGGCCGTGTTCATATGAATTAAAAACAAACAATGATATTTCTGGAATGCTGAAACTGATAGAATATGATGTTCAAAGACCTGCATGCCCATATATGCGGTTTGTCTTACTTACAGATTCCCTTTAAGCACTTATCAACAGATGAGACTTTCAACTTAAAAGGAGTCTGTCAGCACAACAACCATTTCAACCAAGTAAATGGTGTATAGACGTGGCCAGTTTCGTAAATCATCCCATCTACTTCTTACTTGACAGCCCTGGCTGTACAGAAGACAGAGAAAAGTGGCGATAGCTTAGTGCATCTTCCCACCTACGTGCTTTATTGTTTGGCCACGTGAAGAGTCCACTGAGAACCTATATTTAGTTTGAACAGTCATTTTACCTTGACAGACTCCTTTTATCCAATGTTCTTGGAAATAAATCACAAGCAACACTGAAAAAAGCATGTTTGTTAGCTGATCACATCTTTCATGCACGCCTAAAAATCATTCTTGGCTCATGTTTGGATGTGGATGCTGACAACAAGCAATGGCGACTGAACAATCCTAAAAACAAGCATTTACCCTCATGCAGATTGCACTGCCAATATAGAAAGGCTTTAACCCCTTCACCCTGAAGCTTGTTATCACTTTACTGACCAGGTCAGTTTTTTCAATTCCGCCCACTGTCACTTTAACCCTTCATACAGCAGCCCATATTCGTTTTTTGCATTTCCATTTTTTTGCTCCCCTTCTTCCCAGAGCCGAAACTTTCATATTTTTCCATCAATATAGCCGTGTGAGGGCTTGTTTTTTGTGGGACAAGTTGTACTTTTGAACGACTCCATTGATTTTACCATGTAATGTACTGGAAAACAGGAAAAAAATTCCAGAGCGGTGAAATGGTAAAATAAAGTGCAATTCTACAATTTTTTTTTTTTACCATGTTCACCCCCAAAAAATTGCATCATTTTCTGACACCTGTAGCGTCTCCATTTTTCGTGATCTGGGGCTGGGTGAGTGTTTATTTTTTGTGTGCCGAGCTGACAATTTCATTGATACCATTTGGGGGTAGATACAAGGTTTTGATTGCTTGCTATTAATTTTAACCACTTCGCCCCAAAGCCGGTTTTCACCTTCCTGACCGGGCCAATTTTTTCAATTCTGACCAGTGTCAATTTATGAGGTCATAACTCTAGAACGCTTCAACGGATCCCAGTGATTCTGAGACAGTTTTCTCGTGACATATTGTACTTCATGATAGTGGTGAAAAGTATTTGATATGACTTTCGTTTGTTTATAAAAAATGGAAATTTGGTGAAAAATTAGAAAATTTTGCAATTTTCAAACTTTTTTTATGCCCTTAAATCAGAGTCATATCGCACAAAATAGTTAATAAATAACAATTCCCACATGTCTACTTTACATCAGCACAATTTTGGAAACCTTTTTTTGTTATGAAGTTACAAGGGTTAATAGTTGACCAGCAATTTCTCATTTTCACAACAAAACTTGCAAAACCATTTTTTTTTAAGGGACCACCTCACATTTGAAGTGACTTTGAGAGGCGTATAACAGAAAATACCCAAAAGTGAAACCATTCTAAAAACTGCACCCTCAAGGTACTCAAAACCACATTCAAGAAGTTAATTAACCCTTCAGGTGCTTTACAGGAATTTTTGGAATGTGGAAGAAAGAAAACAAACATTTACTTTTCTTTCACAAAAATTCTCCTTTAGACTATTTTTTTTTTTTTTTTGCTGACGTTTGCAAGGGTAACAGGAGAAAATAGACCACACATTTTGTTGTGCAATTTCTCCTGAGCATGCACATATCCCATGGGGAAAATCTACTGTTTGGGCGCACGGCAGGGTTCAGAAAGGAAGGAGCGCCATTTCACTTTTTGAATGTAAAATTTGCTGGCGTAATTAGCAGTCGCCATGTCGTGTTTGAAGATTCCCTGATGTGCCTAAACAGTGGAAACCCCAACAAGTGACACCATTTTGGAAACTAGACCCCTTATGGATCTTATCTAGATGTGTATTGAGCACTTTGAACCCCAGGTGCTTCAAAGAAGTTTATAACGTTAAGCCGTGAACATTAAACCAACAAAAAAAACAAAAAAACACAAAAAAAAAAAAAACAAAACAGAACACATTTTTCCCAGATAAATCTTCTTTAAATACAAATTTTGTATTTTCATAAGAGCAAATGGAGAAAATGGACCCAAGTTTGTTGTTTAATTTCTCCTGAGTTCACAGATACCCCCTAAGTGGTCGAAAACTGCTTTTGGAGGTTGGAGGCACAGCGCAAAGCTCAGAAAGGAAGTAGCGCCATATTACAGTGCAGATTTTGCTGCACTTGATTATGTCATGTTACATTGGCAGAGCCCCTGAAATGCCAGATCAGCAGAACCCCTATAAGTGACCCCATTTTACCAACTTTTCAATGAATTCAGCTAGGGGTGCATGGTTTATATTGACACCACAGGTGTGCCACAAGCCTTTTATACCATTGGGCAGTAAAGAAAAGTTATTTACATTTTTACCACCAAGATTGTGTGTTAGCCCCAGATTTTACATTTTCACACTGGGAAATGGGTAAAAATGGCACCAGAATTTGTCCCACAATTTCTGCTGAATGTAGAAATACCCTATATGTGGCTGTACAGTACTACTTTGCCATACGGAGAGACTCGGGAGAGATGGAGCGCTATTTGCCTCCTGGAGTGCAGATCTTTTTAGACTAGTTTGCGGATTACATATAAGTGCTAGAAAAGCAGAAACCCCCCTCAAGTGACCCCATTTTGGAAATTATAACCCTTTGGGAATTTATCTGCAGATGTAGTGACGATTTTGACTCCATGGGTGTTCGCCAGACACAGGCAGCAGTGGATGTTGCCGAGTGAAAATTGCCATCTGTTGTTGTAGTGACCAGTATGTTGCAGTCAAATAGTACATTATGCCCAGCCCGTGCTTCTAGAGACACACACCTGTAAATTAGGTGGGCTCTCATCACTACAGAAATGCCAAACATGTGGATAATAAATGTTGTTTAGGCACACTGGGGCTCAGAAGGTAGGGGACATTTGGATTTGGGAGCGGAGAATTTGCTGAATTTCTTTTGGGGAGCGAGGAGCCATTTCGCTTTTCCAGAGTCTTTGTACTACCAGTAACGTGGAAGCCCCCTATATTTCTGTTAACAGTTGACGGACCTGAGTGGGGGCTTGCTTTTTTTTGTGGATTGAGTTGAAGATTTATTGGGAACATTTTACATAACTTTTGGGAGCACAGTTATCCGGCGCTCTACGCTAAGCACTTACTTTGGGGTTTTCCATCTAAATCTCTGAGTGATGGGATAGATGAAAACCCTGAGGGATCCATTCACTATAATGAGGCAGCAGAGTTACTCTGGACTCCGTCTGGCCTCTGTTAAGCGGATCACAGGTCAGACGGCGTCCACAGTGCCTCCATCTGCCTCATTATAGGGAATCTTCAACCAGGTTCCGTCTGAATCACATATTTCAGAGATTTACACAAAAACCCCAATGTAAGCTCTCAGCGCGAAGAGCGCAGGATAAATGTGCGCCAAGCCTTACTGCGATCTTTGGGAGGCAGAATGAAAAAAAAAAAAAATCAACAGCAGGTGAAGAATTGGTTTTATTTATTTTTTTACGTTGTTCCTCGTGCAGTATAAGTGATTAAGTGACTTTATTCTTCAGTTCAGTGCGATTACAGCGATACCAGATTTATATTGGGTTTTTATGTTTGGCAGCTGTCACACACTAAAAGACGCTTTTTATTGCGAGAACTAGTTTTTACATCACCATACTTTGAGAGCTATAATTTTTTCCATATTTTGGCCCACAGAGTCATGTGAGGTCTTATTTTTTGCGGCACGAGCCAACGTTTTCATTGGTACCTTTTTTGGGCACATGACATCTTTTGATTTTCTATTCTGATTTTTGGGAGACAGAATGAACACAAGCAATTCAGTAATTGCTCTTTGTTTTTATACCATTCCGCGTGTAGTAAAATTGGTATGACAGCTTTATTCTTCGGGTCAGAACGATTACAGGGATATCCAATTAACTGTATATACTCATGTATAAGCCGACCTGTGTATAAGCCGACCCCCCTAATTTTGCCACAAAAAACTGGGAAAACTTGTTGACTCGTGTATAAGCCTAGGGTGAAAAATGATTATGTCCCCATATGATGCTCCACAAATTAGGCCCCCATAAACTGCAGATTATGCCCCCATATGCTCCAGATTATGCCCCCATATGCTCCAGATTATGCCCCCATATGCTGCACAGATTATGCCCCTTATGTTCCACAGATTATGCCCCATATGCTCCAGATTATGCCCCCATATACTGCACAGATTATGCCCCCATATGTTCCTCATATTATGCCTCCATATGTTCCACAGATTATGCCCCCATGTGCTCCAGATTATGCCCCCATATGCTACAGATTATGCCCCTATATGTTCCACAGATTATGCCCCCATATGCTCCACAGATTATGCCCCCATATGTTCCACAGATTATGCCCCCATATGTTCCACAGATTATGCCCCCATATGTTCCACAGATTATGCCCCCATATGTTCCACAGATTATGCCCCCATATGTTCCACAGATTATGCCCCATATGTTCCACAGATTACGCCCCATATGTTCCACAGATTACGCCCCCATATGTTCCACAGATTACGCCCCCATATGCTCCACAGATTATGCCCCCATATGCTGCACAATTATGCCCCATAGTATAAGTCCCTTATGCTGCTGCTGCAAACAAACAACAAAAAAAAAATGACATACTCACCTCTCGTCGCTGGGGGCCAGGTGCCGGTGTCCTGAGTAGGCGGTGACACTGGCGCACTATGGGGGACAGGTGCCGGTGTCACCGCTCGCTCAGGACCCCGGCACCTGAGATATTTACCTGTCCTCTCTCCACCGCTGCTCCCTCTTCCGGGTCCTCGGCAGTGAATGATCAGGCAGGGGGCGCGACGCGCACTAACGAGGTCATCGCGCCCTCTGCCTGGTCATTCACAGCCAGAGGAGTCGGACGAGGAAGCAGCACGCAGCGGTGGAGGACAGGTGAATATCGCTATACTCACTCCTCTGCCGGCGCGGTCTCTGCAGCCTCTCCTCTTCTCCCGGGGGTCTCTGCAGCGCTTCAGTCCTACAGCGGTCACGTGGTACAGCTTATTAAAGTCATGAATATGTGCATATTCATGACTTTAATGAGCGGTGCCATGTGACCGCTGCAGGAAGGAGCCGGAGATCGTGGGAGAAGCAGGGGGGCTGCAGAGACCGCTCCGGCGGAGGGGTGAGTATGATCCGACACCCCCGCTCCCACTCCGACCCCCGTATATGACCTGCGTATAAGCCGAGAGGGGGACTTTCAGCCCTAAAAAATGGGCTGAAAATCTCAGCTTATACACGAGTATATACGGTATATCTTTTTTATGTTTTGGTGCTTTTATACAAAAACTTTTAGAAAAAAAATTTGCATTGCTTTATTCTGAGAGCTATAACTTTATTTTTCTGCTGATGGAGCTGTATAGGGGCTTGGTTTTTGCGGGACAAGATGATGTTTTCAGCGGTACCATGTTTATTTACATCCGTCTTTTTCATCGCATTTTATTCCACTTTTTGTTCGGCAGTATGATAAAAACCAAGGCAAAAAACACTGCTTTATTTTTTACGGTGTTCACTGAAGGGGTTAACTAGTGGGACAGTTTTATAGAGCGGGTCGTTACGGACGCATCGATACAAAATAGGTGTACTTTTGTTTTTTTATTTACATAAATGTATTTATTGAAAAATATTTATTTTTCCTTTACTTAGGGATTTTTAACCCCAGAGCTTTTTTCGGTTTTGCGTTTTCGCTCCCCTTTTTCCCCAGAGTCATAACTCTTATTTTTCCATCAATTTGACCATGTGAGGGCTTGTTTTTTGCGTGACGAGTTGTAATTTTGAAGGATACCATTGGTTTTACCATGTCGTGTACTAGAAAACGGGAAGAAAAAAAAAATTCCAAATGAGGTGAAATTGCAAAAAAAAAAAAAAAAAAAATGCAATCCCACAATTGTTTTTTGTTTGGCTTTTTTACATTACGAGTTCATAGACAAACATGTCTAGGTTCTGTTTTATCTAAGTGGTGAAAAACAATTCCAAACTTTGTTTAAAAAATAAAATTGCGCCGTTTTCCAAGACCCGTAGCGTCTCCATTTTTCATGATCTCGGTTCGGGTGAGGGTTTATTTTTTGAATGGCGAGCTGACGTTTTTAGTGATACCATTTTGGTGTAGATACGATCTTTTGATTGCCCGTTATTGCAATGTCGTGGTGACCAAAAAAAAACAAAACGTAATTCTGGCATTTTGAATTTTCTTCTCGGATTAATTCTTTTAATATAAGATAGATCATGCAATTCTGAACGTGGCGATACCAAATGTGCATTTGAGTTTTTTTTAATTTTTATATTTTGAATGGGTAGTCAGTTCACTTTTTTTTTATTATAGTTTTACATTTTTTTTTTTTACACTTTTTACTTGCTTCAATAGTCCCCATGTGCGATCATCCGATTGCTTGTGCTACACAAAGCAAGGCTTCAGCCTGACCTGACATGACCCATACATGTATGGCACATGTCGTGAAGGGGTTAATGAGGTCATGACTCGAACACTTCAAAGGATCCCACTGATTCTGAGACATTTCGTGACATTTTACTTTATGATAGTGGTAAGATTTCTTTGGCATGACTTTCGTTTATTTGTGGAAAAAAAAAAAAGGAAATATTAGCGAAAAATTTGAAAATGTAACAATAAGGGCATAAAAATTATGTAACACAAAGTAGTGATTAGGCGACTTTATTCTTCGGGTCAATGCGATTACAGTGATACCAGATTTAAAAATCGGGCTTTTAGGTTTGGCTGCTGTCACACACTAAAATACGCTTTTTTGTTACAAAAGAGGGATTTTTGGTACTTACTGTAAAATCTCTTTCTTGGAGTCTTCATTGGGGGACACAGGTTACTATGGGTGTATGCTGCTGACACTAGGAGGCTGACACTATGCTAATAAGGCAAAAAGGCTGACTCCTCCCCAGCAGTATACACCCACCGACAGGCACAAAGCAACTCAGTTGGTGCAAAAGCAGTAGTAGGAGCTGTTAGCTGTTATAGTAATAGGATACATGACCTATGTGCCAACCCCAAGGAACGGCTTGAGGTCCAGTATGGTGTGAATTTTTGGGGAGGGTGCTGTGTCCCCCAATGAAGACTCCAAGAAAGATTTTACGGCAAGTACCAAAAATCCCTCTTTCTTTATCGCTTCATTGGGGGGACACAGGTTACTATGGGACGTCCTAAAGCAGTCCGAGGGTGGGTAATTAGGTAAAATATGGAGATAGCGGGGACTAGGTCGGCCGGTGGGAAACCGCCACCTGCAGTAATTTTCTACCAAGTCCCGCATCAGCCGAAGCGTGGGTATTAACCTTGTAGAATTTAACGAAGGTGTGGAGAGAAGACCAGGTTGCAGATTTGCAGATCTGCGCCGCCGAAGCCTGGTGACGAATGGCCCATGAGGCTCCCACAGCCCGGGTGGAGTGTGCCATCCCCCGGGGGAGGTTGTTTGTCCTGGGATCGGTATGCTTCCAGGATAGCTGAACGAACCCAACGGGCGATGGTGGATTTTGAGGCTGAGAGCCCTTTGCGGCGGCCCTCAGAGGACGAACAGGGAATCCGACTGTCGAAGGGGTGTGGTCCTAGAAAGGTAGGACCGGATCGCCCTGACCAGGTCCAGCTTGTGGAGAGATCTTTCTAGGTGGTGGGCTGGTGAGGGGCACAGTGAAGGGATGTGGAAGGCCGAGACTACCTTCGGAAGGAAGGGACAGGCCGGAGGACCACCTTATCCTGATGTAGGATCAGAAAGGGAGGGCGGCAGGACAGGGCCGCCAATTCGGATACCCTTCTGAGGGAGGTGATGGAGACCAGGAAGGCTACCTTCCACGAGAGTAGCGAGAAGGGGATGTCCTGGATAGGCTCAAAGGGTGGAAGAGGGGTCCCTGTGAGAGAAGGTCCGGGCGGGCTGGGAGTCTCCAGGGGGCGTCCGTGAGCATGTTTACGAGTACCGCATACCAGGTCCGACGGGGCCAATCTGGGGCTACAAGTAGGACGGGGACTCCGTCCGCCTTTATCTTTTTTATGACTCGTGGAAGCAGGGGGAGGGGGTGGAAAGAGGTAAGGCATTTGCAACTGGGACCATGGGATGACGAGCTCGTCGCAACCGAGTGCCATCGGGTCCCGGGATCTGGCCACGTACTAGGGGACCTTGTGGTTTGATCGGGATGCCATTAGGTCAAAGTCTGGGACGCCCCACCTCTGGCAAATTTGGCTGAAGACGGCCGGGCTGAGTGACCACTCGCCGGCTGCCAGCTCCTGACGACTGAGAAAGTCGGCTTCCCAGTTGTCCACCCTGGAATGTGTACGGCAGAGATGGCCGGGACGTGGCGTTCTGCCCAAAGTAGAATCTTCGCTATCTCGGTCATGATCTGCTTGCTGCGAGACTGAAGGCAGACTGGTTTGCTCTCGAGGAGGGGCTGCCAGTGGAGGAGGGCCAAGAAGATTGCCCTGATCTCCAGGAGGTTTATCGGCAGTAGGGCTTCGTGTGCGTCCCAGCGGCCCTGTGCTGTGAGGTGCCGGTAGACTGCGCCCCAGCCGTGCAGGCTGGCGTCGGTGGTGATGATCTGCCACCGGAGGGGTAGGAATGACCTTCAGCGTAGGATGGTGGAGGCCAGCGTCCACCAAGTGTAGGACTGTTTCACCTTGGGCGGAAGGAGCACTGGGCGGTCTAGGGATGCTGGCTTCTTGTCCCAGGGCGGCCTGGGTACGGGGGTGTGTCTGGCCCTGGCGCTGACGTCAGGGCGTCGGAGGAAAGAGCTCAGCGCGCCTACAGGAAGGGGGCGTGCTTGCGGTCAGAGCGGCGAGGAAGGGGGGGTTAAGATGGCGGCGCGCTCCTTTGTTTGAAAGGGGGGCGAAATTTGACCGGGGGAAATTCCCTATCTCTTTAGCTGCGCTCTGCGGCCGAAGCGATCGGTGGTGCCTGGGGCTGGTCTGGGCATGGTGGGAGGTAGGTGACGTCCGTACCTGTGCTTCGTTGTTAGGTGCTGCCCGTGTGGAGCTGAGGATGCTTCAGGATCCCTCGTTGGTGAAGCGGGTCCTGGTGGTGATCCTCCTTCCCGCACAGTCTACGGATGGTGCAGAAGACGCCGTCAACCCCTATGGTAAGGGGGAAGGCCACCTCCGGTGGCCACAGTCTTCCTTCTCAGCCCTCTCCTGGGAGAGGGGTGAGGAGGGGAGAGGCAAGGACTTGCCGCCAAAGGGTCCTCTGAAGCACCCGTGAGTGTGACAGAAGGACAGAGTCCTGCCAGCGGGTCCGAGAGTGGGCAGTGTGGATTATTCGCACACTGCTCTCTCGGTCGCTAAAGTGTGGGAAGACAGGGTGAGTAGTCTGCACCCTATTACCTGAAGAGCTGTATCTGTAAAACAAAGGGAAAACGTTAAAACACAAAACCTGTAAGGAAAAAACTGCGGATCTGGTGTTAGATCCAGGTCCGCCTCCTACAGACACTAAACAAAAACTGAGTTGCTTTGTGCCTGTCGGTGGGTGTATACTGCTGGGGAGGAGTCAGCTTTTTGCCTTATGAGCATAGTGTCAGCCTCCTAGTGACAGAAGCATACACCCATAGTAACCTGTGTCCCCGAATGAAACGATAAAGAAAAGGAGATTTTTGTGTACTCACCGTAAAATCCTTTTCTCCGAGACGCTCATTGGGGGACACAAGACCATGGGTGTTATGCTGCTGCCACTAGGAGGACACTAAGCAATACATAAGCACAAAAGATTAACTCCTCCTCCTGCAGTATACACCCTCTGTTGGCTCAATCCTGAACCAGTTCGGTGCCAAAGCAGTAGGAGCTCATAACAGAGTGTCATATGTCAACAATTCAAGGAAACAACGAGGCTACAGGCTAAACAAGGGTGGGAGCTGTGTCCCCCAATAAGCGTCTCTGAGAAAAGGATTTTACGGTGAGTACACAAAATCTCCTTTTCTCTATTTTATTGGGGGACACAAGACCATGGGACGTCCCAAAGCAGTCCTGGGTGGGAAGCCATAACAGTAGATGAAGCCTCGTGAACCACATGCATAAAAACGCTTAAACAGTCAACGGAAAACTTACAGATGCGCAACAGCTGATTGCAGAATTTGTCTGCCAAGCGCCGCATCTGAAGAAACTTGAGCATGGATTTGGTAATGCTTGACGTAAGTATGAAGACTGGACCAAGTCGCAGCCTTGCACACTTGCTGTGCCGAAGCCTGGTGCCGAATGGCCCAGGAGGCCCCCACAGATCGAGTGGAGTGTGCCTTAATCCCAGCCGGGATAGGCTGACCTTTTACACGATACGCCTCTTGGATCGCTGAACGAATCCATCTGGCTAACGTGGCCTTGGAAGCAGGAAGACCCTGTCTGCGTCCTTCCGGAAGCACAAACAGGGCGTCCGATTTACGGAAAGATGCAGTTCTCGAAATGTACTTTCGGAGAGCCCTCACCAAATCCAAGGTGTGAAGGGCTTTTTCAGTACGGTGAATCGGCGCCGGACAAAACGAGGGCAAGACTATCTCCTCATTGATATGAAAATCCGAAACAACTTTTGGTATGAAAGAAGGAGAAGTCCTAAGGACTACCTTGTCCTGGTGAAAAATGAGAAAAGGAGGTTTACAAGATAAAGCTGCCAACTCCAATACCCGTCTGACAGAGGTAATCGCCACTAGAAAGACAACCTTCCAGGAAAGAAGCGATAAAGGCACTTCTGGCAAAGGCTTGAAGGGGGATTCCTGTAAGGCACTGAGAACCAGATTAAGATCCCAAGGCTCCAAAGGCCTCTTGTAGGGGGAACAAGATGTGACACTCCCTGGATATAAGTCCTGACCTGAGACTTAGATGCGATCCGTCGTTGGAAAAGGACGGACAAAGCGGAAATCTGCCCTTTGAGGGAGGAGAGAGCTAACCCCGAGTCCATTCCTGCTTGGAGAAATTCCAGAATGGAAGGGATAGAATGTTTTGCGGACGCACTAGTTCCGCATACCACGGACGGCGAGGCCAGTCCGGAGCGACCAGAATGAGAGGAACGCCTTCCGCCTTGATCTTCCGAATCACCCTGGGGAAGGTGGGAAGATGTAAGGAAGGAGAAATTGACTCCAAGGGAGGACTAGCTCATCCGAGCCGATGGCTAGTGGATCGCGGGATTGACTTATGAAAGTCTGAACTTTGGCATTCAATCTGGATGCCATGAGATCCACATCCGGCATGCCCCAACGCTGGCAAATGAGTTGAAACATTTCCGGGTGCAGGGACCACTCCCCTGAGTCTAAGCCTTGGCGACTGAGGAAGTCGGCCTCCCAATTGTCCACTCCTGGGATGTGGACCGCGGAGATGGGCGAGCGGTTTGCCTCGGCCCAGCGCAGGGTGTGTGATACCTCGAGCATCGCCGTTCTGCTTCGAGTGCCTCCCTGACGGTTGATGTATGCCACGGCCGTGGCGTTGTCTGACTGGATCCGGATGGGACGACCGGCCAGAAGATGATGGAACTGCAGGAGAGCTAGTTTGATAGCTCTGATCTCCAGAATGTTGATCGGGAGACGGGTCTCTGGGAGAGACCAGCGGCCTTGAGCTGTGTGGTGAAGGAACACCGCTCCCCATCCTAGGAGACTGGCATCGGTAGTCACCACCAGCCAATGGACAGGCAGAAAAGATTTCCCTTGATTCAGCGATGAAGCATTTGTCCACCATTTCAGGGAGCTTCTGACTCTGGGAGAAAGACGGAAACGGCGATTTAGGGACGCTGGGTTCCTGTCCCAGACTGATATTAGCTCCCGTTGAAGAGGGCGAAGATGGAACTGGGCAAACGGTACTGCCTCGATGGAAGTTACCATCTTCCCGAGGACCTGCATGGCGCCCCGCAGAGAGTGGGAGTGGCCTAGAGACAACAGGAGCACTCCTCGCCTCAGAGAAGCAATCTTCTCTGGAGGGAGAGATACCAACCCTTGGGAGGTGTCCAGGATCATTCCCAGAAAAGGAATCTTCTGAGAGGGAATGGGAGAGGACTTGTCCAAATTTACTAACCAACCGAGGCGAGAGAGAGAGTCGATAGTGATCTCGACACTCTCTGCGCAGGCCCGAAAAGACGGTCCTTTGATGAGTAAGTCGTCCAGGTACGGGAGGACCACCACACCCCGAGAGTGTAAAATTGCCATGGCGGCCGCCATGCTTTTTGTGAACACTCGGGGCGGTTTTCGGAGTCGAAGGGCGAGCGGGGAAATTGAAAATGATCCTCTCCGACTGCAAAAAGCGAAAAAATTTTATGGCTTTGAAAATCGGAAGTGGGTACGGATCCTTGATGTCGAAGACGCAGGTATTCTTTTTTTTTTGAGATGTGACACGAAAAGGGGGATTCCATTCGAAATGGCGGCTCTGAGAAATTTTTCAACAATTTTAGGGGCCGAATAGGAGCAAAAGGGGCCCTCCTTTTTGGAACACAAAAAGGTTTGAGTAAAACCCCTTTGAAAATTTTTTTTGTGAGGAACTGGGACGATGACCCCCTGGTCGAAGTATGTTTAAGGCTGAAGAAAAGGAATTGGAGATCCTTGGGGCTTTGGGGGGCGAGACTGGAAAAAAACCTTGGGGGAGAGATAAAAATTCGATCTTGTAACCAGGTGTAAAGATCTGGCCCCCCGGTCTTGAACGA
>JARQOD010000003.1:278933451-278986493 GCA_033576555.1 Oophaga sylvatica | reverse complement strand
GGGGAGAGGCAAGGACTTGCCGCCAAAGGGTCCTCTGAAGCACCCGTGAGTGTGACAGAAGGACAGAGTCCTGCCAGCGGGTCCGAGAGTGGGCAGTGTGGATTATTCGCACACTGCTCTCTCGGTCGCTAAAGTGTGGGAAGACAGGGTGAGTAGTCTGCACCCTATTACCTGAAGAGCTGTATCTGTAAAACAAAGGGAAAACGTTAAAACACAAAACCTGTAAGGAAAAAACTGCGGATCTGGTGTTAGATCCAGGTCCGCCTCCTACAGACACTAAACAAAAACTGAGTTGCTTTGTGCCTGTCGGTGGGTGTATACTGCTGGGGAGGAGTCAGCTTTTTGCCTTATGAGCATAGTGTCAGCCTCCTAGTGACAGAAGCATACACCCATAGTAACCTGTGTCCCCGAATGAAACGATAAAGAAAAGGAGATTTTTGTGTACTCACCGTAAAATCCTTTTCTCCGAGACGCTCATTGGGGGACACAAGACCATGGGTGTTATGCTGCTGCCACTAGGAGGACACTAAGCAATACATAAGCACAAAAGATTAACTCCTCCTCCTGCAGTATACACCCTCTGTTGGCTCAATCCTGAACCAGTTCGGTGCCAAAGCAGTAGGAGCTCATAACAGAGTGTCATATGTCAACAATTCAAGGAAACAACGAGGCTACAGGCTAAACAAGGGTGGGAGCTGTGTCCCCCAATAAGCGTCTCTGAGAAAAGGATTTTACGGTGAGTACACAAAAATCTCCTTTTCTCTATCGCCTCATTGGGGGACACAAGACCATGGGACGTCCCAAAGCAGTCCCTGGGTGGGAAGCCATAACAGTAGATGAAGCCTCGTGAACCACATGCATAAAAACGCTTAAACAGTCAACGGAAAACTTACAGATGCGCAACAGCTGATTGCAGAATTGTCTGCCAAGCGCCGCATCTGAAGAAACTTGAGCATGGATTTGGTAATGCTTGACGTAAGTATGAAGACTGGACCAAGTCGCAGCCTTGCACACTTGCTGTGCCGAAGCCTGGTGCCGAATGGCCCAGGAGGCCCCCACAGATCGAGTGGAGTGTGCCTTAATCCCAGCCGGGATAGGCTGACCTTTTACACGATACGCCTCTTGGATCGCTGAACGAATCCATCTGGCTAACGTGCCTTGGAAGCAGGAAGACCCTGTCTGCGTCCTTCCGGAAGCACAAACAGGGCGTCCGATTTACGGAAAGATGCAGTTCTCGAAATGTACTTTCGGAGAGCCCTCACCAAATCCAAGGTGTGAAGGGCTTTTTCAGTACGGTGAATCGGCGCCGGACAAAACGAGGGCAAGACTATCTCCTCATTGATATGAAAATCCGAAACAACTTTTGGTATGAAAGAAGGAGAAGTCCTAAGGACTACCTTGTCCTGGTGAAAAATGAGAAAAGGAGGTTTACAAGATAAAGCTGCCAACTCCAATACCCGTCTGACAGAGGTAATCGCCACTAGAAAGACAACCTTCCAGGAAAGAAGCGATAAAGGCACTTCTGGCAAAGGCTTGAAGGGGGATTCCTGTAAGGCACTGAGAACCAGATTAAGATCCCAAGGCTCCAAAGGCCTCTTGTAGGGGGGAACAAGATGTGACACTCCCTGGATATAAGTCCTGACCTGAGACTTAGATGCGATCCGTCGTTGGAAAAGGACGGACAAAGCGGAAATCTGCCCTTTGAGGGAGGAGAGAGCTAACCCCGAGTCCATTCCTGCTTGGAGAAATTCCAGAATGGAAGGGATAGAATGTTTTGCGGACGCACTAGTTCCGCATACCACGGACGGCGAGGCCAGTCCGGAGCGACCAGAATGAGAGGAACGCCTTCCGCCTTGATCTTCCGAATCACCCTGGGGAAGGTGGGAAGATGTAAGGAAGGAGAAATTGACTCCAAGGGAGGACTAGCTCATCCGAGCCGATGGCTAGTGGATCGCGGGATTGACTTATGAAAGTCTGAACTTTGGCATTCAATCTGGATGCCATGAGATCCACATCCGGCATGCCCCAACGCTGGCAAATGAGTTGAAACATTTCCGGGTGCAGGGACCACTCCCCTGAGTCTAAGCCTTGGCGACTGAGGAAGTCGGCCTCCCAATTGTCCACTCCTGGGATGTGGACCGCGGAGATGGGCGAGCGGTTTGCCTCGGCCCAGCGCAGGGTGTGTGATACCTCGAGCATCGCCGTTCTGCTTCGAGTGCCTCCCTGACGGTTGATGTATGCCACGGCCGTGGCGTTGTCTGACTGGATCCGGATGGGACGACCGCCAGAAGATGATGGAACTGCAGGAGAGCTAGTTTGATAGCTCTGATCTCCAGAATGTTGATCGGGAGACGGGTCTCTGGGAGAGACCAGCGGCCTTGAGCTGTGTGGTGAAGGAACACCGCTCCCCATCCTAGGAGACTGGCATCGGTAGTCACCACCAGCCAATGGACAGGCAGAAAAGATTTCCCTTGATTCAGCGATGAAGCATTTGTCCACCATTTCAGGGAGCTTCTGACTCTGGGAGAAAGACGGAAACGGCGATTTAGGGACGCTGGGTTCCTGTCCCAGACTGATATTAGCTCCTGTTGAAGAGGGCGAAGATGGAACTGGGCAAACGGTACTGCCTCGATGGAAGTTACCATCTTCCCGAGGACCTGCATGGCGCCCCGCAGAGAGTGGGAGTGGCCTAGAGACAACAGGAGCACTCCTCGCCTCAGAGAAGCAATCTTCTCTGGAGGGAGAGATACCAACCCTTGGGAGGTGTCCAGGATCATTCCCAGAAAAGGAATCTTCTGAGAGGGAATGGGAGAGGACTTGTCCAAATTTACTAACCAACCGAGGCGAGAGAGAGAGTCGATAGTGATCTCGACACTCTCTGCGCAGGCCCGAAAAGACGGTCCTTTGATGAGTAAGTCGTCCAGGTACGGGAGGACCACCACACCCCGAGAGTGTAAAATTGCCATGGCGGCCGCCATGACTTTTTGTGAACACTCTGGGGGCGGTTGCGAGTCCGAAGGGCAGAGCGGCAAATTGAAAATGATCCTCTCCGACTGCAAAAACGCAGAAACTTTTGATGGCCTCTGAAAATCGGAATGTGCAGGTACGCATCCTTGATGTCGATAGACGCCAGGTATTCTTTTCTTTCTAGAGATGTGACAACAGAACGGAGGGATTCCATTCTGAAATGGCGGACTCTGATGAATTTGTTCAACAATTTTAGGTCCAGAATAGGACGCAAGGAGCCGTCCTTCTTGGGAACCACAAAGAGGTTTGAGTAAAACCCTTTGAATCTTTCCTTGTGAGGAACTGGGACGATGACCCCGCTGGTACGAAGTATGTTCAAGGCCTGAAGAAAAGGAATTGCGAGATCCTTGGACTTTGGGGGGCGAGACTGGAAGAAACGCCTTGGAGGGAGAGATAAGAATTCGATCTTGTAACCAGAGTGTACAAGATCTCGGACCCATCGGTCTTGAACGACCGACCACCAGACCTCGCGAAACAAGAGTAGGCGGCCGCCTACCTTGTTTGGGTCCCCCGTCCCCAGCAAGGAGTCATTGGGAGGATAATTTGCGAGAGGAGGAGCTCTTATTTCCTGCCTGAGAGAATCTGTTTCTCCAGGGCTGAGCGACCTGAAAGATGGTTGTGAGCCCCTGTCTCTGCGAGATGAACGGGGTGCTCGAGCTGAGGTCGAGGCAGAGGACCAGTTAAAGGAGTTACGAAAGTCTTAGTTACTTACCGTTAACGGTATTTTTCGAAGCCCATGACAGCACTACAGAGAGAGGGGATCCGCCCCTTAGGAACAGGAAACCTACAGATACAAAAGGGCGGCACCTCTCCCACGCATCAGTTGGATTACAGAGCATAAGAGGACTACCAAGGTTAAATGGTATACAGCAAAAAATTTATGCATCACACAGTAACATTAATCAATTGTTTATTACATGTGGACTATATAAGAGGAAGAAGTGCACATAGAACACGGGTGGGAATGTAAGGGTGCTGTCATGGACTTCGAAAAATACCGTTAACGGTAAGTAACTAAGACTTTATTCGAACGTCCATGACAGCACTACAGAGAGAATTACAGAGAGTAATAACTACTTAGGGAGGGACTACAGCCTGCAGCACCCTTGGTCCGAAAGAAAGGTCTGAGGAAGCACCCAAATCTAACCTATAATGAGTGTAAAACGTGTGTGGAGAAGACCACGTAGCTGCCTTACATATCTGGTCAATGGAGACTTCTGCCCTCTCTGCCCATGAAGTCGCCACAGCTCGGGTGGAATGCGCCCTCAGCCTCTCAGGTGCCGGCTTGCCCCTCGAGGTGTATGCCAGAGAAATTGCTTCCCTAATCCATCTGGCCAATGAGCTTTTTGTTATTCTACAGCCTTTGTTAATTCCCTGAAAAGAGACAAACAATGCATTGTCCCTTTTCCAGGGATCAGTGACTGCCAAATATTGCAGGAGACATCTTCTAACATCTAGAGTATGGAGTTTTATCTCTTTTTGATTAGATGGATTAGGGATGAACGAAGGGAGAACAATTTCCTGTGTTCTGTGGAAAGCGGAAGACACCTTAGGTAGGTATGCCGGATCAGGTCTATCTGTAGGAAACCCGTCCTTCAGGAACAGGAAACCAACTGATGCGTGGGAGAGGTGCCGCCCTTTTGTATCTGTAGGTTTCCTGTTCCTAAGGGGCGGATCCCCTCTCTCTGTAGTGCTGTCATGGACGTTCGAATAAATGGCCGGGAACGACTTTGGTATTGAGACCGAAAGGACCGATTGATTCTGCGCTGCGGAAGAAATTTACTTTTGCCACCTGTAGCGTCGGAAATAATCTGATCAAGACGATCTCCAAAGAGACGCCCTGAAAGATAAGGCAGCGAAGTCAAAGTCCTCTTTGAAGCAGAGTCTGCACGCCACTCTCGGAGCCAAAGGGACCTCCGAATGGCAATAGCATTGGCGGCTGTGAGTGCAGCGCAATTGGCTGCATCTAGGGATGCATGAACCATGTAGTCGCCTGCCCGAGTAATCTGATAGGCCAGATTACGTGCCTCGGGGGGAAGAGGGATATCACTAGTGATTTTAACTAGATTCTCAGCCAGGCCACCATGGCCCTTGCTACCCAGGTGGCCGCAAAGGAAGGAGAGAGAGATGCTCCGGCCGCTTCTAAAATCTATTTGGCGAGATTGTCGATCTGTTTATCTGAGGGATTCTTAATGGATGAACCATCTGAAACAGATAGAAGGGTTTTTGAAGCTAAGCGAGATACTGGTGGATCTACAACTGGAGATTCAGTCCACTCTTTCGCTACAGATGCTGAAAAAGGGTATCGTGCTTTCAGCGACTTCAGTCCTGAAAAACGTCTGTCTGGACGATCCCTATGTCCCCGAACAATGTCCGTAAATTCAGGGTGGTTACTAAACACCTTTTGAGGACGTTTGCTCTTTTGAAAGAGATATGATGATTCGGTTGAGACCCGGGTTCTTCATCTAGCTTGAGGATTTTATTAATCGCCTCAATGAGAGAATCTAGAGACTCTTGAAACTCTGGTGAATTCGGGTCATCACCTGTATCCGACTCGTACTCAGAATCATGATCACTAAGATCTCTGGGAGAGGGGGAGCGAGAGCCTGAGCTCGCCAATGCCGAACCGCTAGATGGATTGGGAGATGCATTATGGCGGCGTTTTCTATACGACCGTTTGGCTGACGCCGTGGGTCGGCCCCTGTCTGATGAGGTCTCTCTGAAGGCTAACAGGCCCCTTTCTGGAAAAGGGATGCCCTGGCTAGAAGAGGAGCCACGGAAGGTATCCAAGGCCCTAGTCAGAGAATCCATGGACTGCGCCAGAAACGCAGGCCACCCTGAAGGACCTGGCTCATTGGGATCAGGAATAGGTAGGGACTCCTGAACGGTAGTAGGGGGCTCCTGAGCGGAAGAAGCATTGGGCTCTTGGGCACATGGTGCACAGAATTGGGAACCATGCTTAGACGGCAGGGAAGCGTTGCATGAGACGCAGGCGGCATATACTACTGTGTAGTTTTTGTCAGCCTTTTAACGCCTTTTGATTGCGACATATTTCTGCACCTGTGAGCCTGCTGCAGGAGAAGGGTCAAGCGCTGTGTAGACCGAGTCGCAGCGTGCACTCACCCAGGTCCTATTTCTGAGTCAGGGAAAAAGGAGACTGGCGTCTGCAGCGCTGTCCCTCCAAAAAGATGGCGGCCGAGATCACAATAGCGCTTCTCGTATGACACGAGAAGCGCCAGAAGCAGTGGGAGGAGAGAGAGAGGAACCAGGAGGGAATCCCATTCAAGCTGAAGCCGGCCAATGGCGTGCGATGTGGGCGGAGTCACGTGGCCAGACCTCCCCCATTGAGGCCTATCCCGGCCTGAAGCCGGGGGCTAAATTTATGGCTGCGGCCTATCCCGGGCCGAAGCCGGGGATTAAATTTACAGTTGCGGCCTATCCCGGGCCGAAGCCGGGGACTAAATTTCCGGCTGCGGCGCGATGGAGAAGCACCCGCGGCGCGACACTGAAGCGGCCGCGGCGCGACGCTGCTGGTTGTGAGCCCCGGCCGTGGTGCGACGCAAAGGCGATCGCGGCCGTGCACATAGAAAACGGTCGCGGAGGGCCCAGATATAGTGCATCTACTCACTGCGGGGAGGAAACCCGAAGATGGAGAAGGGGGGCATCCGCAGGGACTACGGCAGATGTGGCCGTACTTCCTCAATCCACCATCCCCTTTGATAGGGGGGTGGAGAGGGATCTTAAATGCCTCCAGACCGCCACCGCTTTCAGGAGAGGTGGTGAGGGGTATCCATCCATGGTGCCACGCCAATCACATCGCCCACATCGAAGGGTATCTCATGGGAGAGCGGCCCATTCAAGGGATCTGTCGCCCCATGGTAGCGTAGCAGGAGGGGTACGTGGAGGCGACACTCCCAATGCCTGTTGCTGGTTTTTGGGAGATCGTGACTTTTCGTACAAGTCCCGTCGCCCATCCGTGCGTGAAGAAAGCAAAATAATAAAAAGAGGTAAAAAACTGAGAAAAAAAGTGGGGTCTGAGAGCAGACCCTAGTGCCTCCTACAGACACTAAGCAAGAACTGGTTCAGGATTGAGCCAACAGAGGGTGTATACTGCAGGAGGAGGAGTTAATCTTTTGTGCTGGAGAAAACTAGTTTTTGTATCGCCCTATTTAAACAGCGATAATTTTTCCATATTTCGGTGGACAGTCATGTGACCTTTTTTGCTAGACGAATTGACGTATTTATTGGTACCATTTTTGGCCACATGACATTTTTTGATCTCTTTCTATTCAGATTATTGGGAGGCAGAATGAACAAAAACCAGCAATTCATATATGCCGTTCCGTGTGTGGTAAAATTGATAAGGCAGTTTTATTCTTCGGGTCAGTACGATAACAGGGATACCCCATTAATATTTTTTTGTGTGTTTTGGCGCTTTTACACAAACTATTTTATAGAAAAAAAAATATTTTGCATCGCTTAATTCTGAGAGCTTTAACTTTTTTTCCGCTGACAGCTTTATGGCTGCTTGTTTTTGAGAGACAAGTTGACGTTTTCAGCGGTACCATTTTTATTTACATTCGTCTTTTTGATTGCATTTTATTGCACTTTTTGTTCAGCGGTACGATGATAAAGCATTGTTTTTTGTCTAATTTTTTTACGGTGTTCATTTTAGGGGTTAACTAGTGGGACAGTTTTATAGGTAGGGTTGTTCCGGACTTGGCCATACCAAATGTGTACTTTTTTTGCATTTATTTATTACATAAACGTATTTATTGGAATAATTTATTTTTTTGTTTTTGAGGATTTTTTTTATTTTTTTTTTTAAATATCTTAAAAACATTTTAGTAATTTATTTACATTGTCCCAGGATGGGACATCACTGTATAGTAACAGATCCCTGCAATTCTTCTGCACTGCAGGGCATCAGAGCAGCATCTGTCAAGCAGGGGAGGAGGCGCGTCAGCTCGTGCTCTTTGCAGGCACTCACAAGCCACCTTCCATGCAGGACTCTGCAGCCACCATGGAGACCATCAACACAATGCGATCGCTCATTCCCTGTGCAATGCTCCTCTAAGTCACTATTGAGAGCGGCATCAGTGGGTTAAACGTTCATGATTGGTGCAAACACAGATCGTGGTCGTTGCTGGAGGGTGTCAGCTCTCCCACAGAGCAGACACCGGCACCCGATCATGGCGGCACTCAGCGTTAGCCCGCCCCTATACGGCGGTTTGCGGGAACCCAGCTCCCGCGATGCCGTTTATGTATGGCACATGTAGGGAAGGGGTTAAAACTAACCACTCAACTTGCTAAACTGCAGTTTGGCAGTAAAGCAGTGACATTTGCCCTGTGGAAGTAGGCAAATCTTGCCAACGCTTTGAGACACATTTATATTGAGTTTAGATCCCCACTCGGTATGGATTTTAGAATACAGATGGGCAAGTAGTTTTTAATTGTGTAGAGCAAAAAATTTTAAAACGTACAAGCTGTCCTTAGACTCTTGGAAGCAAAAATTACTAAAACTAAGTCGTAGAAGAACATGTACAAACCTCTTTCTTGACATCTTCATTACGATACGACAAATGCTGCAAGTATGCAGCTGCATTTAGTCTCACAGCATCAAGAGTGTAACTCAGCATGGCAAGAACCTCAGGAAGCTCTGGTTGTCTCCAAGGGCCACTTGGGGCAAGTGTCAAAGGTGCAGGTCCAAGGCTGGAAAGGCTCCCAGACTGAGGCAGAGATGATCCATAATGCTCAGACAATGGATCCTCATAACTCCTTCACAAAAAGACAGGGTAAGAAAGGTCAACAAATTTATGACACTATTAAACGCATTATTTCACTCAACACTCCAGTATAGGCAGTTCCAGCCTTAACTAGCAGCAGTGTAAAACTGAAATTAAGTAACACGAAGATGGCCATATACATGCAAAAGGCATTTCATTCAGACGTCTAGGAATGTATATTTTAAAGGGGCTGTCCACTACTTGGAAAACCCATTTTTAAATGACATAGTCCCCCTTATAAATAAAAACAATAGATCACCTGCTGCACCAGCGCTGGGGTCTGAGGCTCGAAGGACATCGTTCGAGCACATGAACCCCGGCCTGCAGCCAATGTCACTCTAGCCCACTCATCGCTGGAACAGTGAGTATTTCTATTTTACAAGGAGAACTACTTTGTTTAAGGAAAAAAAAAAGCGTTGTCCAGTAAGTAGACCACCCATTTAATGAAGTGAGAAAATGAGCTACTGTGAAACCTCTTTGGTGGTGTCTCATTTCCCACAGGAACAACGTATCATACAAAAAATCAAATCTGTCTAATCCTTCTGACACCCCCCCCCACAAATCAAAAGGTTAAGAGGCCTCATTCGTATCAGTGTATGTGTAGCCAACTTTAAGGGAATGGATCAAATTTCAACTAAATCCAGCTAGTATATTTTGTTATGTTTTTATTATTTGACAGAAGATTGTTGTACTCTATTTTCTGTACATATCATCAAGGCGCCCCCATCTTGCCTAAACTTCAGTTACCAACATTTAGACAAATGCATTACAACATCCTCCATACTACGAAATGGTCCACTGTCTTGTACGCAAAGGTATTCTAGGCATGCTATGTGATTTATGCAGAAGTTAAAGGGAATCTGTCACCCCATTTTTTGAGTATAAGATGCGGCCACCGCCATCAGGGGCTTATCTACAGCATTCTGTAATGCTGTAGATAAGCCCCCGATGTCACCTGAAAGAGAAGAAAAACGAGTTATATTATACTCACCCAGGGTATGACCTACATATCCATATAGATAGATGGCTTAGGAGGGCTGATCCTACCGACAGATTCCTTTTATTAACGGGAAGAAGCTTTGCTAATTTTATTTATTGCTTATAAAGGGGTTGTCTGCTACAGTACTTTGACATCCCCTTCCTAAATAAATTCCTCAGTATGAAATAGCAGATACTCATCTCCTGCACTGTCACCATACACTGACGTGAGTTACGCCACATGCACACTGCTGCCAATCAGTGGCCAACAGTAGGCTGCAGTTCTTACACTTCCTTCAGATGTCTAAGGTTTGTAGTGTATGGGGGGGATGTAGGGGTTTTTTTGAACAGTAATTTAGCATATCAAACTGAATGATAGAGAGCAAATATACAAAGGAACCATGAAAGGTATAAAACCAAACATTTAAGAACAATTCACAAAATGTGTCATTCATAGTTCTGTGAGCAAGTAACACAAGCCTGACTGTATAAGTAAAACAGTATTTAACTCACCTAAGACGCCTACGTTGATCTCCTCCATTGGCAGCCCTTCTACCAGCTGTTGAATAGTCTGGTCCATCTACATAACCACCAAGACTTCTACGATCGTCTTCTAGCCCATATGCATCTTCAGAGCCATACCTGGCAGTCAGCAAATCAGATTGACTACCTCCAAAGCCAGCCCCCCTGACCTGAGGTTGAGCCCCATAACCAGGACCCCTATAAGGTTCCACAGTGCGGTAGCGATTATTAGGTCTAGACAAACTGCTGTAACCAGGATGTTGAGGAGGTGGAATCATTTGCCCCTGATCTGCTCCAGGTCCACGGAAATGATAATTACGGGGCACCGTAGTGTAGGCTCCACCGCCACCGACAACATCACGATAGGGGCGATCTAAAGTTTGAGAATATCCAACAGGAAGTTTTATCTTAAAAAGGGGGAAAAAAAAAAAGTTACGTAGGGAAAAAAATGAAAACATCTGTAAAACTAAATCAGACTAGTGACCAGTGTGATAACATTTTCTCCATTACCAGCAAGCATTAATCAGAGTACAAGAATCTTCTCTAACTAACCATTTCATATATTTAACAATACTGTTTTGTTGAGGAGGTTGGCATCAAGGAAAACGTGTTCGGTAAAATAATGTCTACACTCAATTTTAAGGAGTTTCACTTGTTCTAAAACCGCTGTGGTCCATTGACATTATGCACTATTTCGCTTAACAGATGTCCCACTGCACCCCTGGAGAGCCTATTCTGTACGAAAATTCATCAGTACTTACAGGTAATAATTGGCAGTCTTAAGAACTTTACCTGTAGATAGTCTTTGGCACTACTGTGAAAAAGAGTGGTGCCAGAGAAGGATCCCAATCCGTATAGTGATATATGATATAATCTCGGCACACACCATATGATTTAGTGATAGTGATTTTAATGAAAATACAAAAGCCAGTACATACAGACGTTTCGGTCTGAAACAAGACCTTCCTCAATGTACTGTAATATAGAACAAAATATATAGAAAATAAGACAAAAAGAGATGGGCATAAAATAAGTATATACAGATATATATAATATATGGACATATTGTATATTGATGAGCAAATAGTAGATAACCATTAACATATAATGTTTGGAAACATCCATTATTATCTCTTCAGATAATGATATAAGAAAAATATGCATTGAGAGGTGTATACCAACCCCTATGTGGAGACCAGAACTTATAGGCAACAAAAATATACGTACCAGTAACTGGCATTAAAAGAAAAACAACTCTGGAAAAAGTCTAAAATATATATATAAAAACATGTGACAAGAAAATATATGGTTAAAATAGTCTTTATTAATGTGCAAAATATCACAACAAAAGTAGAATTAAAAAAATAAAAAATACTGCCAACTAGAAGTATATAGCCACAAAGGATAATATAAGTGCCAACTTATGAACCAACATTAATATATTTCAGGGCACATACATAGCACTCTCAGATACAGACAGTGTAAATATAATTAATTATATATATACATAAACAATGTGAAAAAATGCATATGTGAACAATAGTGATTAATCATATAAATGCAAATAAAATTTAATAGTGATTAACCATGTGATTTCTAAAAGTGCAAGATAAATGTAAAAGAGTGTCTAGATAATACCTATCTATATAAGAGAATGGCCCATAAATAAAGGCTGCAAGGCACAAAGAGGATTTTGAATAATACCTGTTTAATTGGCACAGTGGCTTGGCGCTTCCCCAACGCACGTTTCGGAGTTTTCCTTCATCAGGGGGAAAAATGCATTGCCAATGCATGCAATGCAACAACATTACTAAAGGCAATGCATTTTTCCATCCTCAGACAGGCAAAAAATATGAAATTAAGGGATATTTTACCTGCAACTCCAGCTTTGTCATTTACCTGTTAAAATGCCCCTGTGGCTTAATGTATGTGGGTGAGACTACACAAGTCATAAAAGACCGTATATCTAAGCACAAGTCCACGATTAGATGTAAAAATCTGCTTCTTCCAATCCCGAATCACTTCATATCTTCTGGCCATAACATAGCGCAACTTAAATACCAGGTTATTGAACATATACAAGCACCCAGGAGGGGGGGTGATCGTATCAGCCTCCTCAAGAAAAGAGAGGCTTTCTGGATCCATGAACTCAATACACTACACCCTCATGGACTTAAAGAGAATATGACATTATGTCATTTACCGTATAACTTGGTTTTTGTTATCCTCTAATGTCGTATAATTGTCATAAGCTTGATATATTGGATACTGACTATCTGTTTCTATTACAGAATTTACCATTGTGAGCACCCCTCTCTATGTGCACGAAACTGGGAACACGAATTCTTTTCACCATCCAGAGTCAGGATGATCTATCCACCTTTTCCGCTGTTATGGATTGTCACTAACACTTATCTGCGTTTTTCCAATCACAATATGGCGCCTGTGTCATACAACTAGCAATTTTTGCCAACCACCATACTGTTTCCTGTGCTGGAACGCACGATCGTCTCCATGACACGCACGCCCCTTTACTTCCGGTACCGGACTTCCGGTCCGGTCCCCACGCTGCTTGGGCTTCTTATACCAGCAGCTCACTCACCTCAGCGCTCCATGACAAGCGGTGGCATACCGCGTCGCAGCCGCTGTACCTCCTTAGCTCATCCAAACGGTAAGCACCTACCTGTATTAGCGACACTTGTTCTTGTACCAATCCTCCATCACAATAGCGGATAACTTTCGTGACTCATATCATTTAGTCACCCTTCTCCCCACAGACAACAGTCTGCAGCGCACTTTTTAGAGCTATACCTGTGGTATGTATATGATAATAATATCTCTGGACACCGTTCACTCTCCACATAATAAATGTTACTCAATTTCATAATATTGTTCCCAGATTTTCACACAATTATCACCTGGTCTATTAATGCCAGTTACTGGTACGTATATTTTTGTTGCCTATAAGTTCTGGTCTCCACATAGGGGTTGGTATACACCTCTCAATGCATATTTTTCTTATATCATTATCTGAAGAGATAATAATGGATGTTTCCAAACATTATATGTTAATGGTTATCTACTATTTGCTCATCAATATACAATATGTCCATATATTATATATATCTGTATATACTTATTTTATGCCCATCTCTTTTTGTCTTATTTTCTATATATTTTGTTCTATATTACAGTACATTGAGGAAGGTCTGGTTTCAGACCGAAACGTCTGTATGTACTGGCTTTTGTATTTTCATTAAAATCACTATCACTAAATCATATGGTGTGTGCCGAGATTATATCATATATCACTTTAAGAACTTTACCAGCATCAACACACTAACTGAGGTCTTGGGATTAAGATTTTAGTCGGGGAGAGATGATGTATGTAATGAGCTGTGGAATTAATGGCGCTACATAAGTGAGTAAAATAAATAAAACTATACCATGATAAAGTCTATTCTCAGGGGTGGTCTTAAGGTCAAAAAATTTTAACTGAAATTCATTTTTAGTGACGCAATCTAAACAAAGTATTTTTTATATTTTATTAGCTCATGGCAACACCATTTTCATTTGCATAAAAAGGTGCAATGTTAAGCTAAATATTTTTTTTTTACCATACTATTGCAGTGTATTGTGAGATTAATGGTCTCCTATGACATCAAGCCACAGATTTTATACCAAGGATGGAGACCTTCAAAAAGCCCCCCGCTGTCATGGCAACTGATTGGCAGGGTATGGGTGGCTGTCGGTTGTAAAGGCCGCTACGTTGAAGTCGCTTAGCTGCTGTCACAGCTGATGGCACCATTTAAAGGGTATATGATATGATCAAGGACAGCTACAAGTTACAGAGCTGGCACCCATGCTGCATGGGGATGTGTAGTAGACGCATTTTACACTTACTGGGATATCTGTGTGACGTGGGTCTTCAGACATACTGTAGGACATGTAGGAGGGCTCATCATCCAAGACATAATTTTCATCAGCAGGAAGACCATGGCCCTCCATCCTGACTGGCGAGTACACAAAAGGTGAATGTTCCTATAGTAGGGGCATTTAAACAGTTTTACACAACAATCAGTGATGCAAACTTGTATTTTGATATTATACTTTGTCAGTGGGTCACCTCACCTGTGTAGCGTTTATAGCTGGATATATCTTCCTCTGACCCTCTGTGGAATGAATGACTTGCCCGTTCTGCAGGAGAGAAGTTTTAGTTGCAAGAGTTAAACCACATAAAAAGCATGCATTCTTGTATACTGAGCATCTACTTTACCTATAAAATAAAAAGGCTGCATCTTGGAGTAATTTGTTTTTTACAGTAGAACAGCACTGTAGCAGAAATACTGCATAAAGTTCAGAGTTGTGTGCATGCTTTGTGTATTCCTGCTTTATTGATGTGCCATTTCGGAGTTGTTCGATATGGTTCCCTTATTGCAGACTACATTTCCCATGATGCCTTAGGCTTTGCAGAGGGGACGGAGTCTCATGACATTGCTCTTGCTCCCATGGACTATCAGCCAGTGGCAGAGGAGAGAACCGCTGCCCCCACAGCATACAGCAGGATCTCAGCGATCCCCATGTGCTGTAGCTTCAGCAAGTCTCACCTCTTCTGCTTGTGATCAGTGTGTGTCAGCTTCTGCACAGAAATTACTATCTATTGGACAGCAAATACATATTTATGTCCCTGTTTTTGGAAATCTTTGTATTTTGTTTAAAAGGGAGAGACAGTCTCCCCCAAAACACAAATTAAGATCTGTTACATGGGGTACTTTACAGTAATATATACTGCTTTAGGATTTATTTTTAGGGTTATAGGAAAGATGTGTATCTTCGTACCGTGTTAGCCAGTAGATAGAAAAATATTTAGACTTGAGAGTCCTCAGTGGTTGATACCTTTTAATGGCTAACTGAAAAGATGGTAAAATTGCAAGCTTTCGAGACTACTCCGGTCTCTTCATCAGCAAAGACTAAACGTCACTTGTCTTACCTATTGCACTATTCCTGTGTCCTCTTGTGTATATATATATATATATATATATATATATATATATATATATATATATATATATATATATGTGATTCTTCAGTTTTTGTTTTAGTCTTTGCCTGATGAAGAGACCTGAGTAGTCTCGAAAGCTTGCAATTTGTTACCATCTTTTCAGTTAGCCATTAAAAGGTATCAACCACTGAGGACTCTCAAGTCTAAATATTTTTTTAGGGTTAGTCACTTTTAAAAATCTCTTTATATTATAACGCAAATGAAGGAGCTTTGGTGCACCCTTTTCCAAGAGCTTGGTGCACTTTTACACCCCCTCAGTTTGCATACTGAGCAATCTCTGATTCTGACAGCGTATGAACTCCAACTGTGGCGCTGCACATGCACACTGGACTATGGAGGAGTCAATGGTGCACACACAGTATGGGAGCAGGTCCCTCATTGCATCACCCAAACATGTAAGCAAGTGGCTTAAGAGGAGGAGAGAATCAATTACAGGCTCCTCGTGTCTTCAGTGGATCACAGAAAAGATCAATATTCCCACTGACCCAGACCTATTCTGTGATGTACTGAAGTCAGGATGAGCAAGTGGCCGATCCCCTCTGAAGCCACACACTACAATTCTGGGGATGAGGGGCAGCAGATGACATGAGGCAATGATGAAGAGGGGGCACTGCCCCCGTACTGTGTGCACACCACTGACTCCTTCATAGTTAGTGTACACACACCGCGCAGCGGTTAGGGTACAGGCACTGTCAGAATCAATGGTACTGAGGGGTGTAAAGGTACTGTCATACTAAGCGAGATCGCTAACGAGATCGCTGCTGCGTCAACGATTTTATGACGCATCAGCGATCTCGTTAGCGACTTCGCTGTGTGACATGTAGCAGCGATGTGGCCCCTGCTCCGATGTCGCTGATCGTTCATGAACGTTCTGAGCCGTTTTTTGGTCGTTGGTGTCCCGCTGGTGAGCCTGAATCGCTGAGTGTGACACCCTTTATGAATGACTTTACCAGCGTCGCAGGTGGGACTAGGTTTTCCCAACGACCGCAGAGGTCGTTATACAGATCGCTGATCTCTGATGAGATCTTTGTGTTTGGAAGCTAACTAGCGACCATATAGTGATCGCACCAACGATCTCGCCAGGTCGTGTCATTGTCGTGATCGCTGGTGCGATCGCTAAGTGTGACAGTGCCTTAAGGCTGCGGTAGTTAGTGAGGCTGCACGGAGTCTCTGACTGACCTGAAGTGAACTCGATAGTGTGGGAAAAAGTTCCGAAACTTTCCCACGCTAATCAGTTCATCTCCAGTCAGGCGGGGAGCCTGCGCAGACATTTCATTCATTCATTCTGCAGTGGTTTACAGCCGGGCCGGTAGCATTAGCACCGGTCCCTGTTGTAAACTAGTTAACCCCTTGTGATGGATTGCAGCGGGGGACCTGACTGAACGGCGGAGAGGTATGGATATTGTTATTTTTTTATTTTTTTTTTTTTTACAGAAGAACAAGGGATTCAGTTGGATTGGCAGAATAATAAATTTGGTCAAAAACTTTGTGTAATTATTTCATTAAAAGAATTTTTAATTCTTGTGTGTGTCTGTCTCTTTTAACCCTTTATTACTATAGGATTAATAATGGATAGTTGCCTAATTGACACCTCTCCATTATTAACCTGGATAATTGTCACCTTTCAATAGCAAGGTGACATTAACTGCTTATTAACCCATGAGCCACCGCTAAAGGCAATGGGAATAGAGAGGTCAAGTGCCAGAAAAGGCGCATCTTATAGATGTGCCTTTTCAGGGGTGGCTGGGGCCAGATGTTTGTATCCAGGTGGGGCTCAAAATCAATGGTCCCTCTCTAGGCTATGAATATCTGTCCTCAGTCACTGGTTTTCACTCTCTGGTGGAGAAAATTGCGGGGGAGCCCACGCAATTTTTTTCCACGATTATAGAATTAAATTTAACCTCTATAGTTCCAAATTTTTCCTAACACAAACTACTAAATTGATTAAAAACTCACATATATAAATCGTTTTGATATGACATGGTTTAAATATGTAAACCATGTGTCACATGTCGGGTTCGGTAATGATTTTACTGAAGCCGGCAATTGATTTAGCGGCTATTATGCTATGTGGAACTAATATAATATAATATTAGTGTATATATCTATTCTTTTGTGTGTGTTTTAACCTGTCAGGAGCATGCTCAGTAAAAAAAAAAAAATGGATCCGTCGCCAGAATCCGTCATTTGATGGATGACGACGGATCTTGCGCCCATAGGCTTCCATTATAACAAACGACGGATCTGTCGTTGTCCGACTTTCCAGCGGAGACAAAAAAACGTTGCTTTGTGCGTCGTGTCCGGCCGACGGACCAAAAATTTTCAACGGATCCGTCGAACGACGGATGAAACGTACAGCCATCTGTCGCTAATACAAGTCTATGAGAAAAACCGGTTCCGGCGGCATCAGCCACCGGATCTGTTTTTTTTTCAAAAAACCGACGGATTGTGACTGATTGCAAAAAACTGATATGTGACAGGGGCCTAAATGTGCCTGAACCTCTTAACCATGCCAAGGGTGCACCAAAGCTCCCTCATGCACATATAGAATAAAACAAGTTTTATAAGTAATAACACAATTAAATATATGTTATATTAATTTCTTTTTTTTATATGGGCCAAGTATGCTATGTACGCACTTAATTAGTTTCATTTGCAATTGAAGGGTGACATTCCTTTTAAATATATCCTGCAATGTATATTGTTATAACTTAAAGGGGTTTTCCCACAAACAAGGTACATTTTAATCAAATAGATCTATGAATACTAATTTCCACAATTGGATGCAGAAAGAATCTCATAAAGGAACATGGTCTGATCATAGCACAGCTCCTGGGCAGGGGAGGAAGCAAAAGAGAATACACATATTACAACACAGGATCACAGCTGATTGTTTATGAACGGTAAAATAGTTCCCTGACTGTTTGAAAACCCATTTTACCTCAAAAGAATTAGCCATGATGCAATGCTGTCCTGTCTGTATACTCTCTTCCTTCCTCCCCTGCACAGGCGCTGTTCTATGATGAGACCGTGTCCATGTACGGTCAGACAAAGCCATTACACAGTACACAGCAGGGGCACATGTATAAGATTATTTCAGCACAGGAACATTTTATTTATACACATCCAATTGTGGAACTATGCCAAGACTTATTTAGTAAAATGGACTTTGTTAGTGGGAAAACCCATTTAACTATTTCTGTGCCACACATAGGCTAGGTGGTCAGCAATCTACTCAACAGTGACGTTCAAAAACCTCATTGCATAGTAAAGCAGCTGTGCGAGATTGTGTAGTTATGGGAGCCGGCTGTCAGATACAGCTGGACTACACATAGAGAAGGCAGAGACAGGTTATTATTGTTTCTGTCTTCTTGATTGAAGAACAAACACTGTGCAGTAATATGAAGCACTAACAGACAGTCATATGATCTCTGGGTATAGAGATGGAGAACCAAGAGCTTGCTGGGTGCTAGGTGACCCAGACAGCTACGCAGTGCAACCAGAAATCAGAATATCCCTTATAACTGAGGCGAATAGAACAGATAGAGAGCAAGGGGTGTAGTGACAAATCCTTAATTAATGTACCGGTATATTTTTGTAAGTTACAATTTTTAACTCCATTTGCCAACTGATGCACATTAAAGGGAACCGGTCATCTAATTTTTCATATATAAGGTGCGTCCACCGCCATCAGGGGCTTATATCTACAGCATTCTGGAATGCTGTAGATAAGCCCCTGATGTAACCTGAAAGAGAAGAAAAACAAGTTAGATTATACTCACCCAGGGGCGGTCTGGTCCGATGGGTATCGTGGTCCGGGGCCTCCCATCTTCATTTGATGATATCATCTTCCTTGCAGGCATTATTCTCTGCCCTGTTGAGGGCAGAGTAAAGAAATGCAGTGCGCAGGCGCCGGGCCTCTCTGACTTTTCCCGATGCCTGCGCACTGCAGTAATTTGCTCTGACCTCAACAGGCAGATAAGTACGCCTGCGCAGGACAGCGACAGAAGCAGAGAAGATGATGTGATCGCATGAAGATGGGAGGCGCCGGACCCGGACCTGCTATGCCCGTCGGACCGGACCGCCCCCTGGGTGAGTATAATATAACTTGTTTTTCTTATCTTTCAGGTTACATCGGGGGCTTATCTACAGCATTATGGAATGCTGTAGATAAGCACCTAAAGGCAGTGAACGCACCTTATATATGAAAAATGAGGCGACAGGTTCCCTTTAATGTGCATCAGTTGGCAAATTGAGTTAAAAATTGTAATTTACGTTTATAAATATATACCGGTAAATTAATTTCTTCAGAACATTAAGGATTTATCACCACACCCCTTGTTAAAAAGATTTGTGGTGTATTGCTGTCAGAATAGGGTCACTTTTGGGCTACGTACACACGTGGAGTATTTTCCTGCATCTCTTGGCAGGAAAAACGTGCGTTGTTAGCGCATTTGATGCGTTTTTGAACAGCAATGAATGCTATAAAGATAATAGATGTAGACAGACATAATTGCACAACCCCCTTCCCCCCTCGACATGAAATTTCACAATGTTGTGGAGCTAATTCAACAGTATTCCATGATTACATACTGTAAATGAAAATCGACGAGGGTCCACCAAAATGTTTATCAGCTCACAGCTGTCTGCTTTGCATTTACATTCCCAGTCGACTTCCCAGCCTATAAATATCAGCCGCCCCAGAGGTGGCGCATCACATTAGATGCACCCATTCTGGCGCTTTGCATTGGCTGTTCTCGATTGCCCTGGTGGGTTGGCAATCAGTACTGAGCATTGAGGTTGATGTCAGCTGTGAATTATCCAGAATCACAGCTGACATTAAGGGTGTGTTTCCACAGTCAGGAAACACTCAGTAATTGCTGCGTGTTTGATGCTGTGCGCTGGCGCAGCGTCAAACACGCAGCGTCCAGATGTTACAGTATAGTGGAGGGGATTTCAAGAAATCCCGTCTCCACTATGCATAAAAACACGCAGGCGGCAGACCTGCATTAACGGACATGTGGCGCGTCTTTTTAGATCGCAGCATGTCCTATTCCCTTGCAGCGACGCTCTGCCGCTGCAAGGGAAATAACACAGGCCTGTGTAGCCTGTGGTCATTCTGGATGTGTTCAATGAGCACATCCGGATTGACCGCGCGTTCACTAGGGGGCGGGGCTTTGGGCGGAGCGGACTTTCCGCTCCGTCCAAAGCCCTGTGTTTCCTGATCATGGAAACACAGCCTAAGTCCTGTGCTAGTAATTGAGAGGTATTAGATACTCTCATTACAAGTCCAGCATGAAAAAAGAAAAAAAAACAAACTTTATTTTACTGAAATAAACACCCCCGACCACCCTATCCCTGGTTAAATTTTATAAAAAAAAGTTCCCACACAGGTCCGTCGTAGTGCACTGAATCTGTGAATTAATCGTAGTCCAGAGCGCAGAGTGACCCATACTACAGCGGACCTGCGCGAGAGCTTTTCTTTGTAATACATCGGTGAACCCTTAAGTGACAGTGTGTCTTGTTTTTAACCTGAAAAGCATAAACAGAAATTTCATTTGTGGACTACGTCGGATTCAGACGACTAAAGTGGACCTGCATGGGAACTGTGTGCGTGAATTACTTACCATACAATGAACATAATCGTGTAATGCAAACAAAAAAATAAAGAATCACGCCAGACATGCTAATATCAAAAGATTACCTGCTGGCGACGGGTGAGGGTGCCATTTGAAAGCGGGGTAGTAGCCTCCTGAGGGGTCACCCACACCCGGTCCAGCTGTGCTGTGACGTGTCTCCTTTCTTCTTCCAAGGCACGAGACAAGAGCTCAAACTGTGCCTCCTGCGCTCTCACTGAGGCCAAGATGCTGGCCGGGCTCTCGGACTCGGGCTCATCCATAAAGATTACAATGAAGCCCTAAACTAAAGAGGGGAATATAGAGAAACAGAAAGAGGGATTGAGGGTAAAGGAGAGAGAAGAGACACCAAATTAAAAACCAGCAAGAGACAGACCCACAAACCAAAAGAAAATTCCACTCCTGGCTTCGTGCAGTTCATAGGTAAAAGAAGACTGACCATGAAAGAATCTGTCATCAGGTTTACTCTGCTCCATTAGAAACAGCTAAGAAATCCAGATTCTAATACTGGGTCATATACTGAGCTTCTTCTAGTTGTGATTAGCTCTGCTAGTCCTTTTAAGGAAGGATTCAGCTGCATAAATGTTTGGAAGCTTGCTGCCTATGCACAGTGCACACAGAAAGCCATCAATAAATGGTTTATTGGCAGGGTAAGACTAGGTCATCACAGGACAAGTAGAGAAACAAGTGTTTTATCTAAATTACAGTAAGAAGCCCAGTAAGTAAAATGCCCTTGGCTGAGAGCCTCTTCACTTTTTTGTGCTGTCCTTAGATTAGGAACTTGGTGACAGAATCCCTTATTTACAAAGATAATCTGTATAAAACAAGGACATTTTAAACGTTGATTGAGTTATGCAAAGTTTTCCTTCTCAATTCAAATTCTGCAGATTCCCAGAGAGCAATTCGTTTTAAATGTCAGTAGAGTCCGACTTCAAGAGAAACCATCAGAACTTAAGAAATGTAAATACTTTTCTGCTAATTTAATGTTTTAAATATTAGAAAATTAAAATAAAAAAAAAAAAAAAACTTGTCCTCAACATAAGATGGAAAACAAAATTTACTAAACCTAACGGTTTTAGAGAATTAACAACGCTAATGTATTACTAATTTATGAATTAACTGACAATTTGTCTTTCTAGTGCTTTCAGTGTCGTAGAGGGCATCCGTCACACCCACAAGTTTGTAGCTCTACAGGTATAAACGCTCATTCAGCTGTCTCTTTTACAAATAGAACATATACCCATTAGAGTTTATGCTACCCTTTTTTACACCATGTTCTTGTGGTTACTTGACATATCCGTTACTACTGTAAAAGTATTTAAACTGACACATTAGTGTTTACATATAATACAATGGAAAACATGTCAAATAAGTACGGTATGTTTATCATAAAAAAATAAGTTTGTGCACATATCCATTTCGTATTTTACTGCTGCGCTTATTCTTTAACCCATTAACCCCCCACCAAGGTGGTTTGCACGTTAATCACCAGGCCAATTTTTTTCAATTCTGACCACTGTCTCTTTATGAGGTTATAACTCTGGAACGCTTCCACGGATCCTGGTTATTCTGACATTGTTTTCTCATGACATATTGTACTTCATGATAGTGGTAAAATTTCTTTGATATGATTTGTGTTTATTTGTGAAAAAAAAACGGAAATTTGGCGAAATTTTTAATAATTTCACAATTCTCCAACTTTGAATTTTTATGCCCTTAAATCACAGAGAAATATGTCACACAAAATACTTAATAAGTTTTCCCACATGTCTACTTTACATCAGCACAATTTTGGAACCAAAATTTTTTTTCTGTTAGGAAGTTAAGGGTTAAAAGTGAAATTGCGATTTCTCATTTTCACAACACCAATTTTTTTTTTTTTTTTTTTTAGGGACTACCTCACATTTGAAGTCACTTTGAGGGGTCTATATGGCAGAAATACCCAAAAGTGACACCATTCTAAAAACTGCACCCCTCACGGTACTCAAAACCACATTCAAGAAGTTTATTAACCCTTCGGGTGCTTCACAGGAATTTTTGGAATGTTTAAAACAAAAAAAATTAACATTTAATTCTTTTTCACAAAAAATTTACTCCAGATTAAATTTTTTTTATTTTACGAAGTATAACAGGAGAAATTGGACCTCAAAACTTGTGAAATTTCTCCTGAGTACTCGGATACCCTTATTTGGGTACATGGCAGAGCTCGGAAGGGAAGGAGCGCCGTATGACTTTTTCAACGCAAAATTGGCTGGAATTGAGATCGGACGCCATGTCGTGTTTGGAGAGCCCTTGATGTGCCTAAACAGTGGAAACCCCTCACAAGTGACACCATTTTGGAAACTAGACCCCCAAGGAACTTATCTAGATGTGTGGTGAGAACTTTGACCCCCAAGGTGTTTCACAAAAGTTTCTTAATGCCCAGGCGTGAAAATAAAAGTCATTTTTTCCAAATATGATCTTTTAGTCCCCAATTTATTTTCCCAAGGGTAACAGGAGAAATTGGACCCCAAAAGTTGTTGTGCAATTTGTCCTGAGTACGCTGATACCCTATGTGTGGGGGAAAACCACTGTTTGGGCACATGGCAGAGCTCAGAAGGGAAGGAGCACCGTTTGACTTTTCAATGCAAAATTGGGTGGAATTGAGATCAGATGCCATGTCGCTTTTGGAGAGTCCCTGATGTGCCTAAACAGTGGAAACCCCCCAATTCCTTCTCCAACCCTAACCCCAACTGACCCCAAACCCTAACTTTAGCGCCAACCCTAATGGGAAAATGGAAATAAATACATTTTTTTAATTTTATTATTTTTCCCTAACTAAGGGGGTGATAAAGGGGGGTTTGATTTACTATTTATAGCAGGTTTTATGTTTGGCAGCTGTCACATGCTAAAAGACGCTTTTTATTGCAAAAAATAGTTTTTGCATCATCACAATTTGAGAGCTGTAATGTTTCCATATTTTGGCCCACATGTGAGGTCTTGTTTTTTGCGGGACGAGTTGACGTTTTTATTGGTACCATTTTAGGGCTCATGACATTTTTTGATCACTTTTTATTACCATTTTTGGGAGGCAGAATGAACAAAAACCAGCAATTCATTAATTTCTTTTGGTGAGGGGGGCGTTTATACCGTTCCGCGTGTGGTAAAATTGATAAAGTAGTTTTATTCTTCGGGTCAGTACGATTACAGCGATACCTCATTTATATCAATTTTTTATGTTTTGCCGCTTTTGTACAATAAAAACTATTTTATATAAAAAAATAATTATTTTTGCGTCGCTTTATTCTGACAGCTATAACTTCTTTATTTTTTCGCTGATGATGCTGTATGGTGGCTTATTTTTTGCGGGACAAGATAACGTTTTCAGCGGTACCATGTTTATTTATATCCGTCTTAATGATTGCGTGTTATTCCACTTTTTGTTTGGCGGTATGATAAAGCATTGTTTTTTTGCCTTTTTTTAATGGTGTTCACTAAAAGGGTTAACTAGTGGGACAGTTTTATAGGGCGGGTCGTTACGGAAGCGGAGATACTAAATATGTGTACTTTTAGGCTGTGTGTCCACGTTGCAGAAATGCTCCGGAATAGTACGCAGCATTTCCGCAACTCCCTGCCGTGGGTAAAATGCATGCGGAATTTGCATGCGCTTTCTCGCAAAACACAAGCGCAAGCGTTTTTAGCTTGCAGAATGCTTGCGCTTTTCCAAGCGATTTGAAGCATCGCTTGGAAAAGTGATTGACAGGTTGGTCACACTTGTCAAGCATAGTGCTTCACAAGTGTGACCAACTTTTTACTATTGATGCTGCCTAGTAGTAAAAGATAGGAATGTTAAAAATAATAAAAAAAATAAAAATAATAGAGATATACTTACCCTCTGTCGGCCCCCGGAGTCCTCCTGGTCATTAGCGACGCTGCCGGCAAGTTCCGTTCCCAGGGATGTATTGCGCGAATGACCTCTGATGACGTAGCGGTCACGCAACAGCTACGTCATCTGGGGCGATTCTCGCAACGCATCCCTGGGAACGGAACTTGCCGGCAGCGTTGCTAATGACCAGGAGGACTCCAGGGGCCGACTGAGGGCAAGTATATCCACATTTTTTTTTATTTTATTTCTATTTATTACAGGAATATGGTACCCAGGTCCTGGAGGAGAGGAGACCCTGGGTACCATCCGCACATGAAGCGCTCACTTTATACATGGTGGGCATAGCCACATGCGTAAAGTGAGTATTTCAATGCAATCCTATGCCAGGGGAATTGTTGCGATTCCGCAGAATTAATGGACATGCTGCGGATTTTACTGGTATGCAATTGCGCTCCGGAAAAATCCGCAGCATGGGCACAGCAATTGCGGAATCCCACAGGATTGCATGGGAATGCGTTTAAGCGTTTACGTAGCGGAAAAACGCGGGAAAAACGCTTAAATGCAATGTGGGAACACAGCCTTACCATGTTGCTTTTTTATGCTTTTGATGCGTTTTTGCTGCTGCGGAAACGCTTAAAAAACGCATTCCCATGCAATCTTATGGGATTCTGCAATTGTTGTGCCAATGTTGCAGGTTTTACATCTGCGTAAACGCATATCGGTAAGGCTGGTTTCACATTTGTGGTTGTGTCCGCAGCGTTTATGCCGCATACTTCTGCATGTGTCGTGTTTTCCTATCTTTAACATTGTGGACGCAGGTGCATGCGTTTGTAAGCTTTTGGCCGCGTTTGCTTACGCAAACACGCAGCAATTAATGAAGAATTCCGGTTCGTGGAAACAACACCCTTACAATTAATGGGTCTGCGCATATGTCAGTGTGCTTCCACAGACCATCGGCAAAACATGCTGACATGTCTGTTTTTCAACAGTAGCACAGGCTGCAAACAGTGTCGTACACACGGTGCTAGTGGTGACGTTAGGAAGGTTACCACAGTTCATTGGTTGGCTCACACTGAACTGAGTGGGAATAGCTGGCTGTGACCTGTGAACTTCAATGACGGTACTGCTTGTCACTGAAGCCGTGTCCCAAGCTCAGCTCAGTGTCTGCTGGATTCACGGCTGAGCTGTCG
Organism: Oophaga sylvatica; assembly: GCA_033576555.1. NCBI lineage: Eukaryota > Metazoa > Chordata > Amphibia > Anura > Dendrobatidae > Oophaga > Oophaga sylvatica. The sequence continues at coordinate 278,960,427 of JARQOD010000003.1, read as the reverse complement.
CATCATGCCACTGCTCAGCCATGTAATCCAGATGTAGCAGAGCTGCAGTTCTTCTGCTGGACAAATAGATTGTCAGACAGGTGTTTCACTATTTTTAAATTTCACAGTAATAAATGGAAAAAGAGGGTAGAGTGCTTATTTCAAATAAAATAAGTCTTTCTTTCAATTAAAGGACTTTTTCCAGTGTGTTTTTTTGAATTTGACAACAGGGATAGTAATGGGGATGTCTTATAGACGCCTCTCCATTACTAACCCTTGATGTCAGCGGCTGTAAAACAGCTGACGTAAACCCCAACCCCATTACCCCACTTGCCACCGCACCAGGGCAAGTAGGAAGGACAAGGCTAAGCGCCAGATTTGGTGCATCTTAAAGAGGAGTGGGGAAAGAAAAAAGGGAGTGAGAGGGACATCAAAGACACGGTGTTGCGAGAATGATTCTGGTAAAAGGTGCAGAAGTGCATGTATAAACCAAAAAGGAAGCTTTTTATCATCATTGGCTGTGGAATTGCACTATGCTCCTAAAGTGCCAAACGCCTGATATTGTGGTATTTAGCATCAATGTTATGTATAGCTTTTATTACATGGCACCTGCCATTTTCCAGCCTATGGCTAAATACCCTATAGACTATAGGAAGGGTTCTCAAAGTCAGACCAAAAACACACCACTAATTACACTATGCCCAGAAAAAACACCATGTCAAATGAAGTAAATAATTTAAAAAAAGTCACCAATGACCTAACTGGTGAGGAGTGAAAAATATAGTAGAAGGCATAACTGCCACATCAGACCAAATGCAGATCACCATCTAATATATAAAGCTGAATGTATGTATGTGTGTATGTATTTGGGTATGTTTGTCCGGGATTGGAATCCACACCGTCGCACTTATGGGCATGAAATTTTGCACGCCCGCACGTCTCGACCCCGAAAGAGTCCTAGGCTATGTTTTGAATCGAAATTTTAACCCCGCGCGTTCCAAATCGCCAAACAATTTTGGCCCTATCTACATAATGGGGAGAAAGCTGAATGCTTGTGTGTATGTCCGGCATAGGAATCTGCATTTACGGGCATGAAATTTTGCACACCCGCACGTCTCGACCCCGGGAGCGTCATAGGCTAGGTTTTGAGTTGAAATTTTAACCCCGCGCATTCCAAATCGGCAAATAATTTTGGCCCGGGATAGGAATCTGCACCGTTGTACTTACGGGCATGAAATTTTGCATGCCCGCACATCTCAACCCCAGGAGCATTATAGGCTATGTGTTGAATGGAAATTTTAACCCCCGCACGTTCCAAATCGCCAAACAATTTTGGCCCTATCTACATAATGGGGAGAAAGCTGAATGCTTGTGTGTATGTCCGGCATAGGAATCTGCATTTACGGGCATGAAATTTTGCACACCCGCACGTCTCGACCCCGGGAGCGTCATAGGCTAGGTTTTTAGTCGAAATTTTAACCCCGCGCATTCCAAATCGGCAAATAATTTTGGCCCGGGATAGGAATCTGCACCGTTGTACTTACGGGCATGAAATTTTGCATGCCCGCACATCTCAACCCCAGGAGCATCATAGGCTATGTGTTGAATGGAAATTTTAACCCCCGCACGTTCCAAATCGCCAAACTATTTTGGCCCTATCTACATAATGGGGAGAAAGCTGAATACTTGTATATAGATATAATCATTACAATTTGTTATAACTAACCGTAGTTAGGTACTATGCCCGGGCAGCGCCGGGCTTTTCAGCTAGTGAACAATATAGCTGCCAATGGACATTTCATAAATATGTCTAAAGTGAATTATAGAATAGTCCAATTGGGTCATACAGGCAAAGTTGTTTTAAGGTCATTGCTTACCCATGGTAGGATGTGCCAAATCACAGACCCCACCGCAAACACAGCTACCGTATATACTCGAGTATAAGCTGGACACCTAATTTTGCCACGGAAAACTGGGTAAGCTTATTGACTTGAGTATAAGTCGGGTATTCATTGTCCCCTCATCCCTGTCCTTGTATGCATGGCTACTATTAAAAAAAAAAAAACACAACAAAGATGGAAGCCCCTCGCCCGATCTTTATCACAGTGCGCCGTTGTTCTGTTCTCATGGCAATAACTCCATACCCGGAAGTGTGTGAGCCCGATGGGTCTGCTGGGACCACACATGAGGAAATCGCAGTGGTCGTGGGGGTCGGCTACCTGCGGACTTCCTGTCTCCTATCCGCAGGAAGAATCTTGGCCAGCCGTGGCTGATAACAGAGGACAATAGCACACAGCAGCCTCTGATCAGAATAGAACAGAGCAGCCTCTGATCAATGTGGAGTGGTTAACTGTTATCCTACTCACCCACCAGCATGCCCTGGCAGAATCTCGTTGGTGACAGCTTCCAGCAGCTCTTCCTGTGCTGAGCGATCACGTAGCCCGCTCATTAAGGTAATGAATATGTGCTCCACGGATATGAGAGTGGAGACGCGTGCATATTCATTACCTTAATGAGCGGGCCACGTGACTGCTGAACACAGGAAGCAGCTGCCAGCGCTGGGATAGAGATGCAGGAATAGTGAAACAACGACGGAGGGCGAGTATTGATGTCTTCTGGAAGCCCCCTCCCCCCCCAAAGGCTTTCTGGACAATGACTCATGTATAAGCCGAGGGAGGAGTTTTCAGCACAAAAAAATGTGCTGAAAAACTCGGCTTATACACGAGTATATATGGCATATTGTTCAAGGTGATCTGCATTTGGTCTGATGTGGTGAAAAAAACGGATCCGCTTTTTTTTTTGGCGGATCCGCTTTTTTTCCCCATTCAGTTGCATTAGTGATGGATTTCGACGGATGGTTGTCCATTTGATCCGTCATCCGACTGTTCTGTCACAAATTTGGCGTCCGCTGTATGGAGTAGACGGACATTGGAACGTTTTTTATGTGCGTTGAAATGGCGGACCGTGACTGATCCATCGCGTCCGTTTTCTATAATGGACGCCTATGGGTGGCGGACCCCTCGTCATACGTTATTGACGGAATCCGTTATTGTATGCTGAGCATGCCCAGAAGCCCTTCTGGGGTCTCTCTCTCTCGAACAGCACGTCCAGTGTTCAAATGTTCACCTTGGAAATCTTGACTGCATCAGTTTTCCACAATATACAATGGATCCGTTATATTCACACTTTGGCGGACTGGGACTGACGCCAGAAGACTGAAGTGTGATAGAGACCTTAGTAGGTCATTGGTGACTTTAGACAGGGTTGTTTCAGTGGAATGGTGCTGTCTGAAACCAGATTGTAAGCGGTTCAAAATGGACGTGTTGTTACAGTAGTTTGGAGGCATAGGGAAGAAGTGATATGGGGGTGATAGTTAGACAGGGGATGGGTCAAGAGAGGGCTTTTTGAGGATGGGTGTGATTGAGGCATGTTTGAAGCTTGAGGGGAAGATACTAGTGGTTAGTGACAGGTTGAAGTAATGGGTTAGGGTTGGAATGAAGACTGTGGTGAGGTTTGGGACAATTTTGCATTTCGGAAATAAAACACATTTGTGGAATTGCATCACTTTTGAATTTTTTATTCCCATTTTCCAGTACATTATATGGGAAAATCAACAGTCATTAAAAAGTACAACCTACCACACAAAAATCAAAAACTCAATCCCTCATACAGACATATTGACTGAAAACTAATAAAAAAAAGTTATGGGTCTGGGAAGAATGGGAGCAACAAACAAAAGCGCAAAATAGCAAGGTGGTGAAGGGGGTCAAAGTATCAGACAAGAACCCATATCTTCAACATCATTAACAGTTTTATTTTTTAAAGCATTATTATACAACATATTTCCCCACCTCTGCCTACAGTATTGTGCAAAATTTGTATATACATACGCTTTACATCAACTGCACTTAAAGTAAGTGAAATTTAAATGCATGTTCAAGCATGCCTGGGAAATGTCAGGAATGTAGGCCATGTTTGGACAGTCTACATCATTTCTGTTCTTTACTAAACTTAAGATAAGTTATACTTGTTAATTATGAGATAAAGGGATAATTGACATGTGATTAGAAAATTATCTCCGGTGACGTCAGCAAGACTAAAGGGTATGCCACACTAAACAACATCGCTAACGGGATCGCTAAAAAACGTCACTATTTAGCGATCCCGTTAGCGATGTTGTTGTGTGCGGCATCTGTCAGCGACGAGCTCCCTGCTGAGATCCTGCTGTGATCTCGCTCGTCGCTGACATCGTTCCGGACCCTATTTAGATCGTCGGCGCCCCGCAGGTAAGTATATATCGCTAAGTGTGGCACCTTTTCTTAGCGATTTAGCGGTACTTTTGTACCGCTAAAGTCGTTAAGAAGATCGCTAACCGCGATAGCGTCATTAACTATATCGCTAAGTTAAGCCGCACTTAGCGATATAGAAACAATCCCGCTAGCGATCGCATTAGTATGCGTCTTTATCGCTATCGCTAGCGGGATTGTTTAGTGTGGCAGTACCTTAACTGTGGCCAAAAGTTTTAAGAGTGACACAAATTTTGTTTTTCACAAAGTTACTGCCTCAGGGTTTTTAGCTCTTTTAGTTGGATGTTTCTATGGTTACTGAAGTACAATTATCAGCATTTCATTTTACATTTTCAGTTCTCAGACTTACTGACAAATACATCAAGTTTATGTAAAGACTCACTATTAGGTATGATCAAATAGCTTTGGACAGGTGCTTATCCGAATAGCTATAGCACTTCCCGAATGGCTGCCTCGGTAACCTGGATACCTGGAGCGCTCCCGATTATCAGCACCACAGCTGCATGTGTCGTGGTTGTGTGACAGTCACAACACACAGGTAGGGATGGGCGAACCCGAAGTGTAAAGTTCTGGACCCGTACCGAACACAGTGTTCAGTCACAAGGTCTCGAACACGGGTTTCCATGGGAAACCCGTGTTACAGTTCGGGTCCAGGGCCTGTAATTGTAAAAGCATAAAATTAATAATAAACATTATAATTATTCTTACCAGTCCAGCGACGCGTCCTCCTGTCCCGCAGTCTCTTGGCTTTACAAAAAAACTCGGGCTAACCCGCCGATCCCGATCATCGGGGGTTCGCCCATCACTACACACAGGTTCTCCATGCAAGTGAATTCAGTAAGCACTATAGCTTGCCGAATAAGAGAGAACCTGAAAAAATTCGCTCAACTCTAATCCTGACTACACTTCTTTTGTCTAGTCCAAGATGGATGGAGCTAAATACAGGCAATGCTGGGAGAACATGTATTGAAGGCTATGTTGCTCTTTTTTTTTTTGCAGGCAAAACCTGCTATCTTGGCAGTAAATAAAAGAGCATGTTTTGCTGCGTTTTTAATGTCTCTTATGCATACTGATGAAGTTTAGTGCACCCCTCACCCCGAAAAAAAAAAAAAAATTATATGATGCAGCTGACTTAGCTTTTAGCAGCAAAAAGTTAACCCCTTTACCCCAAGGGTGGTTTGCATGTTAATGACCAGGCCAATTTTTTACAATTCTGACTACTGTCCCTTTATGAGGTTATAACTCTAGAACGCTTCCATGGATCCCGGTGATTTTGACAATGTTTTCTCGTGACATTGTACTTCATGATAGTAGTAAAATTGATTTGATATTACTTGCGCTTATTTGTGAAAAAATGGAAATTTGGCAAAAATTGAAAGTTTCGCAATTTTCAAACTTTGAATTTCATTCCCTTAAATCACAGAGGTATGTCACATAAAATACTTAAGTTTACCCACATGTCTACTTTACATCAGCACAATTTTTGAACCAAAATTTAATTTTGTTAGGAAGTTATAAGGGTTAAAAGTTGACCAGCGATTTCTCATTTTTACATCACCATTTTTTTTTTTTTTAGGGACCACATTACATTTGAAGTCACTTTGAGGGGTCTATATGATAGAAAATACCCAAAATTTACACCATTCTAAGAACTATACCCCTCAACTTTCTCAAAACCACATTCAAGAAGTTTATTAACCCTTCTGGTGCTTCACAGGAATTTTTGGAATGTTTCAAAAAAATTTAAAAAAAATGAACATTTAATTTTCAAAAATTTTTTTTTTTTTTTACTTCAGATCCAATTTGTTTTATTTTACCAAGGGTAACAGGAGAAATTGGACCCCAAAAGTTGTTATGCAATTTGTCCTGAGTACACCGATACCCCATATGTGGGGGGGGGGAAACCACGGTTTGCGCGCATGGCAGAGCTCGGAAGGGAAGGAGTGCCATTTGACTTTTCAACGCAGAATTAGCTGGAATTGAGATCAGACGCGTTTGGAGAGCCCCTGATGTGCCTAAACAGTGGTAACCCCCATTTCTAACTCCAACCGTAACCCCAACCTACTTTAGCCCAACCCTAATGGGAAAATGGAAATAAATATATTTTATTATTTTTCCCTAACTAAGGGGGTGATAAAGGGGGGTTTATTTACTTTTTTTTTTTGATCACTGTGATCAAAATGAACCAACAGGAAAAAAAATCTATTGTTGCCAGGTGCCGGCTGGCAGATCTCTGCGATTGCGCTCGCCATTTTCTCCCGGAAGAAGAAGCCAGTGGCCCGGGGGACTTCAAGGGGGCATGCAGGGACAAAGGAGGTACAGGGGGAAGGAGTGGGGTGATCAGGGGACCCTATTTCTCTCTCCTCTGAAGTGTGATCACATCAGAGGAGAAAGAAATTAAATGGAAAATCTGACTTTTTTTTGCAGTCGCCGTTATACCGTTAATAATGGGGTTGGTAAAAACCGACCAGAATCATGGGACTCGGCTACCCCCGGTAGCTGAGACCCTGGAGAAATTCCAACGCTGGGGGGCGCTAAAAACCTTAAACCTCAGTGCTGTTAAACAACCGCGCTGTGGTTTATGTACGCTCTACTGCCGCCGTGAAAAGGCGAATCGGTGGTCGTTAAGGGGTTAAATATAACTCATCATTCTCCCATGCTTGCGACGATTGCTGGCAGAGCAGGGGAAAATGCCCCCAGCACCGGGGAACAGCGCTTACTGTAACGCTTCTTCCCTGGCGCCCGTCCATGTGGTACTGATGCGGCACATGCATGCCACACGTGTGCCGAATTATTACAAATAAGGAGACTGACATCTCCGGTACCAAAAAAAAACCGGAAAAAACAGGTGGTATGAAAGAGGAATTATAGCGAGTTTTTATGTTTGCCAGCTGTCACATGCTAAAAGACGCTTTTTATTGCAAAATATAGTTTTTGCATCACCACATTTTGAGAGCTACAATTTTTCCAAAACAGAGCCATGTGAGGTCTAGTTTTTTGCAGGAAGAGTTGACATTTTTATTGGTATTGGTATTTTATTGGTACCATTTTCGGGCACATGACATTTTTTGATCACTTTCTATTCCGAATTTTTGGGAGACAGACTGAGCAAAAACCAGCAATTCAGGTATTTTTTTTTTTTTTTTGGGGTGGGGGGGTGCGTTTATACTGTTCAGCGTGTGGTAAAATTGATAAGGCAGTTTTATTCTTCGGGTCAGTACGATTACAGTGATACCTCATTTATATAATTTTTTTGTGTTTTGGTGCTTTTATATAATAAAAACTATTTTATAGAAAAAATAATTGTTTTTGCATCACTTTATTCTGACAGCTATAACTTATTTTTTCGCTAATGACGCTGTATGGTGGCTCGTTTCTTGTGGTACAAGATGACTTTTCAGCAGTACCATGTTTATATCAGTCTGATCGCGTGTTATTCCACTTTTTGTTCGACGGTATGATGATAAAGTATTGTTTTTTGCATTTTTTATGGTGTTCACAAAAGGGGTTAACTAGTGGGACTGTTTTATAAGTCGGGTTGTTACGAATGCGGCAATACCAAATATGTGTACTTTTATTGTTTAGATTTTTTTTCATTCAAACTAGCTTGGCCAGTGCAAAATTTTCGCACATTGGTCGTCGGGGGCGCAGGCAATTTCTGCAAAAGGAAGCTGGTGAAATGCAAATGTATTTCATGAGATGATGAACACAGACAAGTATTTATATACCGTATTTTCCAGCGTATAAGACGACTGGGCGTATAAGACGACCCCCCAACTTTTACAGTCAAAATATGAAATCGTCTTAAAAGTATGGGGGGGGGTCTTCTTATACGCCGGGTGTCATGTTATACGCCGGGTACGGAACATATGGTGGGGGGAGTGGGCGTCTCAGAGGCAAGGCGTTTACCTAATCATATCAGCAAGGGTCTAGGCGCTGGGGGGCGACGTCGGCGGCTTTTTGTGCAGCCTGGAGGGGCTCTGTGCTGGGGGACAGCGGCGGCTCCTCTTTGTGCAGCCCCCCCCAGGCTCTGTGCTGGGGGATGGCGGCGGCTCCTCTTTGTGCAGCCCCCCCCAGGCTCTGTGCTGGGGGACAGCGGCGGTGGTTCTTTCGGCAGAGTCTTGGCTCTGCAGGCATTTTCTCAATCCCCGGAGGCCCCGGCAGCTTCATTGCTGCGATGCGGTGGCCTCCGGGAAAATCGCCGCTGAGGGCGGCGCATGCTCAGTTTTAGATCTCGTCTCCCGAGATCTTGAGACGAGCTCTGAAGCTGAGCATGCAGCGGCCATTTTCCCGGAGGCCACCGCATGGCAGCAAGGAAGCTGCCGGGGCCTCCGGGGATTGAGAAAATGCCTGCAGAGCCAAGACTCTGCCGAAAGAACCACCGCCGCTGTCCCCCAGCACAGAGCCTGGGGGGCTGCACAAGAGGAGCCGCCGCCGTCCCCCAGCACAGAGCCTGGGGGGGGCTGCACAAGAGGAGCCGCCGCCGTCCCCAGCACAGAGCCCCCCCAGGCTGCACAAAAAGGAGCCGCCAACGCCGCCCCCCAGCGCCTAGACCCTCGCTGATATGATGAGGTAAACGCCTTGCCTCTGAGACACCCACTCCCCCCACCATATGTTCCGTACCCGGCGTATAAGACGACCCCCGACTTTGAAGACGATTTTCAGGGGTTAAAAAGTCGTCTTATACGCCGGAAAATAAGGTATGTAGATTGGTAATATCAAACCAAATTATTGTAAGTATAGGCCAAAAAATGTCTTCTGGTTGAGGTGCCACCTGCAGGTCATTGTTTCTTTCTGCAGGTTTATGAAAATTAATGTTTAAACTGTCTTTAGTGATAAAATCGTGAATGTGTGGTTTGTTTGGCTCTTTTCTTGCTGAAAGGGGCAAGTTTACCTTTTAAATGGTGTATCATTTGTGTGTGTGGGGCAAAGTAATCAGCGAAAAAGCAGTGCATGTTTACAAATGTGTTTGTATATGTGACTCACCTGCAGTGAAATGTGCAATCCTCCAATGTGCCTGAAATAGGCTGGGCAAGCTGGAAAACCCCCAAGGAAAATATTTGGATTTGTTTGTGATGTCTGTAAGCAGCTTTGTGGTAGTGTGCTTTGGGGTAGTGTGCTGCCACCTGCAGGTCATTTGACCTTTCAAAAAGGTGTATCATTTGTTTGTGTGGGTGGAGTATGAACGGAGCAATTGTGCAATTGAATAGGCAGTGAATGTTTACATATGTCACTCACCTGCAGTGAAGTGTGCAATCCTCCAATTTGGCTGAAATAGGCTGCGCAAGCACTTGAGCAAGCTGGAAAGACCCCAAAGCAAATATTTGGATTTGTTTGTGATGTCTGTAAACAGCTTTGTGGCAGTGTGCTTTGGGGTACTGTAGTGCCACCTGCAGGTCATTTTTCCTTCATGCAGGTTTATGAAAATTAATGTTTAAACTGTATTTTGTGATCAAATCGTGGATGTGTGGTTTGGCTATTTTCTTGCTGAAGGGGGCAAGTTTACCTTTCAAATGCTGTATCTTTTGTGTGTGGGTACAGTATGAATGGAGATACAAAGTAATCACCGAAAAACAATGTTTAGAAATAATAGAATAGATATTTTAGTGATAGAATATTGATTTTTTATATATATATATATATATATATATATATATATATATATATATATATTATATATTTATTATTTACTTTATTCTAACTTTTACACTTTGTCCCACTATGGGACAATCATTTTTTGCAGCCTGATCGCTTCTATAGCATGCAGATGAAGCAGCATCTGTATGCTATAGAAGCTGTTAGCGCTGCACTGACCGAAGAGACTTCCTGATCATGCACTGCGCATGACAGGAAGTTTCTCAGCTCTGGTAACCCAGATGTCGTCATGACGACATCGGGTTACCATGGCAGCGAGCGGGACCCACGTCACGCCGTGGGGTCTCCGATCCAAAGGCAGACGGGCTGTCAGCTCTCTGCCTGCTCCCGGAATGCTGAGATCGTGTTCGATCGCAGTATTCCGGGGGTTAAGCGGTCAGTGACCGCTCCTGGCACTTAGTGTCGGCTGTGAGAATCAGCTGACACCCAGCCGCGATTGGCTGCACACCACCCATGTGCGCAGCCGATCGCTGAGACGTACACTATCCCATCCATGGTCAAATTGGCCTGGGGCACAAGGACGGGATAGCACGTCTAAAGTCAGAGAGGGGTTAACCTACATTTTTTGCCGTATTTTTGCACTTACTCTGCTTTCTATGGATGAAAAAATGAATTGACATGCTGCAGTTTGCAAAAAAAAGCAGCAATTTTCCAATTCCGTCAGGAAAATACCCAATGTGTGTGCATGAGATTTTTGAAATTTCATAGCTTTTGCTGGTACTATAACATACAGCTTAAAATTTGCAATAAAAAAACATAGCCAAAGTGTGAACATAGCCAAAGTCTGCAACAGACTTGAGACTGAGGCATAGGTTCTCCTTCCAGTATGACAACGACCCTAAGGCTAAGTGCACACGTTCAGGATTATTTGCGTTTTTTTGTGGGAAAAAACGCATCAATTAAGCATCCTATCATTTATAATGAATTCAGCAATTTTTTGTGCACATGGTGCGTTTTTTTTCCGCAAAAAAAACGCATCGCGGAAAAAATAGCAACATGTTCATTAATTTTGCGGAATTATAGCGTTTTTCCCGCTATCATAGAATCATGAATGGTAGAGTTGGAAGGGACCTCCTGGGCCATCTGGTCCAACCCCCTGCTCAAAGCAGGATTCTCTAAATCATCCCAGACAGATGTCTGTCCAGCCTCTGTTTGAAGACTTCCATTGAAGGAGAACTTACCACCTCTCGTGGCAGCCTGTTCCACTCCTTGATCACCCTAACTGTCAAAAAGTTTTTTCTAATATCTAATCTGTGTCTCCTCCCATTCAGTTTCATCCCATTGCTTCTAGTCTTTCCTTGTGCAAATGAGAATAAAGATGATCCTTCTACAATGTGACAGCCCTTGAGATATTTGTAGACAGCTATTAAGTCTCCTCTCAGTCTTCTTTTTTGTAAGCTAAACATTCCCAAATCCTGCAACCGTTCCTCATAGGACATGGTTTGCAGACCGGTCACCATTCTGGTGGCTCTTCTCTGAACTTGCTCCAGTTTGTTGATGTCTTTTTTAAAATGTGGTGCCAAAACTGGACACAGTATTCCAGATGAGGTTTGACCAAAGAGGAGTAGAGGGCAATAATGACCTCACGTGATCTAGACTGTATGCTTCAGTTGATACATCCTAGAATTGTATTTGCCTTTTTTGCTGCTGCATCACACTGTTGACTCATGTTCAGTCTGTGATCAATTAGTATACCCAAGTCTTTTTCACGTGTGCTGTTATTTAGCCCTATTCCTCCCATTTTGTATATGCTTTTTTCATTTTTATTGCCCAGATGTAGTACTTTGCATTTTTCCCTGTTAAAAAACATTCTGTTAGTTGCTGCCCACTGCTCCAGTTTATTTATATTCTTTTGAATCCTCTCTCTCTCTTCTCTAGTATTAGCTACCCCTCCTAGCTTTGTGTCATCAGCAAATTTGATCAGTTTACCCTCAATTCCTTCATTAAAATCATTGATAAAGATGTTGAACAATACAGGGCCCAAAACAGAGCCTTGTGGTACCTCACTTGAGACATTCTTCCAACTGGATGTGCAGCCATTTACGACCACTCTTTGAGTCCGATCACTAAGCCAGTTATGAATCCACCTAACAGTTGCCTTGTCCATTCCATACTTAGTCATTTTTTCAATAAGGATTGTGTGAGATACTTTGTCAAATGCTTTGCTGAAGTCAAGATATACTATATCTACAGCATTTCCCTGATCCACCCAGTCAGTGGGTGGATCAGGGAAATTGACCTAGAAAGTTCAGGGAAAAATTGCGGTAAAAACGCGTCAAATCCGCGCAAAAACGCACCACAAACGCGCAAAAACGTCCGTTTTTGCTCAGGAATATTCTGCAAACATTCCTGAACGTGTGCACTTAGCCTAAACTGCCAGAGATACAATCGAATGATTTAGATGAAAGCATATTCATGTGTGTGAACGGCCCAGTCACAGTCCAGAAATAAATCCCATAGAGAATCTGTGGCAACGCTAGAAAATTGCTGTTCACAGACACTCTACATCCAATCTCACTGAGCTAGAGACAGTTTGTAAAGAAGAATGGGTAAAAATGTCAGCCTCTGAATGAATGTGTAAAGCTGGTAGAGACATACCCCAAAAGCAAGAAGCGAAAGGTGTCCTACAAAATATTGACTCAGGGAAACTGAATATAATTGCACATCACAATTCTCAGATTTATATTTTTGTAACCCTTTCACGACATATGACGTATTATTACGTCATGTAGTGTTTTCTCCTTTAATGCGGGCTCCACCACTAAACCTGCATCTTTTCCGACAAATGTCAGCTTATTTTATCAGCTGACATGTGCCACTAACAACCATGGGTTAAACTCTGACAGTGGCATTTAACATTATCGTGCCGGAAGCACGTCACTAGCTCTGCCCATCTGCACCCATTCCGCCCATCGGCGCTCATGTCACATGACCACGTGGCGCCGATGGGTTGGCATGACAACCTGGGGTCTGCAGGAGACCCCCATGGTTGTCACTGCCGATCTGCTACACATAGCAGGGCTTTGAGAAGATCGCAGATTTAAGCCATTGAAGCCAGTACAAAAGAAAAAAAAAAAAAAAGTTTTCAAAATATATAGAAAATTAAAAGTTCAACTCACCCCCCTTTTGCGCTATTCAAAAAAAAAAAAAACACGTTTGGTATCGCAGAGTTCAGAAACGCTCGATCAAAATATAAAAAGAATTAAGTTAATCAGTACACGGTGTAAGGAGAAAAAAAAAATTAAAATGCCAGAATTACGGGCTTTTATTTATTGCTTTAACACTGCAATAAAATGCAATAACAGGTGATAAAAACATTGCACCTACCTGAAAATGGTACTGATAGAACCATCAACTCGCAAAAAATGAGCCCTCACCCGGCCCCAGATCCTGAAAAATGGCACTTTTTTTTTGTACTTTGGATTTTTTTTCACCACTTAAAAAAAATAAAAATAGAAAAATCCTATACATGTTTGGCATCTATGAACTCGTAATGACCTGGAGAATCATAATAGCAGGTCAGTTTTAGCATGTAGTGCACATGCTAAACAAAAAACAATTGTGGAATTGCACTTTTTTTTTTTGCAATTTCACCACACTTGGAATTTTTTTCCCCGTTTTCCAGTACACTATATGGTAAAATCAATGGTGTCGTTCAAAAATGCAACTCGTCCCACAAAAAAAAAAAAAAAAAAAGCCCTCACACGGCCATAATGATGGAGAAACTAAAAAAAAAAAAGTTATGGAGCTGGGAAGGGGAGCGAAAAATGAAACTGTAAAAACGGAAAATGGCCCAGGGATGAAGAGGTTAAGTAAGAAAATCATTTCCTTTACACTTCACACATACTTACTACTTTGTGTTGGTATATTACAATAAAATACAAGTTTGTAGGTGTGTAACATGAAAAAAATGTGGAAAAGTTCACAGGTTAGGAATACTTTTTCAAGGCAATGTATAGGTCATGTGAACTCTACACCAAAAATGCATCAAACAAGGGAAAAAAACTGAATAATCAGAGCAGATTGCTATAGTGCATTTTGGTTAACTAATTTATTTTTTTTAAAAGCATTTTGCTAGTGCATTTTTACAGACCCCCATATAAAATTATGTGTCAATTGAAAAAAAAATGCACATGTACAATGAATGTGTGAATATAGCTGCATTGTATTTTTTAATTCCCCTTGGCCTGCACACGGCCACTATAGCTTCATGGATCCAGAGAAAGATTTGTCGTAAAAATCCCAGTCCGTCAGACCCAGAGCATGTCGCATTTTCATCTGTTTTGCTGATGGCAGATTTGGCCATTAAAGTCTATGGAGAGCTCCATCTGTGTTTTATCAGTTTACCTGGTCATTGATAAGAATGAATGGATAAAGTTCACCGTCTACAGCCTTCAGTTTTAAAAAGTTAATGAGAAAAAAAAAATTCTGTTTCTCATGTATGTAGTCACACGTGTAGCCTGGTGCCTACATTTTTCAGCACCACCACAACGCTACACAGACATTGAACCATATCATATGTGCTGAGGAAAAATAGTCTGTATTCTGCAGAACAGCCCTGTGGGTCACAGGCTATAAGTCTGTGGAAAAATCAGTTGTGATGAGTGTCTTTGTAAAGACATTGCAAACAAGTTATTCACTGGACGACTTCCGGATGAATAAGCTGTTCAGCACCTGCCCGCACACGGTGAACGTTCAGCATATATGGTAATGTCAATTAAAGAACACACCCTGACCTTAGTTCTGCAATGTGTATCACTGAACACCCACTCTGCAACCCTTGCACTGAGGTAATACGCCCTTTTTATGCAGAAAGCAGCGATTGGAAACCATTTGCACAAATCAAACAACGCTTTACAGGACCATAGACTGCTAAGGAGGGATTAGAGAAAGAGGAGACATGCATACATTTGCTTAGACCATCAGTTGGCCCATGACTTGCCTCTACAATACGGGGCCCACGACATGCTCGTCTGAGACTGGCCTAAAGGCTCTAACCGACAGGGCTCATTCCGAGATCAGCGATTCTTGCCGTACACAGAAATCAGTCCAAGTGTCATCAGAGCTTTTGACCAGAGTGTTAAGCATTTGAACAGCATGTCAGTTTTTAACATTTTTTTTTTTATCTTCAAATGGGGGCACTGATAGGATCATCTCAACATTCTCCTGTCATTCAGGGCATCCGAGTGCTGTATGATTTTTCAATGATCCATAGACTCGCATTAGCAAGTTTGAGCTGACACTTGGATTAATGTCTGACAAGTCACCATGCTTTTGTGCAGACCACTTTGGTCAGAGGGAGGGCAAATATAATATTATATATAAGACTACCCCATAGAAAAAAATGTGAGCTACCCCATAAACTAGCATAGGTATGAGAGCTGAGAAAAAGAGGGATAGAACTTGTATGAGTAAAACTTGCATGTGACCGAGCCCTGAAGCAGCTGTGCAGCAGAACAGGCAGTTAGACACTGATACAGAGAGGGAGGGACAGTTGCAGGTATCATGAACGTCTTGTTTCATTTAATAGGACAAGTGCATGGCTGCGTCGAAAGATAATGCTGCACAAAGCATGAGAGGAGCAGTACAACCCCATTCGTTTTTCCAAGGGTAAAGACTGGTGTACACTCCAGTACCAGCAAAGTGACTGACAGCTGGATCTGCAGCGAATCTGTGAAGAGTAAAAAAGTGCTGGGTCATTCTTACAGCCATAGCCGTGACTGTAGCCATTCAGTGCACTCCTCTGACTGAAAGCCATTGTCTTCTGGGAGAAAAATAAATTACCTGTTTCTCCTGGTAGCCGTATTTACAGTAAGGCCGGGATCACACATGCGAGGAAATCGTCCGATGCTCGCATGTGAAATCCCAGCTCTGGTGCCGGCACTCGGGAGTGGAGCGAGCGGCTGCATACAAATACATGCAGCCGCGCACTCCACTCCCGAGTGCCGGCACCAGAGCTGGGATTTCACATGCGAGCATCGGACGATTTCCTCGCATGTGTGATACCGGCCTAAGGTGGCAAGCCAGCATTGTAATGCTATTCACCTGCAGAACATTACATCTGCAGGTGAACAGCATTTTCCAAGGTGACAAGTTTTCTTTAAAGGGTTATTGTCAGGATGAATCTTTAAAAGTTCACTGCTCTCCTGCCTGAATATAAAAAGTCTACACACCTCTGCCAGGATTTTGTCATGTAGAAAAAAAAAAAATCTAACAATTATTTCACCAACTTTTCCACCTTTATAACATCCACGACACAAGTCGGAAGTGGGTGTATAAAGCCAGCTCACTGGGTGAGGTCTCGCCATACTCGGCAGGTGATGGCTGTGTATTAAGAGCTAGGAAGAGTGAAAAGTAAAAAAGAAAAACAGACGTTCTAATTACCCACCTTCCTACAATAAAGATTAAAAAAAAAATGTTATGGATCTCGGAAAATGGTGACATCACAAAAAAAAAAAAAAAAACTTTTTTCAAACTTCTGATTTTTTTTTTTCACCACTAAAATAATAAAAAAACTGGACATGTTGGGTATTGCCATAATTGTATTGATGAGGAAAATCACATAGCAATGTACACCGTAAAAACAATTCCTGGAGGGAAAAGCAAAAATGGAAATTGGTCCAGTCGTGAAGGGGTTAATTTAATCAAACAAAATCCATTAAGAAAAGTAATTTTGGAGGGGAAAAATATAACAAATAATGTGGTTGCATAAGTATGAACATCTTCTTATAATTGGGGATGTGCTTGTGTTTAAAATTAGTCACATTTCAGTTCATGTTAAAGGGAACCCAAACAATATCACACTTTTTATATGGGGTTAACCCAAACTATATACTGCATATATGGGGTTAATCTGCATGTTAATAGCATTCTAAAGGGTATGCCACACTGAACAATATCGCTAACGGGATCGCTAAAAAACGTCACTATTTAGCGATCCCGTTAGCGATGTTGTTCAGTGCGGCAGCTTCCAGCGACGAGCTTCCTGCTGTGATCTCGCTCGTCGCTGGAATCGCTCCGGACCCTATTTTATCGTCGGCGCTCCCGCTGGGTAAGTATATATCGCTAGTGTGGCACCTTTTCTTAGCGATTTAGGGGTACTTTTGTACCGCTAAAGTCGTTAAGATCGCTAACGGCGATAGCGTCGTTAACTATATCGCTAAATGTGGCCGCACTTAGCGATATAGAAAACAATCCCGCTAGCGATCGCATTAGTATGCGTCGTTATCGTGATCGCTAGCGGGATTGTTTAGTGTGGCAGTACCTTAAAGCTGCCTGGCTGCCGCACCAAAAGCCCAGGTAGCGGGAGAAAATTCATTTTGTTCCTCTGGACAGCCTCTGGCTGTAAACAGCTGCTCACCACATACTGAGCAGTGACTGAAGCGATGCCGACACACCTCTATGACTGAATGCCAGCAGCTCTCCACTGAGAGGTGATAACTTGCTGATCAGTGGATGTCCCATCAATAGGAACTGCACTTATTCGCAGAACGGGAAACTTTGTCCCCTTTTTCTAAGTGGTGCGGCAGGTCTGATGTCAGTCCACTGCGCCAATCATTCTCTACCTGGCTGCCAGAAAAAGAAGAGCACAGCACTTCACAGCCCCATAGGGAATGAATGGAGCAGCGGTCAGGCATGCATACTGCAGCTCCATTTTAACAAAGATAAAAGTTACTAGTAAAGCAGATCAGCGAGGGTCCCAGCAGTCAGACCTCCATTTATCCTGACAATCACAGTGGCAAGGAGAGATTACAGCACGCTCACTTTAAATGAAACCTGTCAAGATTGTGCACAGTAACCTATACACAGTGTCCGGTGGGTGCGGTTACACTGATTACAATGATAACTGCGTGAAGAAACCCGTATTGTGGTTGATTTAATCTTTCTTTTCGGTTTGAGGTAATGATATGCTCGTGCTCCGGGGCGGGCGGGTCTTCAAGTGGTGCTCGGCTTACATATTCATCTATTTGGCCTATAACGGTCACTGATTCCTCAGTGACTCGACCCTATTTTAAATAGTGAATTTTATAAATATTGTAAAACAAAAATAAAAACACATGCAGCAGGCGTGATCGCATGTGTAATGTGAATTAAATTGTTTTATTTTACGATAGAAAGAAAATCATTAAAAAAAAAAAAGCGCTTCCTCAAAGGCAGCTGCACAGTAGCATCTATCGGATCGCTGATAGATGCTACAGTGCAGGAGCGGCCGGTGCCATCTTAGTGGAGACAATTTTTTTTTACGACTTTGCTTATATCAAATAAAAGAATTTAATGCACGTCCGATCATGCTGCTGCAGGTGATTTTTTTCTTTACTTATATATTATTCATTATGTAAAATAAGGGGCAGGTCACATGAAGACCCCACCACAGGCCGCCCCAAAGCACGAGCATATCATTAAGCTTTATTTTCAGTTTTGAGGTAAACAACCACAAGACAAATTTCATCAACCAGGTATCATTTTAAGGTTGGAGTCACACTTGCGTGTGTGACGCTAGAAACTCGGGTGAGTCTCTTGCATCAAAACCCGGCACTGCGACCAGAGTGTGCGGCTGCATAGAAATACATGTAGCCGCACGCTCCGGTCCGAGTGCCGGGTGTTGATGCGAGAGACTCGTGCGAGTTTCTAGCATTACACACGCAAGTATGACACCGGCTTTAGGTTACTGAGCACAATCCGGCTGACAGGTTCCCTTTAACAGCTCCCTGCACTGCTCCAATGACTTAGGGGAGAAGGGCACTTCAAGGCCCATACAAATGGCCCTGACCTACCTGCAGAATGTCCGTGATGATCAAAAAAGAAATAACTCCATTTGAACAACAGGATCATGGATTCATCAAGGAACGGTGGGTCAAACCATAGGGATAACTTTAGTGCAATGCTTCTCAAACTCTCCAGCAGGACTTACCAGTGAGGTGCTAGCTATAGTAGCTGGCATAGAGCAGATGAGGAGGCAGTTTTCACAAAAGTATAAATTAACCAAAAATTACTGCCATCATGGAATGGACTGAATAAAGGGGTTGTCTGGGACCAACATATTGAAGATCTATCCATGGGTTAGATCATGAATATTAGACCAGTGGGGTCCAACTGTATGCCCATCGATAAGCTGCTATCTGTTACAGCGGCAGCCAAATGTCAACAATGTACAGAGCCGGAACAGCGTGGTTATGTACACTGATTATTGTGCACTCCCAGGTACTATACTTTATCACGCTTTCTACAGAACACTCCCTCTCACATTCATCATCTCCAACTCACAACCTCACTGAACAGATAATCGAACATCGGTGGGGATGGCAGCTTTAAGGCCACCACAAATAGGATATTGATATCCTACAGATAGATCAGAAGCATAGGTTTATATCTAGGTAACCCATCTGCACCCCGCAATCATGTTGCGGGGGGGGGGGCTGAAGGACCTCCTAAAGGGATATGCCATCAGTATGACACAATGAAAATGCAGCTGTTACTCAAAGGGACTGTCAGTAAGATCATCCCTCCTAGACCATTTATATGGGCATGTACGTCATAGGAAGGTCAATAAAATGGTACCTCGATACCTGCGATCTAAAGTTTTATATACAAGAAAAACTTATATTTCTCATGAATAAATCCTTCTGCCAGGTAGTCAAGCATATTCATGAGGTCTGTATAACCCCACCAATTGGCTGCTTTCTGCCTATGCGCAGCGTACACAGAAAGCTGTCAGTCATGTGGGTGGGGTAAGAGAACTCAGCATTCAGAGAACTGGTAGATCTGCAGCAGATAAAACCATGATTTTATAAAAAAATTACAGCAAGCAGCCCAGTACATGACGCATTGCTGGAATTAGTCTCCTCCCCTACATGCTGCTCTCCAATGGTGTAGCAAAAGCCTGCTGACAGATTTCTAAAGGGGTTTTCCCACAAAAAGTAAATTGTTAATAGTAGATTTTGGACTAAGAATTTCCACAATTGGAGGTGTTTAAATAAAATGTTCTTGTGCTGAGATAATCTTATATATGTCAAATGTCCCCTGCTGTACAAGGACATGGTCTGATCATACCACAACTCCTGCAATGTTTTACCACAGAAAGAATAATTTGTGATCCTGTACTATCCAGTCTTTATCTTTTCTTTTTTTGTACTCCCCTGCCCAGGAGCTGTGGTATGATCAGACCATGTCTTTGTATGGTCAGACACGGCCATTACACAGTACACAGCAACATTTTATTTAAACACATCCAATTGTGGAAATTATTATTATTCCAAGATCTATTGATTAAAATTAACACTTCGTGGGAAGTTAAACAGTATCGATCGGAACTAGTACCAATTGCTGCTTTTAGCGGTATACGACTACTATGTAACTCATTCAGCACCTGTCCCGTGGCAGAAGGGGTAATGCAAAAATAGCTGACTGGTGGGGGTGCAGTTAGTCGGACTCCAGTCAGAAGTCGATTACCTATTTTAAGGGCAACCACTTTAAAGCTCTGCTCTTTTCAAAGGGAACATGACATCAGATTCATGGTGCCCAAACCAAGCACAACATGGATCAGTTGTAGTCAGTAAGTTTCACCCTTCGGCGTTTTAGAGGAAACATACTTTGAAAAGCTGGTTGGGAGATCTGTTATGAATGTGCTAGAGATGGTTTCTGAGCAAAGGCTCCCTCTGGTGGTTACAGACAGTACTGAACCTTTCAGCGAGGAGTGGCAATCTGGGATCACTGACTGGTCTGATATAAGGGAGGTTCCCTCCCATGATGGTTGCCGGTGATCAATTGTTCTTGTCTCAATTGTGGTTCCTGGTTCATTTGGAAGTTTGCTGGAGTCTTGCCTGCATCTCCTGCTTTCAGATAAGATATTTTTTGCTTTTCTTTTTGTGCTTGCTTTTTGCATTGTTTTCTGCACTTTTGTGGAGGTCAGCCAGGTCCCTCCTGGGGCCTGAGCTCCTCAAAGTTTATCTGCAGCCACTGTTATTTGCTCATTTGCTTTTTCCTGTTTTTTCAGCGGCTGCAGCTTGGATTTGTTCACACTGAGATCTGACTTAGCGGGTTGCGAGATCGTGTGATCTCATTATTTTTGTAATCAGAATTGTTGGATTTTTGTAGGGTTTTCTGGGTTGCAGAAAGTAATCTCTCCTTTCCTATCCTATTTAGTCAGCTTGTGGCCCCAGCGTTTGCTCAGTCTATTTTCTGCCTATGTTTGTATTTTCATCTTGTCTACCGCCATTATATGTTTGGGGGCTTCCTATTTTCTTTGGGGATCTGCTCCGGGGCAGATAGCTTTCATCTTTCTGCCTTTAGGTGTAGTTATTTCTCAGGCTGTGATGAGGCGTCTAGGATCAACGTAGGAACGCTCCACGGCTACCTCTAGTTGTGTCGTTAGTTTAGGAATCTGCAACCCATCAGTTACCAACATCTCAGGTGTTCTGCTGCCCTGCTGTTGTTCCGGTCCTCCTCAGCTACCGAAACACAACAGTATCACCGGCCACCATCATGGGAGGGAACCTCCCTTATATCAGACCAATCTGTGATCCCTGATTGCCACTCCTCGCTGAAAGGTTCAGTACTGTCTGTAACCACCAGAGGGAGCCTCTGCTCAGAAACCATCTCTAGCACATTCATAACAGTAAGATGAAAGCTATCTGCCCCGGAGCAGATCCCCAAAGAAAATAGGAATTATGCTAATTAGCATGACGTCAGAAGTCCTGCCCCAATAACTCACCAGAGAGGGAAAAAAATGGCACCTCTCTGTGGACATGATGTCTGCAGAAGTAGCTTAGTCATCAGCAGGAGTGGTCTGTGACGTCGAAAAACCACGCTGAGCACAACGGGCAGGTAGCAACTGCCTGTTAGTAAAATAAATAAATAAGTGCCTAGTCTTGTGTATCCCCTTTAAGAGCTCCCTGCACAATATTCCTTATTAGTGTAGTGGCAATGTGCTCTCTTGCCAGCGCTAAGGAAAAGTCACTTCTTATTACAGCCAGTATGAGAGCGCACTATCAGTGCGCATTGAAAAGTAGAGAAAAAGAGAGCAGAGAATAGCCCCATCACCGAAACAGAGCACAGCAACCAATTAACAGCTGCTAATAGAATCTGGGCCTTAGACATCAGTTTTATCAGAGGGGAATTTGAGGGAACCATCCCATCAGATGCTGCTATCACACGAGCAAGCGCCTGGGGACCCAGCACCAACACTGCAGGAACTGCACCAGTGCAGGGAGTTATCCAATTGATGGACAACCCATTTCACTAGAGCGGGGCAGGGAGAAGCCAGTCAGGGACCAGACTGAGTATTTAGCCCAGATTTATTGTCACTGGAAGGCTTTTCACAAACTGTTTCAGAGTAAAATAAGGGAGCAACCTAACACCAACTACATGATTCAAGTGGCACAAGGTTCGGGCAGCGTGAATCTGATGGTAGGTTCCCATTAACTTAATGAAGAAAGTGGGCAGTCTTACTTTGGGATCTTAAAAGGGAATGCTGTCAATTAGTACCACTGATACCTACAAAAGGGAACACTACTAATACTTGGCAGCCAATAACTGAGCTCAGCGGCTTGGCCAGAATAGATGAAAGTAGCCACTGAGCTCATTTATTGGCTGCAGTGCAACCAATGTGACATCAGCATATCAGATAACAGACATCAGGAGGAGTGGTGAAAGCTCACCACTGGACCTGGGGAGGAGGCGTAAAGCTCTGATAAACTTTTATCATCACAGCTGCAGCCGCTTGACAAGGGTTTTCCAAAAGCATAACACTCCCGACACATTACGGCTCTCGCCGGGCCACAGGGGCTAGGCACAGGGCGCGTACGGCTCCGGCCCGCGGGGCCGGCACAGGGCGCGTTACGGCTCCGGCCCGCGGGGCCGGCACAGGGCGCGTTACGGCTCCGGCCCGCGGGGCCGGCACAGGGCGCGTTACGGCTCCGGCCCGCGGGGCCGGCACAGGGCGCGTTACGGCTCCGGCCCGCGGGGCCGGCACAGGGCGCGTTACGGCTCCGGCCCGCGGGGCCGGCACAGGGCGCGTTACGGCTCCGGCCCGCGGGGCCGGCACAGGGCGCGTTACGGCTCCGGCCCGTGGGGCCGGCACAGGGCGCGTTACGGCTCTAGCCCAGGGGCCGGCACAGGGCGCGTTACGGCTCCGGCCCGCGGGGCCGGCAAGGGCGCGTTACGGCTCTAGCCCGCGGGGCCGGCACAGGGCGCGTTACGGCTCTAGCCCAGAGGGCCGGCACAGGGCACAGTCAGTCTGACAATCAGAGAAATTACACCAGACACAGAGGTACCACACTGGGACCAGGCCACAGACTAGAAGCAGCAGGGAGGCAGACCAGCTCAACCGCAAGCCAAGAGCACAGCCGGGACCCGAGAGCTGAGGGCGCGTCTCACAGTCTGCTGTCACGTCGGCCGTGCACAAGAGCGGACACAGACAGTCCATTGAAGACACCATAGCCAGGCCTTCGGGTACAGTAACGTCCTCACTCCTGTGTGCAGAGCACGGTCCCGTCACCCCATAACACAGACACCTCAGCCAAATGCACAAAAACAAAGACACTTACGCGGCTCAAGTCGGGAAGAAGCGCCCCACAGCACGCACCGTCCACTCAGGAGCCCTCCGTGTACGCACCCGACGTCAGGGCGGAGCGTGACGTCACTCCCAGCAGATACCACAAGGCGAATTCTACTGATGCACCGAACCCTCCCTACCAGGCCCAGCCCTGACGTCACCACCTGCCCTCACCCCAACCAATCACGATTCGGAAACGCGATGAGTGACTCCAGGAGCCAATGAGAAGGAGCGTTATTCAGGTTGCGGAAGATGGGGCGGAGATTATATGGGAGGGTATACTAAATGGTAGCTTCTAAAACACATTGGACTAAACCACCTCTGATGATGTCACGGTCATGTGACCAGACCCTAGTGTGGGAGTGTATGGGCTCCTGGTAGGTCCTCCCCGCCCACAGACCAAACACATTACCGTACGCTCAACACAAACCGCTCACACATCAGCCACAGGTAACACATATACCGCTCACACATCAGCCACAGGTAACACATATACCGCTCACACATCAGGTACAGGTAACACATATACCGCTCACACATCAGCCACAGGTAACACATATACCGCTCACACATCAGCTACAGGTAACACATATACCGCTCACACATCAGGTACAGGTAACACATATACCGCTCACACATCAGCCACAGGTAACACATATACCGCTCACACATCAGCCACAGGTAACACATATACCGCTCACACATCAGGTACAGGTAACACATATACCGCTCACACATCAGGTACAGGTAACACATATACCGCTCACACATCAGTACAGGTAACACATATACCGCTCACACATCAGTACAGGTAACACATATACCGCTCACCTATCAGGTACAGGTAACACATATACCGCTCACACATCAGGTACAGGTAACACATATACCGCTCACACACAGATCAGCTCCACAGGTAACACATATACCGCTCACACATCAGCTACAGGTAACACATATACCCCTCACCTATCAGGTACAGGTAACACATATACCGCTCACACATCAGCCACAGGTAACACATATACCGCTCACACATCAGCCACAGGTAAACATATACCGCTCACACATCAGGTACAGGTAACACATATACCGCTCACCTATCAGGTACAGGTAACACATATACCGCTCACACATCAGGTACAGGTAACACATATACCGCTCACCTATCAGGTACAGGTAACACATATACCGCTCACACTATCAGGTACAGGAAACACATATACCGCTCACACATCAGGTACAGGTAAACATATACCGCTCACACTATCGCAGGTAATACATATACGCTCACTATCAGGCAGGTAAATTACCGCTCACCTATCAGGTACAGGTAACACATATACCGCTCACACATCAGGTACAGGTAACACATATACCGCTCACACATCAGGTACAGGTAACACATATACCGCTCACCATCAGGTACAGGTAACACATATACGCTCACACATCAGGTACAGGTAACACATATACCGCTCACACATCAGGTACAGGTAACACATATACCGCTCACACATCAGGTACAGGTAAACATATACCGCTCACACATCAGGTACAGGTAACACATATCGCTCACATAGGTACAGGTAACACATATACGCTCAACATCAGGTACAGGTAACACATATACCGCTCACACATCAGGTACGGAAGTGCCGCTCACACATCAGGTACAGGTAAACATTCGCTCACACATCAGTTACAGGTAACACATATACCGCTCACACTATCAGGTACAGGTAACACATATACGCTCACACATCAGGCTACAGGTAACACATATACGCTCACATATCAGGTACAGGTAACACATTACCGCTCACAATCAGGTACAGGTAACACATACCGCTCACACATCAGGTACAGGTAACACATATGCCGCTCAACATCAGGTACAGGTAACACATATACCGCTCACCTATCAGGTACAGGTAAACATATACCGCTCACCATCAGGTACAGGTAAACATATACCGCTCACACATCAGGTACAGGTAAACATATACGCTCACCATCAGGTACAGGTAACACATATACCCTCACATATCAGGTACAGGTAACACATATACGCTCACACATCAGCTACAGGTAACACATATACGCTCACCTATCAGGTACAGGTAACACATATACCGCTCACCTATCAGGTACAGGTAACACTATACCGCTCACACATCAGGTACAGGTAAACATATACCGCTCACCTATCAGGTACAGGTAAACATACCGCTCACCTATCAGGTACAGGTAACACATATACCGCTCACCTATCAGGTACAGGTAACACATATACCGCTCACACTATAGTTACAGGTAAACATAACACTCACCTATAAGTTACAGGTAACACATATACCGCTCACTATCAGGTACAGGTAACACATTACGCTCACTATCAGGTACAGTAACATCGCTCAACTATCAGGTACAGGTAACACATATACCGCTCAACTATCAGGTACAGGTAACACATATACCGCTCACCTATAAGTTACAGGTAACACATAAACCACTCACCTATCAGTTACAGGTAACACATATACGCTCACACGTCAGGTACAGGTAACACATATACGCTCACACATCAGCCACAGGTAACACATATACGCTCACACATCAGGTACAGGTAACACATATACCGCTCACCTATCAGGTACAGGTAACACATACAGTTAGGTCCATAAATATTTGGACAGAGACAACATTTATCTAATTTTGGTTCTAGACATTACACAATGAATTTGAAACAAAACAAATCAGATGCAGTTGAAGTTCAGACTTTCAGCTTTCATTTGAGGGTATCCACATTAAAATTGGATGAAGGGTTTAGGAGTTTCAGCTCCTTAACATGTGCCACCCTGTTTTTAAAGGGACCAAAAGTAATTGGACAATTGACTCCAAGGCTATTTCATGGACAGGTGTGGGCAATCCCTTCATTATATCATTCTCAATTAAGCAGATGAAAGGGCGGGTTGATTTGAGGTTGGTGTTTGCATTTGGAAGGTTTAGCTGTGAAGGAAACATGCGGTCAAAGGAGCTCTCCATGCAGATGAGACAAGCTATCCTTAAGCTGCAAAAAAACAGAAAAAACCCATCCGAGAAATTGCTACAACTTTAGGAGTGGCAAAATCTACAGTTTGGTACATTCTGAGAAAGAAAGAAAGCACTGGTGAACTCATCAATGCAAAAAGACCTGGGCGCCCACGGAAGACAACAGTGGTGGATGATCGCAGAATACTCTCCATGGTGAAGAGAAACCCTTCACAACAGCCAACCAAGTGAACAACACTCTCCAGGAGGTAGGCGTATCAATATCCAAATCTACCATAAAGAGAAGACTGCATGAAATTAAATACAGAGGGTTCACTGCACGGTGCAAGCCACTCATAAGAATCAAGAATAAAAAGGCTAGGCTGGACTTTGCTAAAAAACATCTAAAAAAGCCAGCACAGTTCTGGAAGAATTATTAAAAGATAAAAA
>JARQOD010000003.1:278801658-278933351 GCA_033576555.1 Oophaga sylvatica | reverse complement strand
AGTTTTCCCACTTGGTGTGAACCAGGGGTTTGCAGAGTAGCTCAGCGGGGAGGGGAGGGGAAAGAAAGGGTTTTATGGTTGGGGCTTCCCCACAAACATGATAATGCAACACGACAAACATGCATACTCGGCACACCTGGCTGTTTTCCAGCATGTTCGCAAGTGTGCTTTGCGGGGGGCACAGGGTTTTGCCTAGCCGGGGTTCTTTTTTGAGACCAAAAAGGGTTTACCCCCCGCACAAAAATTGCCAAATTTGCACACAAAAAACCTTTAAAAAGGGCAAAAATTACAATAATTTGACAACTACGTGCATGAACCCCACATCACATCACTGATTATTTTTTTAAAATCTCACTCGCTAAAATGAGATAGGGCCCTTCCCACCACCGCCTCCCATAAACCATCTACGCTTCTACCTCCGCTCCCCCATCCCGTCCCAAAGGGTTTTTCTCACACGGGTCTCCCGCAAAACCTCCATTTGTTTACCCACTAAAATTTGGGGTAGAGCTCTCAGCCTTACAAGTGGGCCCTTTTTTTTTTGTTTTCCCTAGCCAAACATCCTTCTCAATCCACTATAACACCTCCTCTGCCCTCACTCATCCGAATTTTGTCCTGTTTACCCACTCCACCTCCAAACAGCACCAGCTTTTGGTCCCAGTTGGGGTTCCGAAAAGAAATTTCCCCCAAATATGTTTTTGCTAAGAGCTTGAACTCAACCACCCCAAATTTTTGGGCCCAAAATTATGCCTTTCCACCTTGTGGATACTTTTGGGGTTTTCCAAAAGTTGAGGGCCACGCAGTCCCCCAGTACAACTTGCCCCCTCACCCCTACTTCTCTAGAACCATCCCTGCATGCGCAGCAACATAACCATTTCCCAAAAAAAAAAATCTGTCTCCCCGGGTGCATTTCCCACTGAAAACCCGGGGAGCAAACAGAAAGGTTTTTTCATGTCACTGACGTGCACTGGTGACTTGGTTCGGGGGGCAGGGGGTCAAGGGGCTACTTTACAACTTTTAAACCCCCAAAACCCTTCCCCCACCCCCAACCTCCCCTTAATCAGATGTGTTTTCCAACTGCAATAGAATTCCCTGCACTCTTAAAGCACACCCTGGCCACCGCAATCAGGGGGTTAAAATAATAGCCTTGGGGAATACCCGTTTTCGGGACCAAGAAATCAGACTGGGCACCTCCACCGGGGCGAACCCTATTTGGATAAAAAAGACTCATTCGACTTTGGTAAAACCACCCTCCCTAGCCACCAACGAGCAACCTCCAACCAGTGCCCAGGAGAAAAAAGGCCATACGTCTCTGAAAACCAACAAAGAAAACATCATTAAACCCGTGACAAGGGGGTTTCAATAGTATGGAAAAACACAGACTATTAAGAACAAACGACAATTACGGACACACCTACACAGAAAAAGGAGTCGGACCCACACGACTATTACAAGGAATAAGCAATTGGGATTTTTCTGTCTACAAATCCATGAGCTGATGACCTGATACCAGAAAGCCCAAGAACAGGGACGTTTTACATGTTTCCCCAAAAATCCACAAAGCTGGGAATCCGGGAGGCCGATTATTCATGTGTGGACACCCTTACTGAGCGGGATCTGGAGGGGTAGAGGGTATTCTTAAAACCCCTGGTAAAGGATACCCCCAGCTACATTCAGGACACAAACTGACCTACTGAATAAACTAGCAGCAATAGGTCCCCTACCAGAAGGAACCATCCTGGCCACCATGGATGTGGAATCTTTGTACTCTAATATCCCACACCAGGATGGATTAAATGCCTGCAAAGTCTTCATGGGAAACACCAGGAATGATGCTGATTCTGTGGTGAAACTCACAAAATTCATCCTCACCCACAATTACTTTGAATTTGACAACAAGATCTATCTTCAGGAGACTGGCACAGCTATGGGAAGTAAAATGGCTCCATAGTATGCAAATCTTTTCATGGCCAAGCTTGAAAGCGAATTTTTGTCCTCATGTCCCATCAGGCCTCAGGCCTACCACCGCTACATTGATGACATTTTAATCATCTGGACGGAGTCTGAACAACAGCTAAAGACGTTCCATGAACAGTTCAACCAATTTCATCCCACCATCAACTTAACACTTAACTACTCCAGCACTGAAATTAACTTTTTAGACACCACCATTAAGCTAAAGAACAATGAAATAGAGACATCCCTGTATCAGAAGCCAATCGACCGTCCAACATACCTTAAATGGGACAGTTTCCATCCAAAACACATAAAAAACTCTATTGTCTACAGCCAAGCCATCAGATACAATCGTATATGTTCCAACCCTATGGATAGAGATGAACACCTTATTCGCCTCAGAAAGACCTTTTTGAACCAGGGCTACCATCCAAGAACAATTGAAAACTAAATTACAAGAGCCACCAGAATATCAAGGAATCACCTGCTACATTACAAAGCTAAAGAAGAAAATAACCGGGTGCCTCTAGTGGTCACCTACAATCCAAATCTGGAGATGCTAAGGGAAGCTGCACGGAAACTACAACCTTTACTACAAAAAGATGCCCGATTACAATCCATATTTCCAGACCCCCCCACTACTATGTTTTAGGCAGCCCCAAATCTAAGTAACATCATTGTCAGAAGCTCCCTGTCCTCCCCAACAGCTGCAGGAACCTTTCCTTGCAACCAGAAATGCAAAACCTGTCCATTTATAATGACCACGGACAAGATAAAGATCCCCAACTCCCATCAGGACTACAAGATCCCAGGTACTTTCAGCTGCATCACATCTAATGTGGTGTACCTAATTATTTGTACGAAATGTCCAACTGGGGGTCTGTATGTGGGGGAGACCGGGCAAAAAACTGAGAACAAAGATGAATTCTCATCGCCACACAATAAGAGAAAAAAGAATGGATTTACCTGTGGCAAAACACTTTTGTATGCCCGGTCATAGCATGATGGATATGGAATTACTTGTATTAAAATTATAACTTCAAATCTGAGAAAGATCGAAAGGTTTGGGAATATAAACTTATGATGACCTTTGACACTCTTAAGGGCCCGTCTCACATAGCGATCTCGCTAGCGAGATCGCTGCTGAGTCACTAGTTTTGTGACGCAGCAGCGAGCTCACCAGCGATATCGCTGTGTGACATTCAGCGACGATCAGCCCCCTGCCGGGTATCGCTGATCGTCGCTGAAATGTCTGGACATTTTTTTGATCGCTGGTCTCCCGCTGACAGGCACGCATCGCTGCGTGTGACAGGCGGGAGACCAGCGATCCGCTGGTAACCAAGGTACACAGCGGGTTTCCAGGCGCGGGGCTGTGCCTAGAAACCCGCTGTGTACCTTGGATACCAGCGCCCTGATGCAGGGAGCTGGTAACCAAGGTACACAGCGGGTTTCCAGGCACCGCGCAGCGCCTGGAAACCCGATATGTACCTTGGTTACCAGCTCCCTGCATCAGGGCGCTGGTATCCAAGGTACACTGCGGGTAACTAGCGATGTTTACCCGCAGTGTCCTTGTGCTGATCGCTGCCTGTTTGGCAGCTCAGCAGCGATAATATAGCGATACACCAGCGATCCTAATCGTTGTCGGGATCGCTGGTGTATCGCTATGTGAGACCCAGCCTTTAGTGCTGGAATGAATATATCACACGGATTCATGTCTGTGTACATCAATTAAGGAATCTGCTTCTCTGACCTTTTAGGGGCATCAAAACACAATAGCAGACTCCAATCAGAGGGTAATAAAACTTTCACTCCTTATCTATGAACTGTTCCAATATTTATGTTCATCCCTCTGCCATAATGACAGTTCTGCTTCACGTCACTTGTCTTACCTATTGCATTATTCCTGTGTCCTCTTGTGTATAAATATATGATTCTTCAGATGTTGTATTAGTCTTTGCTTGATGAAGAGACCTGAGTAGTCTCGAAAGCTTGCAATTTGTTACCATCTTTTTAGTTAGCCATTAAAAGGTATCAACCACTGAGGACTCTCAAGTCTAAATATTTTGGAGATACCAGTCACACAGCTCAAGAGTTGTGGACAGCTATCCAGGCCGAGTTAGAACAATGTCTGTCTCCACTGAACCTGGAGCCAGGTTAAGGCTGTGTACGATAAAGGTGCAAACCTGGTGGGGGGGCCTATGCCGGGGCAACCTCACACATGTGCCTAGCATGGCTGACGTACTCAACCTGGTGGTACAGCAATTTCTCCGCCACTATCCCAGCCTGAATGCGCTGCTGCAGAAAGTATGGTTGCTGTGTGCTCACTTCCACCGATTGGACCCCGCAGATCATCCACTTGCATTGCTACATAGGTCTTTCCGCTTAACCTCTTAATTTGCGATGTTCCGACATGGTGGAATTCCACTCTGTACCTGTTGCAGCGACTGTGGCAGCAGAGACTAGCCCTGGTGCAGCATGTCATTTTGTAGTCTGGGCCAACGCAGTACAATATGGTAAAATCACGCTTGTGGAGTGGGCACAGATGAAGGACATCTGCAGTTTTGAAATGGCTAATAGGATGGTTATTGCTGATGATGCAGTCATCAGCATCACTATTCTGGTCATCTACATGCTGGAGCACACTCTAGTCTGAGGGAGGTGTGGTCATAGAAGAGATGAAAGCAGAGGATACGCAAGGGATAATAGCTCAAAGTTCTGGACTGTCGTCGCACAGGCAGGTGCCATGGGAGGGTGGATTACAGTAAGCAAGGGGGACTCATGGAACCAGACAAACTATTAGTGAAGTTGTAGGAGCCGAGGAACAAATTGAGGATGATGAGGAAGAGGTGATGGACGCGCAACAGTCAGGAGATGAAGAGAATAATGATCCCTTCTCTGTTGTCCGTGATTGGCAGGAGGAGACGAAGGAAGCAACCTTGAGTGTTACCCCAACACACCATGGACTTGGACCTCATGGAAGCACCCGACACATGAGCGGCTTCTTGCTGCACTGTCTTCAACATGATGACCATATTCTTAGGGTTAGAAATAGTGATGACAACTGGGTTGCCACTCTGTAAAGGTACAAGAATAAATTTTTGCCAGGATTCTTCCCACCTATGAAACGGGACGAGCGCATGATAGAGTATCGAAACACGCTTGTAGACAACCTTAAGCCTGTGTGCACACGTTGCGGATCCGCAGCGAATTTGCCGCTGCAGATCCACTGCAGATCCGCAAGTGATTTACAGTACAATGATGTACTATGTGAAAAAAAAATTGTGCACATGCTGCGGAAAAATCCGCGCAGAATCTCTGCGGATTATTTTCCGCAGCAAGTCAATTCTTTGTGCGGATTCTGCGTTTCTACACCCATTCCATTATAGGAATCCGCAGGTGTAAAAACGCATGCCAAATCCGCAGGAAAGACGCATAAAAAAAACGCACGGATTTAGACCTGCAGATACTGCCAAGAGATGCAGATTCTGCAACGTGTGCACATACCCTAAGAGTTGTTTTCCCCAAGACAGCATGAGCACACAGTGTGCATTGCAGTTCTAGACGTCCAACCCCAGAAAGGCGTCATCTCAAAAAACATTTGCAGCAGCAGCATAAGCCATTTCTGTGAGTCGTTTCACACATTTATTTTTGTTTTAGATAAGCCCGTGCACCAGCAGAACAGAGTACAAGTCTGACATGTTGTGAACGACTGGAGAGGATGGTGCAGAAGTATCTGGAGTTCAATGCCAGTGGGAGGTGGTGGGCGGACTGGACCCTTTTGCATTTTGGTCTTCAAAAATGGAAGTGGCCAGAGCTCACCTAGGAGGTTGTGACATGCGCAGGAGCCAGCATTCTCTCAGTACGTGTCTTCAGCGCTGCTGGTGGTGTCCTGACAGCTATCCCCTGAAAGTGTAGACCGCCTGTCATCAAAACGAGCAAGTCATGGATCTCCAATAACTACTGCACCCCTGTTGCAGACTGGGTGATGGTGTCGCTTTTAGTGTCATGCATTGCGCTCACGTTATTGCAGTCTGTAACACCTTTCTTGTGGCCTCTGTACCTGCTATGACAATTTTATGAAATGTGGAGAATCCCAGTTGGGTCTCCTTTATGTATGTTGCCTGTAGAAGTAGGGTTCCCAGACAGGCAGGCCTGCACTTACTTTCACTCAACTACCTGTGTTACTATCCTTACATTTTTCTACCAATAGTATTCGATAAAAAATTGATGTTTATGTCGAGTGTGGCTGGAAAAAAAAAAATAAGAAACTGTTGCATGAGGTATCAGGGCTCCCAGCAAAGAAGGCTTACACCGCTCCCTTAACCCCTCTCTGCCATCAGACGTACTATTCCGTCCATGTGACCCTGGACCTAATTCCCATGGACGGAATAGTACGTCATGGGCGATCAGCTGCGCTCCCGCGGGGAGCGCAGCTGATCGCCGCCGGGTGTCAGCTGATTATCACAGCTGACACCCGTGACTGTGTGTCAGGAGGGGTCACGGACCGCTCCCGGCACATTAACCCTTGGCACACCGCAATCAAACATGATCGCGGTGTACCCGGGGCACAGGGGAGGATCG
This sequence comes from Oophaga sylvatica, assembly GCA_033576555.1. Taxonomy (NCBI): domain Eukaryota; kingdom Metazoa; phylum Chordata; class Amphibia; order Anura; family Dendrobatidae; genus Oophaga; species Oophaga sylvatica. The sequence continues at coordinate 278,926,817 of JARQOD010000003.1, read as the reverse complement.
CGCAGGCAGGGGGCTCCCTGCGCGCTCCCCTGAGACCCTCAAAGCAGCGCGATGTGTCGCGCTGTTCCGAGGGTCCGTCCTCCCTCCAGGTCCCCGGATCCAAGATGGCGCCAGGGTCCTGCAGGGAGGCGGCTTCCTCAGTGCCTGCTGAGAGCAGGCGCTGGGGAAGCCTGCAGCAGTGCCAGAGCGATCGCTGGTGTGACAGAGTGCTGTGCACACTGTCACACCAGCGATCTGCTAAAATACAGTGATGTCCCACCCTGGGACAAAGTAAAAAAAAAAGTAAAAATAAAAAGTGTAAAAAAAAATCATAAAAAAAAAAAAATATTCCCCAATAAATTCATTTTTTCCTGTAAATAAAAAAAACAAAACAATAAAAGTACACATATTTGGTATCGCCGCGTCCGTAACAACCCCCCCTATAAAACTGTCCCACTAGTTAACCCCTTTAGTGAACCCCTTAAAGCATTGATTTTTTGCTTCGTTTTTTTTTTTATCATCATACCGCCGAACAAAAAGTGAAATAACACGCGATCAAAAAGACCGATATAAATAAACATGGTACCACTGAAAACGTCATCTTGTCCCGCAAAAAACGAGCCGTCACACAGCATCATGAGCGAAAAAATAAAAAAGTTATAGCTCGCAGAATAAAGCGATGCAAAAATAATGATTTTTTATATAAAATTGTTTTCATTCTATAAAAGCGCCAAAACCTAAAAAAATGATATAAATGAGGTATCGTCGTAATCGTACTGACCCGAAGAATAAAACTGCTTTATCAATTTTACCACAAGCGGAACGGTATAAACGCCTCCCCCAAAAGAAATTCATGAATTGCTGATTTTTGTTCATTCTAACCACCCAAAAATCGAAATAAAAAGTGATCAAAAAACGTCACGTGCTCAAAAATGGTACAAATAAAAACGTCAACTCGTCCCGCAAAAAATAAGACCTCACATGACTCTGTGGGCCAAAATATGCAAAAATTATAGCTCTCAAAATGTGGTGATGCAAAAAACTATTTTTTGCAATAAAAAGCGTCTTTTAGCGTGACAGCTGCCAATCATAAAAACCCGCTATAAATAGTAAATCAAACCCCCTTTATCACCCCCTTAGTTAGGGAAAAATAATAAAATTAAAAAAATGTATTTATTTCCATTTTCCCGTTAGGGTTAGGGTTGCGGCTAAATAGTTAGGGTTGGCGCTAACGTTAGTATTAGGGTTAGGGTTGGCGCTAACGTTAGGATTAGGGTTGGGATTAGGGTTATGGGTGTGTTAGGGTTAGGTTTGTGGTTAGGGTTGGGACTAGGGTTATTGGTGTTTGGTTGGGTTGGAGTTAGAATTGGGGGGTTTCTGCTGTTTAGGCACATCAGGAGCTCTCGAAATGTGACATGGCGTCTGATCTCAATTCCAGCCAATTCTGCGTTGAAAAAGTCAAATGGTGCTCCTTCACTTCTGAGCTCTGCCATGCGCCCAAACAGTAGTTTACCCCACATATGGGGTATCAGCATACTCTGGACCCCAAGAGTTATTGTGCAATTTGGCCTATTTCTCCTGTTACCCTTGGGAAAATAAAAAACTGGGGGCGACAAAATCATTTTTGTAAAAAAAAAAAAATGATTTTTTTGTTTTTACGGCTGTATGTTATAAAACTTCTGTGAAGTACTTGGGGCTTCATAGCGCTCACCACACTTCTAGATAAGTTCCTTGTGGGGTCTATTTTCCAAAATGGGGTCACTTGTGGGGGGTTTCCACTGTTTAGGCGCATCAGGGGCTCTCCAAATGCGACATGACGCCCCCAGACCATTCCATCAAAGTCTGCAATCCAAAACGTCACTACTTCCCTTCCGAGCCCCGACGTGTGCCCATACAGTAGTTTTCTCCCACATATTGGGTATCAGCGTACTCAGGACAAATTGGACAACAACTTTTGGGGTCCAATTTCTCCTGTTACCCTTGTGAAAATAAAATATTGGGGGCGAAAAAATCATTTTTGTAAAAAAAAAAAAGGATTTTTTATTTTTACGGCTGTACGTTATAAACTTCTGTGAAGCACTTCGGGGTTCAAAGTGCTCACCACACATCTAGATAAGTTCCTTGTGGGGTCTATTTTCCAAAATGGGGTCACTTGTGGGGGTTTCCACTGTTTAGGCGCATCAGGGGCTCTCCAAATGCGACATGACTCCCCCAGACCATTCCATCAAAGTCTGCAATCCAAAACGTCACTACTTCCCTTCCGAGCCCCGACGTGCGCCCATACAGTAGTTTACTCCCACATATTGGGTATCAGCGTACTCAAGACAAATTGGACAACAACTTTTGGGGTCCAATTTCTCCTGTTACCCTTGTGAAAATAAAATATTGGGGGCGAAAAAATCATTTTTGTAAAAAAAAAAAGGATTTTTTATTTTTACGGCTGTACGTTATAAACTTCTGTGAAGCACTTCGGGGTTCAAAGTGCTCATCACACATCTAGACAAGTTCCTTGTGGGGTCTATTTTCCAAAATGGGGTCACTTGTGGGGGGTTTCCACTGTTTAGGCGCATCAGGGGCTCTCCAAATGCGACATGACTCCCCCAGACCATTCCATCAAAGTCTGCAATCCAAAACGTCACTACTTCCCTTCCGAGCCCTGACGTGCGCCCATACAGTAGTTTACTCCCACATATTGGGTATCAGCATACTCAGGACAAATTGGACAACAACTTTTGGGGTCCAATTTCTCCTGTTACCCTTGTGAAAATAAAATATTGGGGGCTAAAAAATCATTTTTGTAAAAAAAAAAAATTTTTTTATTTTACGGCTGTACGTTATAAACTTCTGTGAAGCACTTTGGGGTTCAAAGTGCTCACCACACATCTAGATAAGTTCCTTGAGGGGTCTAGTTTCTAAAATGGTGTCATTTGTGGGGGGTTTCCACTGTTTAGGCAGATCAGGAGCTCTCCAAACACGACATGGCATCCAGCCAATTCTGCGTTGAAAAAGTCAAACGGCGCTCCTTCCCTTCCAAACTCTGCCATGCACCCAAACAGTGGTTTACCCCCACATATGGGGTATCAGCGCACTCAGGACAAATTGCACAATAACTTTTGGAGTCTTGTTTCCCTTGGGAAAATAAAAATTGGGGTGAAAAGATCAATTTTGTGGAAAAAATATAATTTTTTAATTTTACGTCTCTACGTTATAAACTTGTGTGAAGCACTTGGGGGTTCAAATTGCTCACCAAAAATCTAGATAAGTTCCTTAGGGGGTCTAGTTTCCCAAATGGGGTCACTTGTGTGGGGTTTCCACTGTTTAGGCACATCAGGGGCTCTCCAAATGCAACATGGCGTCCAATCTCAATTCCAGCCAATTTTGGTTGGAAAAAGTCAAATAGTGCTCCTTCCATTCCGAGCTCTGCCATGCGCCCAAACAGTGGTTCCCCCCCACATATGGGGTATCAGCATACTCAGGACAAATTGGACAACAAATTTTGTGGTCCAATTTCTCCTGTTACCTATGGGAAAATAAAAAATTAGTGACTAAGAGATAATTTTTGTGGGAAAAAAATAGGATTTTTTATTTTCATGCCCGGGCATTATAAACTTGTGTGAAGCACTTGGGGGTTCAAAGTGCTCACCAAAGATCTAGATAAGTTCCTTAGGGGGTCTAGCTTCCAAAATGGGGTCACTTGTGGGGGGTTTCCACTGTTTAGGCTCATCTGGGGCACTACAAACGGAACATGACCCCCATCAATGTTTGCATTCCAAAACGTTACTGCTTCTTTTCCAAGCCCTGCCGTGCGCCCAAACAGTTTCCCCCCCCCAATATGGGGTATCAGCGTACTCAGGACAAATTGGACAACAAGTTTTGGGGTCCAATTTCCTTGGGAAAAATCAAAAATTTGGGACTAAAAAATCATTTTTGTGGAAAATTGTTTTTTTTTTTTTTTTCACACCCAGGCATTATAAACTTTTGTGAAACACTTTGGGGTTCAAAGTGCTCACAACAGATCTAGATAAGTTCCTTAGGGGGTCTAGTTTCCAAAATGGTGTCACTTGTGGGGGGTTTCCACTGTTTAGGCGTATCAGGGGCTCTCCAAACACGACATGGCGTCCAATCTCAATTCCAGCCAATTTTAGTTTGAAAAAGTCAAACGGCGCTCCTTCCCTTACGAGCTCTGCCGTGTGCCCAAACAGTGGTTTTCCCCCACATATGGGGTATTGGCGTACTCAGGAGAAATTGCACAACAACTTTATCTGTCCATTTTCTCCTTTTACCCTTGTGAAAATAAAAAAAAGTTTGTAAAAGATCATTTTTGTGGCTAAAAAGTTAAATATTAATTTTTTCCATCCACGTTGCTTCAGCTCCTGTGAAGCACCTGAAGGGTTAATAAACTTCTTGAATGTAGTTTTGAGTACCTTGAGGGGTGCAGTTTTTATAATGGTGTCACTTTTGGGTATTTTCTGCCATATAGACCCGTCAAAGTGACTTCAAATGTGAGGTGGTCCCTAAAAAAATGGCTTTGTAAATTTTGTTGTAAAAATGAGAAATCACTGGTCAACTTTTAACCCTTCTAATTTCCTAACAAAGAAAAATTTTGGTTCCAAAATTGTGCTGATGTAAAGTAGACATGTGGGAAATGTTATTTATTAACTATTTTGTGTGACATATTTCTCTGTTTTAAGGGAAAAAAAAATTCAAAGTTTGAAAATTGCAAAATTTTTAAAATTTTCGCCATATTTGCGTTTTTTTCAAAAATAAACGCAAGTTATATCGAAGAAATTTTACCACTAACATGAAGTACAATATGTCACGAGAAAACAATCTCAGAATCGCGAAGATCCGTTGAAGCGTTCCAGAGTTATAACCTCATAAAGAGACAGTGGTCAGAATTGTAAAAATTGGCCCGGTCATTAACGTGCAAACCACCCTTGGGGGTGAAGGGGTTAACCACCATGTCTTCATTGAAACTTCAAACCTGTAAATGCTGCTCCAGACCCTGATAACTTCATACATGGCCCAAGGCTGACTGATGTGCCATTAGCAAATTTCTACTGTGGGTCAAATGATGCCACTTTTCATGGTATCTGCCCTAGTTTTAGCCGTTTTGTCACCCCTTAAGGTGTTGTGTATACGTTTGGTTTGGCCTCCCATTGAATTTAATTGAGTTTGAGTACATTGGTTAAATGTCTAAACGTTCTGCGAGTCGAATCAAACATTAAAAGATTTGCTCATCTCTACTGTGGACTACAATGGCAGTTTGCAATTTTCACTCAGCAACATCCACTTCTGCTTACTTCTGGAAAACACCCATGGAGTCAAAATCGTCACTACCTCTGTAGATGAACTCCCAAAAGGGGTATAATTTCCAAAATGGGGTCAACTGATTGAGATTCTGATTTTCTAGCATTTAGGAGCTCTGTATATGGAGTCCACAAACTCTTCTTTACAAAATCTGCACTCCAGGAGGTAAACAGCGCTCCATGACTCCAGTCTTATTGTATGGCTAAGCAGTACTGTACAGCCACATATGAAGTATTTCCACATTCAGAAGATTGTGGGACAAATTTTGGTGCCATGTTTATCCATTTCCCAGCGTGAAAATGTAAAATCTGGGGTTAAAACAAAATTTTGGTGGTGAAAATGCAGTTATTTTTTCTTCACGGCCCAATGGTATAAATTCTGTGACATACCTGTGGTGTCAAGATCACTGCACCCCAAGATGAAATGAGAGGTGTGGTTAGTAAAATGCTGTTTAGGCACATCAGGGGCTCTCCAAATATGATATTGCATCTGCCAATTATTCCAGCAAATTTTACATTCAAATAGACAAATGGTGCTACTTTCCTTCCGAGCTCTGCAATGTGCCCAAACAATGGTTTTCCCCCACATATGGCATATAGGCATGCTCAGGAGAAATTGCACAACAACTTTAGGGGTACATTTTTTTCCTGTTACACTTGAGAAAAAAAAAATTGGGTCTAAAGTAAATTTTGTGAAATGTTAAATGTTCATATTTTCCTTGTACATTCCTTTAATTCCTGTGAAGCACCTGAAGGGTTAATCTACTTGAATATGGTTTTGAATATATTGAGGGGTGCAGTTTTTAGAATGGTGTCACTTTTTGGGTATTTTCTGTCATATAGTCACTTCAAATGTGATGTGGTCCCTAAAAAAAATGGTTTTGTAAATTTTGTAGGAAAAATGCAAAAAAAAAAAAAACCTTAAAACTCTGAAAATTGGAAAACTTTCCGATATTTTCACAAATAAACGCAATAATATAATGAATAGTCACAAAAAAATCTCAATCAGTCGGATCCACTGAAGCGTTCCAGAGATATTACCTCAAAGTAACGGTGGTCAGAATTGTAAAATTTGGCCTGGTCAGGAAGGTGAAAACAGTCTTCGTGGTGATGGGGGTTATCCTTCTCAAATTGAGCTTTTTTTTTTGTTGTTGTAATTATTCCCCCCCCACCTTCTTTCAAAAGTCATAACTTTATTTTACTGAAAACATTTTGCATTTTTTTATTTTTACAAGCTAACATTCTATGGCTTTGAATTACACCATTAATTTTACTATTTAATGTCCTGGAAAATAAGAGAAAAAAAATCCATGTCTTGTGAAATTGCAATAGTGTGTTTTAATTGCATTCATTTTACTATAAAAATGACTTGGCAACAATCTCCATGTCGGTACAATTACGGTAGTGATAAACTTGTATAGGTTTTTTTTGTGACGAAAAAAAAGGCAAAAAAGATCTTTTGCTGGTTTCGCCATTTTCCAAAACATGTAACTTATTTTTACATCAATGTAGCTGTTTGAGAACTTGCTTTTTTACACAACGAACTTGCGTTTTGATTCTTATTGCATTTTTTGCACTGCCTAAAAAATGCTGCTCTGGCATATAGATTTTTCTTCTTTTTATGGTATATACCAATCAAGTTAATTTTATATTTTGATAAATTTGACTTTCATGGATGCAGCGATACCACATGTTTAGTTCTTAATTTAGTTAATTTTCTTAAACTGACTAAAAAATTGTGTAAAAGTGGCTCCTTTTTCCACTCCGGTATCATGTTTACACTATATACTGCAATATACTGTATGTGCAATATGTATATAACATAGTAAAAATCACGGTCTCCATGAAGGTGTGCTCTAAATGTCGCTGTTCGAGATTGACAGCGGCATATAAAGTTAGCAAAACTGGGCAAAGCTCTGCTTCCTCCTGTAAGACGCACATGATGGCTGTGTAACACAGCCATCATCTGATGGATGTGGTGCAGGCTCAGCCACTGATCCAGAATTAAAAATGGGGATCAGATCTATGACATACAAGTATGATATGATTGTAAAGGGTGGTTGATAGTAAGAAATTTGCCTGTCTTTTTCAACTGTACCAAATATATGTAAAAATTTTAATAACATTTATAGTAACAAAACTGAACATGCACAGAGTGTAGAGTAAATCCTTTTTCATTCAGTGTGCACCTAGAGAATGATTGCTTGCGTCTTATGCTAGACGAGGAGAAAAGCAAAACAAACAAAAACAACACAATCACTAAAAGGGGTTGTCAGAGAATGTGGTAAAAATGGCTGACGTCGCATAATTCAAGTAGCAACCTATCCAAGGCGTATGTCAGGACGGGTTGGAGGGTGAAGAAAAACTGCTTGAGATGTCAGTTTCGACTGTAAGGGTATGTGCACACGTTGCAGATTAGCCTGCGGAATTTTCTTAGTATTGTGATAGAGAGCGCTGCTGCGGATCCGCAAAAAGGATTGACATGCTGCGTAAAATAAACAGCTGTTAATCTGCGTGGAATTTTCCACAGCATGTGAACAGCAATTCTTAATTTTACAGGGACTAACATTGTCTGTGCACTACACTGCGGATATGATGCAATTTCGCGTGTCCAAAAATGCTGCGGATCCGCATCAAAATCCGCAATGTGTGCACACAGCCTAAGGCTGAAGTGCAGCATTATGAAGCAGCATGACTGATCTGCTTACTTCAGCAGAGCAGGACTAAAGCAGAAGCGAAAAAACAACAGCCTCCTCTTGGCTGCCTTGAGCACAACTGGCATTTTTCGGAGACCAACTGAGAAAAACAGACTCTTTCTCTTGTTTCAGTCCTGCTCTGTCAGCCACAAGGATAATTTTGTTCTCACCTGTTTTAGTTGTGCTCGGCAGATGACTGTGGAGATCATTTATGCATGTTCATGATATTGCTACTCAGCCTTATGGCCGAGACAGCTTGAGAGGCGCTTCTTTAGTTAGCAATCTGTGCTGACATGCATGTGCCTACGATGGGTTATGGCTTGAAATAGAAGACATCTGCCATTTTAATCTCATTCTCTGAGAACACCTCGTTTAAATTTTCATATGGAGGAGTCCACAGGGTGTTTACTTACAAAATTGTTTTATTTTTGAAATATGCAGAAACCAATGTCAGTGACCGACTACTTTATTACTAATAAAACATTACTAAATGCAGGGAAAGAAAAAGATCAAAACCGTGCTTTCCATGACTATGCCAAAACAACAAGTTTAGATCAACTAATAAGAAGCTGGTTTTAAAAAGGAAGTAGTGAGAAGAAAAAAAAAACTTGGATTGGTATAAAATAAACTGAGTAATAGTCACCTCACCACTTTGCCTATCTTGGTGATGGCTCATCAGTATCAATCTATCAGATCGGTGGGAGTATGCTGCCATCAGCTTAGGATAGATGTAAAACAGTACACAGAAAGTAACAGCACAGCTGCGTAGGCCATTTTGGGGATGTTGCTGCAGCTCAGCTCCTATTCATGTGAACAAGAGATAAGCTGGCAATCTTGGCAACAACCACCAGTGTATAAACGGTGCAGTTTGGCTCCCGTTGTCGCAGTAGTTCATCGTGAAGGAGCAGTGTGTTGTACTCACACGGTCACTGAGGACTTCCTTAGTGTTGGTCATCAATATTGGATAAAAGTCATGGACAACCCCTCTACGGGGCTTCTGCCAGCCTTATGACCTTCAATAATGAGGTTTCGAGAAGGAACGTGTGATTTTTGCAGTAGTGGATTGCAGCAGGGGTCCACAATAGCAAGTTTGAGGTCTGTTGTAGAACTGTTAATTAGCTGCAAAGCCAAAGATATCAATAGACAGAGCTGCTAGTTATTTGGTAAGGTGAGTAAATACAAAAGATCAGTCTGATATTTTAGACCATATAGTTTTTGATTAAAAAAAAAAAAAAAAAAAAGTTTTGAGGAGCTGGACAATGCCTTTTAAAAAGCATTTGCAAATCTGGGACCCACCTATATTTTTGTTTTAAGAACAAGGTTATTCACAGAATTATCTTGAGATAGATGTGGGTCCCAGTGGTAATCTTATAGATATTTATGCCATATATTTTGGATATTACAAAAATATCCTGGATAGGAATAGCTCTAAGGTGACAGCATAAAAAACTGATAAAAAGGCAAGAAGTCACAAACAGTGCATTTTGCTTTGTTGGCATCTTCTGCACAAAATACACTCCAATAGTTATCAATCACACAGATGTTATATTACTAGAGATGATCGAATAGCTTTGGATAAAGTCCTTATCCGAATAGCTATGGCGCTTACCGAATAGCTACATCAGGAACCCAGATACCTGGAGCACTCCTGATAATCAGCTGCTCGGCGCCACAGCTGCATGTGTCGCGGTTATGTGATATTAACACCACATGCAGGGAGAGCCTGTTTATTGGGCTCTCCATGCATGTGTTGTCACTGTCACATAACCGCGACACATGCAGCGCCGAACAGCTGATTATCGGGAGTGCTCCAGGTATCCGGGTTCACGATGCAGCTATTCAGTAAGCGCCATAGCTATTCGGATAAGGACTTATCCGAAGCTATTCAATCATCCCTACATATTACAAGTCACGAGCATGTTGTGCAATATCATCTGTTGTGTGCTTCCAAGAGCATTAGAAGATGTCCAGACAGCCACATCAAAGGCTGTAAAAGCGTAGACTCCGATCCATTCCAGTAGATGCCAAAAACTTTGCATTTTGACCAAATGCCAGACCTGTTGTGAGTGCACTGTGATCTGCAGAGAGAAGAAAATGTAAAAATAAGGTTACAAGGAAAGAATTTGACATTGTCACATTTGTTGAAGGAGTAAGCACCAGGGATACATTTGAACTAATAAATAAGGCTACATTTTATACATTAACACCTTCCCAATACATGACTTACCATTTAGCCATGCAGTGGGGGTACGGGTGAATTAAGCACCTGAGCTACACCATATCTGATGGATGTCAAGGCATGTGATGAATCCCATGAGTGAATGTAACAGTTATTACTCCAAAGAATATGGTGTCAGGTAGCAGAACCCCTCAGCCTTTTATTCCAGGTACACTAGTAACCAAGTGTTACATTGATTTGGTGGTGGAACCAGTGGTATGACTATTTCACCAAAGTGTCCCAGTAACCAATTTTAAACCCTATAATTCCAGACCACATGTTGCTTGTGATACTGTGAGCTCCCTGTGTGGCCTAAGGCTAAGTGCACACGTTCAGGAATGTTTGCAGAATATTCCTGAGCAAAAACTGACTTTTTTCGCGGTAAAAATGCACGGTTTTGCGCGGATTTTGCACGTTTTTACAGTGATTCTTCCCTGAACTTTCTAGGTCAATAATATAGCGGGAAAAACGCTAGAATTCCGCAAAATTAATGAACATGTTGCTTCTTTTTCCGAGATGCGTTTTTTTTCGCGGAAAAAAACGCACCATGTGCACAAAAATTGCGGAATTCATTCTAAATGATAGGATGCTTAATTCATGCGTTTTTGACGCGTTTTTTTCCCACGAAAAAAACGCAAATAATCCTGAACGTGTGCACTTAGCCTAAAGGTGCTGGGATATCACTGGTCAGCAAATGCAAAGAAAGCTGCCAGCAGCGGATCTTCATGATTTACAAGTGCTTCTCAACTAAATTAGAATATCAAAAAGTTAATTTCAGTTCTTCAATACCAAAAGCGAAACTCATTATATAGAGTCATTACAAACAGAGTGATCTATTTCAAGTGTTTATTTCTGTTTATGTTGATGATTATGTTTTACAGTCAATGAAAACCCAAAAGTCATTATCTCAGTAAATTAGAATACTTTATAACACCAGTTTGAAAAATTATTTTAAAATGCGAAATGTTGGCCTACTGAAATGTATGTTTAGTAAATACACTCAATACTTGGTCGGTGCTCCTTTGGCATCGAATACTGCATCAATGCGGCGTGGCATTGGGGCGATCAGCCTGTGGCACTGCTGAGATGTTATGGAAGCCCAGGTTGCTTTGATAGCAGCCTTCAGTTCATCTGCATTGTTAGATCTGATGTCTTTCGTCTTTCTCTTGACAGCACCTTATAGATTCTTTATGGGGTTAAGGTCAGATGAGTTTGCTGGCCAATCAAGCAGTGATACTGTTGTTTTTAAACCAGGTATTGGTACTTTTGGCAGTGTGGACAGTGACAGGTGTCAGCCTTGAGAATCAGCTGACACCCAGCTGCGCTCATCCCATGAGCGTGTCCGATCGCATGTGACGTACTATCCTGTCCATGGTCATACGGGCCCAGGTCCAATGAAGGGACAATACGTCTGATGTCAGAAAGGGGGTTAAAGGTAATCTGTCAGCTCATTTTTCCCGCAATAAGCTGCGTCCACTGCCTTTCGGGGCTTATCTACAGCATTCTGTAATGCTGTAGATAAGCCTCCGATCTAACCTGAAAGAGAAGAACAACAAGTTTTATTATACTCACCCAGGGGCGGTCCAGGGCCTCCCATCTTATTGCGACGCTGCCTTCCTGCTTGCTTCGTCGCTCTGGGGCCACAGCGCTTCTGTGCAGGCGCACTTCTCTACCCTGTTGAGGGCAGAGTAAAGTACTGCAGTGCGCAGGCGCTGGGCCTCTCTGACCTTTTGCAGCGCCTGCGCACTGCAGTACTTTGCTCTGCCCTCAACAGGGCAGAGAAGTACGCCTGCACAGAAGCACTAAGGCCTTGGAGCGATGAAGTAAGCAGGAAGGCGGCGTCGCAAGAGCAAGCAGGAAGGCGGCGTCGCAAGATGGGAGGCGCCGAACCTGCGACACCCATCGGACCACCCCTGGGTGAGTATAATAAAACTTACTTTTCTTCTCTTTCAGGTTAGATCGGGGGGCTTATCTACAGCATTCTGTAATGCTGTAGATAAGCCTCCGATCTAACCTGAAAGAGAACAACAACAAGTTTTATTATACTCACCCAGGGGCGGTCCGGGGCCTCCCATCTTATTGCGACGCTGCCTTCCTGCTTGCTTCATCGCTCTGGGGCCACAGCGCTTCTGTGCAGGCGCACTTCTCTACCCTGTTGAGGGCAGAGTAAAGTACTGCAGTGCGCAGGCGCTGGGCCTCTCTGACCTTTTGCAGCGCCTGCGCACTGCAGTACTTTGCTCTGCCCTCAACAGGGCAGAGAAGTACGCCTGCACAGAAGCACTAAGGCCTTGGAGCGATGAAGCAAGCAGGAAGGCGGCGTCGCAAGAGCAAGCAGGAAGGCGGCGTCGCAAGATGGGAGGCGCCGAACCTGCGACACCCATCGGACCACCCCTGGGTGAGTATAATAAAACTTACTTTTCTTCTCTTTCAGGTTAGATCGGGGGGCTTATCTTCAGCATTCTGTAATGCTGTAGATAAGCCTCCGATCTAACCTGAAAGAGAAGAACAACAAGTTTTATTATACTCACCCAGGGGCGGTCCGGGGCCTCCCATCTTATTGCGACGCTGCCTTCCTGCTTGCTTCATCGCTCTGGGGCCACAGCGCTTCTGTGCAGGCGCACTTCTCTACCCTATTGAGGGCAGAGTAAAGTACTGCAGTGCGCAGGCGCTGGGCCTCTCTGACCTTTTGCAGCGCCTGCGCACTGCAGTACTTTGCTCTGCCCTCAACAGGGCAGAGAAATACGCCTGCACAGAAGCACTAAGGCCTTGGAGCGATGAAGCAAGCAGGAAGGCGGCGTCACAAGAGCAAGCAGGAAGGCGGCGTCGCAAGATGGGAGGCGCCGAACCTGCGACACCCATCGGACCACCCCTGGGTGAGTATAATAAAACTTACTTTTCTTCTCTTTCAGGTTAGATCGGGGGGCTTATCTACAGCATTCTGTAATGCTGTAGATAAGCTCCAAAAGGCAGTGGCTGCAGCTTATTGTGGAAAAACAAGGTGACAGGTTCCCTTGAATAAAAAATAAAACATAAATCTGATTTACCCTGTAACTGTAGCTGGTAAACTAACAGATGAAAGTCTTCCTGGCTGCGTTTCAGAGCTAACAAAATAGAGTAGCACTCTGTAGTGCTATAGCACGCAAACATGAAATATGAATTACATTACTGTCTAGAACAGGGTTATCCCAACTTCAGTCCTCAAGGCCCACCAACAGGTCATGTTTTCAGGATTTCCTTAGTATTGCACAGGTGATAATTGCATCACCTGTGCAATACAAAGGAAATCCTGAAAACATGATCTGTGGTGGGCCTTGAGGACTGGAGTTGGTGAACCCTGCTCTAGAAAATAGGAAAAATTGAGAATACTTCATTGTTCGGACCTATCCTTTTTAGTGCTCCTCTTATCGGCCGATAGCATACATTTATATGAGAAGGTAGGATCCTGCTGTAAATAAAACCGCCTGAGGCTGAGGGGGCGGAGTGCTCAGTCAGAGCCAATGTATACAAGTATCAAAGACTGACCATTCCTTCCAAACAACTCAGGTGTGTACAGATGCATATTTACTAAGAATAGCCATCTCCATATATAACAAAATAAAAGTAGCACTCTATAGCATGCAAACATAAAATACATGAAATCTGAATTGCATTACTGCTCTAGAAAATTAGAAAAATTGAGAATACTTAGAGCATAAATTGGCCAATTCAACTGTACCCGGCAGACGATTTAATTAGCCAATTTATGCGTCAAGTATTTTCAATTTTTATTTTATTTTTTATAGCAGTAATGCAATTCAGATTTCATACATGTTTGCATGCTATAGCGCTACTTTGTTTTGTTAGTATGTGTGGAGATGGCTACTCTTCGTAAGCACCTGTAACACACCTGATTTCTGTTTGGACGTGACGGTCAGTCTTGATATTTTTATGTATATCAGAGATGCCTGGATTTCCTAAGACCAAGCAGAGCCAATCTCTTTACACCCAGCAATCACCTGATCACTAGGTCTGGATGAAGACGTGCCGAGACCGCTTCCTATAATATACACAGTGCTTGCACAATGATCAAGGCAGAGATGGTAATAAACAGTCGTGCAGCTGCTCCTACACAATGCAGGGACTTTTTTGAATGTCAGCGCAGAGTAGAATGCCGACCACAACAGACGTTTAAAATCTATTAGAGGTCCAGTAGTAGTTAAAGGGGTTTTCGTAGCTAAAACTTCACTCAACAAATTCTTGTCTATTACATGCTTCTCTTGTAATTTCTTCACATCCTGTTTCGTCCAGATGTGTCCGGATCCCAGAATTCCAAGTGGCGGAAGTCCACCGAGTGGGTGGGTGGATGGGTGTCTCAATATAGAAACTGCTGGTGGTACCAGTCTCTTGCGCTATACCACCAGCGAAACAATGTTGCATCACACACAAACACACTGTATACGTCGTACGCACCACACACACGCCATACGCACCGCACACACTGTATACGCCGTACGCACCACACACACACTGCAGATGGAGGAGAGAGAAAGCGCACAGGGGGGAGACAGCTCAAACGGGACAGCACATGAGGGGAGAACACAACACAGGAAGGAGACCGCAGACAAGGGGATAGCACATGGGGTAGACAGGTCAAAGAAGAGATCACAGACGGGAGAAATCAGCACATGGGGAAAGAGAGAGTGGATAGGTGGGTGAGCACATGGGGGGAGAGATTCTCAACGCTGCAAAGCCTGACATTACCACCCTTCTGATGTGATAGCATCGGGCCTCCATCTAGTAAATATATAAATAACAAACAGCTGTTACTCACCTGCCCTCTGCCACTGCTTTGTAGTTTACAGACTGCAGCAGTAACATCACATATCACTGCTTGCTTCAGGCAATCGGAGCTTAGCAGCTCTGCTAGAGTAGACAACAGAAGCCACAGAGCTCAGTGGTGGTGATATGGGCTGTAATCATCACCTCTCCACTGCAGCCAGTTAAATACTGAAGTGCATGAGGTTGGGAGCATAAGTAATACCTGTGTGTTGTACTTACAGTATATGTATGAAAAATTAGAGATGATCATTGTGGTTTGTCCTGATGAAAAAGTATGATCATCTGGAAACGTATGAAGAGTAGCTGATTGAAATATTAAAACTTAACCTTTAATCTATTATATAAAAAACGAAAAGTGCAATTAGTGCTGATGTGCATGTGCAAAACAAAAACCAAACCAAAACACAGTGTCTATGACCTAAAAGACAAGAAAACCAATGGTTTACCAAAAACCTTACAATGGACGAAAGTGCATCTATGCCGACAGTTTAACCGCACTATTAAATCATCTGGAAACGTGTAGACAAATAAAACCGCATGCTTTCCTCATTGTCCTATTCCCATTTGTAATAATACGGCATGTAAATTTACCAAGGAATATTGGTAAATCCCATTTGGTTGGTAAATTTCTATCCCCTCCACCTTTGGTGAGTGTTTTGTATGTTTGTTGTTTTCTGTTATTCCCGTCTGTCTTACGTGGTAATACACTGGCATTTCTGTCCAAGGCCTCCTGGGGGAGCTTAGGGAATAACAGGAGAACAGAAAGGCTTGTGGCCCAAACCTCCTCACCTTTGGTTAGGGCCCCAGTCCTAGAAACGGTTCAGGGTCCCTTTCTCTGATCACTTACAGTCACTGCGTGACAGGTACAAGCTGACATCCACAGCCTGTATTGTAACTCTGCTTGGTCATCATTTGTAGTTACCAGCAGGATTATTCAGCAAAGGGCAGGACAAGATAGGCTCTCAGCTTCATACATTCCATACAGAAAGGAAATGTGCATCCAGAACATTCACACTATGAGGATACATATACCACGAAAAAATCCAAAGAGTAATCCTTGCAGCAGCTGCACAACACATGAGATTTTACCAAATCATATCCACACATTGTGGAATAAAATCATGAGTGGAAGCAGATTTCTGCAGGGAGTGAGGGTGTGAATGGCCATTAGTCCATGTTCACGTCATACAGCCTCCATCAGTGGTATATCGGGATGACTGCAGACATAGCTCCGCCTGAAGGTTTCCCACAAGGGAATACATTCTCCATACAGTCCCCTACACCTTTCAACAGCATAACATACCTGAATGGCAGACTCAGATATACAGAAATGGATTAGAATAATATGTACCGGAATTGAGAAAAAGATCTTTTAACCCCTCACTACTTATGCTACATAGCATGAGAAAGCTCGTTTAGCTGAAAGGCGTTCTATATTTTGTGTGGGTTTTAAAATCAAATTATAACTTCGGATGTGCTGACTGACTTATGATATTGATCTGCCATGCTGTGGATGTTCGCTCTATCCTCTGATTATGGGATTTTTTCAAAGTAACATGTGGAGTTGTGCCCATATGTGATCTACAGTTATTTCTTTCCCTTTTCTGGAAGTAAAAAAAAAATTTAAGTGCAAAAACAAAAAAATAAGGATATCTGGGTCTTTAAAATAATTAACACAAATGCACCCCTAAGTCCCAATGTCTTACAAGTCACAGATTTTGGTGTGGATTCTAATGTGATTTCTGCCTAGGCATTCCAAGATTGAGGATATGTCACAAAGAACATGGAGCAGGCAAAAGCAGCAAAGTTACAAAATCTGCACGCGATTTGTGCATGTGATAAAATACAGACCAAAATACCGACAAATGGATAAGGCCTTACTCTTCAGCAGGATGGGAAGAAAATATTTTTTCCACCCTGAAGTCTAAAATGAATAGATGTTAACTATGGCGTTTAATCTGCACAAAATAATTACAGTTTACAGTTATTACAGTTATTAAATAAACATAAAAGGAAGGTACCGCGCTCCAGATATCCTATAAAACAAGGACCCAGTAATACTAGTGGTGGAATGACTATAGACTGGTGATGTACATAAAAAGCTAAAAGCCTGCAATAGGGAGAAAAGTCTATAGTCATTCCACCACTAGTATTACTGGGTCCTTGTTTTATAGGATATCTGGAGCGCGGTACCTTCCTTTTATGTTTATTTAATAACTGTAAATTATATTTTGTGCAGATTAAACGCCATAGTTAACATCTATTACTGGGTCCTTGTTTTATAGGATATCTGGAGCGCGGTACCTTCCTTCTTGTTTATTTTCTATTTAGTTTGACAGTGACAGTCTCTGTCTAGGTACCAGCTGCCCACATTACCTACTGGTAGAGCCAGTGTATTTTTCCCTTTTTTAATTTACAGTTATTAAAAAGCCTCATTAGCACCACGAAACAGACCTGTGAAGTGTAAAACTTCAGCCCATTGTTTGCAGATATAAACCTGGACGTCGGTCCCTCCAATTGCAAGATATGTGCCACTCTGATCAAATACCAAAGACCGCACCTGGAAAAATGGAAATATGAAGAAAAAAGCAAACATTTCACTCAAGCAAATGACAGTCATCAAAACTGGATTTTTGAAAAACAGTTTTATAGAAACAAAGCTTCTAACAAATGTATTCACAATATTACTCGGAAGCAGAACATAACCAACCTGCCTCTAAAAAGGAAATGTCAGCTGTCCTGTCCTGCGTAAACTGCCACCATGTCTTTATTGCATTCAGTTTTGATGTTCCAATAAGCCCATTTCAATACTTCATAACTATAAAGTTAAACTTTTTATCTGGTGGTATGTGTAAGCTATGTGGAGTACATCAGATTATAAAAGGGTTTTGTGTTAACAGGGTAAAAACAAATCTTGTGCTACAATTTGTGGAAGCTATCCTTAATCTAAAGGCCAGGTTTCACAATGGTAAATGGTGTCCTTTCGTATTCCCCTCTTGGAGAATACTCTGCAGCTTTTCTGTGTTCTTCCCTTCCTTGCAGTCACCTTCAGTTTCAGAAGTACAGCGATGCTCACCTTCCAGGTTGCTAAATGTTAGTTATCAAGGCCCCATCTCCTGAAATTGAAGGAAGGGCCCCGAAACTGCACAAAAAGCATTGCACAGTATTTATACAATGTGTATAGTCAGCTTTTAGTATCATACTTTTTCTTTTCACATGGCACTGTATTATTTCAGGACTGATTGAGAGATCTACACAAGAGATCATACAGCTGCTGCATCGGCGAGGCAGTTGCCACACAGAGAAGACAGAAGGGGTTTATTAGATCTGTCTCCCTGATCGCTGCATACACAGAGCCAAGACAGCTCTGTGTATGACCGTGTAGGAAGTACTGACATCGCTTCCTCATCTGGACACAGTAATCCTGTGAAAGCTGTGTGCAGGGAGGAAGCAGGAGCTGTTTTTTGTAATTTGCTAGTCTTTTTCCCATGTGGAGTAGTGTGCTATTGTTGGCTGCTTCACATACAAACTGTTTATGTAATTTTTGCATTTTGCACTTTTACCCTTCTATATGTAACTTGCTTAACTGTTTACAAAACAGTAATTATGACCAGGGGTGCGCAAACTTTTACATGACACTGCATTTGTTCTTCTTTGCAGGATTGAACTTTTAACTTGCATTTGTGCACTGCACAGCGAACTGTGTTCACAGAATGATTTCTAGAAGTATTCCTGAGTCTATGCAGTGATAAGGCTGACCAAACCATGACTGTTTTTAATGAAGAACAATGTGAGGGCCGTAGGTCACAAACATCCAATATTGGCTGTCAGCCTTTTTCCCCTTACAGACTTCTCCAGAATCTTTGAATCTTGATATTATGTATTGTAGTTGGAGGGATAAGAAAAGTCTTTTTTTTTACATTGAACATTTTTCTGAAATTGTTCCACAAATTCTTAGACGCAGTTGTTCACAGATTGGTGACCAATGGCCCTCTTTGCTTCTTAAAGACAGTCTCTCAATCATTCTATTTTTATACATTCGAGATTCAGCCGAAAACTAAAGGGGTGGCATGAAGGCAAAGTAAATTTCCTTCTACAACCCTATCTATTTAGTGCCATAGTCTAAACTATTTTCTAATAGATTTGCATTAAAAATTCTCTACCGTTCCCTAACTGCTCTACAGTGGAGGTTAAATGGTGCAATAGTTTTATTGTTACCACTTTATTTTTTTGTTTGGCAAAACAGTTTGACACTAAATAGCATGATTGCTAGACTGATACATTGCAACACTCAAGTATTTCAGAACACTAGACCCATCAGTTTTACAGTGACAGAAAGACTGTTAAACCCTGCTTATTGGAGGGTATAACAGGCCACTAACCCTAACAAGAACCAGAGATCATAGCTTGACCTGCGGTTACCATGACAACTGTCTAGATTTAGTGGGTGCTGTGCATTGTAGCACTTGGTTAAATAACCAGGCTCAGTGCTGGCACAGACCTTGCATCTTGCTGCAAGAGCTTGGTTGTCCGTAAGCAGAATGTCACGATGTGTGACTCGACCCAATGGGTGGTCGGTCAACAGACAGCACAACACACACAATGGGACTGGAAAGGCGAGAGGAGTGCCCTAACAATAAGGAATGAGGGATGGTCACCACCTGAGCTCAAACCTGAGCCTGTCCCTGCACTCCCCTAACGCCCTATGCGGGTCCTTCCCCCCCGCCGCCGTCAGGATACCTCATCTCTAGTCGCCACCTACAAGTGACCTGGCTAGTGCACTCGCCGGCAAGGAGCACTAGCCTCACCTATGCAGATAATAAACACAAGGGAAAGTGACAAGGTAAAAAAAAACAAAAACAAAACACCACACTTAACTTATATACACCGCTGCCAAGCTCACAAAGCAAAACTGGATTCTAAACACCAGACGTGGCTGAAACCAGAGAGCTGCTCCTGCTAGGCTGGTTTCAAGAAAGGACCTGTATCACCAACAGTCAGCTGATGCATCAGGTGACCTTTTAAAGGATGGTGGGAGTGGTCATCACCTGCATCAGCTGACCCAGCAGAAATGCAGTAACACCAGATTGCCAGCGGGGGAAAAAAACTGACTTCAACCTCTGATGGCCCAAAAGGAAAAAAAAGTTTTGAGTGGAACCAGAGCTGCCACAAATTCAAAAATGGATCGTGACACAGAGTTTCCGCAGTGATTGCTCGAGGCACAGCTCCTGTGTTAGGAGACATACTGGTGCATCTATTTCCATGAATGCCTTCACAAACAGGATATTCCAGTACATCCAATGAAAGCAAGGTGTTAAAGAGGACCTGTCACTTCAATTTGCCAATCCAAATCATAGAATCATAGAATAGTAGAGTTGGAAGGGACCTCCTGGGCCATCTGGTCCAACCCCCTGCTCAAAGCAGGATTCTCTAAATCATCCCAGACAGATGTCTGTCCAGCCTCTGTTTGAAGACTTCCATTGTAGGAGAACTGACCACCTCTCGTGGCAGCCTGTTCCACTCATTGATCACCCTGTCAAAAAGTTTTTTCTAATATCTAATCTGTGTCTCCTCCCATTCAGTTTCATCCCATTGCTTCTAGTCTTTCCTTGTGCAAATGAGAATAAAGATGATCCTTCTACAATGTGACAGCCCTTGAGATATTTGTAGACAGCTATTAAGTCTCCTCTCAGTCTTCTTTTTTGCAAGCTAAACATTCCCAAATCCTGCAACCGTTCCTCATAGGACATGGTTTGCAGACCGGTCACCATTCTGGTGGCTCTTCTCTGAACTTGCTCCAGTTTGTTGATGTCTTTTTTAAAATGTGGTACCCAAAACTGGACACAGTATTCCAGATGAGGTCTGACCAAAGAGGAGTAGAGGGCAATAATGACCTCACGTGATCTAGACTGTATGCTTCTGTTGATACATCCTAGAATTGCATTTGCCTTTTTTGCTGCTGCATCACACTGTTGACTTATGTTCAGTCTGTGATCAATTAGTATACCCAAGTCTTTTTCACATGTGCTGTTACTTAGCCCTATTCCTCCCATTTTGTATATGCTTTTTTCATTTTTATTGTCCAGATGTAGTACTTTGCATTTTTCCCTGTTAAAATCCATTCTGTTAGTTGCTGCCCACTGCTCCAGTTTATTTATATTTTTTGAATCCTCTCTCTCTCTTCTCTAGTATTAGCTACCCCTCCTAGCTTTGTGTCATCAGCAAATTTGATCAGTTTACCCTCAATTCCTTCATCTAAATCATTGATAAAGATGTTGAACAATACAGGGCCCAAAACAGAGCCTTGTGGTACCCCACTTGATACATTCTTCCAACTGGATGTGCAGCCATTTACGACCACTCTTTGGGTCCGATCACTAAGCCAGTTATGAATCCACCTAACAGTTGCCTTGTCCATTCTATACTTAGTCATTTTTTCAATAAGGATTGTGTGAGATACTTTGTCAAATGCTTTGCTGAAGTCAAGATATAGTATATCTACAGCATTTCCCTGATCCACCCAGTCAGTGATTTTGTCATAGAAGGAAATTAAATTAGTCTGACATGACTTATTAGTTACAAGCCCATGCTGACTCTGTTTAATCACTTCATTCTTATCCAGGTACTTGCATACATGTTCTTTAATAATTTGTTCAAAGATCTTTCCTGGTATAGAAGTCAGACTCACCGGCCTGTAGTTCCCTGGGTCCACCTTCTTCCCCTTTTTGAAGATAGGAACAACATTTGCTATTCTCCAGTCTTCTGGGACTTCTCCTGTTCTCCAAGAATTTTCAAAGATTATGGACAGTGGTTCAAGAATTTCTTCCGCTATCTCCTTCAGTACTCTGGGGTATAATTCATCTGGTCCTGGAGACTTGAATTCATTTAGGTTAGCTAAGTGTTTCCTCACTGTCTTTCTGTTTATAGATATCCTGGATTCTTCTATTCCTTTAATAGGACAGTAAAGATCAGTTGATGTTACATTTCCTTTCTGAGAGAAAACAGATGCAAAATAGGAATTTAACAGTTCAGCCTTCTCAACATCCTGTCTTACCATTTCATCATTTTCATCCTGTAAAAATCCTATAGCATCTTTGACTTTTCTTTTACTTTTGACGTATCCCCAAAATCCTTTTTTGTTGCTTTTGATGTCACTTGCAAGCCTTAATTCATTGTCAGCTTTAGATAATCTGATTTGTGCCCTGCAGGTTATGCAGACGGCATTATATTCTTCTTTAGATATGCCTCCCTCTTTCCATTTGATAAACACATGCTAAAAAGGAAGAAAGAAATGTTTAAGTTCTGTGTTCATCCATTCTGGTTTCCTTAAATGCTTCCCATTCTTCACTCTTTTCGGAATTGTTAACAATTGTGCTTTGAGAATCTCATTTTTCAACATTTTCCATCCTTCCTGGACATTTTTGTCCTTAAGGATATCCAGCCATTGGATCCCTCCAATTGTCTTTCTGAGTCCCTTAAAATCTGCCTTTCTGAAATCTAACCTTGACGTCTGAGTCTTCACAGGTCTTCCTCCTCTTGTTATCCAAAATTCTAAAATAGCATGGTCACTACCTCCTAGGGTCCCAGCCACTCTTACCTCCTCAACCATTTCTTCCCTGTTTATAAGGATTAGATCCAAGGTAGCAGATCCCCTTGTTTTCTCCCCTACCTTTTGGAAGATAAAGTTGTCAGCAAGAGAGGATACGAATTTCCTTGACCTGTTAGTTTTGCCTGAGAGAGATTCCCAACAAATGTCTGGATAGTTGAAATCTCCCATGACCACTATGTCATATTTTTTTGAGAACTTGGCCATTTGATGCATAAAGAGTTCATCCATATCTTCAGATTGCATAGGTGGCCTGTAGTAAATGCCTACAATGGTGTCCTTTCCTTTGTTCTGTCCTTGTATTCTTACCCAAACAGTTTCCACAGAACTCCCAGTCTCTGAAGCGTCAATCTCTGTGCCGATATACGCTTTTCTAACATACAATGCGACACCTCCTCCTCGTTTATCAAGTCTGTTTCTTGAAAATAAGTTGTATCCTTCTAGCCTTGTATTCCAATCATGTGTATTGTCCCACCAAGTCTCAGTGATTCCAATGAAATCATACTTCTCATGCGTTAGTAGTTCCAATTCTCCTTGTTTGTTGCCCATGCTTTGTGCATTTGTATAGAAACATTTTAGCTTGTGATTGGTTTCTCTTCCTCCAATATTTTTATTATGTAGATTTTTTTGTCTTTGTTCTTCCCCTTCACTTCTAATAGCAGAATTCTCAATAGTATTTGTCAGGTGTATGACTTTTGCAGGCGTTTTGCTTCCCTTCCCACATTGTTCTAGTTTAAAGCTCTCCTGATGAGTGTAGCAAGGCGACTTCCAAATACATGTTTTCCAGTCATCGTAAGGTGCACCCCATCTCTAGCAAGTAGTCCATCGTATAGGTAATTCACTCCGTGATCCAAAAATCCAAATCCTTGCTGACAACACCATCGACATAGCCAGTTGTTCACCTGCAGAATCTTCTTCCACCTCCTTGTTCCATGGACATCCACTGGAAGGATGGAAGAGAAGACCACCTGCGCTCCCAGTTCTTTCACTTTCTTACCTAAGTTTTCAAATTCACTGCAGATGGTTTCCAGGTCGTTTCTTGCGGTGTAATTTGTCCCCACATGTATTAGCAGGAATGGGTAGTCATCTGTAGGTCTGAAGAGTCCTGATATCCTGTCAGACACATCTTTAAATCATTTGGATAGTCCAACAAAATCAGTTTCATTAGATGCCAAAACCTTAGTGAAGTAATACCGCCATACCCTTGTAATTGGTCTCTGAACTTTCCTGTGCCATTTGCAAAGAAATACCGTACAGTCTTTGGTGAAAACTTGACTTTAACGATTTTTTCTTGCTCACAGAGAACGGCTGGCAATCATAGAAGTGTTAATGACCGTAACTAGTGCAGCAACACAGGGATTTTTGTCTACTCACCATAAAATCCTTTTCCCCGAGACGCTCATTGGGAGACACAGACCATGGGTGTTATGATGCTGCCACTAGGAGGAAACTAAGCTAATACACAAAAAATTGGCTCCTCCTCCGCAGTATACACCCTCTGCTGGCTCTAGCCTGAACCAGTTCGGTGCAAAAGCAGTAGGAGAAGATTAACTTCATATCAAGGTACGATCATTCACATAATATTAGTGATCACCACATCGAATGAAAGAGACAAGCAGAAGTCGTTAGACTAAAAAGGGTGGGTGCTGTGTCTCCCAATGAGCGTCTCGGAGAAAAGGATTTTACGGTGAGTACACAAAAATCCCTGTTTCTCCTTCGCCTCATTGGGAGACACAGACCATGGGACGTCTCAAAGCAGTCCATGGGTGGGAAACAGCACGACAGGTGAAACCTTAATATACGCAACGAATAATCTGGTCTAGACATGCGCTACTGTCGATTGCAGAATTTATCTGCCAAGGGCAGCCTCTGAAAAAGCTTAAGGATGAACGCTGTAATGCTTAACTAACGTGAGAAGACTGGACCAAGTTGCAGCCCTGCAAACTTGCTGTATCGACGTCCGGGGCCGAATGGCCTAGGACGCCTCCACTTACCTAGTGCAGTCTACTCTGAGGCTCGCAGGGATAGGAGACCTCAGACTCGGAAAGCTTCTTTAAATTGAAGAGCAGATATCTGGCTACTGTAGTTTTTTTTTTAAAGGCAGGTAGGCCTTTTCTGTGTCGCTCTGAAAACAGAGAGGGAATCCGATTTGGAGAAAGGCGCTGTTCCGGAAGTGTATTTCCTGAGTGCTCTCTCCGAATCTAAAGTGTGGAGAGCCTTTCCAGTACGATGAACCGGAGATGGGCAGAACGAGGGCAAGACTATGTTCTTATTCAGATGAAAAAAAGAAACATTAGACAATAAGGCCAGAGAAGTCCTTAACACCACCTTGCCCTGTTGAAGGACAAGAATGGAGGTTTGCAAGACAAAGTCGTCAATTCCGAAATCCGTGTGATGTCTGTTACAGCCACAAGAAAGGGAGCTTTCCAAGAAGTAAGAGTGATTGATACGTCTTACAGGAGTTTGAAGAAGGCCACTTGTAAGGAGAAATTAAGGTGCGGAACTCCCTGTAAGAAGGTCTTAACCTGAGATTTGGAAGGTATTCTTTGAAAGCAGGATGGATAGCATTGAGAGAAGACAGTGCCAGGCTTGAATGTAAACCTCTTGGAGG
Source organism: Oophaga sylvatica (assembly GCA_033576555.1). Taxonomy (NCBI): domain Eukaryota; kingdom Metazoa; phylum Chordata; class Amphibia; order Anura; family Dendrobatidae; genus Oophaga; species Oophaga sylvatica. The sequence goes on along the minus strand of JARQOD010000003.1, from coordinate 278,901,580 downwards.
AACTCCAATATGGACGAAATGGCAAACACAAGTGGGAAACAAACGTGGTTGTTAAAAACACCAAGAGAAAAAAGCTTTCTCAAATGTGATGGTAAATACGTCCGAGAGTAAATTTCTGGACGTTGACGACAACGGTGAACGCTACGTGTGGCGTTCAATGCCCAGGTTTTTAAGCCCAGCACTCTCGAGTCCTGGCGGTAAATGGGCTCTTGAGAAAGAAGGTCTAGGCGGTTTGGTAACCGCAGGGGTAGGGGACTAGTTGCACTAGAACCGCGTACCACGCTCGGCGTATTCAGTCTGGTGCGACGAAAAAAACCAGTGGGATTCCCTCCGCCTTGAACTTCTGGAAGACACTTGGTATTAGCAGAAGAGGGGCAGAAAAGTTAATGGAAGCGAAACTGATACCACGGAAGCACCAGGTCATCTGACCCGAGGACAATTGGGTCACAGAACGGATCTAGAAATGCAGGGACTTTGGCTTTAGCGTAGAGGCCATTGAGGTCTATATGCAGCGTTACCCAGCATTGCCAACCGTGCTAAAAGGTTTCCAGGGAAATAAACTAGTGTCCTGAGATTAGGCCCTGGCGGCTTAGGAAAAGTGCGTCTAATTTCCTACCCCTAGAACATGAACTGCCAACAAAAAGGTAAATGGTTTGTATCGGCCTCTTGCCGAATGAAAGCTACGTCAAGCATAGCTCCTGCGCTTCGTAAGCCCTCCTGACAACAGATGTATGCCACAACCATGGCGTGGACTGATTGGACCGGAGGAAATGACCATCGAGAGGCAGGCAGAAATGCTGGAGGACTAGTCCGATTGCCCGGATCTCACGAAAATTGATCAGGAGACCTGATTCCCAAAGGGCAAGCGTCCCTGGACCGTGTGGAGGCAGAAGATCACCCTCCAACCTAGGAGACTGGCGTCAATGGTCGACACCCACAAGGGATCAGGAATAGAGTACTTTATCTGAATCAATCAATGAGGACAGCCATGTCCACTACCTCAGAGACCGCCTGATTCGGAGAGACTGGCGAAAAACAGTGATCCAGAAAGGATGGATATCCGTCCCACGATGGTAGCAATATCTGCAACAGAGGACGGAGATGTAGTAGAGGAAATGGTACTGATGGATTGTCGGCACCATTTTGTTTTGTTTTTTTAGACTTGCGTGCCAGACTGCAGGGAAAGGGGACGGCCGAGAGGAAACTTCTGAGCTTCGTGGCTCAGTGAAAATCTTTTGTGAAGGGGAATTATCAATATTTGGGAAGTGTCCAGGCCTGAAACAAGGATCCTCCGAGATGAAGCTGAAGAGGAATTGCGTAGGTTCTCTAACCGACCTAGGCAAGTGAGAGTGTCCGCGGTGATGCTGACCTTCTCTGCGCAGGCTTGAAGGGGCGATCTCTTGAAAAGGAGGTCATCAGGGTAGAGTGGAATCACTATGTCCCGCGAGAACGGGATAGAAATAACGACTGCCATGACCTTGGAGAACAGCCTGGGAGCAGAGGCGAGACCGAAGGTTAGAGCTGTGAACTGAAAATGGTTGTCTGCGATGGCGAAGCGGAGAAATCCTTGTCGGGCTGAGAAGGATTGGAAAGAGGGGGGCGTGGCCTGAGGGAGATGTGATCAGACGCGTGCAGCAGGAGCTCCCGCTGGATATATGACAGTTTGATAGATTGCAGCCACTATTTAGCTGTTAAATTCACATTCCTTGGAGAGGGTGTTGACCCTGACCACAGGCTCTGTAAATCAGGAGTGCACAAGCAAATGGCTGGGAAGAAAGGAAGCAAAAGGCCAGCAGGCCAGTCGGAGAAGAAGGCACAAGATGGCGCCGGTGGAGAAGATGTATTGATGGCGGGCCCGGAGGAAGATGGGGGAATCCCCAGCAGGTCAGATGCAGTGTCTAAACTGCGGAGGTTCGCCAGGCTGGAGGAAGATAAGCTGTGTCCGGCAAGTGCAGGTAGAGGTCAGAGGGGGCTTGCGGGGAGTGCAGAGGAGCCAGAGGAATCTGGTGTGGAGGATGGTGAGGAGAGTGACTGTGAAAGCCGGGAGGAAGACCAAGGAACTATGAAATGGGAGAGAGGTGAGATGGAGGAATGTAAGCGGCAAGTGGGGGGGATGGTGATCCCAGAGGAGCCCACATTAAAAGACTTGTTCAAGCTGGCAATGCACTCTCACACTACTATTACTGAGGTGGCAGCACAGCTTGGGGTCCTGCAGGCCAGCATGTCTAAGTTACAGCACTCCATGCATGTCACTAAGGAGAGGATGGGGGAAGCTGAGAAACGTATTAGCACTGTGGAAGATACTATTGCAAAATCTGACAAGCAGCATCAGCGTATGGTCACTGCAATGTCAGCTGTGCAGGCAAAGACTGATGACCTAGAGAATAGGTCAAGACGTAATAATGTGCGGATTATTGGGGTGCTGGAAAAAATGGAAGGCTCTGCACCCACCGAGTTCTTTGAACAGTGGCTGATGAACACTATTGGCCAGAACAACCTGTCCCATTTATATGCCGTGGAAAGAGCTCACCGTGTCCCCGCATTCCCCCTCCCCCCTGGCCGTCCTCCAAGACAAGTGCTTGTCAAGGTTCTGCATTATCGGGACAGGGATGCTATTCTTCGCTTTTCCAAGAATCATCCAGACCTGAAAATCAACGGCTCCAGGATTTCCATTTACCCGGACTTCTCTATGGAGGTTCAAAAGCAGAGGGCCAAATTCGTTGACATTAAGAAGAGGTTGAGAGCCCTGGGTGTGCCGTACTCAATGATATATCCGGCTAAACTGAGAGTGGTAGACGGGGACACTGTCCATTTCTTCCCGGATGCAAAGGAGGCCCTTAACTGGATGGACAGCAACGAGACGCGTCTCAGCAAGGCAAATTCTAAGGACTCCGCTGGCTGACTGAGCTGACTTGTCCTTTAATCGGGACCGGATCTTACATATATCCGCTCTTCCCTCCTGAATACCTTTTTCTCAGGAGGAAGACCCTCCCTCTCATTTTGGGAAATAATCTTGCTGTGCATTGGAGGGGGAGGGGGAGAAATTTTCCTACCTTTTTCTAGTTCATGTGTTCTGGACATGTTAAATGTATTTAACAGAAAGCTAAATGTGAATGTTTTATGGTTAACTGTTGAGTATTGTTTGGCTGCAATCACTAGCCATATGCTACTCCCAGAGTTTGGGGAGTAAAGCGGGTTTGCTTCGGTGAAGTGGATACTCTGAATCGGATAAAGTACGCCCTCCCTCCGTGACACCTGGAGGAGATGGAAAGCTTGAGTTGGGTGAAGTTGGGGTATTGTGTGAGGGGGGGTGGAGGGTGGGGAGGGAGGGGGAATGTTAAACTATTGTCTATGTCACACAGGTTCGAGGGGAGACAGCCTTACTAATTCACAAATGAGGAAATGGATGACACGGTATTTGGGGTTGCAGGGTAATGGCGGATAAAATAAAAATAATAAGTTGGAACGTTAGAGGGTTGGCGTCCGGAGTAAAAAGACAGGCAATGTTTACTTTCTTGCTTGATGCCAAACCTGCAGTCATATGCTTGCAAGAAACCCACTTGATAAAGAGTAGAACGCATCTTCTTAAAAAAAGATGGCTGCAGGCGGGGTATCATGCAACATATTCCACATACTCACGGGGGGTCAGTGTTCTTGTTCGCACAGGTATACCTTTTGAACAGTGTAAAGTGATTATAGACCCGCTGGGACGGTTCGTATGCTTGCTATGTAAATTGTCTGGTATACTGATGCTACTGATCTCGATATATATCCCTCCGCCGTATTGTGGGAAAGTGCTGCACAAGGTCATGGAGGTAGTGGGCGATTTCCCGGGGGTTCCCTTTCTGATAATTGGTGACTTCAACAATGTTCCTGATGCCCATTGGGACAGAGGTGGTCGGGAGGCACTGAGACTGGGTGGTAATTGCACCCCCTTTGGGGCGGTTCTGAAGGAGACTGCACTAATAGACATATGGAGAACCCATCACCCGGAATTTATAAGTACTCCTGCTTCTCTCCCGCCTCTGCCTCGCTGTCCAGGATTGATCTGGCCCTGGGGAATGGTCCGATGCTAAGTCTAGTGGGTGAGGTAACTTATTTGGCTGGAACTCTGTCGGATCACTCGCCTATGTGTGTGGTGCTTCAGGGGCAGGGCTCTGAGTTTTCCAGGAGACCCCTGTGGAGGCTAAATCCGTTCTGGCTCCAGCTGATTGATCTGGACGGCCATGTGGGGGATGACCTGACAGAATTCTTTAAAATTAATATGGGCTCGGCTTCGGTATTGATGGTATGGGAAGCCATGAAGGCTTACTTCAGAGGGTTGTGCATTAAAAAATATCGCAAGTTAAAACCGAAACGGGCAGGAGAGACCAGGAGTTGATTAGGTCATTAGAGGGAGCAGAGGCGGCACTAATTGAGGAGCAAACCCCTGAGGCCCGAGAACGTTTGAGATCAGCGCAGAGAGAGGTTTGTAATATGACTATGAAAACTGCGGAGAGGAAAAGGCTGTTCTGCACGATGAAGTTTTTCGAGGAGGGAGAGAGAGCGGGTCACCTTCTGTCCAGGGTGGTGGCGGCCCAAAGGGAATCGGCGTATATCACTAAATTAAAGGGGAAAGACGGATGTGAGCATACAGGCAGTAGGGCCATACTGGAGGTAATGATGGGATTTTACTCAAATCTGTACCAGTCACATGTGCAGCCATCGGAGGAGGAAATTGATAACTTTTTAGTGGGGGTGCGGCTTCCACGACTCTCACTGGCGGAGCAGAGGCTTCTTGAGGAGCCCTTTGATATGGAGGAACTTGAGGCCGCTCTGGCCTCTGTACCTAGTGACAAGGCCCCAGGGGGGGACGGTATCCAGGAGAAGTCTACAAAAAATACAAAGAGGTGTTGCTTCCCAAGTTGATGGAGGTTTACACTGCGAGTTTGGCGGGGGGAGAGCTGCCCCGGTCCATGCGAGAGGCGATAATTGTTGTCCTACCAAAGCAGGGAAAAGATTTGACGGACCCAGCTTCATATCGTCCGATCTCTTTGTTGACCACTGACATTAAGTTATTGGCCAAAATGCTGGCGAACCGACTTAACAAGGTAATCGAATCCCTAATTCACCAAGACCAGTCAGGGTTTATGCCCAATAAATCCACAGCTATAAATCTCCGGCGATTATACTTAAACATGCAGGCGAGGGCGGATAATGTGGGACAGAGAGTAATAGTTTCCCTGGATGCCGCTAAGGCGTTCGACAGTGTGGAGTGGAGGTATTTGTGGGCGGTAATGAAAACCATGGGATTTGGTGATCTGTTTGTGGGTTGGGTACGTTTGCTATATACATCCCCTAGTGCTAAAATACGGGTTAATGGTCTGCTGTCTGAGAGTTTCTCCCTACATAGGGGAACGAGGCAGGGGTGCCCCCTGTCCCCCCTGCTGTTTGCGATCGCTGTAGAACCGTTAGCTGCAAAGATACGTGGTACCACAGATATTCGGGGATTCCAATATGGCTCCCACGTAGAGAAAGTGGCCTTATATCCGGATGATGTGCTACTGTTTCTGGCTGACCCGAGCGACTCCCTAAGTTCGGCTATGGCAGTTATTAGTAAATTCGGCTCTATTTCTGGACTGACTATCAACTGGGATAAATCCGTGTTGCTTCCCGTGGACTCTGCTGCTCCCCTAGTGCTAGATCCTGGGACCCCTTTGAGGGTGGTTAGTGAGTTTAAATATTTGGGCATTGTGATCTCTGCTAAATTGGAGGAATATGAACGGCTCAATCTTACCCCCCTTATCAATAAGTTTCAACAAAAAATTGCAGCGTGGAAGAAACTATTCCTGTCTGTGGCGGGTAGAGCAAATTTATTAAAAATGATCCTCATGCCCCAACTCCTATATATACTCCATAATACGCCTGTCTGGTTGGCGCAAAATAAATTCTACCGGATTGATTCTCTTTTCCGGGACTTGATCTGGAAGGGTAGTAGGGCACGCATTAACTTGAACATCTACAGAGGTCAAAAGAGGAGGGGGGCCTGGCAATCCCGAACCCGTGGGTTTATTATGTGTCATCCCAATGTCAGCATATGGTGGGGTGGGGGAGCCTACCCAATCTACGTCGGCTGGGAAGCTCATTGAGTTTATAGTGGGCAGAGGTCCGTTGCTTGCTAGTTTAGAGGCTGGTAGGTTCCGGGTGAACCCTAGAAGGATCCCGACGATCGCTATGGTGGACAAGATTTGGCAAAGAGTTAGACAATGGAGGGGCATTACGGAGCTCACGCGCTTCTCGTCGGTTTGGTTTGACCCGAGACTGGGGGAGTTAATGCGTCTGAGGGGATTTGCTCAATGGAGAAGGGTCGGGATATGGTTTGTGTCACAGCTGTTGGTTGGCGGCATGCTTAAGACTTTTGAGGAGATCAGGGAGGAGTTCCCTCTGAGTCAATCCCTCTTTTTTCAATATTTGCAGCTGCGGCATGCAATCTTATAGGGTCACTAAGGGGCACTAAGGGTTTCATCTCCCTCGTATATAGGGGTTTTTTGGATTCATTCCTGGTACGGCACCCGGCTAAGTCCAGAGAAAAGTGGGAAGAGGATGTGGGACCAATCTCAGACTCTCAGTGGGAGAGCGTATTACAATTCATCCCCAAGGTCTCTATGAGTGAAGCCAGAAGAGTCTCACAACTCTACCTAACACATAGGGTATACAGGACTCCGGTCTGGATGAAGAGGGCGGGCCTGAGGAGGGATTCCTGCTGTCCGCGCTGCTCTGAGGATGGGGCAGATCTCCTACATATGATGTGGTCCTGCCCTGCCCTACAGAACTTTTGGGTACAAACACTTAATTTGACACAGGAGGTAGTGGGAGTGGATCTTATAAGGAACCCGCTGACGTGTGTATTGGGGTGCATGGAGGATATCGCGGTTGATGAGTGGGGAAAGCTGACCATAGCCAGAATCCTATATGCTGCCAGAAAGCTCATTGCGGCCCACTGGTTAGATGACAAAGCGCCAGTTAGACAAGAACTGATTAATAAGGTTAACTTTATTGTTATGATGGAACAGAACATATATGCGAAAAGAGGTCAACACATGCAGTTTGAGAATGTGTGGGGTGGCTGGATAGAGCACCCGGGCTTGGCTTCGGAGGCTCTTATGAGAGAAAGAATGCGTCTGCCTACGCGCCCTTGACCCTCTGAGTTGGTACTTTAAACAGGGATCGTAAGGGGTTGTCTCGAAAAAAAGGATTCAAAATGTGACATGGTGTGTGATATGTGCAATGATTTAAAGGGACGGGTTTAGGGGGGAGGGGGGAAGGGTAGGGGACTTAGGATGTAAGAATAGTTATATTGCCTGTCAGGTTGAATACGGTTTATATTATATGCTAAAGTTAAATGTACTGTCAAAGTTTCATGCTGACAATTTTTAAATAAAAATCATCTGATTTAAAAAAAAAGGATTGGAAAGAGAGGATAACAAAGGAAAAATTCCATTGATGCGGAGTACATGAATGGCCTAATAAGGTTGGACCGCTTGTTCCCTTTTGTCCTTAACAAACGGGACCGGAGGAAACGAGTTGGCGAGGGGAACAGGAATTCTATGTCGGTATCTGGAAACCACTAGATCTCCGACCCATGATCGAGAATAACCGCCAGCCAGATCTGACAAACGACAGGAGTAGACGGATACCTACCCTGTCCGAGTCTTTCAGATACTGCAATCATTTGTTGAACAGAGAAACTTTGCCCGTGAGGGTCTGCGTTTCCAGGAATGGAAGAGCTTAAGGAAGTTAGAGATTTCTTTGAAGCGGAATCAGCTCGCCACTCTTGGAGCCATAGGGCTCTGCAGATGGTAATGTTGTTGGAGCTATAAGAGCGTCACCGTCTGCTGTATCCAGGGATGCATGTACTCCTAATCCCCGGCAGACTAACCACCTAGTGAGGCAAGCTATTGTCTTGACTGTTCTTGGCTAGGGTCCTAGTCCAGACCATCATGGTGCTGGCCACCTAGGCGACGGAAGGGAAGAGAGTTGCCCAGAAACCTCAAAAGACTGACCGCGGGCCAATTGGACGGTCAGTGGGAATTTTAAAAGGCAAACAGTCGGTCAAAGACAGTAGAGGTTAGTAAGCTAGCCGCAATATAGGATCCCTTGTTGGAGACTCCGTCCACTTTCTGTTTAGAGTGTGGACAAAAGGGTACAGTGATTAAACAGCTTTAGCTCAGTGAGATAAAGACTAATTTTTTTGGCATTGTATGGCTCTCAGAGCTCTATTAACCGGTTCGATGAGGGCATCTAAGGATTCCTGGTAGTCTGGCAAATCCGGATATGCGGCCACCTGAGACTCCTGTCCTGAGGCCTGTTTGCTGCAATCCTCAGGGACGGGGGAGCTGGAAACGGAGCACACGTACACCAAAACAGCAGAATGCCTGGGGGACGAGCTACTGAGAGATTAGCTAGAAAACTGGGTATTCTTTGCTGCTGTCAGCCCGTCTTAAGACTCGAATGGCAGAGGGCCATCATCGTAAGTCTAGATCAGTCTAGATCACGTGAGGTCATTATTGCCCTCTACTCCCCTTTGGTCAGACCTCATCTGGAATACTGTGTCCAGTTTTGGGCACCACATTTTAAAAAAGACATCAACAAACTGGAGCAAGTTCAAAGGAGAGCCACCAGAATGGTGACCGGTCTGCAAACCATGTCCTATGAGGAACGGTTGCAGGATTTGGGAATGTTTAGCTTGCAAAAAAGAAGACTGAGAGGAGACTTAATAGCGGTCTACAAATATCTCAAGGGCTGTCACATTGTAGAAGGATCATCTTTATTCTCATTTGCACAAGGAAAGACTAGAAGCAATGGGATGAAACTGAATGGGAGGAGACACAGATTAGATATTAGAAAAAACTTTTTGACAGTTAAGGTGATCAAGGAGTGTAACAGGCTGCCACGAGAGGTGGTAAGTTCTCCTTCAATGGAAGTCTTCAAACAGAGGCTGGACAGACATCTGTCTGGGATGATTTAGAGAATCCTGCTTTGAGCAGGGGGTTGGACCAGATGGCCCAGGAGGTCCCTTCCAACTCTACCATTCTATGATTCTATGTAAGGCAAACTGAAGCCAGAGGCACTGCCCACTCGTTGGGCTCCTGTGAGAAGATGCAGACTGCACAGATTGCAGCAGGGAGCCTTCGCGGTAGCGGGGCATTACACACAGTACACTAGGCGTATGCGTGCGTTTTATCAGTCAGTGCTCCCAGGTCATATGTCCGTGCCGCCAGAGACGGCAGACCGCATAGCGGTGACAGACGAGTGACAAAGGTCATGGGTTTGAAAACCACTCGTCATCCGCACCGATTATCTCCTCAATCCACCATCCCTTTGATAGGGAAGTGGAGAGGTTTTGTTAGCCTCCAGTCACCATCCACTTTTGGGCAGTGGTGATATAGTGGGGCCGCACGGACGCCGCATGGAGCCTCGGATGTTAAGAGCCTGGAGACTGCTGCAGGGAAGGGGTTAAGCGTGGCGGCGCGGGCGCGCGACAGTTAGGCCACCCATGCCTCCGATCCGGCTGCAAGTGAATCCTCCAGCCCCCCACTGACAGCGGACCTAGCGGGAAGGGAACGCAGCGCTAGTTACCAACTGGCCAGGGACAGGTCCCTCAGACTGAGACAGCTGTGCTACTCACGGTCCACTCGGGTGGACTGCAGTGAAAGCCGGTGGATGCTTGGCTGCGCAGATCCTCGTCAATCCACGATCCCTTTGATAGGGAGGTGGAGAGGGGTTGTACTCCTCCTGGCATCATCCGCTTTCTGGCAGTGGTGATGCAGAGGCGCCGGAGTAGATTTTCCCCCACTCAGAAGATGCGGCGTTGAAGGGAGAAATGGCAGCCGGGACAGAGTGGGCGCCAGAACAGGTGGGAGGAGATATGCAAGGGGGCCGAGAAGCAGGGACAGCGCTCCCTGAACGTGGGGGGGGGGGGGGCAAAAAGCTGTGGGCGGAAATACCCGGGAGGGCGGAACTGAGGCCTACCCGGGCCAAAAGCCGGGGACTAAATTAGAATGGCAGCCGCGGCAGTCGGAGGAAGCCGCGGCGGAGACAGTGTGGGGGCCGCTGCGGCGCAGGAGCGACTCCGATGATTAAGACCGTGGCTCCTTTGAGGAAGCCGCAGCGGCGGTTCCTATGAGGAGGCCACGGCGGTTGAGAGGGTCGCGGCGGCGGCTCCTGATAGGCCGCGGCTGCGAGGGGGAGCCGCGGCCAGTGGATGAGAGCTTTCTGGACGGCCGTGGCGGTGACCGAAGCTGCGCGTGCAGAGAAGGCTGAGAAAGGCCGCGGCTCCTTTGAGGAGGCCGCAGCGGCGGCTCCTGTCAGGAGGTTGCGACGGCGGCTCTTCTGAGAAAAAGGCCGCGGCTGCGGCTCCTATGAGGCTGCTGGATCCGGGACAGGCCGCGGCGATTGCTAGGGCGGGCCGCAGCAGCGGTGCTGGGTCAGGCCGCGGCGGCATTGCTGGAGCAGGCCGCGTCGGCGGTGCTGCAGTGGGCCCGCTGACATACTGGGGCCAAGTACTCACTGTGCACATGCAGTTGTGGCTCCTCAATCCGCCATCCCTTTGATAGGGAGGCGGAAAGGGTAAGCTTCCAGCACCAGGCAGTCTTTCAATGTGGTTGGATGTAGAGGGAGACTCTAGCCCATCTGAAGCCCTGGCTCCGGAAGGGGGCACATGGGGGCGACACCCTGTGTTCCCGTCCGTAGAGGATGTGGGGAGAACGGACCCATTAAAGGGATCCGTCGCCCCAAAAAGAGCACAGGCGAGGTGACGTTGCAGTAGGGGGTACGGGGAGGCGACAATCCGCGTTCCCGCCTGTTGAAGATCTTGGGAGATCGGGACTTTTTAAGAAGACCCGTCGCCCTTCCATGAAAAATGAAAACAAGAGTTTGGAAAAATAAAATTAGAAAAATTCAGTAAAAAAATTGGGGTTTGAAGTCAGACCCTAGTGCCTCCTAGAGATATTAAGCAAGAACTGGTTCAGGCTAGACCCAGCAGAGGGTGTATACTGCGGAGGAAGAGCCAATTTCTTTGTGTATTAGCTTAGTGTCCTCCTAGTGGCAGCAGCATAACACTCATGGTCTGTGTCTCCCAATGAGGCAAAGGAGAAATAAAAGGTGCACCCTTTCTTTGCTAGTATTTCCATTGCACTACTAGTAAGAAGTGATGTGGGAAGGTGATGACATAGGGTAGCACTCTACTAGCCTTGCAACTGCATAGGATTTGTAACTAAACTATGGAGCGGAGCCAAGATGAAAGCAGGGAAATTTACATACTGGGCAAGGAAGAAACAACGACAATGTATTGAGTATGTGGAGGGATAGGAAAGGTAGAAAAAAAGATTTTGGCCAAAAGGTTCATGGGAGTAAAGTGAGGTGACCGGTTCATTTTAAGTTTATAATATACAGCTCTGGCAAAAATTAAGAGACCACTGCTTTAGAAAAATAAGCTTCTCTACATGTCTGATAGCCATTCCATTCCAGTGTCGTTGAACTCCAACCAGAGTACACCTCATTCTACTTAATGTGCTTCTGATTAGGTGATCACCTGAACCAAATCTTATTTAACAAAGGAAAGTATAAAACACACTGTTGTGGTGTTCACAATCCTCTTGCAATAGGACAAGCTGGATGACAAAACAAGTGCTAGTAATATCCCAAAATTAATAGGAATGAAAAATAACTTTTAACCATGCCAAAGGAGTTGAAAAGAAAAGTCCTGAGTGAGGAAAAGAAGGGCTCAATTCTGGCTTTACTAGCAGAGGGATACAATGAGCATCATGTTGCCTCCATCCTTAAACCTGGAGAGGCGTACAAGCCAGTGTCTTGCACCCACTGTGAAATTTGGTGGAGGATCGGTGATGATCTGGGGATGCTTCAGTAAGGCTGGAATTGGGCAGGTTAATCTTTGCGAAGAACATATGAATCAAGCCGCATACAAGATTATCCTGGAAAAACAGTTGATTCCTTCTGCTCAGGCAATGTTCCCCAACTCTGAGGACTGTTAATTTCCAGCAGGACAATGAGCCATGCCACACAGCTAGGTCAATCAATGTGTGGATGAAGGATCACCATATCAAATCCCTGTCATGGCCAGCCCAATCTCCAGACCTGAACGCCATTGAAATCCTCTGGAATGTAATCAAGAGGAAGATGGGTATTCACAAGCCATCAAACAAAGAAGTACTACTTAAATTTTTGTACCAGGAGTATCATAAGGTCACCCAAAAGCAGTGTGAAAGACTGGTGGAAAGCATGCCAAGACGCATGAAAGCTGTGATTAAAAATCATGGTTATTCCACAAAATATTGATTTCTGAACTCTTCCTTAGTTGAAACATTAGTATTGTTGTTTCTAAATGATTATGAACTTGTTTTCTTAGCATTATTTGAGGTCTGCAAGCCCTGCATTTTTTTGTTATTTTGACCATTTCTCATTTCCTGAAAATACAAAATGTATTGCTTGGAAATTCGGAGACATGTTGTCAGTAGTTTATAGAATAAAAGAGCAATTTACATTTTACTCAAAAATATACCTATAAAGAGAAAAATCAGACAAACTGAAAATTTTGCAGTGGTCGTCTTTTTTGCCAGAGCTGTATATCTGTGGATTGCACATGAACACTTATAAGCTTTCATACCTGGTATCCTTCTTCTAGCTGCAGTGTCTTAAAGTTCTTTAGCTTCCGTAAATCCCACAGTTTGACACTGGAATCATCAGCCGCAGTCGCCAAGTAATAACCATTTTCTGAAAATGCCACGCATGATACAGGACCAGAATGTCCAGGAAAATTGGCCACATTTGATCGTTCCTGATGATAAACACCAAAGACAGAACACTAATAAATTGTATTTATGCCTAAAAGGATCCAAACAAAATGTGCACAATCTGAACTAAAACAACACTATGCAGATACATTTCTCACACAACATAATTGAACTATAAAACAAAAATCGATGTGACACCCAACAGATTTAGATTTACTAAAGGAGTTCTCAAAGAATGTAATAAAATGGCCCCATCAGGCTATTCAAACTTTACCCATCCTAGTCACGTCACAGGCTGTAGTATGAAGAAACATAGCTTCTGATACCTGTGTCAACTGACAGAGGAGCTGTATTGTGAGCATCCATACTTGTGAATTATTGGAGAAATGTGTGACACAAGAAAAAAATAAACATCCTAACCTAACTGATCACAGAAGTCTGAGGCTGGAGAAAAAAAAATTGTGCTCAGTCAGCCAAGGCAATTTATTTCCACTCCTGTCGCACACCTCTCTGGCAGCTTAGGTATGTGTGCATGTGATACACACGTGACGGGTTATTATATTACTTTCTCGGATAATCCCTTTAATTAGCTGCAGAGAATGAGAAAATGTTTAAAGGTGTTGTCCACTACTTTCATACTAATGACCTATCCTTAGGATACCCAGCTTCCCCACAGATCAGCTGTAATGTCTGGCAGCAGCCGAAGTAAGCGATGCTCAGATTAAGACAACTTCATATACTGTTTAATAGCTACTGTTGCAAAGAACTGCAGCTCAGATCCCATTCAATTGAATATGCTTAGGTACAGTAAGGTCCAGAAATATTTGGACAGACAAGTTTTGACAGTTATATAATCAATGTTATATTGATAATACTCTCAAATTGAAGCAGACTCCAATTCAATTAGAGGATATTTAAAGCCTAATTGGAGTAATGGTTTAGGAATTACAGCTCAATAAGTAGCTGCTTCTTTTTAAAAAGGTACAAAAAGTAATTGGACAGTTATCGCAAAAGCTCTTTAAAAGAGGCTGTCCACTACTAGGACATTCCTGTCTCGATTTGAAAGCTTGGCACTGAAAATAAAAACCCCTTATACTCAACTCCCGTACCACTGCCGTTCCAGTGGTGTCGGCACTTATGCGGTTGTTCTGATGCGTGAGCCCTGCACCCAGTCAGTGCTGGTGTCACTCTCACAGTCTTTAGACAAATCAAACATCAAGAGAAAATGAGGGTTGTGGCTGCATGCGCTCTTCCTCTCGATTCTTTTATGTAGTTAGTCCTATTTGTGGACTTCACAGTGCAATCTTCTGATGAAATAACATTTTAAGAGGGTGTTGTCTGACACTTGAATATTTTTTTTTCATGCAGGATTGGTTTAAAAATATAAAACACGGATTTTGGTAAGAACTTACCGGTAAAATCCTTTTCAGCGAATGAAGGAAGAGAGACACAGTATTCATTACTGATGGGTAGGCGGAGCCCCAGATCAGGATGTCACCTCAGATCAAAAGAGTGCTGACTGGCTGGCCCCTCCAGCTCGGGCTCCTCCTACTCAGCTCCAGTCGTACCAAAGCTTTTAGGAAAAGAGCCAAGATCACCAGCGGAGCAACATAACCCCTTCTGAAGGAACTTCAGAGAAAAAACACAAGGATACAGGTTATGCATGCAAAGAAAGCCAAAAACCACAGAGTTCCAGGTACTACTCACGGAACCTGACTACTGCGATGAGCTGGCGATGCTGGAACAGAGCCTTAGCGCGCTGACCTCAGCCCAGATAATCGCTATCAGATAAGGGTCGCGCTGCATCTGAAAACATCAACACACTTCTGCCTTGGGAGGGTGCTGTGTCTCTCTTCCTTCCTTCGCTGAAAAGGATTTTACCGGTAAGTTCTTACCAAAATCCGTGTTTCAGCTGCAGATGGAAGGAAGAGAGCCACAGTATTCATTACTGATGGGACGTCCCAAAGCAGTTCAAAAATAAGGGTGGGAAAAACCAACAAAAGGCAGAAACCCAACAACCTCAACAAAGAAAGCGCAACCAGCGCTAAACACAAGTTCATCTAGAACTTTAAACTACAGCCGCCTGCAGGACCCTACGTCCGAGGGCTGCATCAGCGGAAGCACTGACGTCCACTTTATAAAACTTTGTAAACGTGTGGACAGAGCGCCAAGTTGCCGCCCGGCAGAGCTGCACTGCTGAAGCACCTTGGTGAAAAGCCCACGATGAAGCCACAGCCCTCGTGGAATGGGCTTGAATCTTAATCGGGCAAGATTCACCCTGAAGACGGTAAGCTTCCAATATAGCTGACCGAATCCAACGAGCTATAGAATCCTTGGAAGCTCGTTGACCACGCCGACGACCGACTGGAACCACAAATAGGGAGTCCGTCTTACGAAAACCTTGAGTAATAGATAGATAAAACTTCAAGGCCCGCACTAAATCCAATGTGTGTAAAGCACGCTCTTTCACATTCTTCGGATCCGGGCAGAATGAAGGCAACACAATATCCTGGTTGACATGAAATTGTGACACCACTTTAGGCAAAAAATCACCCCGAGTGCGAAGCACTACACGATCCGGAAAAAACTCCAGAAAAGGAGGCGAACAAGAAAGAGCTGCCAACTCAGAAACTCTCCTCAAGGAAGTGACTGCAACAAGGAAAGCCACCTTCCAAGAAAGTAAAGAAAGGCTAGCAGAAACCATAGGCTCAAAAGGTTTATGCTGAAGAGCCTCCAAAACAAGGTTGAGCCGCCAAGGAGACACGAGTGCCTTCCGCGGCGGGAACTTACGAGATATACCTCGGAAAAAGGAGAGCACGTCTCTATTTGAAGCAATGGTTCTCCGGAACAATAAGGACAGAGCAGAAATCTGACCTTTCAGGGTGCTGACTGCCAAACCCTTGTCTAGCCCATGCTGCAGAAAAGCCAACAGGTTGGGAATGGAAAATTTTCTCGGGTTCCGAGAGGACCCCAAACACCACGAAAAGAAGGTTTCCCAAATTTTGTGGTAAATCCTAGTAGTAGCCGGACTTCTTGCAGCACGAAGGGTAGCAATGACCTCGGCTGAGAAACCTCTACGGGTCAAGATTTCGGTCTCAAGAGCCACGCCGTCAAACGCAGGGACATCAAGTCCGGATGACAAACGGGCCCCTGAGTCAACAAGTCCGGTTGAAGAGGGAGTGGAAAAGGAGGTGCCGCCAACAGCGACATTATTGTCGAGAACCACACCCTTCTTGGCCAGTCTGGAGCTATCAAAATAGCTGGAATTCTCTCTAGTCTGATCCGACGCAGTACTAGAGGAAGTAAGGATATCGGCGGGAATACATAGATCAGCTCGAACTGATCCCACTGAGCCACTAGAGCATCCACCGCCACAGCCTTCGGGTCCTTGTACCTGGACATGAACGTCGGTAACTTGGCATTGGACCTGGATGCCATCAAATCCACTTGTGGGGTTCCCCAGCGAGAGCACAGTAGTGCAAAAACTTCCGGGTGGAGACTCCATTCCCCGGGATCCATCCTTCTGCGACTGAGAAAGTCCGCTGTAATATTCTGAACCCCTGGAATGTGAATCGCCGAAATGGCTGGTACACTGGCCTCTGCCCAAATCAGAATTCGGGACACCTCTACCATGAGTCTGGAACTCCTTGTCCCACCTTGGTGATTGATATACGCGACAGCCGTCGCATTGTCTGTCTGCACTCGGACTGGCAGACCGCTCAAAGGGACCGTCCAATGTTGGAGGCAAAGGAAAATCGCCCTCAATTCCAGGATGTTGATCGGAAGAACAGACTCTTCCGATGACCATACCCCCTGAATCCAGAGATTGTTCCAAACACCCCCCCAGCCCGTCAGGCTGGCATCGGTGGTTATGACTGACCACTTCGGAGGGAGGAAACACTTCCCCAGGGAGAATGCCCCTGGACGTAACCACCATTCTAGAGAATCCCGCACTGCGCGAGAAATGGTGACACTGCAATCCAGCGATTGCGACTGGTTCCATCGACTCAAGATGAACCTTTGGAGAGTCCTGGAATGGAACTGGGCAAAAGGAATTGCCTCCATGGACGCCACCATCAGTCCCAGAAGACGCATACACTTCCGTAGGGACATTGCCGTTGAGGATTTCATAATCTGTACATGTCGAAGAAGACATGACTGTTTGTCTGGTGGTAGGGAAACTACCGACCGAAACGTGTCGAGATGCATTCCCAAAAAGAGGATTGTCCTCGATGGTTCCAGGGACGACTTCTCCCAATTGACCAGCCAACCGAAGTCCTTCAGAAAATGAAGAGACAAATCCCGAGCCATCAACGCCTCCTCCTCCGAGGAAGCCACGATCAAAAGATCGTCCAGATAAGGGAGAATCGTAATCCCCTGTCTTCGAAGGATTGCCATGAGGGGCGCCAGAATTTTTGTAAAGACCCTTGGCGCTGAGGCTAAGCCGAACGGCAGAGCCACGAACTGGTAATGATTCTGACCTATGGCAAATCGAAGAAAGCGCTAATGAGCCTTTCCGATGGGAATATGCAAATAGGCGTCGCGAATGTCGATTGACACCAGAAAATCGTTCTGTGACAGAGCTGCCACAACGGAGCGAAGCGACTCCATGCGAAATTTCCGGGCATGGACATGCCGGTTTAATCGCTTGAGATCCAGAATCGGGCGAAATTTGTTCTCCTTTTTGGGAACTATAAAAAGGTTGGAATAAAAACCTTTCCCTCGGTCCTCTGACGGAACCGGTATCACTACACCCTTTTGTAGCAGAGATTCGACCTCTCGCTGTAGAGCGACAACAAGCTCGGGTTCCGACGGAACGTGAGATTGACAGAAAACATTTGGGGGTCGAGAAGCAAACTCTATGAAATAGCCTGCCGACACTATCCGCGTTACCCAGGAATCTGGAACGCGAGCCATCCAAGTCTCCTTGAAAAGAAGCAGGCGACCCCCCACTCGAGAATCCTCGAGTGGACCCCTGGCGTCAATCCGACTTTGCGGGCTTCTTGTCAAGTTCCCGCTTGTCCTGGCGGAAACTCTGCTTCCAGGGAGTACGAGTTTTCTGAGAGGATTTCTTTCCTGAGAAGGAAGGGCGACCCGATCCCCACGAGGAGTGACTAGATCGTCCTCGGCCCCGAAAGGACCGCCGACCACTATAGACACCAGGCTTACTGGACACCGAGGCCATGGCCCTACGCTGTGGTAATGCTGATTCCTTCGCCTTAGCCTTGGAAATCAGCTCTGTGAGGTCGGATCCAAAAAGATGGCCACCCTTGTAAGGTAAGGCCAACAACCCTTGTTTGGAAACTGCGTCCCCGGCCCACTGTCTGAGCCATAAAGCTCTTCTGACTGTGACCACTGAAGCTAGCGCTTTGGCCAGCAGAGATGCCGTATCCAGACCGGCATCAAAGATATAACAGGCTGCCGTTTCTAACCACTCACAAGTTTCCCGTATCTCAGATAACGGAGATTCATTTTGCAACTCCGTCTTCAGACGTGCCAACCAGCTTAGAGAAGCTCTAGCAGCACACATGGATCCTAGCACTGCTCGGAATCCATGACCCGCAGCCTCATAGCTTGCTTTTGCCGCCAATTCTGCTTTTCTATCCAAAGGCTCCTGTAAGCTCGCTTTTCCCTTAATAGGGAGTAGTGAGGATTTACTAAGCTGAGATAAAGACACATCCACTTCAGGAGCAGAAGTCCAATTAGCCTTTAACTCCGCAGAGCAAGGATAAAGTGTATCAAAGAAATGCGTTCCATGAAAACGCTTATCTGGACATGAAAAATATTTAGACTTGAGAGTCTCAGTGGTTGATACCTTTTCTTAGCCCTTAAAAGGTATCAACCATGAGGACTCTCAGTCTAAATATTTTTCTATCTACTGCTAACACGGTACGAAGTACACATCTTTCTATATCTGGACATAGACGTTCCACCTCTATTACACTATTAGCTCATCCAGAGCTGGCAATGTTGTACGCGAAGCACGGGACTCCTGGAACATGCGTGCTGATTTACCAGGACGACTAGTTACCTCCTCCGGTAACTGTAATATATCTCTCATGGCTTC
This sequence comes from Oophaga sylvatica, assembly GCA_033576555.1. NCBI lineage: Eukaryota > Metazoa > Chordata > Amphibia > Anura > Dendrobatidae > Oophaga > Oophaga sylvatica. The sequence continues at coordinate 278,882,722 of JARQOD010000003.1, read as the reverse complement.
AATTAATGCCTCCGTACGCTTCGCCATAGAGGAACGCCCCTGCGGCTCGTCCGCATCTGAATCGGATATTTCTCCATCCGAATTTAAAGGGGAACTCTGCCCAATATCAGATACATCTGACTCGCTCCGTGTAGAGGCCGGTAACGGCCTGCGTCGCTTCCTCTGAGAGGAATTAGCAGACACATATTGACCTAAAAGGTCAGACAAGTTGTTGATCGATCGAGCGATATCGTCCAATTTTCCACCGCTGTCGACCGCAGCGCTAGACGCTGTGGAGGTCTGCGTATCTGATTGCCGTAATGGCACTGGGACATGGTCCGCGGCATCTGAACTCTGTTCAGACATGTCTCACCTGTATGAGCAGGTCAAAGCGGTAATACCAGCAAAAACTATGCGTTTTTTTTTTTTTTTTAAAACGCTGAAGGGTTAACGCTCCACCAAGCAGGGTTACCCCAGCGGTATTCAGTCAAAAAATTTAGCTGGTAGAAATAACCCTCAGAGGGGTTAATATTGCAAACTCACCACAATATATATATTTGTGAGCCCCAGCCAATTTTTATGTCTCTAATGAGACTGCAGCTGCAGGATAGCGATCGCTGCGCTGCGGGGTGAGGAATCAGCACTCACCCAGCTGGCCGTGGTGTCTTATGAGGAGAGGAGCGGTCTGAGGAGCCGAGGAGCCTGTGTAATGGCCGCCACAGTGAGGGAGTCGCAGGAGAAACGCCAGAGCGCGCGTCTTCCTGCTCAGAAGACCGGGAATAGTTAGGCCACGCCCCCCGCCAGCTCGAATATTGAGCGCGAACTCCCCGCTCCTGCTCCCTCTCTGTCCTGCAGGTATCTGCCTGCGGACAAAAAATCACCACATCTACTTGTAACAGCGCTGTCACAGCAGCGCTGAAGCATACTGACATACATGTAGTAGCGCTGTCACAGCAGCGCTGAAGCATACTGACATACAAGTAATAGCGCTGCTCACTCAGACGCTAAAGCACTCACACATAATTATAATAAAAAATTTGTGTGGAGTACTCACCACCAAGGCGCCACAGGGACCCTCAGGGGTTTCTGGCGCTGTGCCCATGCTTCCCCCCAGGGCGAGGAACGCAGTGACCGCACGTATGGTTTGCGTCCCGCCAGGGAAGCTCTCCTCATCCCTCAGGGCCGGCAAGGATTCTGCAGGGACTTTGAGTAAATACAGATCCGCCAAGGGAGAGGTTGGGGTACAGCAGCGCTGGTACCCCTGAGACCTCTAGACCAACTAGTGATCCAAGTCTCCTGTCCGAATATAAAATAATAAAATCTTCTGAGGAGCTGCATTAGCAGCGACCATCCTCTGGACCTCAAATCTTAGACTGGAGCTGAGTAGGAGGAGCCCGAGCTGGAGGGGCCAGCCAGTCAGCACTCTTTAGATCTGAGGTTGACATCCTGATCTGGGGCTCCGCCTACCCATCAGTAATGAATACTGTGGCTCTCTTCCTTCCATCTGCAGCTGAAAAACTGAGGCAGTCTCCCCCATATATCCAGTAGTTGACTTTAGAAGGTCTGCACTGACTTTGTAGGCCACATAAACACATGCAGGAGGGATACTTTAACTATTTACTGTGACATTACCTTCAAATCCCAGATCTTAATTTGGGAGTCCATTGTCCCTGTACCAAAAATTAGTCCATCAGGATGAAACTGAGCACAGGTAAGAGCTGCAAGAAAAAAAAAACATCAGAGTTCAAAAGGTTGTCCGGTGAAAGCAAAGTTATCATCTATCGATAGGATTAGTGGTAAGTTAATGATGGGTGGGGGGGAGAGGGGGTCTGAGAGCTGGGACCCTGACTGATTGGCACAACGGGGAACTTATCTCTCAGAATGGACTGCACATTCCATACAGCAATTCCATACAGAGCTGCCAAGCTCAGCTTTTTCCGTTCAGTGCGAGTACCAACAGCCGGATGCCTACTGACCAAAAAGTTATCACTAGGGTGTATCGAATAGCTTTGGACAACTCCTTATCCGAATAGCTATAGCGCTTAATCAATAGCTGCATCGCTAACTCAGATACCGAGAGCGCTCCTGATAATCAGCTGTTCGGCTCTGCAGCTCTGCATGTGTCGCGGCTGTGCGACAGTCACAACACATGCATGGAGAGCATAGTTTTCCCCTATGGGCTGGATAGGTGATAAAGAGTTGTCTGGTGAAAACAAGTTAAGCACAAGTTCACAAAATTATCTTATAAATCAAGCAGAAAAAAATCATGTTACCACATCCTGAAGTCTCATCTGTCACTTTGGTCAGAACTCGTCCTGCATGAATGTCAGAGAATGCCCAGTACTGAAAGAGGGAAAAAAAAAGGAACAATGAAGGGATAGTTTTACTTCTTTACATGTTAATTAACAAAATAGATTTCTGCAGCATTTTTAAAGTCAACCTTTCACTTTTTTTTTTTTTTTTACTGTAGAAGTAACACTCCAGCGTTTTTGTTTTTTTCCCCAGCGTTGGAGTAGCACTTTAAATGCAAGTCCCTGTCCCCCCAGCTCATATACTCCCACTCCGGAGTCTTCACTGTTTTTCGCCACTGTTCCAGTCCCAGTGTGCCATCTTGTGAGCGCAGCTTCTGACTGGCTGGAAGTCAGAAGCTACATCATAAGCTCTCAATGCAAGTCTGAGAACCAGAACGAGACTCTGATAGACTTACATTGATTAGTGACTTTAGCACCGCTCCAAACACTGGAGCAACAGGCAGGTCACACACTTTTCTCAAGAGAGATATGTGTGACACTGGAAAAGGAGGAAGACGGCAGCAGGCAAGTATAAGACAGTGTAGGGGAATTACATTTAAAGTACCACCTCTAATTACTGCAGCTACACCAACAGTTTTATGAAAACCAAGCAGGTGGAAAGATGTAAGTAAATGTTTGGTCCTGCTGTCAGTCACCGAGCGCCTGTACTCTGTTTCAAAATTAAAGCAACTGTTAGCACAGAATGACTTAACACGGAGCGTCACGGGAAAAAAAGAAAAAAAAAAAGTCAATTGTCCCAGAAACCACATCAATGTAAAAAAATACAGCGAGAGGTGAATGGGTGGATTGCATGTGTGATCATTTTCTAGTTACCTACTTTACTTCATGCATTGTGCCTTAATCCCTTCCCGATCATATCTGTCACACATCAGGTGCAGGTAGAGGCAATGACAGGTGCAGGCCACACCAGACCCAACAAGCGCCAGCCTTTAAAGTGTAACTACTGTTTCAGAACTTGCAGCAGAATGTCTATACTGTTTTCAACTCCTCCCTCATCTCACCACTTCATAGCTAAAAATGCAACAAAAAGTGATCAAAAGGTCGCATAGCACACAAATGGTATAGAAGACTTTAGCTTGCTATAATAAAAAAAAAAAAAAAAAAAAGCTCATACACAGGTTCGTAGGCAGAAAAATAAAGTTACTGGTGTCTGAAAATAATGACTTTTTTTAACCACACATATGTAGTTGAATATACTTTTTTATGTTGCATATTGATGTAGTTGCACGGAACTGGAAAATCATGTTGCTAGGTCATTGCCACCACATAATGAACACTGTAAAAACAAAACCTAAAAAACCTGATGTAATCACTCCCTGGCACATTGATAGGCAGCTCACTCAGCAGCATGTGTGGACTGAGCAGAGGAGGGCGGATATAGCTTTTTCTCCATGTAGCCACTGCTCCACTAACACTAATATAGCCTAAAATGATTTTAACACCATTTACCTGCACATTAACCCTATATCTGCAGGCAAGTTGCGTTTGACATGACAAGTTCTCTTTACTTAAAGAATGTAAATAACTGTCTCATTTAACCATGGAGTGTGCAAGGCTTTAAGATAATAAATCCACTGGGCCTCTTTTTGAAGGATATGACCATCCAAGTCTCCTATTCTGTGTATTCTATGGTCTCAAATATTTGAAAAACTGCAAAGGGATTATTGGGATGTACTGGTCTCATATGTTTGGCAACTGGTCTCTCTCCTCAATTTTCGACATCCCCAAAGTGTTCTAGGATACAAAGTAAAATTTCTCATCTCATTATGCAAATATGACTATTAGGAGAATCGTTACATTACTTTCCTTTATTTCCACCTTTGTACTCCATACTGATGCGTATTACATCCTCTAGAATGTAAGTCCGAAAGGGCAGGGTCCTCTCCCCTCTGTATCAGTCTGTCATTGTTAGTTTGTTTACTGTAAGTGATACCTGTAATTTGTATGTAACCCCTTCTCATGTACAGCACCATGGAATCAATGGTGCTATAGAAATAAATAATAATAATTAAGCGTATTTACTATTAACTATTGTCATTCTCAAAAAGAGGGATTTTCTGTTACCGTAAAATCTTTCTTGGAGCCTTCATTGGGGGACACAGATAACCATGGGTGCATGCTGCTGCTGCTAGGAGGCTGACACTATGCAAAAAAGGATAGCTCCTCCCAGCAGTATACACCCACATACAGGAACAAAGTACCTCAGTTGGTGAAAAAAGCAGTAGGAGAAGCATCCATAACTCAGAACATATATGTACCAACTCAACAGGGGCGCTTAGACCCAAACACGGTACAAGAAACAAGAAGGGAGGGTGCTTTGTCCCCCAATGAAGGCTCCAAGAAAGATTTTACGGTGAGTACCAGAAAATCCCTCATTCTTTATCGCTTCATTGGGGGGACACAACCATGGGAAGTCCAAAAGCAGTCCCAAACAGGGGGGGGGGAAGGAGAGAAAACTAAGTGACTCGGAGAAGCGAGTCAGGTCGGCCGGTGTGCAACTGCCGCATGTATTACCTTCCTACCCAAGCCGTCATCGGACGAGGCCTGGGTATGAACCCTATAGAACCTCGCAGAGGTGTGCAAAGACGACCAGGTCGCGACCTTGCAAATCTGTAAGACAGAAGCCTGGTGACGAACGGCCCAATAAGCTCCGACAGCCCAGGTGGAGTGAGCTCTCATTCCCGGAGGGGGCCGCTTTTCATGAATGCGGTAGGCCTCCAGTATCGTCTAACGAATCCAACGAGCGATCTTGGACTTGGAAGCCGAGAGACCTTTCTGGCGACCTTCAGAGATGAAAAACAGGGAATAGGATTGACGAAGAGGGGCAGTTCTAGAAAGATAGACCCGAATGGCCCTGACCACGTCCAGTTTGTGAAGAGACTTCTCCAGTGGATGAACCGGGGAAGGACAAAATGAGGGAAGAACGATGTCCTCATTGATGTGGAAAGAAGATACCACCTTGGGAAGGAATGAAGGAACAGGTCTGAGAACTACCTTGTCCTGATGAAGAATCATGAACGGGGAGCAACAGGATAAGGCTGCCAACTCAGAGACCCTCCTAATAGACGTAATTGCAATTAGAAAGGCCACCTTCCAAGAGAGGAAGGAAAAAGAAATGTCTTGAAGGGGTTCGAAAGGCGCAGCTTGCAGAGCGCTCAGGATCAGGTTAAGGTCCCAAGAGGAATGGTAAGGAGGAACCAGGTGAGCGACTCCCTGGAGAAAGGTCTTCACCTGAGGAATGGAAGACAGATCCCTCTGGAAAAGGATGGACAGGGCGGAGACCTGTCCTTTTAGAGTACTGAGGAACAGTCCTGAGTCGAGGCCTACTTGAAGGAAACCAAGGAAAGAAGGGAAAAAGACATTGGAAACACATTGTTGTCCTCGCACTATCTGAAGAAAGCCTTCCAGTACCGGAGGTAAATGCGAGAAGAGATGGCTTTCTAGCTCTGATCACGGTCTGAATGACCTGGTGAGAAAATCCCGACTCCCTTAGGACCGCGGCCTCAACGGCCATGCCATTAAACTCAGAGACTGAGAACTCTGGTGGAAGAGGGGACCTTGCGAGAGAAGATCCGGACGGTCTGGAAGCCTCCAGGGAGTGTCCGAGAGCATGTTTACAAGTTCCGCATACCAAGGACGCCTTGGCCAGTCTGGTGCTATCAGGATAACAGGAATCCTCTCTGACTATCTTTTTTACGACCCTTGGGATCAAGGGAAGAGGAGGGAACAGGTAGGGGAGCTGAAACTAACCACGGAATCACCAGTGCGTCGTAGCCGATGGCCAGAGGGTCCCGTGACCTGGCTACGAACCGAGGAACTTTGTGGTTCATCCGAGACGCCATGAGGTCGACGTCCGGAGAGCCCCAACGCTGACATATCTGATTGAAGACTGAGGGATGGAGAGACAACTCGCCTGATGCTAGGCCTTGGCGGCCCAGAAAATCAGCTGCCCAATTTTCGACCCCCGGAACATGAACGGCTGATATGGCCGGAACGTGCAATTCCGCCCAGTGTAGAATTCTTGCCGTTTCCACCATCACTTGTTTGCTGCGAGTCCCGCCCTGGTGGTTTATGTACGCCACGGCCGTGGCGTTGTCCGACTGAATGTGGACAGGTTTGCCTGACAGTAGAGACTGCCAGCAGAGAAGAGCAAGGAAGATTGCCCTTATTTCCAGAAGATTGATGGGAGAAGGGCTTCCTGGGCGTTCCAGCGACCTTGCGCTGTGTGCCTGAGGAAAACCGCTCCCCACCCGAGGAGGCTGGAGTTGGTGGTGATGACCTGCCACTGAAGGGGAAGGAAGGACCTCCCTCGCAGGACTGAGGAAGACAGGTCAGGCAAGTCCACCAGGTCAGGGACTGCCTCACTTGGAGAGGCAGACGCACCGGGCGGTCTAGAGAGGACGTGGCTTTGTTCCAGATGGACAGAAGGGACAGCTGAAGAGGACGAGTGTGGAACTGGGCGAAAGGCACGGCCTCCATTGAGGGAATCATCTTCCCCAGGAACCTCATGCAGGATCGAAGGGGGAGAGGGACTGGACGCTTTAGAGATTGGACTTCCTTGCAGAGGGCTGAAAACTTGTCCTTTGGGAGAAATACCCGGGCCAGGTTCATGTCGAATTCCATGCCCAGGAAGGTCAGACGCCGGGAAGGGATTAGAGTGGACTTCTCCCGATTGATGATCCAGCCAAGACGGGTCAGGGTGTCCAGAATGACTTCAAGGCTCTGAGCACAGTCTCGGCGGGATGAGCCCTTGATTAGCAGATCGTCCAGGTAAGGGATTATGAGAATCCCCCTGGAGCGAAGGATTGCCATGACAGCCGCTATGACCTTCGTGAAGACCCTGGGAGCAGAGGTCAGGCCAAAGGGAAGGGTTGTGAATTGGTAGTGATCATCCTGGATCGCAAACCGAAGGAATCTCTGGCGCTGCACACAAACAGGATTGTGAAGATACGCATCCTGAATGTCTAAGGAGCAGAGAAATTCCCCCTGCTAAATGGTGGCGATCACCGAGAGCAAGGATTCCATCATGAAGTGACGGATCCTAACGTGACGATTCAGCAGTTTCAGGTCCAGAATTGGGCGGAGGGAAGTGTCTTTTTTCGGGACTACGAAAAGATTGGAGTAGAACCCCGAAAACAGTTTGTTCGAAGGAACGGGAAAGACTACCCCGGCGGCTAGAAAGGAAGAGACAGCCTGGAGGATACCTGGAGTCTGGGACGGCTGTTTTGGTGGGTGAGAAAAAGAAGAGTCTTTCTGGGGGGGGAAGGGGAGGGAGAGAAAATTCGATCTTGTAACCGGAGAAAACGATCTCCCTGACCCAGGCGTCGCTGATCACTGACAACCAAGCGTCCCTGAAGGAAAGAAGCCTGCCTCCCACCCTGGAAAGAGTTCCAGGTGGGAGTGACTCGTCACTTGGAACGAAACCTGTTGGAACGGGACCCAGAGGGCTTAGAGGATCGGCCTTTTGATCTCCAATGGGGAGATTTCTTGAAAGAAGGTTTCCTCCGTTCTCCTGATGCAGAGGGGCGCTCCTGCTGGGAAGAGGATTCTGAAGATGGGAAGGGACGAAAGGACCTAGGGCCCTTCCTATTGAAAGGACGCTTAGGTCTGGACTGAGGGAGAGAGGTGCTTTTGCCTCCAGTAGCGTCCGAAATTAACCTTGGATGTCTAGGTTGGTGGAGGATCTTTGGGAGGTAGTATCTGCACTCCACGTCTTCAACCAAAGGATGTGGCGAAAAGCCACGATGTTGCTGCTTGCTCTGATCCAAGGAGACAGCCAAAATGTATTTCCCAGTGTGGCCAATCTGGTCTGCCCATTCAGCCAGTTCGTCTGGAGGGGGCGAAGCTAAGATAGTCCTGCGAAGTATCTTGGCCCAGGCTGAGATGGCTTTCGCCACCCAGGTGGAGGCGAAGCTGGGGCAAAATGATGCGCCAGTTGCCTCAAGGGCTGATTTGGCTAGTGATTCGTTCTGTCTGTTGCGTCTTTAAGAGACACACCATCCGGTAAGGACAGGACCGTCTTGGAAGAAAGACCGGCGGGCCCACCTTAGGTGACTCTGCCCATTTGCCGAGAAGATCGGGGTTAAAGGGGTATAAGATGTCAAAATGCTTCCTTCCCGGAAAGTGTTTTTCGGGATGTTCCCAGTGTTTCGACAGAGTAGAGTCAAACTCCTCATGGTTGGGGAAGGTGCGGGAGGGACGCTTGACCCGTTTAAACGAGACAGATGAGTCCTGGGAAGGAACCTCATCCTCTTTTAGTTTGAGAGACAGCCGAGATAAGACTATCAACCATGTCCTGCATCCTGGAAGTCTGGTCTGTATCAGAGTCAGACAGGGAATCTATGTCCGACCCAAGGTTCTCCTACAAAGAGGGGAAGTGGGAGGAGATCAGCTTGAATGCTTCGGAGGGTCCCGGAGAGCTGGACGAGGAGCCAGACAGAGTCCTTTTCCTAGAACTTTTAGCCGGTCTGTCCCTTTGAAGGTCGAGTGCGTGCGAATCGCCATGAGAGACGTTCGGAGCACTGGTGGCTGTAGAGAGCTGTGGAGGACCTGGACCAGGGACTGGGACACCTTAGTCAGGTCTGAGACTGACAGAGACATGGCAACGGCCCACACTGGGGGAGGGGGAGTGCTCTCATCCCGGGAGTCGGAGTGCTCCTGAGGGGCAGACGGTGGAAGGACTGTAGGACGGGCAGAAAGGCGACGACTGACCTGACGTCCACTTTTTCTTGCAACGTGAGCAGGCTTAATGTGTTATAGCGGGCTTAGGTAGAGAAGCCCCTGCAGAGTTGGACATAAGGAGAGCCTGCTGCGCTAAAGTAATGGTGAGTATCGATGTAGATACTGCGGAGGAGAGCTAGTTAGGGCACAGGAGAGAAGGGCAGAGCCTACCCGGTACCAGCGAACTGCAGCAGACAGAAGTTAGCTGTGCCCCCCCCCCCCCCCCGAGCTGAGAGTCCGTCCAAGGTAGAGGAGAGACCAGTGCATGAGATGCTGTGCAGCTTTCAAGATGGAGGAACGCAGGAACCCTCGTGATATGAGCGGAGGGCATGGCTAAATTACTGAGCAACATGATAGGCTGCTCCCCGAAGGTGGGCGCGAACCGGCAGGGGGGCAGTGAGGCTAAGGAAATGACAGTGTCCCTGCAATAGGACGGGAGGCCAGGAGGGGCGTGCACCAATAGCAAAAGCCGCGTCTGATTTGTAGAGAAAAAGGGCGCCAAGAGAGCGCGCGCAAGGAGGGGGCGTGGCCAAGGCGGCCAGCATGAAGCGAAAGTGAAAGTGCCGGGCAACGGTATGCCCGGTGAAGGGAACGCGCACATGAACAAAGGAGGCGCGGACGCTGCAGAGCGGGGGACAGAAGTGCGACATACAGAGTGGAGAGGGCCCGGGTGAGGAAGCGGCCCCGGGAGAGGCCGGCGCAAAAGGGCGCGAAATTCAAAGAGGTGGGCCTGGAGGAGAAGCCAGGGACTGAGAGGAAAGCGGCGCACATAAAAAGCGCGAAATTCAAATTCCAGGACGGCTAAGTGCGACGTAGACACCGTCGATCCCTATGGGGTTTTGTGGGGGTAGCGTGGGGAAACTTGCTGTGTACCTGGGAGATGTCCGGCTCTGTTTTCAGATTAGGTAAGGATTGTCCAGAGGCCCTGGGGTGGAGAGGGTCGCTGAAGACGAAAATCCTTCTTGCCACACTGACTCCGATCAGTGTAGAAGACGGCATCAACCCCTTCAGAGACCACCGTCTTCCTCTCAGCCCTCTCCGAGGAGAGGGTGAGGAGGGAAATGGCAAGGAATGGCCACCAGATTAAGCCTGAACACCCGTGAGGGTGACAGGGGACAGTGTCCTGCCAGCGGGCCTGAGAGTTGCAATGTGGGTGACACCACACTGCTCGCTTAGCCGCCTAATATGGGTAGGCAGTGTGAGAAATTACACCCTGTTTCCCTGAAGCTGAATCTGAAAAACAAAGGGAAAAACAAGATTTTGGTTGCTTACCGTAAAATCTGTTTCTCGGAGCCTTCATTGGGGAACACAGGAAACCATGGGTGTATGCTGCTGCCACTATGCAGAAAAAAAGTTAGCTCCTCCTCTGCAGTGTACACCCCTCCGACAGGAACTAGGGAATTCAGTTAGTGAGAAAGCAGTAGAAGAAGCAATCTATAAAGGAGATAGAAAACACAAACTCAAACTGTAACAGTATAATAAGCAGAGCTGTGCAACCTGGGTGGGTGCTGTGTCCCCCAATGAAGGCTCAGAGAAACAGATTTTACGGTAAGCAACCAAAATCTTGTTTTCTCTACCACTTCATTGGGGGACGCAGGAAACCATGGGACGTCCCAAAGCAGTACCCAAGGGGAGGGAACAGCAGAAAACTCTAAACAGGTCGGAGAACTGCCCTCCGTAACCTGCAAGGGCTTACTAGTTAAGCCGGTATCCACCAGAGCAATACATGGACTCTGGAGTATCTTATAATTTAAGGAAGAAGATCCTTACCTATGACGACATTGTCGATCCTATATGTCCTGGCCCCTTGAAGTGGGGAGAAGATTGTAGTGTGTGGACACACTTACCCAAGTATGAGACATCACACCACTGAAGATACTAGTGAAAAAGATACGGATCCTGCTGACGGAAGAAACGTGTTATCATCAAACTCTTAATTGAATACAGGCCTGGAGCAGTGTTCCTCGCTGGTTGATGCGTGTGCAGAGTGAGATCCAATTCTTGTCTAAGGTGGGAGAACCTGATGCTGCCACCCTCGGAAATAAAATCCCGGAGCTGCTCGAGGCTTTATCCTGTGCCTGTAGAAGGAAGAGGTAAGTAACGACATATAGATAGGGAGCTGTGGTATTGAGGTAGCTCAAAAGGCCCCTAGGGCAGAACCGAGATCGGTCTTCTATGCTGGGTGTAACGCACTGGAACTAAGGATAACCTGAATAACACAGTAACTGACCTACGGATAGTCAGTACTAGGTCCGAATGATCAAATGGAGAAGACAGGTCCCTGGTGATCAACCAGCAAACCGGGCCCAGTGCGTGGTCGAAGAAAAACCTGCGACCATCAGGTACCTGATACCGGCGTGTCTGACCTACCAGAAAATGGTGTGGCCAGTCATGCTGCCGCTGAAAACCACCTTATGGTATTGAACCGCAGATGTTCATGATCGAGAAAAAAACACAGCAGACTAAAAAAAACCTGAGACTAACCTGAAAGCGGACTGCAAACCGCTGTTGCAGTCAACCAGATGTAATGAACACCGGGCGTCTCTCACTGAGCGGTGAACAGAAGAGAGCCTGGGCAGATGTTGTAAAAGCCCCTGAGGTATGAGAAAGAGGGCATTCCTGACTCACCGGCTAGAACAGAAGAGCAGGACCGATGCAGCACTTGATCTCAGCACATCTGAACCACTGATACAGGACGGAATACCAGTACCACGGCAGCAGTCCACTGAAGACTCGTCTGATCCACTGAAAAATACAACAGTTTCAAACGGCTCTACTGTACCTGGTGGGCGGTGTGGAACCGGATAGAGTACTGGTGCGATTGGCTCCCAGTATCCTGCGACTACAATCGTGCGGCGAGAACCCTGGAGACGGGTACAGGAGAGAGCCGATTCTGTGTTGCGGTGTAGGTCTGGACCCCTGACGGCATTAGGTATAACGGACTTAATAGCTGTATACAGGGCTGTCACATTGTGGAAGGATTATCTTCATTCTCATTTGCACACGGAAAGACAAGAAGCAACGGGATGAGACTTTGGAGTGATTAATGAGTTGCCACGAGAGGTGGTGAGTTCTCTTCAATGGAAGTCTTCAAACAGAAGCTGGACATACATCTGTCTGGGATGATATAGAGAATCCTGCTTTGAGCAGGGGGTTGGACCAGATGACCCAGGAGGTCCCTTCCAACTCTACCATTCAATGATTCTAGATATAACCTGTACAGTCATTTGTCCTGACGGAAGAACAGTAGGCCTGGAATCAGAGGGAGAATAAACTCTACTTCCTGTTGTACACCTGGGTTAAGACCCTTGGGCCTGCGATTGGTGGTCAGCTTCTTTGTCCACTGAGCCACAGCAAACCATGCCGGAGAAAACCCTCTCCCTATAGAGCATCTCCATGAACTCAGATGCGAGGCAAAGATCTTGGAAGGTGGTCTGGACCAACTAACCGAAACCGCCTGATCTGCGGATTCCGTAGCGGTATCTTTGATGCCTAAGGTCTGATTGACTGCAACAATCAGGCTCTGCACCATATCCGTCCAGCTGGAGGCCTGTACTGTGAACAGGTTCGCCTCATCTTCCGAAAGCGCGTCCGAAGACACCTCGTCTGATCCCGAAGAGGACGCTAGAGAGGGATCGAACTGTGAAAGGTCGTCTGGGGAGAGGATCTAGAACGGTGCTCCAGTCTAGATTTCTTACGGCCTGGATTGGACGGACCGGAATGGGAGACTTGTGGTCCGCTGGCGAGTACGGGTGCTGAAAGGGGCAACCTGTCCAATACAGACGCTAGGGTCTGAGACACCCCGGTGAGGTCCGCCACAGATTGTAACAGAGACATAGCCCACTTGGGGGTAGGGGTCTCAGAATCCCATGGGCAAAAAGGGGCTTGGGCATGGTGAGCAGTCCCACTAACTGGTGCCAGAAGAATGGGGGACCAAAAAAGGACAGAGGAGAGTGTTAGCTCTGCAGTGCAGAGCTACTCACGGAATCCTGTGTGCTGCTCCCCCGAGATGATAGCAGAGACTGTCCACGAGCCGAAGATGTGCTCCCAGCTGGAGAAGATCCGTCGTGCGCCGCTGGCAGGGGTGCTGCTCTAGCGGTATAAAGAGTACGGCGCCGTAACCGGAGGGCCCTGAAGCTCCTGCACACCTTCTGCCAGGAGTGCCTGAGCATGCTCCACCGCAGGGAAGACCGGCCATGGCGCCTCTGCTGCCCAATATTTCGGCACTGGACTGTGGTCCCGGACTCCAGGGTGGAGCTGACCGAAGCTAGGCACAGAAGAGCTGGTCCTGCCGGGAGAAGGCACCATCGGGGTCCACCGGCCGGAAAATGGCAACCGCAGGGAGCAGAAAGATGGCAGCGATCGCTATCCTCCCTGCGCCGCTGTGAGGCCAGGTTGAGCCTGGGGCCTAAATTAGTCCTTGGAGACCGCCAACAGAGGGGAGGGCGGCGCGGAGGCCCGAAAAATGCCGGAGCCACCTGCCGATCCTACCAGAAAGGTAGCCGATGCAAAGGGGGCTGGTAGCAGGCGATGGCGTCTCCCTGAGGACCTGGCTGGAGAAGCACGTGCACGCTGACCACAGGCAAAAATGCAGGGTACAGGGCAATATGGCGCCTTCTCCGGTCCACAATAACGCTGCCTGGCAGAGGAGGTGGGCGGAGACTAAGGCCGCGCTAGTAGCGAGGACGGGCGGGAGAAAAGCCCGCCTGGAAGCTGGAGGGAAGGGGAGGCGGAGTCGGCAAAACTAGGCCCAAAGTGAAGCTGGGGCCTCGAGTAGGACCTGCGGCCGCCGGCGGAGGGGGGGGCGGTGTGCCGGAGCCCGACCGCTTGAGGAAAACGGGGGAAGGGCGCCCTACAAGAAAGCAGAGGTGCAACCCGGCCCTCGGCAATTGTAAACGGGGGATGCGAGGTGCCTATGGGGTGCAAACTCAGCATGTGGTACTTGGAGCTGCGGCACCTAAGGGGCTTCAGATCCCCCGGGAGACACTGGCACCCGATGGAGGTATGGCCCGGAATGAAGGGAAAGCGGAGGGGCCCCCAGACGCTATATATAAAAATTTATTTTTTCCTTTTCTTTGGTTCCTCCATCTTCTGTCCTATCAGGGAGGAAGAGGGACAGTACCTTGACAAGAATCGGACGTCTGAAATCGGCATAGGACGTCCACGTCTCCTCATCTGACAGGCTCTGGTGGGCGAGCAGGTGGGAGACGGAGGCAGGCCCAGTTCATCGTCTTTCCTCTTGATCGCCTGAACACTCGTCCGTGTTCGGGATATTTGGGAGTCCTGCCATAGAAATATGAGGATACGGGGTGGCAGTACACGCCGTACTCAGTCTCTGCGTGGGAGTACAGTAGTGACCATTCACACTGTATCCCTCCGGAAAAAAAACCTGAAAAGGAACGACGCACATTAGGTAGATATGGGTCTCCAGAGAGACCAGTGTCCACCTCCTACTGACACTAAGCTAAAACTGAATTCCCTAGTTCCTGTCGGAGGGGTGTACACTGCGGAGGAGGAGCTAACTTTTTTTCTGCATAGTGTCAGCCTCCTAGTGGCAGCAGCATACACCCATGGTTTCCTGTGTCCCCCAATGAAGCGGTAGAGAAAATTTAATAAAACACAACAAAACCTGAAAAAGGATAAAAGGATTAGCTGCGGATCTGGGAACAGATCCAGGTCCGCCTCCTTCAGACACCAAGCACAAACTGAGGTACTTTGTGCCTGTAGGTGGGTGTATACTTCCGGGGAGGAGCTATCCTTTTTTTCTTTTTTGCATAGTGTCAGCCTCCTGGCAGCAGCAGCATACACCCATGGTTAATTGTGTCCCCCAATGAAGCGATAAAGAAATAAGCCTAATCATGACAATTAAAACATTAACTAGTGTTACTTCTGCTGTTACACTCCATATTGGAATTTTTTCAGCATGTAATCCGAATAAGCCTTTTGTCATATTCGGGTAAAGTAATTGTCACTTTGCCTCATGAAATCAATCTCATTGGATAGCAGCATTTTTTAGTCAAGTAGGACTTTATTTAAAGGGGTTGTCCGGTCAAAACCGATAACAGAATGCACTGTGCAACGCACTGTGTGCTGCGGGAATTCCCGGTTTCAGGTCGGGGAGCGGAGGGTATGTACGGCATACATAATCCCAGCCAGTGGGCACAGCCTTGCTGTCCATATACTTATAAAATGTGAGGCCGTGCCCTCTAGTCAACCACGCCCACTGGCCATTTGCATCACTGGTTGGGTTGTGCTGCTGCTAAATACATTTGGAGCTAATGTCATTAAAAACGAACATCTTAATCGTAAAAAAAAAAACTAAACAACTGTGTACAGTCATGGCCAAAAGTTTTGAGAATGACACAAATATTAATTTTTACAAAGTCTACTGCTTCACTTTTTCTTATGGCAATTTGCATATACTCCAGAATGTTATAAAGAGTGATCAGCTTAACAGCAATTACTTGCAAAGTCAATATTTGGTTAGAAAATGAACTTTATCCCCCAAAACACATTTCAACATCATTGCAGCCCTGCCTTAAAAGGACCAGCTAACCTCTTTTCAGTGATCTGCTCCATTAACACAGGTGTGGGTGTTGATGAGGACATGGCTGGAGATCAATCTGTCATGATTAAGTAAGAATGACACCACTGGACACTTTAAAAGGAGGCTGGTGCTTGGCATCATTGTTTCTCTTCTGTTAACCATGGTTATCTCTAAAGAAACACGTACAGTCATCATTGCAATGCACAAAAATGGCCTAACAGGGAAGAGTATAGCAGCTAGAAAGATTGCACCTCAGTCAACAATCTATCGCATCATCAAGAACTTCAAGGAGAGAGGTTCCATTGTTGCCAAAAAGGCTTCAGGGCGCCCAAGAAAGACCAGCAAGCACCAGGACCGTCTCTTAAAAGTGTTTCAGCTGCGGGATCGGGCTACCAGCAGTGCAGAGCTTGCTCAGGAATGGCAGCAGGCAGGTGTGAGTGCATCTGCACGCACTGTGAGGCGGAGACTCATGGAGCAAGGCCTGGTCTCAAGGAGGGCAGCAAAGAAGCCACTTCTCTCCAGAAAAAACATCATGGACAGACTGATATTCTGCAAAAGGTACAGACAGTGGACTGCTGAGGACTGGGGTGAAGTTATTTTCTCTGATGAATCCTCTTTTCGATTGTTTGGGACATCAGGAAAAGCCTCATTCGGAGAAGACAAGGTGAGCGCTACCACCAGTCTTGTCTCATGCCAACTGTTAAGCATCCTGAAACCATTCATGTGTGGGGTTGCTTCTCAGCCAAGGGAATCGGCTCTCTCACAGTCTTGCCTAAAAACACAGCCATGAATAAAGAATGGTACCAGAATGTCCTCCAAGAGCAACTTCTCCCAACCCTCCAAGAGCAGTTTGGTGATCAACAATGCCTTTTCCAGCATGATGGAGCACCTTGCCATAACGCAAAGGTGATAACTAAATGGCTCAGGGAACAAAACATAGAGATTTTGGGTCCATGGCCTGGAAACTCCCCAGATCTTAATCCCATTGAGATTAATCCCATTGAGAACTTGTGGTCAATCATCAAGAGACGGGTGGACAAACAAAAGCCTAAAAATTATGACAAAATGAAAGCACTGATTGTGCAAGAATGGACTGCTATCAGTCAGGATTTGGTCCAGAAGTTGATTGAGAGCATGCCAGGGAGAATTGCAGAGGTCCTGAAGAAGAGGGGGCAACACTGCAAATATTGACTTGATGCATTAACTCATTCTAACTGTCAATATAAGCTTTTGTTACTCATATGTTTGCAATTATTATATTTCTGTCTGTGATAAAAACATCTGTCAAACACACATAAAAACCAGAGGGCAGCAGATCATGTGAAAATACGGATTTTTGTGTTACTCACCGTAAAATCCTTTTCTCCGAGACGCTCATTGGGGGACACAGGACTGTGGGTGTATGCTACTGCCGCTAGGAGGCTGACACTAAGTAAACATAAAAAAAAAGGTTAGCTCCTCCTCCGCCGTATACACCTCAGCACTGGCCGCAGGCAAACCCAGTTTAGTGCAAAAAGCAGTAGGAGGCTAAAGAATAAATTAATGTTAATACAGGTACAATATATCCAGAAGTAAATCTACTGATATAGACCCAATCAAATAAAATTAACTTAGAAAACAAAGCCATCTGGCTATAAGGGAGGGAGCTGTGTCCCCCAATGAGCGTCTCGGAGAAAAGGATTTTACGGTGAGTAACACAAAAATCCGTATTTCTCCTTCGTCTCATTGGGGGACACAGGACTGTGGGACGTCCCAAAGCAGTCCCCTTGGGTGGGAAACTGACTCTACAGTGTAATTATACATAGGCATTGCTCATAGGTGCGCTACCGCGCCCTGAAGAATCCTTCTACCCAGGCTAGCATCCGCTGACGCCTGAGTATGGACATTATAATGTTTTGAAAAAGTATGCAAGCTGGACCAGGTTGCCGCCTTACAAACCTGTTCCGCCGAAGCCTGATGCCGAAGAGCCCAGGAGGCACCCACTGCCCTGGTGGAGTGTGCCTTGATTCCTGCGGGAACCACAGCGCCCCTGATACGGTAGGCCTCCTGAATGGTTAACCGTATCCATCTGGCTAAAGTTGACCTAGAGGCAGCGAGTCCCTTGCTGCGACCCTCGGGAAGGATAAACAGCGTGTCCGTCTGCCGAAAGGATGCCGTCCGAGATACATATCTCCTGAGTGCTCTCACCAGATCCAGCGTATGGAGAGCCTTCTCCACTCGGTGCGTCGGAGCTGGACAAAATGAGGGCAAAACAATGTCCTCATTAATATGGAATGAGGACACGACCTTAGGCAAAAAAGGTGGTGCTGGTCTGAGCACCACCTTATCATGATGGAAAAGTAAATACGGAGCTCGACAAGACAGTGCTGCCAGCTCCGAAACCCGCCTTATAGATGTTATAGCTACCAAAAACACCACTTTCCATGACAGGTATGTCAGGGAAACCTCCTGAAGAGGCTCAAATGGAGATTCCTGCAGGACTCCTAGGACCAGATTGAGATCCCAAACCTCTAAGGGAGCCCTGTAGGGGGGTACTATATGGACAACCCCTTGAATAAAGGTCTTAACCTGCAAATTAGACGCGATTCTTCTTTGAAAAAGAACCGACAAGGCTGATATCTGTCGTCTAAGAGTACTTGGAGCTAGACCTGAATCCAGGCCCGCTTGGAGAAAAGACAGAATATTTGGGATTGAAAACAGAAGCGGAGAACAACCCTGTTCCCTGCACCATGCAAAAAAGACCTTCCAAGTACCATGGTAGATACGAGACGAGGTGGGTTTCCGAGCGCTAGCCATTGTAGCAGCGACTTTTTTGGAGAATCCAGCCCTGGTTAGGATCCAAGATTCAACGGCCAGGCCGTCAAACACAGGACCGCTGAGCTCTGGTGGTAGACTGGGCCCTGGGAGAGAAGATCCACGCGTTCTGGTAGACGCCAGGGAGCGTCGGCGAGCAATTGTACCAGCTCTGCGTACCATGGACGACGCGGCCAATCCGGAGCGATTAATATCGCTGGGACCCCCTCTAATTTGATCATTCTGATCACCCTTGGGAGCAGAGCTATCGGTGGAAACAAGTATGGAAGGTGAAACTGATTCCACGGTAGAACCAGGGCGTCCACTGCAATTGCCTGCGGATCCCGGTACCGGGAGACGAAGTTGGGCACCTTGGCGTTTATCCTGGAGGCCATCAGGTCCACATCTGGGGTTCCCCAGCGTAGGCATATCTGCCGAAAAACCTCGGGATGTAGCGACCATTCCCCTGATGCTATCCCTTGACGGCTGAGGAAATCCGCTGCCCAGTTCTCCTTGCCCGGAATGTGGACCGCTGATATCACAGAGTGATTTCTCTCTGCCCAGATCAGAATATGTTTTACCTCGTGCATGGCCGCCCTGCTGCGGGTACCCCCCTGATGATTTATGTATGCCACCGCCGTGGCATTGTCCGATTGAATCCGGACAGGGCAGCCAGCCAGATGATGGTGAAAACTCTTCAGAGCCAGCCGAACGGCTCGGATCTCTAGAACATTGATCGGGAGGGTTGATTCCTGCCGACACCATGTCCCCTGGGCTGTATAGTGACGAAACACTGCTCCCCATCCGAGAAGGCTGGCGTCCGTTGTGACTACCAGCCATTGGACTGGAGGAAAAAATCGCCCTTGGAGGAGAGTGGTGCTGTTCGTCCACCATGTGAGAGTTTGTCTGACCCGCCGGGACAGACGGCACCGAAGATTGAGCGAGTAAGGGCTCCTGTTCCATATCGCCAGAATTGCGTGCTGGAGGGAGCGGAGATGGAACTGGGCAAATGGAATGGCTTCGATTGCCGCCACCATCCTTCCTAGGACCCTCATGCAAAACCGGATGGTGTGAGGAATTGGTTGGCGAAGGACCCGTACCTCCTGACGGAGAACTAGGGCCTTGTCTCGAGGAAGAGTTGTCAACCCCTGAGCAGTGTTGAATATCATCCCCAAAAAGGTGATTTTTCGAGATGGCACGAGAGACGACTTTTTTAGATTCACCAGCCACCCTAGTCGAGCAAGGGTGTCTAGCGTGATGTTGACACTTTCCTCGCAGGCCTGAAAAGACGGACCTTTGATGAGAAGATCGTCTAAGTATGGCAAGATGACTATCCCTCGGGAGTGCAGAATGGACACAACAGCAGCCATAACCTTTGTGAACACCCTGGGAGCCGTGGCTAGTCCGAAGGGCAAGGCTGCGAACTGAAAATGAAGGTCGCCAATGGCAAACCGAAGAAACCTTTGATGAGGAGGGAATATAGGAATATGAAGATATGCATCCTGAATGTCTATTGACGCTAGAAATTCCCCTTTTCCATGGCTGCTATGACCGAGCGGAGAGACTCCATTCGGAAATGTCGAATCCTGACAAATTGGTTCAGATGTTTTAGATCCAGAATAGGCCTTACAGTGCCGTCCTTCTTGGGTACTATAAACAGATTGGAATAGAACCCTTGACCCTTTTCGACCTCTGGTACCGGAACAATGACCCCGCTGCGCCGAAGAGATTCGACCGCCTTGAATAAGGCGTGAACCTGGGAATCTCTTTTGGGAAGACGGGAGGGAAAAAAATGATTTGACGGAAGACAGATGAATTCTATTTTGTACCCCGAGGAGACTAACTCTCTGACCCACTCGTCGTGAGTAATTGATAGCCAAGTAGGGCGAAACCAGAGTAAGCGGCCGCCTACTCTGGATGAATTGACCGGATTCTGCCTCCAGTCATTTGTCCGAATATCTTTGGGGTTTAGACCCTCTAGATCTTGGCTGTTGAGATCGCATTCTTCCCAAAGGGTTGGTCTTATAGGAGACCTGGCGATCTCTGGCCTGATTAGGTCGACCTGTGCCGCTGGAGGTGGCTGTCGTGGCCCACCCTGGGTTACGAAAAGCCCTGAACCGAGGCTGAAATTGACGGCGAAAAGGCTGTCTCATCTTTTGCTGAGGAAGGAAACTGCTTTTCCCTCCTGTAGCATCAGATATAAGCTGATCCAGTTTTTTTGCCAAATAAACGCGCCACTCTGATACGGTAAAGATGTAGAGCTCCTATTGAGAGACTCCGACCAGGATAATCATGGCCTTAGCAACCCAAGTTGCTGCAAAAGAAGGAGAGAGAGAAGAACCTGATGCCTCAAACACTGAGCGAGCCAAGCTCTCAATTAGACGGTCCGTTGGATCCTTGATCGAGGAACCGTTGGGAATAGAGAGAAGCGTTTTAGACGCCAAACGCGACACAGGAGGGTCGACCGCAGGAGATTCCGCCCACTTCTTCAGAAGCTCGGGAGCAAAAGGATATCTGGTATTAAGGGCCTTTTGTCCTGCAAAGCGCTTGTCCGGTTTTTCTCGGTGGCGCTGCACTAGCTCCTCAAACTCAGGATGAGCGCCAAAAACCTTATGAGTTTGTCTGGCTCGTTTGAAGGACACCTTATGACCGGAGGCCAAGGTGGATTCATCGTCTACTCCCAGGGATTGATTGACAGCTTCAATAAGACTGTCAATTGTCTCCTGACAATTCGGTGCCTCTAAATTGAGGGACCCTTCAGAATCGGAATCTGAATATTGCTCACTTGCCTCCAAAGGTGAGGGAGAGCGAGAAACTGAGCTAAAGGATGCCGAGGCCCCGGACGGCATAGGCGACGCAGTGTGGGTTCGCTTCCCATGCGTCTGCCTGGTAAGAGCGCGGCCCCTGCAGGCCGGAGGTTCCTGAGGCGTAGTCAAGCCAGGTGAACCACTGTCCCTGCTCCTATCGGGAGCTTGAAGGGACTCGATTGCTCTTGTTAATGATGCCACAGATTGAGACAGAGACAGGGCCCACTCCGGGGGACCTGACGCACTGGGCACGGCTATAGGTGAGGGCTCCTGAGCCCATTCGGAATCACAGGCTTCACAGACACGATTAGTCTGGGCGTGCGGAAAAGGGGACCTACAGGCAATGCATGCTGTATACAGCACCGTGTGAGTCTTAGCCCTTCTGGACATACTGGATCTGTCACAGATTGCCTGCCGCAATGATTTGGATGTGGCGGTACGGTCAGTGGAGCGGAGTGCAGGGGAGCGCAGTGGAGAAAACAACCAGGCTGGAGGTAGTAGCACTTACCCCAGTCCTGTACCCCAAGCGTCCTTAAACAGCGTAATGGTACGTAAACAAAAAACGCCCAAGCTCCAGATTTCAAAAAGAGCGCTTCCCTATCAGGGAGGCGTCTTCATATAGTCGAGCCTCAGGGGGAAGGGTCGAGAGGCGCGGCCTAATCAGCTGTCCACTTCCGGCCGCGGCCTAGTCTCCGGCAGAAGCCGGGGACTAAATTTGCGGCCGCGGCCTAGCGCCGGCCGAAGCCGCGGCCTAAATTTTTGGCGGTGGCCGCCCGAGAGTCGGGGGGCGGGCCCGCCGGGAAATGACGCTGCCGGGGGCGGAGTCCTAAGACCGCGGCCTACCTTCCGGCCGAAACCGGGTACCAAATTACAGGCCGCGGCCTAGTCTCCGGCAGAAGCCGGGGACTAAATTATCGCCAGAGGCCTAGCGCCGGCAAAAGCCGGGAGCTAAATTTTCGGCGGAGGCCGCCCAGGAGTCGGGGGGCGGGCCGCCGGAAGCTGATGCACCCTTTAGGGGGCGGACTTGAGCCGGGACTTGCCTGTTCCTGGCTGAAGCCAAGCTGCGTGACCACCTCACAAGAAAACGCCGGCTCCCAGTTTCCAGCAACTTTCCTGGCCCCCTCCATGTTCTATGGTAATCTTCGGCCGGAGATTGTTTCTCTATGCATGCTTGCAGTAGATGTGAAGATTAGAGGGGGGCTTGCAGGAAAAAAAGTGGGACGGTGCAGGCACCCTAACTCCATCACCCCTTCAGGGGGTGAGGAGAGGGACCGTCCGCCTCCTTGCAGCACCGCAGTCTAGCATTGGTGGTGCAGTGGGGGCCGCACGGACTATCTCCTGCCTCTGTACAGCCTAGGGTTTCAATACCTTAGGGTGGTCAGGGCTGAGTCTGGCATTTATGTCCCACGTTGCGGGAGAGGATACGTTGGAGGCTTTACTCCACGTGCTCGCCCGTTGATGGTTTGGGGAGATCGGACCCTTTCAATAGGATCCGTCGCCCCTATCTCATCTTCGTGGGAAGAGAAAAAAAAAAAAAAATGGTCTGGAGAAAACCAGACGTGTGCCTCCATCAGACACTAAGCATGAACTGGGTTTGCCTGCGGCCAGTGCTGAGGTGTATACGGCGGAGGAGGAGCTAACCTTTTTTTTTTATGTTTACTTAGTGTCAGCCTCCTAGCGGCAGTAGCATACACCCACAGTCCTGTGTCCCCCAATGAGACGAAGGAGAAATATAATATTTGTGTCATTCTCAAAACTTTTGGCCATGACTGTACCAGTGTACCAAAGACAACTGATGTCTTGGTATGAAGGCAAAAGGTCTGGGTCTGTCACACCAAATATTGTTGTGATTTAGACTTTTTTCATTCATTCACTTTGCTAATTGTAAAATATATATATTTATTTAGTGTGTGTGCGCATATATATACATAACACACACACACACTTAGGCCTTTCACACATCCGTTTTTTGTATCAGGCATGATCCGTCGAACACCTGAAGGGACTGATCCGGCGCTGAAATAAAAAAAACTGATGCAACGGATCTGTTTTTTTGCTGGATCCGACCTGAACTTTTGAACCCAGAAAAAGAGGGTTTTGGATGCCCGGAGACACTGGAAAATGTGGTAGTAGTAGTAGTAGTAGATTTCCAGAATCCGGATCAGACTTTTGATGGATTGCACGAAAGTCTGATCCGGTTCCATTGACTTCTTTGTTTCCGGCCGCCTGATGCGCCGCTTCAGGCACATCAGGCGGCTCCGGCAAACAAAAAAACGTTACATGCTCCATTTTGTCCGGCCGCCGGAATGTACATTTCCGACGGATCCGGACAAAAACGGATACAACGCAATGACATCAGGCACGATCCGGCGCTAATGAAAGTCTATGGTAAAAAAAAACGCATCCGGTACCGGATCCGTTTTTTTAGCAACACGCCGTATCATGCCTGATACAAAAAAACGGACCTACAAGGCCATCTATAATCTGTCTTCTCCATATATCTCTGAACTAATCTCCCGATATCTTCCCTCACGTAATCTCCGATCCTCCCAAGACATCCTTCTCTCCTCGACACTTATTCGCTCCTCACCCAACCGCCTCCAAGACTTCTCCCGAATATCCCCCATCCTCTGGAATTCTTTGCCCCAACACATCCGACTATCAAACTCATTCACATCCTTCAGACGGAACCTGAAAACCCATCTCTTCAGGAAAGCCTACAGCCTGCAATGACCCTGCTGCCTTCTCACCACTACCGGAGTTATTGCCTCAACCAACACCGGAACTGCTGCAACCCCCTGACCTACTGTCTCCTGCCTCACAATCCTGTAGAATGTAAGCCCGAAAGGGCAGGGTCCTCTCCCCTCTGTATCAGTCTGTCATTGTTAGTTTGTTTACTGTAAGTGATACCTGTAATTTGTATGTAACCCCTTCTCATGTACAGCACCATGGAATCAATGGTGCTATAGAAATAAATATTAATAATAATAATAATAATAATGTGTGAAAGAGGCCTTATTGAAACCACTCTTAATTTGCAGCCTTTTCCGATTTTTGTCATGTATGAGCTGTACAAATCAATGTGGATTTTGTAATATTTTAAATGCATTAACATAATTCTGGATTGCAAGCTGGTTTCTAGTCTGATTTACATGTTTTCATTACATCCTTAAAATATAAATTAGATTGAGGTAATTAATAGGAAAATATCACGGGCCTTTGATGCTTTCAAGCTTTAGGATGTCAAATTTCAAGATGTTATATTCAGCCTTGAAAAGGTCAATAATTCATTCCATTTGTATATCGTAATGTTTTGCTATTAAAAGTAATATTTTACGAGTTCTTCATCTTGACGATGTGCACATATGTTAGAGATTGTAATTGTGAGTTACTATTCTGGTTTGGTATTCGGGCAAACACCCCTATTATTCTTGTAGTCTTGAAAAACACATTTTAAATAACTAATAGTTGAACTAGGTATGACAACCATGGTCTGAGATATCAACCCCTTACCAAAGTTTTTTTCACCGCACCATCCTATAGGAAAATCTTATCATGGCTATATTCTCCTTATAAATTAAACGGTTGATTTCTTGTTTGGTTTGGTATACGGTGCTTTATATACAAGAGGTGAATTTTGGTGCAGATTTTATATGAGGATTTCTAAACTAAATTTTGCTTGTGTCTTAATCATGAATGCATGCATTTTTATTGTGGAAAAGCACCCCAAAACAATACTAAATCAGAAGTTTAACTTAAAAATGTAAGGATTCCATCGAAATTAATGGGTAATATCTTCAGCAAAAAGGTGTGTTTCCACAACAGAAACGGATGGAATATCTGCATGGATTCTGTCTACTCTGCACAACTAGAGGGAAAAAAACAAACAAACAAAAAAAAAAAAACAGCAAGTGGAGGTTAGGATAACATAATTCTTCCCCTTTGTTGATAAAGGTAGTCATTTAATTACTATATTCTTCTACATTCAGTAAATGAATAATAATTTTACATAGTCGGAATCCACAGCAAGCCTTAGAAGTACTTGGATAAGAATACAGTAATTAGCCAGAGCCAGCATGGGTTTGTAGCAAACAGGTCATGCCAGACCAATCTACTTTCCTTTTACAATTGAATCACTGACTGGGTGGATCAGCTAAATGCGGTAGATATAGTATATCTCGACTTCCGCAAAGCATTTGACAAAGTATCTCATATTATCCTTATTGAAAAAAAATGATCAAGTATGGGATTGACAAGGCTATGAAAGGTGGAGTCATAACTGGCTCAGTTATCATACTCAACGGTGGTAATAAATGTTTGCACATTGAATTGGAAGAGTTTTTAGTGGGGTACCACAAGGTTCTGTCCGGGCCCCAGTGTTGCTCAACATTTTTTATAAATGATCTAGATAAGGAAACTGAAGGTAAACTAATCAAATTTGCAGACGATGCAAAGCTAGAAAGGATAACTTAGGGCCCCGTCTCACATAGCGAGATCGCTGCTGAGTCACAAGTTTTGTGACGCAATAGTGACCTCAGCAGCGATCTCGCTATGTCTGACACGTACCAGCGATCAGGCCCCTGCTGTGAATCGCTGGTCGTGTCAGAAATGCCTGGACTTTTTTTTTTTTGATCGCTGGTCTCCCGCTGGCCAGCACGCATCGCTGCGTGTGGCAGGCAGGAGACCAGCGATCAGCTGGTAACCAAGGTACACATCGGGTTTCCAGGCGCGGGGCTGTGCCTGGAAACCCGATGTGTACGTTGGATACCAGCGCGCTGCTGCAGGGGAGCTGGTAACCAAGGTACACATCGGGTTTCCAGGCACCGCACAGCGCCTAGAAACCCAATGTGTACCTTGGTTACCAGCTCCCTGCATCAGCGGGCTGGTATCCAACGAACACTGCGGGTAACTAAGCGACGTTACCCGCAGTGTCGCTGTCCTAATCGCTGCCTGTTTGGCAGCTCAGCAACGATCATGTAGCGACACACCAGAGATCCTGACAAGTTCATGTCGTTGTCGGGATCGCTGGTGCGTCGCTATGTGAGACGGGCCCTAACACTAGAGAAAACAGAGAAAGGATTCAAAAGGATCTAGATAAGCTTGAACAATGGGCAACTAATAGAATGATATTTAAAAAGGGAGACATGCATGTTTCTACATCTCGACAAGAAAAACAAAAATTACATCTACAGAACTGGATGAATAGAACTAAGCAACAACATGTGTGAAAAAGACTTGGGTTTTCTAAGATCATATACTGCCCAACAGTGTGATGCAGCAACAAAAAAAGCCAACAGTTTTAGGATGTATTAAGAGAAGCATAGAGTCTAGATCACGTGAAGTAATTATCCCCATGTTGTCCTCCTTGGTCAGGCCTCTTCTGGAATACTGTATCCAGTTCTGGGCACCATATTTTAAAAAAAAAAAAGACATAAGTGTAGCAAGTTCAGAGAAGAGCTAACAAGATGGTGAGTGGACTGCAAAGTATGCCCAACAAGGAACATGGAAACATGAGAATCAATGCAATGAAACTGAAAAGGGTGAGACATATTAGATATTAGAAAAAACTTTTTTACAGTGAGGGTGATCAATGAGTGGAACAGGCTGCCACGCAAGGTGGCGAGTTCTCAGTCAATGGAAATGTTCAAACAGACTGGACAGACATCTGTCTGACATGGTTTAGCGCACCCTGCATTGAGCAGGGGGTTGGACGCTATGACTCTGGAGCTAGAAGAAAATTTCTCATTCAGTATGTTGGAGATGGAAGGCCACAGTCCTGTTCCCATAACGGAGGAACAAACAGATATTACTACAGAACAGTAAAATGATTCTTTACAATTACATGATCTTGTTTAAGCTGCTTCACACCTCTTTCCTATTCATCACATGCGCTGTGTTGTGCACACGCTGCAGCTGCCAATAAGAGATAAGGTACTGCCACACTTAGCGATCTCGTTAGCGATCACGATAACGACGCAAGCTAACGAGATCGTTGGTGTGATCTCTTTTAAGTCGCTAGTAGCTGCCAAACAGGAGATCTCATAAACGACACATCAGCGGTCTCTTTAACGACTTTGGCGGTCGTTAGGATGTCATTAGCATGTACTGAGCGCTTCTGATTCATAGGAATTTCCAGCATCGCTCCTGCTCTGTGCGTCCTGCTAGCCTGCTTTGCAACTTCTGCGATCCTCTCTGTGACGCAAAAGAGAACTTACAGATATTGCGATCCACTCCGTGACGCTAAAAACCCTAGTCCCGCCTGCGCCGCTGTCATATGCGTCACAAACGAGGTCGCTCGTCGTTCGCAAAAGGTGCCAAACACAGCGATATAGGCTCACCAGCGGGACGCCAACGATCAAAAAACGGTCCAGAACGCTAGTGAACGATCAGCGACATCACAGCAGGGGCCACATCGTTGCTACATGCCACACACAACGAGGTCGCTAACGAGATCGCAAAATAGTGACGTTTTAGCGATCTCGTTAGCGATCGCGTTTAGTGTGGCATACCCTATAGTCTGCAAGAGGGACATGCTGGAACTCTGATTAGCAAAGTGAGGAAACTGGCTATTGCTGCCAAAACCCTAAAATTGATTTAATCTTGAAGAGACGGGCTGTAAAAGGGGCAATTTGTGGATCAAGCAACTCGGTGGGGCAGCACCTATTTAATGATTGAGCGATTGCTTGAGCTGAAACCGTTCCTTGTAGTTATGGCCAACTCTCAGGTAACACTACATGAAGGTCAATGGACACAGGTGGCTGAATTGAAGGAATTGCTTCGTCACCCATTTACAGTGACTAAAAAGTTACAAACTGAGGATTTAACTCTAGACATTTTTATAAAGGAGTGGAAGAACTTGTTATTTTGCCTGTCCCAAAGAAGAGGTTTAATCGCAGATTGCATTGCTCCTTCAATGAAATGGAGAGAGACACTGCGATTAGAAAATAAAATTCTTCTGGCAGCTGTTTATGTGGACCCAAGTCATCATATATTGCTGGATGATCAACAGCTTACTAAAGGAAAGCTCTGATTGATGTAGCAGTTAGAATGAGTGGGCTGCAGGACGGCCAAGAGCAAGAGGACTTGGGTACTGCCAGTGCTGCTGTTCATCATCATCATCAGATGAGGAGTTTGATTTCGATAAATACTTGGACGACATGGAGCAGGCAAAGCGTTGCTGCAGGGAAAAAGATTCCACTCCCATAGAAAACAGATTGACCATATTACAGCAAAATTTTCACTTGCTCTCAAATTA
The DNA here is from genome assembly GCA_033576555.1 of Oophaga sylvatica. NCBI lineage: Eukaryota > Metazoa > Chordata > Amphibia > Anura > Dendrobatidae > Oophaga > Oophaga sylvatica. The sequence goes on along the minus strand of JARQOD010000003.1, from coordinate 278,854,309 downwards.
GTAGAAGAGTTCAATCGTTCATCAAAACTGACTGTGCACGAGGCAATTCCTTTACACCCTGAAATTGTTAGAGATGTTGCCCATGTGGTTACTGCTTTGCCACCAACCCAATTTAGTGTGGAGAGGTTGTTCTCTAGCCTTAAAATAATTAGGTCATGAAGGGGGATCTGATGGAGGCGATTCTATTTCTCAGAACAAATTCATAGACTGCACAAATGTTATTCAGTACATTTTTATTGAAAACTGTTTATTCCACTTACTTCATAGTGTATAATAAATTGTAAATATGCAAATTTTTTTGTTTTAAAGTTGTTTTCCAATAAATATATTTTATGTTCTATCTAAATCACTTGATTATTGTATCATAATGATTAAAAGCCTGATGCTACCATTTTACTAGAGTAAATTTATCACTTAAACATTAGCTATGTACAAGGGAGTCTGAGTCGGTGACATGGAAATTGAGGATTCTGAGGTTTTGCTTACCGACTCCACAGCCCTGCTTCCAACTCTAACATTCTGATATGATAGTGGATAGGAGAGTAATTGTAATATTGAGGTTAGATTGGCCCATTACCTATAAGATTTTGTAAATAAAGCATTCCACTAGCAAAATAAAAATCTTTAAAAACATTACCTGGTCATCTGAGCAGCTCAAAAGGTAGTCTCCAGTCGCATGCAGACTCAGACCGGTGACTGCTCCTTCATGGGCTTTTAGCACTTGAACACAGGAGGACTCTGGCACGGACCAGACACGTATTGTTGAGTCAGGTGAGGCTGAGAACACCAACTCCTAAGAAATACGAAAGGTTTAGGCATATTCAACACATACAGGAAGCTAGTCACATATATTGCAACTAATACTTCTCACTGCTCCGGATTAGAATATATCAAGGTGTTAATTTGATGTCAAGGCACCGTACCTGGGAAGGATGAAAGACAACATTGGTGACTTTCTTAGCATGGCCTTTAAGAGTTGCAAGGATCTGCTGAGAAGAGGCATCAAACACCACAACACTCTTATCAGCCCCACCTGTAGAAAACAAATATGCATCTAACTTTGCAGTATAATTTAACAAAACGGTTTATAAAGTGACAATGCAATTAGACGTGTACAAAGCATTTAATCTTTGCTTTTTGGAGTGGCCATTGATAGAAGTAAAGTAATGTTACGCAACACTGAGGTCATGGTGTCGCACTGCATCTAATGATATCCAATGGTGTCACATTATGACCTAATGTGACTGCAGCAAAGAATTACCAATGTTTCCAAATGTGCTGAATTTTTTGTCTCTGGTCAAGATTAATTTGCCATAGACTTCAATGCAAGTTGCACGCAATTACAGGTGCTTCTGTGCTCAGTGACTGGCTGCAGCACTGTTGATGTGACGTCATTGCTGCAGCCCAACAGACTGGGGTAGTAGCAGGGACACCCCAACCGAGCCGTGGAATGTAAGTAAAGCTCAGTTGGATTTTGCCTTTTGTTTTTCCTCTTACAGGTACATTGGCCAATAAGTATGAGGTTTTGAAAGGGACAACACGTTTCAGCAAATTCTTATTACACAACCAGTTGGATGTGCTTGAAGAATGAAGCTGAATGCACTAGCATAAAAAATGCAAAACAAACTATTGGCAGAGAAACTGCCCTGCCTCTTGGGAAATATGGTAGTCATAGGTGGTTTTCTCACAAAAAATTCTGCAATATATCTGTATATTGCAGCTTTCCTTCCTGGAAGCACAAGAAGAATCTAAAAGAATAGCATAATGTTAATAATGTGTCTTACTCATCTGTCCTACATAAAAATTTAATAGAAAGGTCATGATTTCTCCCCCCATGCTAGGAGAACAAAGGTGTGAAAGTGGAAGACAGATTGGTTAAGGCTGCACACCCCGTCTCCACAACACCCAACAATTTTATTGGAATGAATCTGCCAAGTTATCAATAGTACAGTACTAGAGCAATACAAATAGTGCAGTAGTAGTACACAGTCACTACGGTGAACCCAAATGTCTGAGGCTCAGTACAACGCATTTGCATCAGAAGCAATCCAATTGCTCAAGCTTGGACAGAAGTCTTCGCATTAATAAAGCACCACAAATAAAACAGCTCAACTTTCTTATACCGCTGAAAGGCAAAATTAGCATTGTTTCTGAGTTATGCATGGCCAAGCATTTGTATAGATGAATAACGGGTTCTTGTAACTACTCCTAGATTATCCATAGGCCCCGCAACAGAATGAGGACCTGTGAAATTGAAATCTGTACTAATAACTCAATATGCAAGCTTGTTGGTTTTCTTCCATTACAGATATTATGATAATTGTGTATACATTGCACTGGCTATTTACAAAATGTGCATATCTGTTTGTTGTTGTCTAATAAACGAATTAAAAAAAAAAATTAGCATTGTTCTAGTGTTAATTTAGTCTCTCCTATATCACAGCACACGGTAAGTAGGTAAACTTGCCGTTCAGGTGGTTTGGAAAGCTGGATAAGCAGCATTGCAAGGTTAATTACAGTTGTTTTAATACTACATGTATGTATATAAACATACTAAATAGTGTGTAATGGACATATTCTAGGTATCATACTTAGCTGGGTCAACATTTCAGTAGAAGTTAACTGCAGATAAATGCAAGTCCATGTAACTGAAAAAATGGATACAGTGGACACTGAAAAAGACTAGAGGAAACTGTTGGATAGCAACATAAAGCCTCTACAGATGCAACATTTCAGAATACACTTTGAATATAATGTACAATCCGCAGTTGTGATACAAGAGTTTTTAGATGTAGCAGAGCTCAGAAAACTAACCGGACCACACTATAGTTTATTTTTTTTATGTACATGGTCTATTGACAGGTGCATGAGCTATAGCCAAGGCAATGATAATATCCTAGTGTTAAAAGCTTCATTGTAACTGAACAGCACACAGGTAAAGTGACACATTGCTGAATTCTGTGTTTCTGTTGACAGTCACTTTAACCTCTTAGTGACAGCCATTTTGCAGCTTAATGACCGGCCAATTTTTACAATTCTGACCACTGTCACTTTATGAGGTTATAACTCTGGAACGCTTTAACGAATCCAGCTGATTCTGAGATTGTTTTTTCGTGACACATTTTACTTCACGTTAGTGGTAAAAAAATTTTTTATATGACTTGCGCTTATTTATGAAAAAAACGGAAATATGGCAAAAATTTTGAAAATTTAGCAATTTTCAAACTTTCAATTTTTATGCCCTGAAATCAGAGAGATATGTCAAACAAATTTCTTTCTTTTTTTTGTTACGAAGTTATAAGGGTTAAAAGTTGACCAGCGATTTCTCATTTTTACAACATCATTTTTTTTTAGGGACCACATGATTTTCTTAGCCAGCTATTTTTTATTTTCCCAAGGGTAACAGGAGAAATTAGAACCCCAAAATTGGTGTGCAATTTGTCCTGAGTACACTGGTACCCCATATGTTGGGGTAAACCACTGTTTGGGCGCACGGCAGGGCTCAGAAGGGAGGGAGCGCCATTTGACTTTTTGAACGCCACGTTGTGTTTGGAGACCCCCTGATGTGCCTAAATAATTGGAAACCCCTCAATTCTAGCTCCAACCCTAACCCCAACACACCCCTAACCCTAATCCCAACCCTAACCCAACCAACCTAATTCCAACCCTAACTGTAACCCTAACCCTAATTGTAACCCTAAGGCCGGAGTCACACACAACGACAAAAAATCGGACCGTTTTAGTCGGTCGATTATCGCACCAAAATGTCATTAACAGTCATCCGTCTGGCATACGATTTTCCTGGAAAGATGCGATTTAGTCGCATCTGACCGTAGTTGTAACATCCGATTTACATCCGACTTGCGAGATTTTCTCAGACTTGCAAAACGGACATATAATGGATCCAAATGAATAGTATTTAATATCACAAAAGAAAGGATATATTCATTGTCACACACACATATATATATATATATATATATATATAACACAATCACACATATATTTATAGTTCATACACTTCTACATACTGTAATAGCCGCTAATTCAATTGCCGGCTTTTGTGAAACTACAGACCCGACATGAAAAGACACATTGTTTACATACAGTTAACCATGTCATTTCATGTAGTTTGATATATGGTTTTAACTTACAATTACATGAGTGTATGTGTGCAAAATTGCAAACATGTAGGGGTTAATTAAAGGTGTAAATTCGTAGAAAAAAAAAATGCGTGGGCTCCCGCTGTATTTTCTCCACCAGACAGACAAAGCAAGCGAGTGGGGGCAAATAATAATAGCCCAGGGAGGGTGCATTTATTTTGTGCCCCCCCTGGCTACTAACATCTGCCCCCAGACACCCCAGAAAAGGCAAATCTATTATTAGATTAGCCCTTTCTGGCACTTTGCCCATCTATTCCCATTGCCCTGTAGCGGTGGCGAATGGGTTAATAAGGGGTTAAAGCCACCTTGCAATTGAAAGGTGACTTTAAGCCAGGTTAATAATTGAGAGCTGTCAATTAGACAACTATCAATTATTAATCCTATTGTATGAAAGAAAAATCAAACACACTAATAAAAAATCATTTTAATGAAATAAGCAAACAGTTTTTGACCATCTGTTATTTTCCTGCTAATACCATTTCTTGCAATAAAAATAAAATAAAAAAGCAAAATGATTCTTACCTATCCGATGCACAGTCAGGTCTCACGCTGTAATCCATCAGAAAGGGTTAACAGGTTACAGCTAGCATGCAGCTAATGCTGCCTGCTGAGCTGTTACCCTCTGAATAGGTTCCTCTCCCGGCGAAAGGAGAGGAAGTGATTAATGTGTGAAGCTTAATTGATTTCTTCCCACTTTCACTTCAGGTCAGGTCACCCTTACCTGACCTGAAGTGAAAGTGGGAAGCAATCAATTAAGCTTCACACACTAATCACTTCCTCTCCTGTCGCCGGGAGAGGAACTGATTCATTCAGGGGATTACAGCTGAGCAATAAAATATGGTCCAAAACGGTGTCTTTATTTAATTAAAAGGATTAATAATTAATGTGTGTGTGTTTTTTTTTCCTTTCATACAATAGGATTAATAATTGAGAGTTGTCAAATTGACAACTCTCAATTATTAACCTGGCTTAAAGTCACCTTTCAATTGCAATGTGGCTTTAACCCATTATTAACCCATTCGCCACAGCTACAGGGCAATGGGAATAGACGGGCAAAGTGCCAGAAAGGGCGAATCTAATTATAGATTTGCCTTTTCTGGGGTGTCTGGGGGCAGATGTTAGTAGCCATGGGGGGCACAAAATAAATGCACCCTCCCTGGGCTATTATTATTTGCCCCCATTCGCTTGCTTTGTCTGTCTGATGGAGAAAATACAGCGGGAGCCCACGCATTTTTTTTTCAACGAATTTACACCTTTAATTAACCCCTACATGTGTGAAATTTCACACACATACACTCATGTAATTGTTAGTGAAAACCATATATCAAAATACATGAAATGACATGGTTAACTGTATGTAAACCATGTGTCATTTCATGTCGGGTTCTGGAATTTCAAAAAGCCGGCAATTGAATTAGCGGCTATTACAGTATGTAGAAGTGTATGAACTATAAATATATATATACTAGATGGTGGCCCGATTCTAACGCATCGGGTATTCTAGAATATGTATGTCGTTTATTTATGAAGATTTAAGAATAATGCAATGAATAAACAGGATTTTCCGGGTAAAATATATACATTATCATTAAATGTTATTGCTCATAGAACTTATATAGAGGCTGCTGGGGTGTATATAGGGGCTGCTGCTGCTGGGGTGTATATAGAGGCTTCTGGGGTGTATATAGAGGCTGCTGTGGTATATATAGAGGCTGCTGGGGTGTATATAGAGGCTTCTGGGGTGTATATAGAGGCTGCTGGGGTGTATATAGAGGCTGCTGGGGTGTATATAGAGGCTGCTGGGGTGTATATAGAGGCTGCTGGGGTGTATATAGAGGTTGCTGGGGTGTATATAGAGGCATCTGGGGTGTATATAGAGGCTGCTGTGGTATATATAGAGGCTGCTGGGGTGTATATAGAGGCTGCTGGGGTGTATATAGAGGCTGCTGGGGTGTATATAGAGGCTTCTGGGGTGTATATAGAGGCTGATTGGGGTGTATATAGAGGCTTCTGGGGTGTATATAGAGGCTGTCTGGGTGGTATATAATGGGCTGCTGTGGGTGTATATAGAGGCTGCTGGGGTGTATATAGAGGCTGCTGGGGTGTATATAGAGGCTGCTGGGGTGTATATAGAGGCTGCTGGGTGTATATAGAGGCTGCTGGGGTGTATATAGAGGCTGCTGGGGTGTATAATAGAGGCTGCTGGGGTGTATATAGAGGCTGCTGGGGTGTATATAGAGGCTGCTGGGGTGTATATAGAGGCTTCTGGGGTGTATATAGAAGCTGCTGGGGTGTATATAGAGGCTGCTGCTGCTGGGGTGTATATAGAGGTTGCTGGGTGTATATAGAGGCTTCTGGGGTGTATATAGAGGCTAATGCTTCTGCTGAGGTGTATATAGAGGCTTCTGGGGTGTATATAGAGGCTGATGCTTCTGCTGGTGTGTATATAGAGGCTTCTGGGGTTTATATAGAGGCTGCTGGGGTGTATATAGAGGCTGCTGGGGTGTATATAGAGGCTGCTGGGGTGTATATAGAGGTGCTGGGGTGTATATAGAGGCTGCTGGGGTGTATATAGAGGCTTGCTTCTGTGGGTGTATATAGAGGCTTGCTGGGGTGTATATAGAGGCTGGTGTATATAGAGCTGCTGGGTGTATATAGAGGCTTCTGGGGTGTATATAGAAGCTGCTGGGGTGTATATAGAGGCTGCTGCTGCTGGGGTGTATATAGAGGTTGCTGGGGTGTATATAGAGGCTTCTGGGGTGTATATAGAGGCTGCTGCTGCTGGGGTGTATATAGAGGTTGCTGGGGTGTATATAGAAGCTGCTGGGGTGTATATAGAAGCTGCTGGGGTGTATATAGAGGCTGCTGCTGCTGGGGTGTATATAGAGGTTGCTGGGGTGTATATAGAGGCTTCTGGGGTGTATATAGAGGCCAATGCTTCTGCTGGGGTGTATATAGAGGCTTCTGGGGTGTATATAGAGGCTGATGCTTCTGCTGGTGTGTATATAGAGGCTTCTGGGGTTTATATAGAGGCTGCTGGTGTATATAGAGGCTGTGGGTGTATATAGAGGCTGGGTGTATAGAGCTGGGGGTGTATATAGAGGCTGCTGGGCTGCCCGGGCAGGTAACGGTACAGCATAACGCGATCGTGTTATGCTATACCCACTAGCGCAGAGGAATCAGCAGATGATTCATCTGCGCTAACGGTGACTGAGCGAAAACGCTGCAGGCCGCGTCCGTGGCTCCGTCACTGAATGACGGCACGTCGCGAACGCATGCCGCTTTACGGCATGCGTCGCGATGCGCCCTCAAATGGGGGTGAATGGCAGCGTTAACGGACTGCGTTACACCGCGTTAACCCTAACCCAAAAATGAAAATAAATACAATTTCTATATTTTATTATATGTCCCTAACTAAGGGGGTGATGGGGGGGTTTATGTACTGTTTTTTTTAATTTTGATCACTGTGATAGTTTATCACAGTGATCAAAATGTACTTTTGGAGAATGAATGAATCATTTTTTGAATCTGCAGCAAGGCAGATTCGGCGGGCGCACTGCGCATGCCATGTTTTTTTTTTTTCAGTAAGAAGATGCCGGGAGGATCGCAGGCCAGGGGGAGCTGACGGAGGACAGGGGGAGGATCGCAGGACAGGGGGAGGATCGCAGGACAGGGGGAGGATCCGGACGGAGACGAGACGCAGAGGGACAGTATAGTACAGGGGGGGCGGTATCGGGGACCTGGGAACCCCAATTCTCACCCCTCTGATGTGCAATCACATCAGAGGGTAGAAAATCTTTTTTTTTTTTTTGCGGTCGCCGTTAAACTGTTATAACGGTGATCGCAACACCGGGGTCAGTAAATACAGACCCGGATCATGTTCTCTGGGGTCTCTGCTACCCCCGGCAGCCGATACCCCAGAGAAAATTGCCCAAGCCCCCCCAGCACATGTGGCGGGCGCACTGAGCATGCGCCCGCCATTTTCTCGCCATCAAAGACGGCGGCGCCCACAAGGGGGGGGGGGGGGGAGATCGGGGGCCACAAAGGGAGGGGATCGGGGACCCTTTTTCTCTCTTCTCTGATGTCCGATCACATCAAAGGAGAGAGAAAATAAATGGCACAATTATTTTTTTTTTGTTGCAATCGCCGTTATAGGGTTAATGACGGCGATCGCAACACTGGGGTCGGTAAAAACAGACCCGATTCATGTTCTCTGGGGTCTCGGCTAGTAGTGCTGGAGGACCCGGAAGACGGCGGCGAGCAGCGGTGGACCCGGTGACAGATAAATGTCTCAGGTGCCGGGGCCCTGAGCGAGCGGTGACACCGGCACCTGTCCCCCATAGCGCGCCGGTGTCCCCGCCTGCTCAGGACACCGGCACCTGGCCCCCAGCAACAAAAGGCGAGTATGTCTTTTTTTTTTCGGTTGCAGCAGCAGCAATTGAGGCCTATACTATGGAGCATAATCTATGGGGGCACAATCTATGGAGCATCAATGATGGCACAATCTATGGAGCATCTATGGGGGCACAATCTATGGATAATGTATGGGGGCACAATCTATGGAGCATCTATGGGGACACAATCTGTGGAGCATCTATGGGGGCACAATCTGTGGAGCATCTATGGGGGCATAATCTATGGATCATCTATGGGGGCACAATCTATGGAGCATCTATGGGGGCACAATCTATGGAGCATCTATGGGGGCACAATCTATGGAGCATCTATGGGGGCATAATACATGGGCAGCATATAGGGCATAATCTCATTTTCCACCCTAGGCTTATACTCGAGTCAGTAAGTTTCCCAGTTTATTGTGGCAAAATTAGGGGGGTCGGCTTATACTCGGGTTGGCTTATACTCGAGTATATACAGTAACTGTTGTCTGTCCAAATATGTATTGACCTAACTGTATTAGACTGACTGTCATTTGCACCGACCACTTAGGAAAATCAGAGAAAAATATCATTTGTATAATAATTTGGAACATGGTGTAAATAAGAGTGGTATGACATGGTTGACGCCACAATTGTCCTTACTGACAAATTTAGTATCCTCCTTGAAGGGCTTAAGTAGGCAAAAGTTGGCCTTTATCAACTGCCAACAGTGGATGTTAAAGTAACCTAAACTGCAGGTTTCATGTTGCATGATATAGCAGGTCCACACTTTTTGGTGCTTGTACAGACGCTCCAACTTATGAAGCATTGAATGTCATAGCATTGCAACATCTCAAAACATGAGGTGATCAGGCAAACCATGCTGTTTTTAGAAAGCCTGCAGGGCATGATTAGCCACTCTCCTGACTATGGCGAACATTTTTAAGAAATCTGCAAGCTCAAATTTAGGATATGCGCCACAAACTAAGCATAAGTTATTTGCCTGAACATAGTTCAGCCACAAGGTTTCAGACACTGTCGCTTACGACAAAGCCCTGTTACAGTTGGATAGCCATCCAGCAAAGAATTTGCTACTCAGGCTAAGTTCACACGTTGCGGAATGCCGCGGAAATTTCCGCGCAATCCGCACTTCTCCCGCAGGAAATACGCACGTTTTTTATGCTGATTCCGCCAGAATAATAGCGTTTTGCAAGCGTAATTAGCTTGCAGAATGCTAGCGTTTTCCTAGCGATCTGTAGCATCGCTTGGAAAACTGATTGACAGGTTGGTCACACGAGTCAAACATAGTGTTTGACAAGTGTGACCAACTTTTTACTATTGATGCCGCCTATGTCGCATCAATAGTAAAAAGATCTAATGTAAAAATAATAAAAAACATAATAAATAATGATATTCTCACCTTCCGGCGGCCCCGCAGCCTTCCCGCCTCTCAGCGACGCTCCCGGCAACTCGCGGTCTCCAGGAGTGCTTTGCAACAAATCACACCGATGACGTGGCATCTCGCGAGACCGCTATGCCATCTGGGTGATCTCGCAAAGGACTCTTGGGACCGGAAGTTGCCGGAGAGCGTCGCTGAAGGCGGGAAGGCTGCGGGGGCCGCGGGAAGGCTGCGGGGGCCGCCGGAAGGTGAGAATATCATTATTTTTTATTTTAATTATTGTTTTACCAGGGATATGGTACCCAGGGCCTGGAGGAGAGTCTCCTCTGCTCCAGACCCTGGGTACCATCCGCACATGAACCGCTTACATTGCGCATAGTGGGCATAGCCACATGCGGAAAGTAAGCGGTTCAATGCATTCCTATGGCGGCGGAATCACTGCGGTTACGCTAAATTAATGAACATGTTGCTATTTTTTCCGCAAAGCGTTTTTTTCGCGGAAAAAAACGCAACATGTGGCCAAAACATGCGGAATCAATTAACATGTATAGGATGCTTAATGCTTGCGTTTTTATCGCGTTTTTACCGCGGAAAACCGCGGAAAAAACGCAATTATTCCTGATCGTGTGCACTTAGCCTCAATGTAAAGAGCAACTCGTTTGCTCGGTGGCTTCTGATGCCCAGGGTAAAAAAAAAACAGTTTGACATTGCTTAAGATTACAAGAAAAATCAAGCAACTTAGAAAAAAACAAAAAAACAACTAGAGTCAAATTTTTTTTTTTTTTTTTTTTTATAAATATAAAATTTCAAATTTTATTAGTATATCAGGATAAAAAATGGTATGTCACAATTTACATAAAAAACAATAAACATCTGTATGCAAGAAAGAAATGGGGCCCAACACACCAAAATATCAAGAGATGTGGATATCTCAAAAATTGGCAGGATATACAGAAATTTATCGACAAATGCGTGATACCAACTGTCACAAGATTATATATATATATATACACATACATATACACATACACACACACACACACATGCATATATACATACATATAAACCTATGTACCAATATCTGTGCTGGTAAAAAACTTCTATCGGAATAAAGTGCACAAATAGTACAAAATGAAAAATTGTGAAAAATGTGTTAAAAGTACACCACATATTATAAATATAAGCAAATACACAATTTGCAGTGAATGAAAAACCACTAAAATAAAGTGATAAAGTGCAAATGAGCAGAAACACCACCAGGTGTCAGTATATCCAAAAGAAAAAACTGCACTGCGTTGATATCATTAAACACCAGTTAAAAAAGTGTAAATATAATATATATATATATATATATAATATATATAATGCTAAACATCAGTATGTCCACATCTACTGTTCATTGACCAGGAGCAGGTAAAAGAAAAAGGAAGCACAGGTAAGTATTAATATATTTAGTACTAGCATATAACTCACAGGGTAATGTCAGCTGCTCCTGGTCTCCCTCCCAAAGCGCGTTTCGGCATGCTGCCTTCGTCAGGGGGCCCCATTTCTTTCTTGCATACAGATGTGTATTGTTTTTTAAGTAAATTGTGATCACATACCATTTTTTATCCTGATATACTAATAAAATTTGAAATTTATAAAAAAAATTTGGACTAGTCGTTTTTTTTTTCTGAGTTGCTTGATTTTTGTTGGTTTCTTCTGATTGTCCATTTTTATTTGGTCCAATCTTTCATAGTGGTGCTTTATTAATGTGGTAATGTTATCTTAATTTTTACCTATATTTTGACCTACTAAATATAATTTTAGCACTCTACGTTTGAGTCTCCTTTTTCTGTTGTTTTAAGATTACAAGAAAGAAAAGACTAAAAGGCAGCGAGTAGATGCAACACCCTGCCATGCTGCTGTTTGATGAGGTGATGTCCACAGAGGATGGTGTAAACTGGGTGAATAGGCGTCATCTAGCATTGGAAACAGACCTGGCGCCCAAAGTAAAGTTTCACCAGAAGCTGTAGATATTTTCAGAAGAATTTGGGAGAGTTATAAAATGTCCTATAAATGTCTGTTCTGTTCCTGATCTCGGCTTTTAGTTGAGATGAATCTGTGCTGCACTTTATGTACATGCTCAGTAGTGAGGCAGTGCTGTGGGGTCAGAGTCAGGGAAATGTCCTATAAATGTCTGTTCTGTCCCTGATCTCGGCTTTTAGTGGAGATGAATCTGTGCTGCACGTTATGTACATGCTCAGTAGAAAGGCAGTGCTGTGGGGTCAGAGTCAGGGAAAGACGGATTTTGGTAAGACCTTACCTGTAAAATCCTTTTCAGCGAAGGAAGGAAGGGAGACACAGTCATTACTAGTGGGTAGGCGGAGCCCACACAGGATAGAACACCTCAGATTAAAAAGAGTGTTGACCGGCCCCTCCAGCTTGGGCTCCTCCTACTCCAGCTCTCCAGTCCGTACACAAGCTAAGGAAGAGCAAATATTACCAGCGGAGACAATAACCCCTTCTGAAAAACTTCAGAGAAAAAAACAAGGAAACAGGTTATGCATATAACAGAAAAAAACACACAGTCCCAGGTACTACTCACTGAACCTGACCACTGCGATGAGCTGGCAATGCTGGAAACAGAGCCTTAGCGCCCGACCTCAGCCCAGATAATCGCTATCAGAGAAGGGTCACGCCGCATCTGAAAACACAACAACACACTTCTGCCATGGGAGGGAGCTGTGTCTCCCTTCCTTCCCTTAAAAGGATTTTACAGGTAAGGTCTTACCAAAATCCGTCTTTCAGCAGCAGATGGAAGGAAGGGAGACACAGTCATTACTAGTGGGACGTCCCAAAGCAGTCCAGAAATTAAGGGTGGGCAAAAAACCAAAAGAGGCAGATTCCCAACAACCTAGATAAATGCGCAACTAGCGCTAAATACAAGTTCCCAAGAACTTTAAACTACAGCCGCCTGCAGGACCCTACGTCCCAAGGCCGCATCAGCGGAAGTCCTAACGTCCACCTTATAAAATTTTGTAAACGTGTGGACGGAGCGCCAGGTCGCTGCCCGACAGAGCTGAGCTGCCGAGGCCCCTTCATGAAAAGCCCACGATGAACCCACAGCCCTCGTGGAGTGAGCCTGAATCTTAATCGGGCAAGGTTTACCCTTAAGTCGGTAAGCCTCTAAAATGGCCGACCGAAACCAACGAGCTATAGAGTCCTTGGAAGCTCGTTGACCATGTCGATGACCTGCTGGAATCACAAACAGAGAATCCGACTTCCGAAAACTTTGAGCAATAGACAAATAGAACTTCAAAGCCCGCACTAAATCCAAAGTGTGCAAAGCCCGTTCCTTCGCATTCCACGGCTCCGGACAGAGCGAGGGCAACACAATATCCTGGTTAACATGAAATTGTGACACCACCTTAGGTAGAAAGTCACCCCGAGTGCAAGCACTACGCGATCCGGATGAAACTCCAGAAAAGGGGGCGAGCAAGAAAGAGCCGCCAACTCAGATCTCAAAGAAGTGACCGCCACTAGGAAGGCAACCTTCCAAGAGAGCAAAGAAAGGCTAACAGAGTCCATAGGCTCAAAAGGCCCATGTTGGAGAGCCTCCAAGACAAGCTTGAGCCGCCAAGGAGACACAAACACCTTCCGCGGCGGAAACTGACGGGTCACTCCGCGAAAAAAGGAACGTACGTCCCTACGCGAAGCGATAGCCTTCCGAAACAGCAAGGACCAAGCAGAAACCTGCCCCTTCAAAGTGCTAACTGCCAAACCCTTGTCCAGCCCGTACTGCAAAAAGGCCAACAAATTGGGAATGGAAAAAATCCTCGGGTTCCTTGAAAAACCCGAACTCCACGAAAGCGAAGGCTTCCCAAGTCTTGTGATAAATCCTAGTAGTAGCCGGACCTCTGACACCTCGCAGAGTGGCAATGACTTCGGCTGACAAACCTTGACGGGTCAAGATTTCGGTCTCAAGAGCCACGCCGTCAAACGCAGAGACTTCAGGTCCGGATGGCGAACGGGCCCTTGAGTTAACAGGTCGGGCGAAGAGGGAGTGGAAGTGGAGGTGCTGCCAGAAGCGACACCAGCGTCGAGAACCACGTCCTCCTTGGCCAATCCGGGGCTATCAACATAGCCGAGACTCTCTCCAGTCTGATCCGACGCAACACCAGAGGAAGTAAGGATATCGGCGGGAACTCATAGATAAGCTCGAATTGGTCCCACGGGGCCACCAGAGCATCCACCGCCACAGCCTTCGGGTCCTTGTACCTGGATATGAACGTCGGTAACTTGGCATTGAACCTGGATGCCATCAAATCCACTTGGGGAGTTCCCCTACGGGAGCACAGCAGTGCAAAAATCTCCGGATGAAGACTCCATTCTCCGGGATCTATCTTTTCGTGACTGAGGAGGTCCGCCGTGACATTCTGAACTCCAGGAATGTGAATCGCAGAGATGGCTGGCACCCTGGCCTCGGCCCATACCAGGATTCGAGACACCTCCATCATGAGCCTGAAGCTCCTCGTCTCACCTTGATGGTTGATATACGCGACCGCCGTCGCGTTGTCTGTCTGCACTCGGACTGGTAGAACCGCTTAAAGGGACCGTCCAGTGCTGGAGGCAAAGAAAAATTGCCCTCAATTCCAGGATGTTGATCGGCAAGATAGACTCTTCCGACGACCATTCTCCCTGAATCCAGAGATCGTTCCAGACACCCCCCCAGCCTGTCATCGGTGGTTATGACCGACCACCTCGGAGGGAGGAAAGACTTCCCCAGGGATAACGCTTCCGGACGTAACCACCATCCTAGAGACTCTCGCACCCTGTGGGAGATGATGACACTGCCATCCAGCGAAGCCTGCGATCGATCCCAACGGTTCCAAACAAGCATTTGGAGAGCCCTGGAATGAAATTGGGCAAACGGAAGTGCCTCCATCGACGCCACCATCAAACCCAGAAGGCGCATACACCTTCGTAGGGACATTGCTGTCGATGACTTCATAACCTGTACATGTCGAAGCAGACCCGCTTGCTTGTCTGGAGGCAGACACACCACTGCTCGTACAGTGTCGAAATGCATCCCCAAGAACAGGATCAACTGCGACGGCTCCAGAGACTACTTCTCCCAATTGACCAGCTACCCGAAGTCCTCCAGGAGCTGAAGGGATAGATTGCGAGCCGTCACCGCCTCCTCCTTTGAGGACGCCACATCAAAAGGTCGTCCAGGTAGGGAAGAATCGTAACCCCCTGTCTTCGAAGGATCGCCATGAGAGGTGCCAGAATTTTTGTAAAGACTCTGGGCGCTGAGGCCAACCCGAATGGCAGGGCCACAAACTGGTAATGGTCCTGACCTATGGCAAAACGAAGGAAACGTTGGTGGGCCCTTCCGATGCAAATAAGCGTCGCGAATGTCGATTGACACCAAAAAGTCGTTCTGCGACAGGGCCGCCACCACTGAGCGAAGCGACTCCATGCGGAATTTCCAGGTGCGGACATGTCGGTTCAATCTTTTGAGATCCAGAATGGGGCGAAATTTGTCCTCCTTTTTGGGGACTACAAAGAGGTTGGAATAAAACCCTCTTCCCCGGTCCTCCGCGGAACCGGTACCACCACACCCTTCTGCAGAAGGGAATCGACCTCCCGCAGTAGAGCGGCAAATAGCTCGGGCTCTGACGGGATGCGAGATTGACAAAAAACTGTCCTGGGGTCGAGCAAGAAACTCTATGAAGTAGCCTGCCGACATAACCCGCGTCACCCAGGGTCCGAAACACGGAAAGCCCAAGTCGATTCGAATTGGAGCAGGCGACCTCCCACTCGAGAGTCCTCGAGTGAGACCCTGGCGTCAGTCCGCCTTAGCGGGCTTTTTGTCAGCTTCCCGCTTGTCTTGACGGAAACTCTGTTTCCAGGGAGTGCGGGATTTCTGAGAGGTCTTTTTTTTCCCGAAAAAGATGGACGACCCGATCCCCAAGAGGGCTGACCGAATCGTCCCCTGGACCGAAAGGACCGCCGACTACTACCGACACTAGGCCTGCCGGACGCAGAAGTCACAGCTGTTTGCTGCGGTAAAGCCGTTTCTTTTGCCTTTGCCTTGACAATCAGCTCCGTGAGGTCAGATCCAAATAGCTGACCACCCTTGTAAGCTAAAGATAGCAAACCTTGCTTGGAAACCGCGTCCCCGGTCCACTGTCTAAGCCACAGTGCTTACCGCCGAGGATTGTGCCCTGGACAGCAGTGACGCAGTATCCAAACCTGCATCACTGCCATATCGGGCTGCGACAACTTGAAAAGCCCATCTACCTCGGATAGTGGGGGTCCATCTTGCCACGCCGTCCGTAGACGGTCTAACCAGCTCAGGGAAGCTTTACAAGCACACATGGACCCTAGTACTGCTCTGAATCCATGACCCGCGGCCTCGTAGATGAATCTTGCCGCCATCTCCGTTTTTCTGTCCAGCGGATCCTGCAGACTCGCCTTCCCTTTAACAGGAAGTAATGAGGATTTGCTAAGCTGGGATAAAGGGACATCCACTTCAGGAATAGGAATCCAATTATCAATCAACTCCGTCGACCACGGATACAGCGTCTCAAAAAAAAAAAACCGCCTGAAAATGTTTATTCTGGACACAGGCGTTCCTTCTCCATTGCCCCATTAAGCTCATCCAGAGATGGTAATGCTGATTGCGACCTATGCGTACTCCTGAAACATCCGGGCCGACTTACCAGGACGTCTAGTTACCTCCTCCGGTAACTGTAACGCCTCCCTCATGGCTCCAATAAAAGCCTCTGTACGGCCCAAAAGAGAGGCAGAGAGTCCCTCCATACCAGAGATCTCCGAGTCGCTACGCGGGAAAGATGGCACCGGCCTGTGGCGCTTCCTGCCATGAGAGGATCTAGCTGACACCCAATAACCTAGAAGGTCAGACAGGCCATCAATAGAACGAGTGAGGGCCTCCATTTTGACATCACTGAAGCCTCCGACCGCTGCGCTTGACGCCGTCGAGGTCTGCGTGTCAGATACGCGAGACTGATCCTGTAGCGGATCTGGAAGACGGTCCGCTCCTGGACCCTGATCTGACATGCCCTCACACAATATATGGCAGGTTAAACCTGTCAGTAACTAGAGCAGTGTGGTTTCTTAATGGGACGAGAAAATAACGCTGAAGGGTTAAAGCTCTTAAAGGGAGAGCTACCCCAGCTGTCCCTCACTGAAGGGTTAACCGCCTATTAGGGGTTAAAGTCGCAGACTCCCCACAACCTCTTTTAAATGAAAAGGGTGTGCGAGCCCCAGACAAAAAAAGGGCCTCTATATGAGGCCACAGTTGCAGGACAGCGCAAACTGCCACCTAATCATTACTCAGAAAGGTGCCCGCGCTGTGGGGGTGAGGGAGTTAAGCTTCTGCCCTGACAGGCAGAAGCGACTCACCCAGCTGGCCGCGGTGCTGTGTTCCTTCGGTCTGTCGGGAGGAGAGGAGAGTGAGGAGCTCGAGGAAGCCTCAGTAATGGCCGCCACAATGTGAGAGAGAAACCGGAAGAGAAGAGTGCAGGAGAAATTGCGCGCTCAGAGCGCTTCCTGCTCGAAAAGACCGGGAAAGCGCGCGAACTCCTCCGTTCTCCTCTCCTGCCCCGCTCCCATGTCCTGCAGGCATCCTCCTGCGGACAAAAAAACACCAGTCACCAACATAATATATGTAGCAGCGGCTGCCGCAGCAGCCGCTGAAGCACTCACACACTTTAAAAAATGCAGAGTACTCACCCAGCTGAGCGCCACAGGGACCCCCAGGGATTTGTGGCGCTATGCCCATAGCTTCCCCCCAGGGCGGGGAACGCAGTGACCCCAGAAGCGCGGTTTGCGTCCCCGCCAGGGAAGCAACCTTCATACCCCAGGGCCGGCAGGGTTCTGCAGGGACCACCTTAAAGGGTAATACAGATCCGCCAAGGGAGAGGTGGGGGTCCAGCAGCGCTGAGACCCCTGAGACCTCAAAACCACAGGGGTCCAAGTCTCTGTCCGATTTAAAAATAAAAAATTTTCTGAGGAGCTGCTCCTGCAGCGACTATCCTCTGTGACCTCAAATTTTAGACTGGAGAGCTGGAGTAGGAGGAGCCCAAGCTGGAGGGGCCGGTCAACACTTTTTAATCTGAGGTGTTCTATCCTGTGTGGGCTCCGCCTACCCACTAGTAATGACTGTGTCTCCCTTCCTTCCATCTGCTGCTGAAATGTCCTATAAATGTCTGTTCTGTTCCTGATCTTGGCTTTTAGTGGAGATGAATCTGTGCTCCCTTTATGTACATGCTCAGTAGTGAGGCAGTGCTGTGGGGTCGGAGTCAGGGAAATGTCCTATAAATGTCTGTTCTGTTCCTGATCTGGGCTTTTAGTTGAGATGAATCTGTGCTGCACTTTATGTACATGCCCAGTAGTGAGGCAGTGCTGTAGAGTCAAGAGTCAGGGAAATTGAAGAGTCGGAGGTTTGACTTACCAACTCCAGAGCCCTGGTACAGATGTCAAATTTAGAATTAACATATGTGCAAAAAAAAAAAAAAAAGTTTATTACATGCACATTTTGAGAACTAGACAGACCCAGTGAAAAGTCTGGATTATTAAATTACCTTTTGGATTTTCTTAACACATTCTCTTCCTTCCCAAAGAGGACAGAAGACGAGATGAAAAATATATGGCATACCCCCAAAAAAAGAACCAGATGCAGTATGTAGTGGCATGTATGCAAATTAAATAAATAGGTGTGCAAAAACTCAGCAGTTTGTGTCACTCATGCTTTGTGCAAGGGGCATAGATCTTTTTCTTTTCAGCAATATTTTTTGGTTTCTGCTGCATGAAAAATGAAAAAAAAAAAAAAAAAAAAAAATAGAATGCAGCAAGCTGCACTATAATCACAAGATATTCCAGGTCTAAGGAGGCAACAGTAAAAGTGGTGCTCTAATTGGAGAGAACAACAATCTAGATAAAGAGAATAAAGCATGGCACTCACAACACAAGCTACAGGCAGACTAGGCCTTAAAGGGAATCTGTCACCCCATTTCTCGTAAACCAGCTGCAGCCACCGCCATCAGGTGCTTATCTACAGCATTCTGGAATCTGTCTCTAAACCATAGAAACAGTAAGCACCTTAATCTGAATTATGTTTAATCAGATGTATCAATCCATTACCAGTTTCAATAGATTTTAAATGCTCACAAAATGTTTTGCTCATCGTACATATGGTCTTACTAATGTAAAAAAATATTGCATTGGCAAAAGAACACATCTTACCACCTTTCTTTTACAAATAATAAAATGCCGTACTTTATGTTCTGTACCTCCCATTCTGAAATGACGGCCAACAAGACCAAAATTAGTTATGTTCACACTTAGGCTATCTACACACGTTGCGGATTTGTTGCTGATCACCAGCGGATTTTCAGCGCAGAATTGCTGCAGATCCGCAAGTGTTTTATAGTACAAAGTTAAGCAATCGATAAAAAAAATTGCTGTGCACATGCTGCGGAAAATTCCGAACGGAACCTGCAGCGTTTATTTTCCACAGCATGTCAATTCTTTGTGCAGATTCCGCTGCGTTTCTACACCCATTTCATTACAGAAAACCGCAGAGGTAAAAACGCAGGAAAATCCACGCAAAAATCCGCACAGATTTTTACCTGCAGATTCTGCCAAGAGATGCAGAATCCACTCAGAAATTTGTGAGCCCAATTCGCAACGTGTGCACATAGCCTTAAAGTTGCCTGAAGTAATAGAGTTTTCTAGCCTTTAACCAGGTTAAAAGATCACCCACAAGACATGGCTAGAAGACCATGGCTCTCCCTTGTCCAGGAGCATCAACATTTTGGTGCATTTCTCTTTGGTATGGGGGCACCAACAACAGGAAGTCTGGAATATTAGGTGACTCTACAGCAAGAAGGCTACAGCGAAGTTTTGTACATGCTCCATTTCTTATAGAGGTAGGGCTTGTAACAGTGGGGTAACAACACTGTTCTCCCTCCTGTAAGGTAATAGGGTGATGTATTTCCAATTAAAAAGGGGATGGGGAAAAAAATGAAGTAAAATATACCTGCAAAGCAGGCAAGCAAGTCTGCCTCTTTTGGCAACCAAGGTACAACGGATTACCTTCAGAAGGGATTTATTTGTCAGAAGAAGTACTCAACTACTTTTAGATGTCAGCCATTAGCTCATAATACTGTGTTCCACAATGGCACGAACAAGAAAAGTTGTAAGAAATATCTTAAGCAGAAGGGTATACGAGTGCTATTTTGTCATCAATAAAAAGGAGTGCAGGGTCTGATTTAATTATTAGGAAAGCCAGCAAAAAAGCCAACACACTTTGAAGTAAGCCTTCTCATAGCTTGAATTGTTTTTTTTTTTTAACTTTTTCAAGTCTTAAAAATTGTGGCACGTTTCTGCACAGGTCAATACAGTGGTATTCTCTCCTAGAAACAATGCTTTTTAGAAGAATGAACAATGCAGTATTTATGGCCTTAGAAATATGAATTTCTCACCTGTAAGAGTTTTGTTTGTATCTGTTGGACACAGATCCAAAGCCAAGATGCCAGGAACACTTGCACTGTGCAAACCCTGAAAAAGTAAATATGGATGAAAAAGATTAGTGTTATTAGTAATTTGATTTTTTAGGAACACTGATGTCACCACAGCTAGTTGACTCCCCACTCTAGCTGGGATATTAAAGAAAAAATATGGATTTTTGTGTACTCACCGTAAAATCCTTTTCTCCAAGCCAATCATTGGGGGACACAGGACCATGGGTGTTATGCTGCTACCACTAGGAGGACACTAAGTAAACGTAGAAAAAAAGATTAGCTCCTCCTCTGCAGTATACACCCTCTTTCTTGCTCTGATTGAACCAGTTCGGTAACAAAGCAATAGGAGCTCATAACTAATCAACCAAAAATACAAAATGTCAAACCAAATAACAAACACAAACCATCAGGCTAACAGGGTGGGTGCTGTGTCCCCCAATGTTTGGCTCGGAGAAAAGGATTTTACGGTGAGTACACAAAAATCCCTATTTCTCCTTCCCTCATTGGGGGACACCGGACCATGGGACGTCCTAAAGCAGTCCCTTTGTGGGGAACAACACAACAGCTGAGTCCCCATGTACCATCAGACTACAGATGTGTTACTGCCGTTTGCAGAATCCATCTGCCAAGGGCTGAATCCACAGAAGCCCGCGAGTGAATATTGTAGTGCTTTGCAAAGGTGAGCAAGCTGGACCACGTAGCAGCTCTGCAGACCTCTTCTGCCGAAGCCTGGTGCCGAATGGCCCAAGAAGAGCCCACGACCAAGTGGAGTATGCCTTAATCCCCTCTGTTGCCTCTGATACGGTAGGACTCCTGAATAGCCAATTGAATCCATCTGGCTATTGTAGCCTTTGAAACAGCTAGACCCTTTCTGTGTCCCTCCGGAAGCACGAATAGGGTATCCGACTTTCGGAAAGACTCCATCCTCGAAACGTATCTTCTAAGGGCTCTCACCATGTCCAGTGTGTGGAGAGCCTTTTCGATACGATGAACTGGTGCTGGGCAAAACAATGTCCTCGTTCAGATGGAAGGAAGAGACAACTTTAGGCAGAAAAGATGGCGACATTCTCAAAACTACCTTGTCCTGGTGGAAATTCATGAAAGGGACTCGGCAGGACAGAGCTGCCAACTCCGAGACTCATCTGATCGACGTTATCACAACCAGAAAGGCTACTTTTCAAGAAAGAAAAGTCAGGGACATGTCCTGCATTGGCTCAAAAGGAACCTCCTGTAGGACACCTAAAATTAAGGTCCCATGGCTCCAATGGCATTTTATAGGGGGGAACTATGTGGGAAACCCCCTGAATGAATGTCTTCACCTGTAACCTGCTAGCTATCCTGCGTTGAAATAGCACGGATAAGACTGAAATCCGGCACGTAAGAGAACTAAGTGCGAGACCTGAATGGAAGGAAAGGAAAAAACGAGAGAACATCCACGGTCTCTGCACCATGAGAAAAAAAGGTCTAGAGCCCAGGATTCAACGGCCAGGCCGCTAAAGACAGGGCCCCCGAGTTCTGGTGGCAAATCGGACCCTGAGAAAGCAGATCTGGACGAACCAGCAGCTGCCAGGGAACGTCGGCGACGATTTGCACCAGCTCCGCGTACCACGCCGTCGTGGCCAATCCGGAGCGATCAGGATCACTGGAATCCCTTACGCTCTAATCTTCCTGATGACCCTCGGAAGTAACTGGAGCGGTGGAAACATGTACGGGAGAAGTGATGCCATGGGAGGACTAGTGCATCCGTCCCGATGGCCAGTGGGTCGCGATAGCGAGCTATGAACTTTGGCGTTTATCCTTGAGGCCATCAGATCTACATCCGGAGTCCCCCAGAGCTGGTAAATCTGCTGAAAGACCTCCAGATGAAGGGACCACTCTCCCGAGGCGAGATCCTGACGACTGAGGAAATCTGCGCCAAGTTCTCTACTCCAGGGATGTGAACCGTTGAGATGACAGAGTGGTTCCTCTTGGCCCATCGGAGAATGTGGCCTACTTCGAGCATGACCCTCTTGCTGCGGGTGCCCCCTGACAGTTGATGTAAGCCACCGCCTTGGCATTGTCCGATTGAATCCGGACGGGCGACCTGCCAGAAGGTGATGAAACCGCAGAAGGGCCAACCTGATCACACGTATCTCCAGAACGTTGATCGAAAGACACGACTATGGTGGACCAGCATCCCTGAGCCGAGTGATGACAGAAGACAGCTCCCCAGCCGAGGACACTGGCGTCGGTGGTCACCACTGGCCAACAAACCGGGAGAAAGGATTTTCCCCCATCCAGGGAAGACATCAACGTTCACCACCTGAAGGTCTGTCTGACCCGCTGGGACAGACGGAACCGGCGGTCGAGAGAAAACGGGTTCCTGTCCCAGGCCTTCAGAAGCGCATGTTGCAGAGAACGGAGATGTAGCTGGGCTAATGGAACTGCCTCCATTGCTGCCACCATCTTGCCCAGTAGACCTATAGCAAATCGAATGGAGTGAGGAAAAGGCCAGGAAAGCATCTGGGCTCCTTGTTGTAGGGCTGAGACTTTTTCTGGGGGAAGAATCACCAACCCCCGGGAAGTGTCTAGGATCATGCCTAAGAAGGATATCTGCTGATCTGGTATCGGAGATGACTTGCGTAAGTTTATCATCCAGCCTAGGCAAGAAAGGGTGTCCACAGTGATACTCACGCGCTCAGAGCAAGCTTGAAAAGACGATTCCTTGATTAGCAGATCATCCAGGTATGGTAAAACCACTATGCCTCGAGAGTGTAGAATAGACATGTCGGCCGCCATGACCTCTGGGAGCGGTGGCGAGTCTGAAGGGCAAGGCTGTGAATTGAAAGTGTTCTTCGCGAACAGCGAAGCGTAGGAATTTTTGGTGAAGGTGAAAGATCGGGATATGCAGGTAAGCATCCCGAATGTCTATGGATGTCAGGAACTCCCCCTTCTCCATTGAGGTGATGACTGAACGGAGGGACTCCATTCTTAAGTGTCAAACTCTGACAAACTTGTTTAACAGTTTCAGGTCCAGTATGGGCAGCACTGTTCCGCCCTACTTCGGAACCATAAATCGGTTTGAGTAAAACCCCTTGAACCTTTAGTTTTGCGGAACCGGAAAAATGACTCAGGCTTTGCGGAGCACGTCTGTGGCTTGGTAAAAGGACGCCGCCCGTGCCCGTTTTGGGAGGACGGGACTGGAAAAAACGTATGGAGGGTGAGAATAAAACTCTATTTTGTATCCGGAGGACACCAGATCTCTGTCCCACAGGCTTGACAGAACAAAAGCAGACGGCCGCCTACTTTGTTGGTGTCCACCGGATTCCGCAATGAGTCATTGTGCAGAAAATCTATGGGATCTGGATCCCTTCGTTCTAGACTGTTTTGGCCTGCTCTTCCAGGAATGACTGGGTCTGTAGGAGACCTGGGAACTTCTGTTCCTACGCGGGGGATGTGCCGATCCGGAAGAGGTGGTCGTAAAGGATCAGCTTGTGTTGCTGCGAAAGGGCCGGAATTGAACTTGCTGTCGACTCCGAAAGGGCCTTCTGGACCTTTGCTGGGGGAGAAATTTACTTTTCCCTCCGGTAGCGTCAGAGATAAGTTGATCCAATTTTTCTCCAAATAAGCGACCACTCTGGTAAGGCAGAGAGGTCAAGGACTTTTTAGAAGCAGAGTCCGCTCGCCACTCCCTGAGCCATAATGCCCTCCTGATTGTGATGGCGTTCGCGGCTGCTAGTGCAGCGCAGTTGGCTGCATCAAGTGAGGCATGTACCACAATCTCCGGCCCAAGAAATCTGGTTAGCCAGACTCGCTGCCTCAGGAGGAAGGTTACTGTCCTGAATGGCTTTAGTCAGAGTCTCCGCACATTCGACCATAGCTTTAGCCACCCAGGTTGAGGCGAAGGATGGAGCGAGAGTGGAGCCAGAGGCTTCAAAGACTGACCGAGCAAGGCCTTCAATCTGATGGTCAGTGGGATTCTTAATTGAGGAGCCATCAGACAAGGATAAGAGGGTTTTGGATGCGAGGTGTGATACAGGAGGATCCACTGAAGGAGACTATCCAATCTTTCCTTAGATCAGGAGCAAAGGGATATCTTGTTTCAAGGGGCTTTTGCCCTGAGAAACGTTTGTCTAACCGATCCCTATGTCTTTGAACAAAGTCTTTAAACTCGGGGTGATTGACAAACACCTTATGAGAACATTTAGTCCTTTTGAAGGACACCTCGTGATCTGGGGTCGACGTCGCGTTCTCGTCCACCCACAGAGTCTTATTGACTGCTTCTATGAGGGTATCTACTGTGTTCAGATACCTTTGCGAATCCAGGTCTATGGACGCATCAGACTCGTATTCTGAGTAGTGTTCACTGCGAATCCCTGGAGGGGGAGTGAGAAATGGAACTGACGGACGCCGAAGCACGAGAATGCTCGGGGGGACGTGGTATGGGTCCGTTTTTGTGTGTGTTTTGATAGGGAACGGCCACTGCTGGTCGACAGTTTCTGCACCACATAGGGACTCTCTGCATCAGTCCGACGGATGCCCTGACCAGAGAAGCCATAGACCGTGACAGGGACGTCGCCCGCTCAGGGGGACTAGGTTCACTAGGGTCAGTAGCGGCAGAGGGCTCCTGGTCACAAACAGGGTCACAGGCAGTGCAGAATGGAATATTGTGACCCCGTGCAACGAAGTATGGCAAGTGGTACATGAGGCGAAAAACACTGTTTTGCTAGCCTTCTTAGATGCCTTGGATTGTGACATAGTGTACCCTTGGTAGAACAGCTGCACTCAGGAGAATATAGGGCAGTACTGCAAAGACGGATTTTGGTAAGAACTTACCTGTAAAATCCTTTTCAGCGAAGGAAGGGAGACACAGTCATTACTAGTGGGTAGGCGGAGCCCAGATGGGATAGACACCTCAGATTAAAAAGAGTGTTGACCGGCCCCTCCAGCTCGGGCTCCTCCTACTCCAGCTCTCCAGTCGCACACAAGCTAAGGAAGAGCAAATATCACCAGCGGAGCAACATAACCCCTTCTGAAGGACTTCAGAGAAAAGACAAGAATACAGGTTATGCATGTAACAGGAAAAAAACCACAGTTCCAGGTACTACTCACTGAACCTGACTACAGCGATGAGCTGGCGATGCTGGAACAGAGCCTTAGCGCGCCGACCTCAGCCCAGATAATCGCTATCAGAGAAGGGTCACGCCGCATCTGAAAACACAACAACACACTTCTGCCATGGGAGGGAGCTGTGTCTCCCTTCCTTCCTTCGCTGAAAAGGATTTTACAGGTAAGTTCTTACCAAAATCCGTCTTTCAGCAGCAGATGAGAAGGAAGGGAGACACACTAGTCATTACTAGTGGGACGTCCCAAAGCAGTCCAAAAATTAAGGGTGGGAAAAAAACAAAAAAAGGCAGATCCCAACAACCTAAGTAAATGCGCAACTAGCACTAAAGACAAGTTAACTTTAAACTGCAGCCGCCTGTAGGACCCTTCGTCCTAAGGCCGCATCAGCGGAAGCACTGACGTCCACCTTATAAAATTTTGTAAACGTGTGGACGGAGCGCCAGGTCCCCGCCCGGCAGAGCTGAGCTGCCGAGGCCCCTTGATGAAAGGCCCACGATGAACCCACAGCTCTCGTTGAGTGAGCTCGAATCTTAACCGGGCAAGGTTCGCCCTTAAGCCGGTAAGCCTCTAAAATGGCCGACCGAATCCAACGAGCTATAGTGTCCTTGGAAGCTCGTTGACCACGCCGACGACCTGCTGGAATCACAAACAGAGAGTCCGACTTCCGAAAACTTTGAGTAATAGACAAATAGAACTTCAAAGCCCGCACCAGATCCAATGTGTGTAAGGCCCGTTCCTTTGTATTCCTCGGCACTGGACAGAGCGAGGGCAACACAATATCCTGGTTAATATGAAATTGCGACACAACCTTAGGTAGGAAGTCGCCCCGTGTGCGAAGCACTACACGATCCGGGTGAAACTCCAGGAAGGGAGGCGAACAAGAAAGAGCCGCCAATTCAGAAACCATTCTCAAAGAGGTGACCGCCACTAGGAAGGCAACCTTCCAAGAAAGCAAAGAAAGGTTAACAGAGTCCATAGGCTCAAAAGGTCCATGTTGAAGAGCCTCCAAAACAAGATTGAGCCGCCAAGGAGACACAGGCGCCTTCCGCGGCGGAAACTGATGGGTTACTCCGCGAAAAAAGGAACGTACGTCCCTACGCGAGGCGATAGCCTTCCGAAACAGAAAGGACAGAGCAGAAACCTGACCCTTCAGGGTGCTAACTGCCAAACCCTTGTCCAGCCCGAATTGCAGAAAAGCCAACAAATTGGGAATGGAAAAAATCCTCGGGTTCCTTGAAGAACCCGAACACCACGAAAAGAAGGCTTCCCAAGTCTTGTGGTAAATCCTAGTAGTAGCCGGACCTCTGGCAGCTCGCAAAGTGGCAATGACTTCGGCTGAAAAACCTCGACGGGTCAAAATTTCGGTCTCAAGAGCCACGCCGTCAAACGCAGAGACTTCAGGTCCGGATGACGAACGGGCCCTTGGGTTAACAGGTCCGGGCGAAGAGGAAGTGGAAATGGAGGCGCTGCCAGAAGCGACACCAGTGTCGAGAACCACGTCCTCCTTGGCCAATCTGGGGCTATCAACATAGCCGGGATTCTCTCCAGCCTGATCCGACGCAACACCAGAGGAAGTAAGGATATCGGCGGGAACACATAGATCAGCTCGAAATGGTCCAACGGAGCCACCAGAGCATCCACTGCCACAGCCTTCGGGTCCTTGTACCTGGACATGAAAGTCAGTAACTTGGCATTGAACCTGGATGCCATCAAATCCACTTGGGGAGTTCCCCAACGGGAGCACAGCAGTGCAAAAATTTCCGGATGAAGACTCCATTCTCCAGGATCCATCTTCTCGCGACTGAGAAAGTCCGCCGTGATATTCTGAACTCCTGGAATGTGGATCGCAGAGATGGCTGGCACTCTGGTCTCTGCCCATACCAGGATCCGAGATACCTCCACCATGAGCTTGGAACTCCTTGTCCCGCCTTGGTGGTTGATATATGCGACCGCCTTCGCATTGTCTGTCTGCACTCGGACTGGCCGAACGCTTAAAGGGACCGTCCAGTGTTGGAGGCAAAGGAAAATCGCCCTCAATTCCAGGATGTTGATCGGCAAGACAGACTCTTCCGACGACCATACTCCCTGAATCCAGAGATCGTTCCAGACACCCCCCCAGCCCGTCAGGCTGGCATCGGTGGTTATGACCGACCACTTCAGAGGGAGGAAAGACTTCCCCAGGGATAACGCTTCTGGACGTAACCACCATTCTAGCGACTCTCGTACCCTGTGGGAGATGATGACCCTGCAATCCAGCGAAGCCTGCGATCGATCCCAACGGCTCAGAATGAGCCTTTGGAGGGCCCTGGAATGAAACTGGGCAAACGGAAGTGCCTCCATGGACGCCACCATCAAACCCAGAAGGCGCATACAGCTTCGAAGGGACATTGCTGTCAAAGATTTCATAACCTGTGCATATCGAAGGAGACATGCTTGCTTGTCTGGAGGCAGAGACACCACTGCTCGTACCGTGTCGAAATGCATCCCCAAAAACAGGATTGACTGCGACGGTTCCAGAGACGACTTCTCCCAATTGACCAGCCACCCGAAGTCCTCCAGGAGCTGAAGGGATAGATTGCGAGCAGTCATCGCCTCCTCCTTTGAAGACGCCACAATCAGAAGGTCGTCCAGGTAGGGAAGAATCGTAACCCCCTGCCTTCGAAGAATCGCCATGAGGGGCGCCAGAATTTTGTAAAAACTCTGGGCGCTGAGGCCAACCCGAATGGCAAAGCCACAAACTGGTAATGGTCCTGACCTATGGCAAAACGAAGGAAGCGTTGGTGGGCCCTTCCGATTGGAACGTGCAAATAAGCGTCGCGAATGTCGATTGACACCAAAAAGTCGCTCTGCGACAAGGCTGCCACAACGGAGCGAAGCGACTCCATGCAGAATCTCCGAGTGTGGACATGCCGATTCAATCTTTTGAGATCCAGGATGGGGCGAAATTTGTCCTCCTTTTTGGGGACCACAAAGAGGTTGGAATAAAACCCTCTTCCCCGATCCTCCAGTGGAACCGGTACCACCACACCCTTCTGCAGAAGGGAATCGACCTCTCGTAGCAGAGCGGCAAATAGCTCGGGCTTTGACGGAATGCGAGATTGGCAAAAGCTGTCTGGGGGTCGAGAAGAAAACTCTATGAAGTAACCTGCCGACACAACCCGCGTCACCCAGGCGTCCGAAACGCGGGACACCCAAGTCGATTCGAATTGAATCAGGCGACCCCCCACTCGAGAGCTCTCGAGTGGGACCCTGGCGTCAGTCCGCCTTAGCGGGCTTTTTGTCCGCTTCCCGCTTGTCGTGACGGAAACTCTGTTTCCAGGGAGTGCGGGGTTTCTGAGCGGTCTTTTTTCCTGAAAAAGAGGGACGACCCGATCCCCAAGAGGGCTGACCGAATCGTCCCCTGGGCCGAAAGGACCGCCGACCACTACCGGCACTAGGCCTGCCACAAGCAGAAGCCACAGCTCTTTTCTGCGGTAAAGCCGTTTCTTTTGCCTTTGCAATCAGCTCAGTGAGGTCAGATCCAAACAGCTGACCACCCTTGTAAGCTAAAGAAAGCAAACCTTGCTTGGAAACCGCGTCCCCGGTCCACTGTCTAAGCCACAGAGCTCTTCTGACTGTGACCGCCAAGGATTGTGTCCTGGACAGCAGTGACGCAGTGTCCAGACCTGCATCATAGCCATATCGGACTGCATTCTCCAAAAAATTGAGAAGCCCCTCTACCTCGGATAAAGGGGATCCATTTTGCCAGGCCGTCCGTAGACGGTCCAACCAGCTCAGGGAAGCTTTACAAGCACACATGGATCCTAGTACTGCTCTGAATCCATGACCTGCGGCCTCGTAGATGGATTTTGCCGCCATCTCCGTTTTCTGTCCAGCGGGTCCTGCAGACTCGCCTTCCCTTTAACAGGAAGTAATGAAGATTTGCTAAGCTGAGATAAAGGAACATCCACTTCAGGAGAAGGAATCCAATTATCAATCAACTCCGTAGCACACGGATACAGTGTCTCAAAAAGCCGTGTCCCCTGAAAACGTTTGTCTGGACACAGACGCTCCTTCTCCACTGCCTCATTAAGCTCATCCAGGATGGTAAGGTCGAACGCGACCTATGCGACTCCTGAAACATCCGGGCCGACTTACCAGGACGTCTAGTTACTTCCTCCGGTAACTGTAACGCCTCCCTCATAGCTTCAATAAAAGCTTCTGCACGGCCCGAAAAAGAGGCAGAGTGTCCCTGCCGATCCTCCTTATCCGAATCGGACATCTCTCCCTCCGAACTTGAAGGGGAACCCTCCATACCAGAGATCTCCGAGTCGCTACGCGGGAAGGAAGGCACCTGCCTGTGTCGCTTCCTGCCATGAGAGGATCTAGTCGACACCCAATAACCTATAAGGTCAGACAGGCCATCAATAGAACGAGTGAGGGCCTCCATTTTGACATCACTGAGACCTCCGACTGCTGCGCTTGACGCCGTCGAGGTCTGCGTATCAGATACGCGCGAATGATCCTGTAGCGGATCTGGGAGACGGTCCGCACCTTCTGGACCCTGATCCGACATGCCCTCACACAGTATATGGCAGGCCAAAAACCTGTCAGTAACTAGAAAAAAGTGTGGTTTCTTAAGTGGATGAAACAAGAACGCTGAAGGGTTAAAGCTCTTAAAGGGGAGAGCTACCCCAGCTGTCCCTCAATTTAAAATATCAGCAGAATATGTCAGCAGTATAATTAGCCCTTTATGTTCTGATCCAAACTGGAATAGAACCTACGGCGGGTAGTTGCTGGATTCTTGCGCTGAAAGGGTTAACCATCCAATAGGGGTTAATGTCGCAGGCTCCCCACAACCACCTTTTAAAATGAAAAGGGTGTGCGAGCCCCAGACAAAAACAAGGTCTCTATACGAGACCGCAGCTGCAGGATAGCGCAATCTGCCACTTTGTTACACAGAAAGGTCCTGCGCTGTGGGGTGGGGGACGTAAAGCTACTCACTCACCCAGCTGGCCGCGGTGATGTTCTCTGTTAGTCGGGAGAAGCGGAGCATGAGGAGCCCGGGAAGCCTAGTAATGGCCGCCGCGCTGAGAGAAACCGGAAGAGAAGCACAGTAAAAATCGCGCGCTCAGAGCGCTTCCTGCCACAAGAAGACCGGGAAGCGCGAAGCCACGCCCCCCGCCGGCTTCAAAAAAGAGCGCAAACTCCTCCGCTCTCTGCTCTCCCCTGTCCTGCCGGCATCTGCCTGCGGACAAAAAATACAGTCACCAAACATGTCACATGTAACAGCGGCTGCCGCAGCAGCCGCTGAAGCACTCCCATACATTAAAAATGCGGAGTACTCACCAGCTGAGCGCCACAGGGACCCCCAGGGGTTTGTGGCGCTGTGCCCATCGCTTCCCCCCAGGGCGGGGAACACAGTGACCCCAGATGTGCGGTTTGCGTCCCCGCCAGGGAAGCAACCCTCATCCCCCAGGGCCGGCAGGGTTCTGTAGGGACCACCTTACAGGGTAATACAGATCCGCCAAGGGAGAGGTGGGGGTCCAGCAGCGCTGAGACCCCTGAGACCTCAAGACTCTGAGTCCAAGTCTCTGTTCCATAAAAATAAAAAAAATCTTCTGAGGAGCTGCTTCAGCAGCGACTATCCTCTGAGACCTCAAATTTTAGACTGGAGAGCTGGAGTAGGAGGAGCCCGAGCTGGAGGGGCCGGTCAACACTCTTTTTAATCTGAGGTGTCTATCCCATCTGGGCTCCGCCTACCCACTAGTAATGACTAGTGTGTCTCCCTTCCTTCTCATCTGCTGCTGAAAGAAGAGGTTAAGCTCAGCTTTCTTGCAGCTTACCCAGGGCCTGTGTCCTAAGGCTGGTGTCCCTCTGTAAGCGCTCCTCACAGCGCTCCTGTTCGCTTTGCTGTGTCAGCCGGAATATGCCGCGCAGCTATGCTCCTGTTAGCGCTGCCGTGCCTGGAGAGATGCCAGAAGATGGCCACTGAGAGTAACAGACGTGCTTCTCGTTTGAAGCGAGAATTCCCTGAAGCGTGGGCGGAGTTTGGAACATGCTGCCTAGCTCGTACAGAAGCCGGGCACTAAATTTACACAGCCGGCCAAAGCGCGAACCGAGGAAGGCCGAAAACGGCGAAAAACCACCGCCGGATAGCGGGACACCTCCCACCAGGGACCAGGACCTTCTCTGCGCCTGGGAAGCCTGCCGCTGCAGCTACTTACAGGAGCTGATGCCCGATGATGATCGGGATTGCAGGTGTGCAGTTCACTTAAATCAACCTCTATCCACCATCCCTTTGATAGGGAGGTGGAGGGACTGTCCGCCTTCTTCCATCATCCGCTTTCTGTCAGTGGTGATGCAGTGGGGGCTGCACGGACACCATAAAGGGCCTCTGTACATCCTATGGGTTCAATCCCTTAGGATGGGTCAGGCCTATATGTCCGGCTATAGGCCTGGCTCCAGAAGGGGTACATGGAGGAGACCCTCCATGTTCTCATCTGTTGGTGGTGTGGGGAGATCGGGACCCATCTCCCCTAGAAGGAGTCCAGGCATGGCATACAAACGGTGCAGGAAGGGGTACGGGGAGGCGACACTCCGCATTCCCACCTGTTGATGGTTTGGGGAGATCAGACCCTTTAAAGGATCTGTAATCCATTGGGAAAAAAAAGGAAAAAACAGAATAAAAATAAAATAAAAAATTGTGGTCTGAAGACCAGATCCAAATGCCTCCTATGGACTTTAAGCAAGAACTGGTTCAATCAGAGCCAGCAAGAGGGTGTATACTGCAGATGAGGAGCTAATCTTTTTCTACGTTTACTTAGTGTCCTCCTAGTGGCAGCAGAATAACACCCATGGTCCTGTGTCTCCCAATGAGGCGAACGAAAAAGGGTAAATACCACCAGGCACCATTTCTCACATTTGCATGGCATAGATGCTTAAATTTCTATCTACACTAAAAAAGCATCTGCTCATCTAAATGCTTCACAATTTAATTTTCTACAGTCACCTTTCATGACAGCACCAAGGGAGAATACCAGACTTCTCTCCCAAAGGATAAATCAATGTAATCTGATGCTTCAAGAAGGTAAGGACCGAGGACAAGTTAGCAGTCCTGCAGATCTACTCAATGGAGGTACTAGTCCTCTCACGCCAGGTGACAGACACAGCTTAACATATGTTTCGTTCTTCTCCTGATGAAGAAGTCAGTTGTACTTCGAGAATAAAATTGCAATACCTGTTCTACAACTTCAAGGTTATTCTGCACATGTTTGAGACACCTGCAGTGCATCATATTCGCTCCTCCACATTATTTCACAGCTTAACAGATGGTTTTCTTGACCCAGTTAGCTAAAGCGCTAGAAAGCAGTCAGCTGATCAATGGTTCGGCTGATTGTTCGTCCAGCGGGTTTCTTCTCTGACTACCTTACACAGCGAGCTTGGCCTGCAAACACTCCTATTTCCTCTATAAGGCCATGTTCACATGTCCAGTAATCAGTTAATAAGTATCCAGCAGCAATCCATTAACAAAAAAAGTTGTGCAGCCACAATATTTTTTTTGTCCTGCTAAAAAAAAGAACCTAGATTTCAACTGGGTCTGATTTTTTTCTCTCGACTCTTTACATGGTTTACTGGTTGGTTAATTCATTTTATATGTTCATAGATTGGACTTTTATGGACATGGCAATATCAAATGTTTAATTTTTTTATTCCTTTATTTTCAACACTTGACAACAGACATAAGGACACACTTTTACTGAGGGGTTAACTCCTTCACCAAATGCTAAAATTGACCTGGCAATACGAATCCTAGGTCAGTACGAGCACACAGATGCCAAATATATACAAGTTCTTTAAGTGATGAAAACAAAACCAAAATTTGTAAGAAAAGAATTATCTTATGTAGCCATTTTCCAAGACCAGTAGAGTTAACATTTTTTGGGATATGTGGCTGAATGATGGCTTATTGTTTGCGCCCAGAGTTGACGTTTTTATAGATACCATTTTGCGGTAGATATGATGTTTTGATTGCCTTTTATTGCAAAGTTGCAGTGGCCAAAAAACCCCATAATTTTGGGGGTTAGATTTTTTTCATTACGCCGTTTACCGATCTGATTAATTTACTTTATGTTTTGATAAATCGGACATTTCTGAACGCAGCGATACCAAAAGTGTAGCTTTTTTTTTATTTTACTTGCTTCAATAGTCCCTTAGGAAACTTGAAGCTGCGATCATCCGATCGCCTGTGCTACACATAGTAGGGCTTCCGAACTGCTATGTGTAGCAGGAATGATGATTTAGGAACATCTGCCATGGTGTAGCATTCATAGGAGATTAACAATGACAGACAAGAGGGGCTTCTGCAGACCCCCGGCTGTCATGACAACCCATCTGCGCCCCGCGGTCAAGTGACTGGGATGTCGATGGGTGGGACTAGTGACTCGCTTTTGGCCGGTGTGTTAAATGGCATTTAACTGGTTAATAGTCACGGGTGGATCTCTGACTCATCCGTGGCTGTTAGCGGTCTTGTGCGGGGGGGAAAGATGGAAGGCTCAGCGTTGGAGCCCACATGAAAAACAGATACACGACCTTTGACGTACCTGAATGTCAAAGGTCACGAAGGGGTTAAGGTCTGTAGACACTTACCACGTGAGAAGAGACTTGATGATATTTGCTGAGCTCCTCAGGCTTGACCAGATCTTCTGGGACTGTCTTACCACGCTGCAAAATAATTAAAATAGTTAGTGGACAAAAAGTGTTTAGCTATATATTTTAACCCCTTAAATAAAAACATACATTTTCGTCACATGTCAAGTGTAGGGTGGATGGAGCAAGCTCAACTCCACACCTTGCAATGAAGGCTTGCTCTGATGGCTGTTGCTCGACCATTTAAAGCATTGACAGCGGCTCTTCAGTGGCAATCGCAGGAAACCCACCATTTTAAGATACACTGGTGTGTATATATATATATATATATATATATATATATATATATATATATATACACACATACACACACATACATATACACAGTACAGACCAAAGTTTGGACACACCTCATTCAAAGATTTTCGGTATTTTCATGACTATGAAAATTGTACATTCACACTGAAGGCATCAAAACTATGAATTAACACATGTGGAATTATATACTTAACAAAAAAGTGTGAAACAACTGAAAATATGTCTTATATTCTAGGTTCTTCAAAGTAGCCACCTTTTGCTTTGATGACTGCTTTGCACAATCGAAGATATACATCTTTACTGTTGCACAATCTTGGCTTTCTCTTGATGAGCTTCAAGAGCTAGTCACCGGAAATGGTTTTCACTTCACAAGTGTGCCCTGTCAGGTTTCATTAGTGGGATTTCTTGCCTTATAAATGGGGTTGGGACCATCAGTTGTGTTGTGCAGAAGTCTGGTGGATACACAGCTGATAGTCCTACTGAATAGACTGTTAGAATGTGTATTATGGCAAGAAAAAAGCAGCTAAGTAAAGAAAAACGAGTGGCCATCATTACTTTAAGAAATGAAGGTCAGTCAGTCCGAAAAATTGGGAAAACTTTGAAAGTGTCCCCAAGTGCAGTTGCAAAAACCATCAAGCGCTACAAAGAAACTGGCTCACATGAGGTCCGCCCCCGGAAAGGAAGACCAAGAGTCACCTCTGCTTCTGAGGATAAGTTTATCCGAGTCACCAGCCTCAGAAATTGCAGGTTAACAGCAGCTCAGATTAGAGATCAGGTCAATGCCACACAGAGTTCTAGCAGCAGACATCTCTACAACAACTGTTAAGAGGAGACTTTGTGCAGCAGGCCTTCATGGTAAAATAGCTGCTAGGAAACCACTGCTAAGGACAGGCAACAAGCAGAAGAGACTTGTTTGGGCTAAAGAACACAAGGAATGGACATTAGACCAGTGGAAATCTGTGCTTTGGTCTGATGAGTCCAAATTTGAGATCTTTGGTCCAACCACCGTGTCTTTGTGCGATGCAGAAAAGGTGAACGGACGGACTCTACATTATTATACATTTTTATAGCGCCATTTATTCCATGGCGCTTTACATGTGAAAAGGGGCAAATATAGACAAGTACAATAAACGTGAGCAATACAAGGCACACACAAGTACAGAAGAAGAGAGGACAATGCCCGCAAGGGCTCACAGTCTACAGGGATGGGTGAGAATACACTAGGAGAGGGTAGAGCTGGTCGTGCGGTGGTTCAGTAGACTGAGGATCACGGCAGGTTGTAGGCTTGTCGGAAGAGGTAGGTCTTCAGGTTCTTTTTAAGGTTTCCATGGTAGGCGCGAGTCTGATGTGTTGGGGTAGAGAATTCCAGAGTATAGGGGAGGCACGGGAGAAGTCTTGTATGCGGTCGAAGGATCGAAGGTTGCGTGTGGGTATGTACCGGGAGACCATGTCACAGATGTATGGAGGAGACAGGTTGTGGATGGCTTTGTATGTCATAGTTAAGGTTTTGAACTGGAGCCTCTGGACGATAGGAAGCCAATGAAGGGCTTGGCAGAGAGGAGAGGCTGGGAAATAACGGGGAGACAGGTGTATTAGTCGGGCAGCAGAGTGCAGGATGGATTGGAGTGGTGCCAGAGTGTACGGTCATGGCCAAAAGTTTTGAGAATGACACAAATATTAATTTTTACAAAGTCTACTGCTTCACTTTTTCTAATGGCAATTTGCATATACTCCAGAATGTTATAAAGAGTGATCAGCTTAACAGCAATTACTTGCAAAGTCAATATTTGGCTAGAAAATGAACTTTATCCCCAAAACACATTTCAACATCATTGCAGCCCTGCCTTAAAAGGACCAGCTAACCTCTTTTCAGTGATTGCTCCATTAACACAGGTGTGGGTGTTGATGAGGACATGGCTGGAGATCAATCTGTCATGATTAAGAATGAGACCACTGGACACTTTAAAAGGAGGCTGGTGCCTGGCATCATTGTTTCTCTTCTGTTAACCATGGTTATCTCTAAAGAAACACGTGCAGTCATCATTGCAATGCACAAAAATGGCCTAACAGGGAAGAGTATCGCAGCTAGAAAGATTGCACCTCAGTCAACAATCTATCGCATCATCAAGAACTTCAAGGAGAGAGGTTCCATTGTTGCCAAAAAGGCTCCAGGGCGCCCAAGAAAGACCAGCAAGCGCCAGGACCGTCTCTAAAAGTGTTTCAGCTGCGGGATCGGGCTACCAGCAGTGCAGAGCTTGCTCAGGAATGGCAGCAGGCAGGTGTGAGTGCATCTGCACGCACTGTGAGGCGGAGACTCTTGGAGCAAGGCCTGGTCTCAAGGAGGGCAGCAAAGAAGCCACTTCTCTCCAGAAAAAACATCATGGACAGACTGATATTCTGCAAAAGGTACAGGCAGTGGACTGCTGAGGACTGGGGTAAAGTTATTTTCTCTGATGAATCCCCTTTTCGATTGTTTGGGACATCAGGAAAACGCCTTTCGGAGAAGACAAGGTGAGCGCTACCACCAGTCTTGTCTCATGCCAACTGTTAGGCCTCTTTCACACTTCCGGCGGGCGCCGTCGCAGCGCCGCATAGAGAAAACCTGATGCACCGCCGGCGGCCGCATGCGGTTTTTTGCCGGATGGTTTCTAATGCTTAGAGACATCAGAAACCATCCGGCAAAAACAAAAAACGTTACATGCAGCGTTTTGTCCGGGCGCCGCAATGTACATTTGCGCCGCATCCGGACAAAACCGCATGCAACGCATTGACATACGGCGCCATCCGGCGCTAATGCATGTCAATGCGAAAAAAGCCGCATGCGGCGCATCAGGTTTTCTGATGCGGCGCTGCGGCAAAATGCCGGGGGTGCCGCAAGGCGCCCGCCGGATGTGTGAAACCAGCCTTAAGAATCCTGAAACCATTCATGTGTGGGGTTGCTTCTCAGCCAAGGGAATCGGCTCTCTCACAGTCTTGCCTAAAACACAGCCATGAATAAAGAATGGTACCAGAATGTCCTCCAAGAGCAACTTCTCCCAACCCTCCAAGAGCAGTTTGGCGATCAACAATGCCTTTTCCAGCATGATGGAGCACCTTGCCATAAAGCAAAGGTGATAACTAAATGGCTCAGGGAACAAAACAGAGATTTTGGGTCCATGGCCTGGAAACTCCCCAGATCTTAATCCCATTGAGAACTTGTGGTCAATCATCAAGAGACGGGTGAACAAAAACCTAAAAATTCTGACAAAATGAAAGCATTGATTGTGCAAGAATGGACTGCTATCAGTCAGGATTTGGTCCAGAAGTTGATTGAGAGCATGCCAGGGAGAATTGCAGAGGTCCTGAAGAAGAAGGGTCAACACTGCAAATATTGACTTGCTGTATTAACTCATTCTAACTGTCAATATAAGCTTTTGTTACTCATATGTTTGCAATTATTATATTTCTGTCTGTGATAAAAACATCTGTCAAACACACACATAAAAACCAGAGGGCAGCAGATCATGTTAAAATATAATATGTGTCATTCTCAAAACTTTTGGCCATGACTGTAGGAGGTTGCAGTAGTCGAGGTGGGAGATGATGAGGGCATGCACTAGTGTTTTTGTAGTTTCATGGTCAAGGAATGCACGGATCCGGGAAATATTTTGAGTTTGAGACATGTGGCTTGAAAGAGAGGGCAGAGTCGAGGATCACCCGAGGCACCGAGCATGCGGGACTGGGGAAAGTGAGCAGCCATTGACGTTGATGGATAGGTCTGGTGGGGGGGGTAGAGTGAGATGGGGGAAAGATGATGAATTCTGTTTTGTCCATGTTCAGTTTTAGAAAGCGAGCAGAGAAGAAAGCAGAAATAGCAGACAGACATTGTGGGATTTTGGTCAGTAAGGAGGTGAGGTCAGGTCCAGACAGGTAGATCTGCGTGTCGTCGGCGTAGAGATGATACTGCAAACCATGGGATTCTATGAGCTGTCCCAGGCCGAGGGTGTAGATGGAAAAGAATAGGGGTCCTAGAACTGAGACTTGAGGAACATCGACAGACAGGGGGCGAGGTGAGGAGGTAGTGTAGGAGAGGGAGACACTGAATGTTCAGTTTGTTAGATATGATGAGATCCAGGATAGGGTCAAGCCTGTGATGAGAGAATCTGTAGCAGGAGGGAATGGTCCACAGTGCTGAAGGCAGAAGACAGGTCCAGGAGAAGGAGGACAGTAGTATCGCTTGCTCTTGGCGGTTAGTAGGTCGTTGGTGACTTTAGTTAGGGCAGTTTCAGTTGAGTGATGCAGTCGGAAGCCTGATTGTAAGCGGTTAAAGAGGGAGCAGGAGGAGAGGTGGGAGGACAGTTCAAGATGGACATGCTGTTCCAGTAGTTTTGAGGCATAAGGGAGAAGAGATATCGGGCAATAGCTAGACACAGAGGATGGGTCAAGGGAGGTCTTTTTGAGGATGGGTGTGATAGAGACGTTTAAAGGATGAGGGGAAGACACCATTTGTAAGTGAGAGGTTGAAGAGGTGTGTTAGAGTAGGGGTGAAGACTGTGGCGAGGCTAGGGATGAGGTGGGATGGGAGTGGGTCAAGCATGCAAGTGGTGAGGTGTGATCTTGATAGGAGGGTGGAAAGCTGATCTTCTGTCATGGTGGAGAAGTTGGTTTTGGAGGAAGAGGGCTGAGCAGCTAAGAGGGGCAATGGGCGCTGTGGGCCAAAGCTTTCTCTGATCGTATCGATCTTCTGCTTAAAGAAAGAGGCAAAGTCTTCAGCAGAAATGAGAGGAGGAGGAGCTGGGGGACGGAGCAGAGAATTGAAAGTGTTGAAGAGCTGCTTAGGGTTGTGAGACAGGGAGGACATGAGAGATGAGAAGTAAGTTTGTTTTGCGGCAGTGAGCATGGACTTGAAGCTGGTGAGGGACTACTTGTATGCGGTTAAGTGCTCGGCTGAGCGGGATTTTTTCCATCTCCGCTCAGCAACCCTGGAAGCCCGTCTCAGTTCTTTGGGGAGGCTGGTCAGCCAGGGCCGCCTGTTGATTGTTCAAGTTTTGCTATGTGTGGGGGGGGGGGGCAGCCGAATCAAGTGCTGCTGATTATTGTAGTGTTATAAAAGGTAGCAGCAGAATCTGTGTCATGAAGTGAAGATATGTTTGTAAGAGGGAGGAGGGACTCAGAGAGCAATGGTAAATTGAGGTATATGAGATTTCTGCAAGGGTGAGTTTGTGGAGTGGGGGGTTGTGCACTGGAAGAGGAGAAGGAAGAGAACGTCAGTAGGTTGTGGTCAGACAGGGGAAGGGGTGAGTTAGTGAGATTAGTAAGGGAACAGAGGTGGGTGAAGATAAGGTCCAGCGTGTGACCATCTTTGTGAGTGGCCGCAGAGGACCATTGAGTGAGGCCAAAGGAGGCAGTGAGCGATAAAAGTTTAGAGGCAGCTGGGGTGGAAGCATCAATAGGGATGTTAAAGTTACCCATGATAATTGGGGGGGATGTCAGCAGAGAGGAAATGAAGCAGCCAGGTGGTGAAGTGATCGAGAAAGGTGGAGATGGCTAGTTCTGGGGGGCGGTAGATGACAGCCAGCTGGAGGTTGGAGGGGGAGTAGATGGGGACGGAGTGCACCACAAATGAGGGAATAGTAGCGGAGGGGGGTAGTGGAATTGGGGTAAAGGAGCAGGCATCAGACAGGAGCAAACCAACTCCTCCACCACGTTTGCTGCTGGGGCGGGCATGTGAGATAGGTGGAATCCACTGTATGAGAGTGCAGATTGTGAGGCTGAGTTTGAGGGGGTGAGCCAGGTTTCGGTGATGCCAAGGAAGGAGAGTTTATTGGTGATGAACAGGTCGTGGATAAATGACAGTTTATTGCAGACGGAGCGTGCGTTCCATAGTGCTCCAGGTAGTGGGACCGGGGGAATGGGGGCTGGGTGAATGGGTATGAGGTTATCATGGTTGCGAAAACGTGGAGGATTGTGGTAGAAGTGAGTATGGGGATGTGTTGAGGAGGGCCAGGATTTGGGGATATGTCACCAGCAGTGAGGAGTAACAGACAGAGCGTTAGAAGGTGGGAACAGGATAAGACATGGTGTGGCCGAGTGTTCCTGGAGAAAAAGGATTGTACGTGGAGGAACAGTTCTGAGGAAAAGGTGAAATGGCTGGGGAGGATGGAGGGGGAAATGACTACTTCCTTACTAGGTGGGGGATTACAGGGAATAGGAAGAAAGTAAGTAGCATGGGGGTGAAAGTGAAAAGAAAAGGAAACATGGTAGTGGTTATATATTATATCAACTTACAGTCAAATTCCAGTCCAATTCTAGCCTAATTCTGGTTCCCACCATGAAACATGGAGGAGGAGGTGTGATGGTGTGGGGGTGCTTTGCTGTTGACACTGTTGGGGATTTATTCAAAATTGAAGGCATACTGAACCTGCATGGCTGCAACAGGACAATGACCCCAAACACACCTCCAGGCTGTGTAAGGGCTATTTGACCAAGAAGGAGAGTGTTGGGGTGCTATGCCAGATGACCTGGCCTCCACAGTCACCAGACCTGAACCCAATCGAGATGGTTTGGGGTTACCTGGACCGCAGAGTGAAGGCAAAAAAGCCAACAAGTGCTAAGCATCTCTGGGAACTCCTTCAAGACTGTTAGAAGACAATTTCCGGTGACTACCTCTTGAAGCTCATCAAGAGAATGCCAAGAGTGTGCAAAGCAGCAGTAATCAAAGCAAAGGTGGCTACTTTGAAGAACCTAGAATATAAGACATATTTTCAGTTGTTTCACACTTTTTTGTTAAGTATAT
The DNA here is from genome assembly GCA_033576555.1 of Oophaga sylvatica. NCBI lineage: Eukaryota > Metazoa > Chordata > Amphibia > Anura > Dendrobatidae > Oophaga > Oophaga sylvatica. The sequence continues at coordinate 278,813,009 of JARQOD010000003.1, read as the reverse complement.
AATTCCACATGTGTTAATTCATAGTTTTGATGCCTTCAGTGTGAATGTACAATTTTCATAGTCATGAAAATACAGAAAAATCATATAGGGTTCTGCGTAGGATCTTAGCTGTTCCCAGCATTGCGCTTTTCTGGACGGAGAGCTCAGATGTTGCTCCTGGGATCTGTTGTAGCCGTAGCCATTCTTCCAACTTAGGGATCATTGCTCCAAGTGCTCCTATCACCACTGGAATCACTGTTGCCTTCAACTTTCACATCTTCTCCAGTTCTCCTTTGAGGCCCTGGTATTTCTCCAGCTTCTCATATTCCTTCTTTCTGATGTTGCTGTCACTTGGCACTGCCACATCTATTATCATTGCAGTCTTCTGGTCCTTGTCTACTATGACAATGTCTGGTTGGTTAGCCAACACCTGCTTATCCGTCTGGATCTTGAAGTCCCACAGGATTTTAGCCCTTTTATTCTTCACCACTTTTTCTGGGGTCTCCCACCTGGACTTAGGAGGACTTAGCCCATAAGCTGTGCAGATGTTCCAGTATACAATCACGCTACTTGGTTGTGGCGTTCAGTATACGCTGTTCCTGCATGCATCTTGCATCCTGCCACTATGTGTTGGACGGTTTCTGGGGTTTCTTTGCATAGTCTGCACCTTGGGTCTTGTCTTGTGTGGTATATCCCTACTTCTATGGATCTGGTACTTAGTGCTTGTTCTTGTGCCGCTATGATTAGTGCCTCAGTGTTGTCTCAGAGTCCAGCTTTCTCCAGCCATTGGTAGGATTTCTCCATGTCAGCTACCTCCATTATTTGTCGATGGTATATCCCATGCAGAGGCTTGTCTTGCCATGGCACTTCGTGTTCCTGATCTTCCTTCCAGATCTGTTGTTGTTGCTGCCTTAGGCTTTCTCTCAGCATCTCATCTTTTGGTGCCATTTTTCTGATGTATTCCTGGATGCTCCTTGTTTTGTTCATGATGGTGGCTTGGATACTTATCAAGCCTCGACCACCCTCCGTTCTGTTGGGATACAATCTTTGGGTGCTAGACTTGGGGTGGAGGCCTCCATGCATTGTGAGGAGTTTTCGTGTCTTCACATATGCAGCTTCCATCTCTTCTTTTGGCTAGCACACTATGCCAGCAGGGTATCTGATAACTGACAGGGCATATGTATTAATGGCAAAAATCTTATTCTTCCCATTGAGCTGGCTCTTCAGGACCTGTCTTACCCTTTGATGGTATTTGGATGTAGCTGCTTTCCTTGCCTCCTCATCATGGTTACCGTATCCCTGTGGGATGCCGAGGTACTTGTAGCATGTCTGTACATCTGCTACGTGCCCTGCTGGTAATTCCACTCATCTGTCTTGACTACCTTGCCTCTTTATTACCAACCGGCCACACTTCTCCAGTCCGAAGGACATCCCGATGTCTTCGCTGTAGAATCTTGTCAGGAGGATCAGTGAATCAATGTCTCGTTTGTTTTTCACATACAGCTTGAGGTCATCCATGTAGAGGAGGTGGCTGATGGTGCTTCCACTCTTGAACTTGTATCCATAGCCAGACTCTGTAATTATCTGACTGAGGGGTTCAAGCATATGCAGAACAGCAATGGGGACAGTGCATCACCTTGGTATATGCCGCATTTGATGGATACTTGTGCTAGTTGTCTTGAGTTGACTTCTAATGCTGTTCTCCATAGCCCATTGAGTTTCTGAGGAAGGTTCTTAATTTCCTGTTGACATTGTAGAGAGCCAAGCATTCACAGATCCATGTGTGTGGCATTGAGTCATAGGCTTTCCTGTAGTCAATCCAGGCTGTGCTGAGATTGGTCTGTCTGGATCTTGAGCGACTGCTCTATCTACTATGAGTTTGTGCTTGGAGCCTCTGGTGTCGGTCCCAATGCCTTTCTGAGCTGGATTCATGTACGGGTTCATATGGTTCTGTAGCTTGGTGGCTATGATGCCTGACAGGAGTTTCCATGTTGTTGTAAGGCAGGTTATAGGGTGGTAGTTGGATGGAACTATTCCTTTATGAGGATCCTTCAAGATCAGCACTGTTCTACCTTGTGTTAGCCAAGCTGGGTGGTGGCCTTGTTCTAGCAGTTGGTTCATCTGCTTTGCCATGCGTTCATGTACTGCTGTTAATTTCTTCAGCCAGTAGGTGTGGATCATGTCTGGACCAGTTGCTGTCCAGCTCTTCATGTTCCTGACCCGCTGTTGGATGTCTGCTTCTGTAAGGGTGACTGGTTCTTGCTCTAGGTGGTTGCTGTGTTTCATTCTCAGATCTTGCAGCCACGTTGCACTGGTGTTGTGTGTCTTTTCCTTCTCCCATATGTCCCTCCAGTATTGTGCAGTCTCTGCTATTGGTGGAGTTGCTGCCTTTGTGCTGTTACTCTGTAGTTGGGAGTACACTTTGGATGGTTCTTTGGAGAACAGGGCATTTATCTTCTTGACCTCAGCTTCTCTAGTGTATCTCCCTAGTCTTGCAGCGAGTGCTGTGAGCCTTTGTTTAGCAGTCTCTAGGGCTTCAGTTGGGGGTCAGGCCTTTGTACTTGTCCAGCTTGGTCTTATTCTTGATCTTTACACCCTTGTGTATTTCTGTTAGTTGGCTAACTTCCCTTCGTGTCACCTTGATTTTTGTCTCTAGCCTTATTTTCCAAGGGGGGCACATACTTCTGTTGATCTTGCTAGTTGTATAACCAAGCATTTCCATGATTGCTGAGGCAGTAGCATAGATCAGTTTATTAGTTTGAGTTATGGTGGTGGTAGGTATTGATGCAAGTGCTCTATTGGCATCTTCAAGCATACTGTCTGGTGGAGTTTCTTTGCTGGGCCTCGGCAGTCAATCTCTGGTATTGGTGGTATTTAGTTTATCTAAGATCTTCTGTTTCAGAAGACCAGCTGCAGTGCTCTCTTGCTGCAGGTTTGGATATATTATATATATATATATATTATATATATATATATATATATATATATATATATATATATATACACACACACATACACACACACTCATTTACAAATAACATTTTGCATATAGTTTAAAAATATAACAAAATGAAGTATGCCAAAAAGGTCTGAATGCAATTTCTCTAATTACTATGCCCGTGGCCAATTATTAATGCCATAGGTGTTATGATTTGGTAGCTGAGGAGAGCAGGCAAAAAAGGAAATACACCAGAGAGGTTGGAATCTATGGGATTGCAGTACCCTGACTAACCACCACAACTAAAGGCAGCCGTGGAGCGTACCTACGTTGGTCCTAGACGCCTCGTCACAGCCTGAGAAGCTAACTACACCTAAAGACAGAAAGAGGAAAACTATCTGCCCCGGAGCAGATCCCCAAAGAACATAGAAAGCCCCCAAACATGTAATGGCGGTTAGACAAGAAGAAATACAGACACAGACAGAAAATAGTATGAGCAAACGTTGGGGCCCAAACTTCCTAAATAGAAAAGGATAGGAAGGACACTTACTGCAATCCCAAAAAACCCTGAAAAGTACCAACACTATAATTACAAAAACACCTGAGATCACACGACCTCTACCACCTAAATTAGTTCTCTGGTGTAACAAAACTAAACAGCAGCCACTGAAAAAACTGGAAAAGGCAAATGAACAAACAACAGTGGCTGAACTAAACTGAGAGGAGCACAAGCCCCCGGAGGGGACTCGGCAGACCCCCACAGAAGTGCAGGACAAAATGCAAAAAGCAAGCACAAAAAACTAAAAGAAGAAAATGTCTTATCTGTTAGCAGAAGATGCAGGCACGAAACAGCAAGCTACAAAGTGAACAGAAATCAAAGATGAGACCAAACAATTGATCACCGGCAACCCTGATGGGAGGGAATCTCCCTTATATAAGACCAGTCAGTAACACCTGATCGCCAATCTTCATTGGATAGTTCAGTACTGTTTGTAACCACCAGAGGGAGCTTCTGCTCAGAATTCATTTCTAGCACATTCACAACACATAGGCCTTCAAAAGTGTTACTCAAGATGCACATAGGAGCCTTTTTAATTTAAAGGAGTAACCCAATTTCAATTTTTAGTTCATAAAGTCAACAGTACACATGAAAACAACTTAGTAATATCTCATCAACAGGGCGGTGAAGTCGGAGTCAATTTTGGCAGTCGACAGTAGTTCAATGCATTATGCGCTGTAATTTTTTTCAGAAGAATTTGAGAAAGTTATGAAATGTCCTATAAATGTTTGTTATGGTCTTGATCTCGGTTTTTAGTTGAGATGAATTTGTGCTGCACTTTGTGTCCATGCTCAGTAGTGAGGCAGGGCTGTGTGGTCAGATTCGTGAAGTCAGGGAAATTGAGTCGGCGGAGGTTTGGCTTACTGACTCCACAGCCCTGCTCATCAGACAAATCTGCTAATTTCACATATTGGACTGAAAATTCATTCTCAAGTCATGAGTAAAACTTGTAAAATCTGTATTCAGTGAAGACAGAATTTGAAAAGCCCCAACTGCCATTCTCCCGTCTCAGACCTGGGAAAAAGCCCCAACCGCCATTCTCTCGTCTCAGCACTGGGAAAAGCCCCAACCGCCATTCTCCCGTCTCAGCACTGGGAAAAGCCCCAACCGCCATCTCCCGTCTCAGCACTGGCAAAAGCCCCAACCGCCTTCTCCCGTCTCAGCACTGGGAAAATCCCCAACCGCCTTCTCCCGTCTCAGCACTGGGAAAATCCCCAACCGCCTTCTCCCGTCTCAGCACTGGCAAAAGTCCCAACCGCCTTCTCCCGTCTCAGCACTGGGAAAATCCCCAACCACCATCTCCCGTCTCAGCACTGGCAAAAGCCCCAACCGCCTTCTCCCGTCTCAGCACTGGGAAAATCCTCAACCGCCTTCTCCAGTCTCAGCACTGGCAAAAGCCCCAACCGCCTTCTCCCGTCTCAGCACTGGGAAAAGCCCCAACCACCATCTCCCGTCTCGGCACTGGCAAAAGCCCCAACCGCCTTCTCCCGTCTCAGCACTGGCAAAAGCCCCAAACGCCATCTCCCGTCTCAGCACTGGCAAAAGTCCCAACCGCCATCTCCCGTCTCAGCACTGGCAAAAGCCCAACCGCCTTCTCCCGTCTCAGCACTGGGAAAATCCCCAACCGCCATCTCCTAGCTCAGTAATGGGAAATATCCAACTGAAGTCTCCAACCTCAGCACTGGGACAATCTATGGAGAGGGGAGGTAAAGGAACTACAGGCAGACACAGACATTCTGCTATAAGTTCTATACAATCAACAGCCATCTCAGAAAGGCTTCATTCACACATCAGTATTTGTATGGCAAAACCAGGAGTGTCTCCAAAACACAGAACAGGTGACAATCTTTCAATTATAGTTTTCCTCTGATTGTTACACCCCTGATTTTAGCTTCCAAATACAGATGCAAAATACTGATCAAATATGGTCATGTGAAGGAGGACTAATGGGAAGGTCTGTATGCAAAAGTAAAAACTTAAAAATAGCATAATTTAGTTAAAATTTCACTACGCGTTTTTTAAACATTTTTCATGGTAAAAGGAGTATAGTCCCTCAAAACGACAACTCGTCTGGGGAAAAAAAAATAGGCTCTCATTTGGCTTGCTACAGAAAAGTAAACTTAAGCCTCTCTAAAAGTGGAAGGAAAAAAATGAAAGCACAAAACCAACAAAATGCCCAAAATTTTAATGTTAAATGTACACGTGTAATAAAGGAAAGTGCAAAGAAAAAAAATAAAGAAAACTTAATTTATGATCAAATAAATATAGCAGGTTACACTTTAACCCCTTCACCCCCAAGGGTGGTTTGCACGTTAATGACCGGGCCAATTTTTACAATTCTGACCACTGTCTCTTTATGAGGTTATAACTCTGGAACGCTTCAACGGATCTTCGCGATTCTGAGATTTTTTCTCGTGACATATTGTACTTCATGTTAGTGGTAAAATTTCTTCGATATAACTTGCGTTTATTTTTGAAAAAAACGCAAATATGGCGAAAATTTTAAAAATTTTGCAATTTTCAAACTTTGAATTTTTTTTCCCTTAAAACAGAGAAATATGTCACACAAAATAGTTAAGAAATAACATTTCCCACATGTCTACTTTACATCAGCACAATTTTGGAACCAAAATTTTTCTTTGTTAGGAAATTAGAAGGGTTAAAAGTTGACCAGTGATTTCTCATTTTTACAACAAAATTTACAAAGCCATTTTTTTAGGGACCACCTCACATTTGAAGTCACTTTGACGGGTCTATATGGCAGAAAATACCCAAAAGTGACACCATTATAAAAACTGCACCCCTCAAGGTACTCAAAACTACATTCAAGAAGTTTATTAACCCTTCAGGTGCTTCACAGGAGCTGAAGCAACGTGGATGGAAAAAATTAATATTTAACTTTTTAGCCACAAAAATGATCTTTTACAAACTTTTTTTTATTTTCACAAGGGTAAAAGGAGAAAATGGACAGATAAAGTTGTCGTGCAATTTCTCCTGAGTACGCCAATACCCCATATGTGGGGGAAAACCACTGTTTGGGCACACGGCAGAGCTCGTAAGGGAAGGAGCGCCGTTTGACTTTTTCAAACTAAAATTGGCTGGAATTGAGATTGGACGCCATGTGTGTTTGGAGAGCCCCTGATACGCCTAAACAGTGGAAACCCCCCACAAGTGACACCATTTTGGAAACTAGACCCCTAAGGAACTTATCTAGATCTGTTGTGAGCACTTTGAACCCCAAAGTGTTTCACAAAAGTTTATAATGCCTGGGTGTGAAAAAAAAAAAAAAATTTTCCACAAAAATGATTTTTTAGTCCCAAATTTTTGATTTTTCCCAAGGAAATTGGACCCCAAAACTTGTTGTCCAATTTGTCCTGAGTACGCTGATACCCCATATGTGGGGGGGGGGGGGGGGAAACTGTTTGGGCGCACGGCAGGGCTTGGAAAAGAAGCAGTAACGTTTTGGAATGCAAACATTGATGGGGGTCATGTTCCGTTTGTAGTGCCCCAGATGAGCCTAAACAGTGGAAACCCCCCACAAGTGACCCCATTTTGGAAGCTAGACCCCCTAAGGAACTTATCTAGATCTTTGGTGAGCACTTTGAACCCCAAGTGCTTCACACAAGTTTATAATGCCCGGGCATGAAAATAAAAAATCCTATTTTTTTCCCACAAAAATGATCTCTTAGTCACTAATTTTTTATTTTCCCATAGGTAACAGGAGAAATTGGACCACAAAATTTGTTGTCCAATTTGTCCTGAGTACGCTGATACCCCATATGTGGGGGGGAACACTGTTTGGGCGCATGGCAGAGCTCGGAATGGAAGGAGCACTATTTGACTTTTTCCAACCAAAATTGGCTGGAATTGAGATTGACGCCATGTTGCATTTGGAGAGCCCCTGATGTGCCTAAACAGTGGAAACCCCCCACAAGTGACCCCATTTGGGAAACTAGACCCCCTAAGGAACTTATCTAGATCTTTGGTGAGCAATTTGAACCCCCAAGTGCTTCACACAAGTTTATAACGTAGAGCCGTAAAATTAAAAAATTATATTTTTTCCACAAAATTGATCTTTTCACCCCAATTTTTTATTTTCCCAAGGGAAACAAGACTCCAAAAGTTATTGTGCAATTTGTCCTGAGTGCGCTGATACCCCATATGTGGGGGTAAACCACTGTTTGGGTGCATGGCAGAGTTTGGAAGGGAAGGAGCGCGTTTGACTTTTTCAACGCAAAATTGGCTGGATGCCATGTCGTGTTTGGAGAGCTCCTGATTGCCTAAACAGTGGAAACCCCCCACAAATGACACCTTTTTGGAAACTAGACCCCTCAAGGAACTTATCTAGATGTGTGGTGAGCACTTTGAACCCCAAAGTGCTTCACAGAAGTTTATAACGTACAGCCGTAAAAATAAAAAATCCTTTTTTTTTTACAAAATTATTTTTTCGCCCCAATATTTTATTTTTACAAGGGTAACAGGAGAAATTGGACCCAAAAGTTGTTGTCCAATTTGTCTTGAGTACGCTGATAACCAATATGTGGGAGTAAACTACTGTATGGGCGCACGTCGGGGCTCGGAAGGGAAGAGTGACGTTTTGGATTGCAGACTTTGATGGAATGGTCTGGGGAGTCATGTCGCATTTGGAGAGCCCTGATGCGCCTAAACAGTGGAAACCCCCCACAAGTGACCCATTTTGGAAAATAGACCCCACAAGGAACTTATTTAGATGTGTGGTGAGCACTTTGAACCCCGAAGTGCTTCACAGAAGTTTATAACGTACAGCCGTAAAAATAAAAAATCTTTTTTTTTTTACAAAAATTATTTTTTCGCCCCCAATATTTTATTTTTACAAGGGTAACAGGAGAAATTGGACCCCAAAAGTTGTTGTCCAATTTGTCTTGAGTACGCTGATAACCAATATGTGGGAGTAAACTACTGTATGGGCGCACGTCGGGGCTCGGAAGGGAAGTAGTGACGTTTTGGATTGCAGACTTTGATGGAATGGTCTGGGGGAGTCATGTCGCATTTGGAGAGCCCCTGATGCGCCTAAACAGTGGAAACCCCCACAAGTGACCCCATTTTGGAAAATAGACCCCACAAGGAACTTATCTAGATGTGTGGTGAGCACTTTGAACCCCGAAGTGCTTCACAGAAGTTTATAACGTACAGCCGTAAAAATAAAAAATCCTTTTTTTTTTTTTACAAAAATGATTTTTTCGCCCCCAATATTTTATTTTCACAAGGGTAACAGGAGAAATTGGACCCCAAAAGTTGTTGTCCAAATTGTCCTGAGTACGCTGATACCCAATATGTGGGAGAAAACTACTGTATGGGCACACGTCGGGGCTCGGAAGGGAAGTAGTGACGTTTTGGATTGCAGACTTTGATGGAATGGTCTGGGGGCGTCATGTCGCATTTGGAGAGCCCCTGATGCGCCTAAACAGTGGAAACCCCCCACAAGTGACCCCATTTTGGAAAATAGACCCCACAAGGAACTTATCTAGAAGTGTGGTGAGCGCTATGAAGCCCCAAGTACTTCACAGAAGTTTTGTAACATACAGCCATAAAAACAAAAAAAATCATTTTTTTTTTACAAAAATGATTTTGTCGCCCCAGTTTTTTATTTTCCCAAGGGTAACAGGAGAAATAGGCCAAATTGCACAATAACTCTTGGGGTCCAGAGTATGCGGATACCCCATATGTGGGGTAAACTACTGTTTGGGCGCATGGCAGAGCTCAGAAGTGAAGGAGCACCATTTGACTTTTTCAACGCAGAATTGGCTGGAATTGAGATCAGACGCCATGTCACATTTCGAGAGCTCCTGATGTGCCTAAATAGCAGAAACCCCCCAATTCTAACTCCAACCCTAACCCCAAACACCAATAACCCTAGTCCCAACCCTAACCACAAACCTAACCCTAACACACCCATAACCCTAATCCCAACCCTAATCCTAACGTTAGCGCCAACCCTAACACTAACGTTAGCGCCAACCCTAACCCTAACTTTAGCCGCAACCCTAACCCAACAGAAAATGGAAATAATACATTTTTTTAATTTTATTATTTTTCCCTAACTAAGGGGGTGATAAAGGGGGTTTGATTTACTATTTATAGCGGGTTTTTGTGATTGGCAGCTGTCACGCTAAAAGACGCTTTTTATTGCAAAAAATAGTTTTTTGCATCACCACATTTTGAGAGCTATAATTTTTGCATATTTTGGCCCACAGAGTCATGTGAGGTCTTATTTTTTGCGGGACGAGTTGACGTTTTTATTTGTACCATTTTTGAGCACGTGACATTTTTTGATCGCTTTTTATTTCGATTTTTGGGAGGTTAGAATGAACAAAAATCAGCAATTCATGAATTTCTTTTGGGGGAGGCGTTTATACCGTTCCGCGTGTGGTAAAATTGATAAAGCAGTTTTATTCTTCGGGTCAGTACGATTATGGCGATACCTCATTTATATCATTTTTTTAGGTTTTGGCGCTTTTATAGAATGAAAACAATTTTATATAAAAAAATCATTATTTTTGCATCGCTTTATTCTGCGAGCTATAACTTTTTTATTTTTTCGCTCATGATGCTGTGTGACGGCTCGTTTTTTGCGGGACAAGATGACGTTTTCAGTGGTACCATGTTTATTTATATCGGTCTTTTTGATCGCGTGTTATTTCACTTTTTGTTCGGCGGTATGATGATAAAGCATTGATTTTTTGCTTCGTTTTTTTTTTTTTTTAAGGGGTTCACTAAAGGGGTTAACTAGTGGGACAGTTTTATAGGGGGGGTCGTTACGGACGCGGCGATACCAAATATGTGTACTTTTATTGTTTTGTTTTTTTTATTTACAGGAAAAAATGAATTTATTGGGGAATATTTTTTTTTTTTTATCATTTTTTTTTACACTTTTTATTTTTACTTTTTTACTTTGTCCCAGGGTGGGACATCACTGTATTTTAGCAGATCGCTGGTGTGACAGTGTGCACAGCACTCTGTCACACCAGCGATCGCTCTGGCACTGCTGCAGGCTTCCCCAGCGCCTGCTCTCAGCAGGCACTGAGGAAGCCGCCTCCCTGCAGGACCCCGGCGTCATCTTGGATCCGGGGACCTGGAGGGAGGACGGACCCTCGGAACAGCGCGACACATCGCGCTGCTCTGAGGGTCTCAGGGGAGCGCGCAGGGAGCCCCCTGCCTGCGCGATCCTCCCCTGTGCCCGGGTACACCGCGATCATGTTTGATCGCGGTGTGCCAAGGGTTAATGTGCCGGGAGCGGTCCGTGACCGCTCCTGACACACAGTCACGGGTGTCAGCTGTGATAATCAGCTGACACCCGGCGGCGATCAGCTGCGCTCCCCCCGGGAGCGCAGCTGATCGCCCATGACGTACTATTCCGTCCATGGGAATTAGGTCCAGGGTCACATGGACGGAATAGTACGTCTGATGGCAGAGAGGGGTTAAAACTATCCCCAAAAGCAACTTTGAGTCCTATTAGATTTTAACAAATAGAACCGACAGGGCATTATACAAAGAAATACAGACGCATTGCAGTGCATTATATGTGTAGCCAATATCAAGTATATAGCATTAAATAAAGGGAAAAAAAAAGTTAAAGTGAAAAATAAAAACGAAAAAGGCCATTTACGTACACAAAAATAAATACACATAACTGGTATCAGACATGCAACTCCCCAGAATAATATTTTATAAGGCTAGTGCTGCTGAATTTTATTCTCCTACACCCATAAAATGGTAGTCAAATCATCATGCAAAAACATGCCCGTACACAGCTGTGTAGGAAATGTTTAAAAAAATTAATAGCTGGAGTCTGAAGGTGTTAAGATCTTTCCTTACCTTCTTACGCTCCGTCGTGAG
>JARQOD010000003.1:278723697-278801558 GCA_033576555.1 Oophaga sylvatica | reverse complement strand
CTACCAAGCCCTTGGCCTCTTATGCCTAGCCAAGCCCTTGGGCCCAGGCCTTATGCCTAGCCAAGCCCTTGGTCCCGGCCTTATGCCTAGCCAAGCCCTTGGGCCCGGCCTTATGCCTAGCCAAGCCCTTGGGCCCGCGCCTATGCCTAGCCAAGCCCTTGGGCCCGGCCTTTATTTCTCACCTGCCCTTGGGCACCGGCCTTATGCCTAGCCTGATTTGGGCCCTTCTTATGCTTGGCCTATTCTTGTGCACACCTTGATTCCTAGCAAGCCTTGGGCCCTGCCTTATGCCTAGCCAAGCCCTTGGGCCCCGGCTTATGCCTAGCCAAGCCCTTGGGCCCGGCCTTTGCCTAGCCAAGCCCTTGGGCCCGGCCTTATGCCTAGCCAAGCCCTTGGGCCCGGCCTTATGCCTAGCCAAGCCTTGGCCCGGCCTTATGCCTACAAGCCTTGGGCCCCGGCCTATTTGCCCTGCCAAGCCTTGGCCCGCTTATGCCTAGTCAAGCCTTGGGCCCAGCCTTATGCCTAGCAAGCCCTTGGGCCTGGCCTTATGCCTAGCCAAGCCCTTGGGCCCCGCCTTATGCCTAGCCAAGCCCTTGGGCCGGCTTATGCCTAGCCAAGCCCTTGGGCCCCGCCTTGCTATGCCAAGCCCTTGGGCCCGGCCTTATGCCTAGCCAGCCCTTGGGCCCGCCTTTGCCTAGCCAAGCCCTTGGCCCCGGCCTTATGCCTAGCCAAGCCTTGGGCCCGGCTTATGCCTAGCCAAGCCTTGGGCCCGGCTTATGCCTAGCCAAGCCTTGGGCCCCGGCCATTATGCCTAGCCAAGCCTTGGGCCACGGCCTTATGCCACAAGCCCTTGGGCCCCGCCTTATGCCTAGCAAGCCCTTGGGCCCGGCTTATGCTGCCAAGCCCTTGGCCCGGCCTATGCTTAGCCAAGCCCTTGGGCCCGGCCTTATGCTAGCCAAGCCCTTGGGCCCTGGCCTTATGCCTAGCCCTTGGCCCGGCCTTATGCCTAGCCAAGCCCTTGGGCCCCGGCCTTTATGCCTAGCCAAGCCCTTGGGCCGGCCTTAATGCCTAGCCAAGCTTGGGCCCCGGCCTTATGCTAGCCAGCCTTGTGCCCAGCCTTATCCTAGCCAAGCCCTTGGGCCCCGCCTTATGCCTAGCCAAGCCCTTGGGCCTCGGCCTTATGCCTAGCCAAGCCCTTGGGCCCAGCCTTATGCCTAGCCAAGCCCTTGGGCTCCGGCCCTATGCCTAGCCAAGCCCTTGGGCCCCGGCTTTATTCTTACCTACCCTTGGGCACCGGCCTTATGCCTAGCCTGATTTTGGGCCCCTTCCTTATGCTTGGCCTATTCTGTGCACCAACCTTGATTCCTAGCAAAGTCCTTTGGCACCTGCCTTATGCCTAGCCAAGCCCTTGGGCCCCGGTCTTATGCCTAGCCAAGTCCTTGGGCCCCGGCTTATGCCTAGCCAAGTCCTTGGGCCCCGCCTTATGCCTAGCCAAGCCCTTGGCCCAGCCTTATGCCTAGCCAAGCCCTTGGGCCCCGGCCTTATGCCTAACAAGTCCTTGGGCCCCGGCCTTATGCCTAGCCAAGACCTTGGGCCCCGGCATTATGCCTAGCCAAGCCCTTGGGCCCCAGCCTTATGCCTAGCCAAGCCCTTGGGCCTCGGCCTTATGCCTAGCCAGCCCTTGGGCCCCAGGCCTTATGCCTAGCCAAGCCCTTGGGCGCCGGCCTTATGCCTAGCAAAGCCCTTGGGACCCGACCTATGCCTAGCCAAGCCCTTGGGCCCGAGCCTTATGCCTAGCCAGCCCTTGGGCCCCGCCTTATGCCTAGCCAAGCCCTTGGCCCGGCCTATGCCTAGCCAAGCCCTTGGGCCCCGGCCTTATGCCTAGCCAAGCCCTTGGCCCTGGCCTTATGCCTAGCAGCCCTTGGGCCCCGGCTTATGCCTAGCCAAGCTCTTGGGCCACGGCCTTTATTTCCTACCAAGCCCTTGGCCCCGCCTTATGCCTAGCCAAGTCCTTGGGCCCCGGCCTTATGCCTATGCCAAGCCCTTGGGCCCTGCCTATGCCAAGCCCTTGGGCCCGGCCTTATGCCTAGCCAAGCCCTTGGGCCCTGGCCTTAAGCCTAGCCCTTGGGCCCGGCCTTATGCCTAGCCAAGCCCTTGGGCCCCGGCCTTTATTGCCTACCTGCCCTTGGGCCAGCGGCCTTATGCCTAGCCTAATTTGGGCCCCTTTCCTATGCTTAGGCCATTGGCACCTACCTTATTCCTAGCCAAGCCCTTGGGCCCCGGCCTTATGCCTAACCAAGCCCTTGGGCCCTGCCTTATGCCTAGCCAAGCCCATGGGCCCTGGCCTTATGCCTAGCCAAGCCCTTGGGCTCCGGCCCTTATGCCTAGCCAAGCCCTTGGGCCCCGGCCTTTATTCTTACCTGCCCTTAGGCACCGCCTTATGCCTAGCCTGATTTTGGGCCCCTTCCTTATGCTTGCCTATTCTTGTGCACCTACCTTGATTCCTAGCAAAGTCCTTTGGCACCTGCCTTATGCCTTGCCAAGCCCTTGGGCCCCAGCCTTATGCCTAGCCAAGCCTCTTGGGCCCCGGCCTTATGCCTAGCCAAGCCCTTGGCCCCAGCCTTATGCTAGCCAAGCCCTTGGGCCACAGCCTAATGCCTAGCCAAGCCCTTGGGCCCCGGCCTTATGCCTAACAAGTCCTTGGGCCCCGGCCTTATGCCTAGCCAAGGTCCTTGGGCCCCGGCCTTATGCCTAAACAAGTCCTTGGGCCCCGGCTTTATGCCGAGCCAAGTCTTGGGCCCCGGCCTTATGCCTAGCCAAGCCCTTGGGCCCCGGCCTTATGCCTAGCCAACGCCCTTGGGCCCCAGCCTTATGCCTAGCCAAGCCCTTGGGCCCCAGCCTTATGCCTAGCCAAGCCTTGTGCGCTGACCGTATGCCTAGCAAAGCCCTTGGGACCCGACCTTATGCCTAGCCAAGCCCTTGGGCCCAGGCCTTATGCCTAGCCAAGCCCTTTGGGCCCAGGCCATATGCCTAGCCAAGTCCTTGGGCCCCGGCCTTATGCCTAGCCAAGCCCTTGGCCCCGGCCTTATGCCTAGCCAAGCCCTTGGGCCCGGCCTTATGCCTAGCCAAGCCCTTGGGCCCGCCTTATGTCTAGCCAAGCCTTGGGCCCGGCCTTATGCCTAGCCAAGCCCTTGGCGCCCAGCCTTACTAGCCAAGCCCTTGGGCCCGCCTTATGCTAGCCAAGCCCTTGGGCCCGGCATTATGCCTAGCCAAGCCTTGGGCCCTGGCCTTTTATCCTAAAAGCCCTTGGGCCCTGGCCTTATGCCTAGCCCTTGGCCCCGGCTTATGCCTAGCCAAGCCCTTGGGCCCCGCCTTATGCCTAGCCAAGCCCTTGGGCCCCGGCTTATGCCTAGCCAAGCCTTGGGCCCCGCCTTATGCCTAGCCAAGCCCTTTGGGCCTCGGCCTTATGCCTAGCCAAGCCCTTGGGCGCCAGCCTTATGCCTACCAAGCCTTGGGCCCCGGCCTTATGCCTAGCCAAGCCCTTGGGCCCCGGCCTTATGCCTAGCCAAGCCCTTGGGCCCCGGCCTTATGCCTAGCCAAGCCTTGGGCCCGGCCTTATGCCTAGCCAAGCCCTTGGGCCCGGCCTTATGCCTAGCCAAGCCCTTGGGCCCCGGCCTTTATGTCTCACCTGCCCTTGGGCACCGGCCTTATGCCTAAGCCAGCCCTTGGGCCCCGGTCCTTATGCTAGCCGCCTATTGGCCCTACCTTATTTCTAGCAAGCCCTTGGGCCCCGGCCTTATGCCTAGCCAAGCCTTGGGCCCCAGCCTTATGCCTAGCCAAGCCCTTGGGTCCCGGCCTATTGCCTAACCAAGCCCTTGGGCCCCGGACTTATGCCTAGCCAAGCCCCTGGGCCCCGGCCTTATGCCTAGTCCCAAGCACCTTTGGCCCGGCCTTATGCCTAGCCAAGCCCTTGGGCCCCGGCCTTATGCCTAGCCAAGCCCTTGGGCCCGGCCTTATGCCTAGCCAAGCCTTGGGCCATGGCCTTATGCCTAGCCAAGCCCTTGGGCCCGGCCTTATGCCTAGCCAAGCCCTTGGGCCCCAGCCTTATGCCTAGCCAAGCCTTTTGCCCGGCCTTATGCCTAGCCAAGCCCTTGGGCCCTGGCCTTAAGCCTAGCCTTGGGCCCCGGCATTATGCCTAGCTAAGCCCTTGGGCCCCGGCCTTATGCCTAGCCAAGCCCTTGGGCCCTGGCCTTATGCCTATCCCTTGGGCCCCGGCCTTATGCCTATCCAAGCCCTTGGGCCCCGCCTTATGCCTAGCCAAGCCCTTGGGCCCCGGACCTTATGCCTAGCCAAGCCCTTGTGCGCCGACCGTATGCCTAGCAAAGCCCTTGGGACCCGACCTTATGCTTAGCCAAGCCCTTGGGCCAAGTCTTATGCCTAGCCAAGCCATTGGGCCCCGGCCTTTATTTCTCACAAGCCCTTGGGCCCCGGCCTTATGCCTAGCCAAGCACTTGGGCCACTGGCCTTATGCCTAGCCAAGCCTTGGGCCCCTGGGCCTTATGCCTAGCCAATCCCTTGGGCTCCGGCCCTATGCCTAGCCAAGCCCTTGGGCCCCTGGGCCTTACAACTAGCCAAGCCCTTGGGCTCAGGTCTTTATGCCTGGCCAAGCCCTTGGGCCCCGGCCTTATGCCTAACCAAGCCCTTGGGCCCCTGGGCCTTATGCCTAGCCAAGCCTTTGGGCCCCAGGCCTTACGACTAGCCAAGCCCTTGGGCCCCGCCTTATGCCTAAACAAGTCCTTGGGCCCCGGCCTTATGCTAGCCAGCCTTGGGCCAGCCTTATGCCTACAAGCCCTTGGGCCTATGCCAGCACCTTGACTCGGCCTTATGCCTAGCAAGCCCTTGGGCGCCCAGCCTTATGCCTAGCCAAGCCCTTGGGCCTCGGCCTTATGCCTAGCCAAGCCCTTGGGCCCAAGCCTTATGCCTAGCCAAGCCCTTGGGCTCCAGCCTATGCCTAGCCAAGCCCTTGGGCCCCGGCATTTATTTCTTACCTACCCTTGGGCCCGGCCTTATGCCTAGCCTGATTTTGGGCCCTTCCTTATGCTTGGCCTATTCTTGTGCACCAACCTTGATTCCTAGCAAAGTCCTTTGGCACCTGCCTTATGCCTAGCCAAGCCCTTGGGCCCCGGTCTTATGCCTAGCCAAGTCCTTGGGCCCCGGCATTATGCCTAGCCAAGTCCTTGGGCCCCGGCCTTATGCCTAGCCAAGCCCTTGGGCCCCGGCCTTATGCCTAGACAAGCCCTTGGGCGCCGGCCTTGTGCCTAGCAAAGCCCTTGGGACCCGGCCTTATGCCTAGCCAAGCCCTTGGGCCCTGGCCTAATGCCTAGCCCTTGGACCCCGGCCTTATGCCTAGCCAAGCCCTTGGACCCCGACCTTATGCCTAGCCAAGCCCTTGAGCCCAGTCCTTATGCCTAGCAAAGCCCTTGGGCCCAGTCCTTATGCCTCGCAAAGCCCTTGGGACCCGGCCTTATGCCTAGCCAAGCCCTTGGGCCCTGGCCTTATGCCTAGCCAAGCCCTTGGACCCCGACCTTATGCCTAGCCAAGCCCTTGGGCCCCGGCATTATGTCTAGCCAAGCCCTTGGGCCCCGGCCTTATGCCTAGCCAAGCCCTTGGGCCTCGGCCTTATGCCTAGCCAAGCCCTTGGGCCCCGGCCTTATGCCTAGCCAAGCCCTTAGGCCCCGGCCTTTATTTCTCACCTGCCCTTGGGCACCGGCCTTATGCCTAGCCTGGTTTTGGGCCCCTTCCTTTTGCTTTGCCTATTGTGCACCTACCTTGATTCCTAGCCAAGCCCTTGCGCCCCCACCTGTTCCGACAAGCCTACTGCCTGCAATAATCCTCAGTCTACTGAACCATCGCACAACCAGCTCTATCCTCTCCTAGTGTATCCTCACCCATCCCTGTAGACTGAGCCCTCATGGGTAGGGTCCTCTCTCTGTACTTGTGTGTCCCTTGTCTCACACCTGTTTATTGTATTTGTCTATATTTCCCTTTTCACATGTAAAGCGCCATGGATTAAATGTATAATAATAATAAATTATTCCAAAACATCACACAAATCTTGGATATAGCCTGGAATTCGATGTACAAGGGTTGCAAGGCAGAGTCCATCCATTGTCCAAGAAGCTAAACAAGAGATCCGATGCCCGATACAATGGGCGCATAGGCAGTGTTGTTCCAGCTTTGAGTTTTTGGTAACCCATGCATAATGGGTATGACAGGATAATCCACAATTAAATATTCAGATTCTTTCTTTCTTTGTAAAAATACCAACGGACACAAGATCCATAATCAAATTTGATTTTTTCAGAAGAGTGGGGTCATTAGCAAGACGGGTGTAGGTGGT
Organism: Oophaga sylvatica; assembly: GCA_033576555.1. Classification (NCBI taxonomy): domain Eukaryota; kingdom Metazoa; phylum Chordata; class Amphibia; order Anura; family Dendrobatidae; genus Oophaga; species Oophaga sylvatica. The sequence continues at coordinate 278,795,158 of JARQOD010000003.1, read as the reverse complement.
AGTATCAGCTAGCATAGAGTTGATGGCAATGGCATAATCCTCACTGTTTAGTACCACCATCAAGCCCCCCTCCTCCGACATTCTGATGGTAATGTTCGATCTTGCATTCAAATTATCCAAGGCAATTTGTTCAGATTTTGACAGATTGAATTTTGTGTCAAGCACTAGAGTTGTTTTGCAACATTTTTAGATCACGTTCAATAGCCTCCTGAAAACGGTCCATTGCTTCAGTTCTTACATTAACTGGATAGAAATGAGGATTTTTAGTAGTGAAATTATGCACAGACTGTGTGTACTGATGAGAAATCTGGTCAGAATGTAAATCCTTAAGGCAAGTTAAAATAATTTGTTCCAAAAATATTTTTCCTTTGAAAATATTGAGTTGTTGACTAGGTGGGGTCAGAAGAAGAACGAGCCTCATCTGAGCGAAAATGTTTTTTTAACATGAGATCACGGACAAAACGATTAATGTCTTTCAATGTAGTAAAAATGTCAAATCTATTCATGGGAGAAAAATTCAAACCCTGTGAAAAACTAGTTTCAGCATCAGTAAGTGGACAAGTAGACAAATTACAACCAATGTTGGAATCGATTCCAGTTCCTGTGGTCATATTTGATAGAGTCCAGATTTTTTGCAGTGTTTCCTGCCCACTAGTCTATGGCGTTTTTTGTCTGTCGTTTTTTTTAGAATAACTCTGGGATCTTCCAAAGTCTCGGTCACCATCAGAAAATTCATTAGAAATATCTGAGGAATCCAACTCAGAGGAAGAGGTGACTTGGTTACGTTGGAAAATATCCTGTTGGACACCTTTTTTAGTTTTTAAGATGGATTTAAGTGGGGTGTGTTTTTTTTGTCCCAGTGACCCCATTCATAAGCTTGATTTTTATAATCCATAGTATCACAATTAGATTTTTTTCTTTTTGATTTAGATGATAATTCCTTGAGGTCCTGAACCTTTTCATTCAATTTTTTTTTTAAATATATCAACGGAAGTCATAGAAGTTTTTAAAGTGTCCGCATGCTTTCTAATATCTTTCTGAATAGTTGTAAGTTCCTCATTTTCGTATTAAGTAATGAGCTGTATTGGTTGTGTTGAACAGGAGGATAAAATGGTGTTCCACTCTAACAAATTTTTCACAGTACAGTCATGGCCAAAAGTTTTGAGAATGACACAAATATTATATTTTCACATGATCTGCTGCCCTCTGGTTTTTATGTGTGTTTGACAGATGTTTTTATCACAGACAGAAATATACCGTATATACTCGTGTATAAGCCGACCCGTGTATAAGCCGACCCCCCTAATTTTGTCACAAAAAAATGGGAAAACGTATTGACTCGTGTATAAGCCGGGTGTATAAACTGCCCTCCTGCTCTGTGCTGCCCCCGTCCTGCTCCTTGCTCCCCATCAAACTCTGTGCTCCCCTATTCTCCTCTGTACTCCCCCCCTCCTGCTCCGTCCTCCGCTGTGCTCCCCCATTCCTTCTCAGTCCTCCTGTGCCCCCCCTGTCCTGCTCCATGCTTCCCCCGTCCTCCGTTCTCCTCCCCGTCCTCCTCCATGCTTCCCCCATCCACCGTTCTCCCCCCCTGTCCTGCTCCATGCCTCCCCCGTCCTCCTCCATGCCCCGTCCACCGTTCTCCTCCCCGTCCTGCTCGTGCTCCTTGTCCTCTCCTCCATCATACTCACCCTCCCCGTGCCATCGCTGAACTTGCCTGCAATCCTGCAGCTCTCCCCGGCTTCCTTCAGCTCTCCAGCGCTGAGCGGTGATGTAATACCGCTCATTAAGGCCATGAATATGGAGGCGACGCCCATGGGAGCATCATGCTGAAAAAGGCATTGTTGATCGCCAAACTGCTCTTGGAGGGTTGGGAGAAGTTGCTCTTGGAGGACATTCTGGTACCAGTCTTTATTCATGGCTGTGTTTTTAGGCAAGACTGTGAAAAAAAAATTTGTTTCCAAAATTGTGCTGATGTAAAGTAGACATGTGGGAAATGTTATTTATTAACTATTTTGTGTCACATAACTCTCTGGTTTAACAGAATAAAAATTCAAAATTTGAAAATTGCGAAATTTTCAAAATTTTCACCAAATTTCCATTTTTTTCACAAATAAGCGCAAAAAATATCGACCTAAATTTACCACTAACATGAAGCCCAATATGTCACGAAAAAACAATCTCAGAATCGCTAGGATCAGTTGAAGCGTTCCTGAGTTATTACCTCATAAAGGGACACTGGTCAGAATTGCAAAAAATGGCAAGGTCATGAAGGGGTTAAATAGATACATGCAAGGACAAATACACACTAGTGAAGTTTAGTGTGTCCCCTCTCCCTCAAATATGTAGGCAGGATATATGGTTTCTTTTTAGAATACCATTTGTTTATCTGTTGGGTGAGATCTGATTTGATACCTTGTATGTTCTGGCGATTGTAATCAACTAAGCCATTGTATATAAACCTATTTTTTTCACGCATGTTTAAAGCCACTGCACCCATAACCCTCACAGAATGCAGCACATTAGACTGTATTGCTCCATATACATATAATGCAGTAAAATTCCCCTATATTCATGGTCAGGAGGGCCAAATTACTCACTTGAAAAGTAAAATATTCCAAATTCCTCCTCATAGGGATCAGCAAAGTCAGGTCCATAGCAAGAGAGAAGATGCAGGCTTGCAGTTGCCCACCACTGAATTTGGCCATTTGTGTAGTTGCTAATCAAAATTCACAACCTGACATAACTAGTTTAACACAAAAGAGGTAGGCCTGCTTCTGAACAAAATAAACATGGACAAATCCCCTGGCCCAGAAGGCATTCATCCATGGATACTGAGGGAATTGAGCTCAGTAATTGATACACCGCTGTATCTCATTCTTAGACTCTCTTGTAACAGTGGTGGTACCACAGGATTGGAGGATGGCTAACATGGTACCGACATTTAAGAAAGGTAAGAAGGTGGATCCAGGCAACTACCGTCCGGCAAGCCTGACATCAGTAGTGTGCAAAGTTTTTGAGGGCATTATAAGAGATGACCTGTAGAGATATATGGTAGATAATAACTGACAGCCAGCATGAATTCATGAAGAATAAGTCGTGTGTAACTAACATGTTGGGTTTCTATGAGGAGGTAAGTGCAAATCTGGATGCAGGTAATGCCGCTGACATAATTTATCTGGACTTTGTAAAGGCATTTGATACTGTACCACATAACAGCCTTATACTGAAGCTACAGAAGTAGGGAAACTATATGCAGATGGGTAAGGAATTGGCTAAATGACAGGAAACAAAGTGTCATCATGAATGGCACCTTTTCTAAATGGGATATAGTCAGCAGTGGGGACCGCAGGGATCTGTGCTAGGACGGATTCTTTTTAACCTCTATTAATGACCTTGTGGACGTGATTGAGAGTAAAGTGTCAGTCTTTGCTGACGACACCAAACTATATAGGATATTAAAATCTGACCTTGACATTATAATATTGTAAAACGATCTGTATAAGATGACTGAATGGGCAAACACTTAGCAAATGAGATTTACTGTAGATAAATGTAAAATAATGCACCTAGGACAGAATAATCCTATAGCTGCATGTACATTAAATGGGAGTGTACTCAGGACTACAGAACAGGTGAAGGACTAAAGGGTATGCCACACTAAACAGCGTCGCTAACGAGATCGCTAAAAAACGTCACTATTTAGCGATCTCGTTAGTGACGCCAGTGTGTGTGGCATGTACTAGCGACATGGCCCCTGCTGTGATCTCGTTCATCGTTCACATCGTTCTGGACCGTATTTTTATCGTTGGCGCCCCGCTGGTGAGTATATATCGCTGAGTGTGTCACCTTTTTTTTTAGCGATGTGCAGTGTTTTTGTACCGCCAAAGTCGTTAAGGAGATCGCTAACCGCGATAGCGTCCTTAACGACATCGCTAAATTAGGCAGCTACTAGCGATATTAAAACGATCCCGCTAGCGATCGCATTAGTATGCGTCGTTATCGTGATCGCTAGCGGGAGCGTTTAGTGTGGCAGTACCTTTAGGTATTCTGTTTACGAGTAAGCTGAGCAGCAGTGCTCAATGTCAAGCAGCAGCCACAAAAGCAAACAAGATTTTCGGATGTATAAAAAGATAAAATCCCATGATCCCAACATATTATTACCTCATTTTAAGTTACTGGTGGGGCCACATCTAGAATATGGGATCCAGTGTTGGTCTCCACATTTTAAAAAGGATATTCAGAAGTTAGAATCCGTTAAAAGACAGACAACTATATTATTACAAGTGATGGAAGGCCTCTCATATGATGAGAGGTTGGAAAAGTTGGGCTTGTTTAGCTTAGAAAAAAAGACACCTCAAAGTAGATCTCATTTACATGTCTTTGACAGCAAAAAGAAAAAAAAAACTGAAAGCGCCCCAAAGTGAGTGAAATGATTACACCATGACATTGAAACAAGGTGCAAGTGGGATTAAAAAAAAAAAAAAAAAACAGTAAAAAAAGCAGACTCTAAACACGGGAAAACACAGCTGAAGTTAAGAGGTACTAATAAATCATATAAAGAATAATACTCGCAGATAATTGCAAACATATAGCAAATAGTATGCAATGTGACAGACAGGTATACCTAATAAATGCAATATTAAATTAATAGTTAAAGTGTCTGTGCATATAGTGTTAGTACATGTGCTGAAGCAACCAGACTGTACTGATTCAGGTCAGGGTAAAGCCAATAATGGTCAAGAGATTTGTACTGCTGCTGCACATGGTACAATAGAGTAATAACTGCTGTAAGATGAAATCTGTCACCAGCTGTGCCGTGGATGCGTCCACCCCGACACATTTCAGGACAGGGTTCTTTACAGTTAGAGCAGTCAGACTGTGGAATGCCCCACCACAGGAGGTAGTAATGGCTGACACTAACAGCTGTTATAAAACGGCTGGATGATTTCCTCAATACACATAACATTGTTAGTTATAGTTAAATTAGTGGCAAAAATGTATAATTGGTGGAGAAATGTTGAACTTGATGGACCTGGGTCTTTTTTCAACCTATGTAACTATGTAATGTAATGTATTGCACATAATAGGGAGAGGGATAAATGGTGAGATTATGGCCAGCATGCAAATAAATCTAGAATCAATTCAAGCAATACTAGCACAATATATTCCAAAAAATGAAAATCCCACAAACTTGAGAAGAGTAATCTGATCTTTATTTAATTTAGTATTTGCACAGAAAGAGAAAAAGGTGAGACACACAGCGAGAGGTAGTGACGGGAGAGAAATGAAAAATATACATATATATATATTTATATCTGGGGCAGAATAGAGCAATCCCTCAATTGTATACCCAAAATCGATACCAGAGGTCTGAGAAATTGTACCCTCCCACACCTTCATCCCCACCCCTCATCAAAAAAGGAAAAACAAAAAACACACAAATCAAACAGAAAAAAAAAACAAACCCAAAAATCACAGAGATTAACTCAAACATAAGGCAGAAAAGAATGCCCCCGCCCCCACTAGTGCACAAGGCAGGGGCAGTGAGATGGTTCCAAGACCCAAAGAAGGATTTTATCAGAGCAATGCTCTGCAGACTAGAAAGAGTCCAAACAAAAAAAAAAACCTAGAAAAGCAAAATTTTGTGTGTGATAGCACTGTCATCTGCATGGCTGATCGACGGCAACTGTACATATGCATTAGGTTATGCCACGCCTGCAATGCATAAGTGCTACTGTAAAGTTTCTAGACACAACGAATTGCTGGTGACATATGGGAAAGGGGAGAGGGGTAGATAAAAAAAATAAAAAGATAATGCACTATATTATTCATTCACTGGGGATGATCTGCAGAGCATTGCTCTGTTCAGGGGTGCCAGAACTAGGGTCAGTAAGGCATTGAAAAAGGTAACGGACATACAGATCATAGGGTGGACGAGGATGGGAGGGGATCGAGATGCTGCCATTTCCACTTGCTCCTCAGAAGATATCCGGACAGGCACTCCAATGTTGCTTTTCCTTGGCTTCCCAATAAGTGCCTCGGTAAATATGTGTAATTTCTTTGCTCATCGGATCCATTTTGCGTTCAAACCACAAAGGTTTGTACGAATCCACTGGGGAATCTGTGAGAAAAGATGGAAAGGTCACATATAGCACTCTGCCCATTTATGATGGCATACTTAAAATATATACAATACAGAGGGACAAACGCATTCAGATTACTGGAAGTCCTGTAATATGTGGACCTACAAAACCAAAATCATGTTTATTTTTATTGCATTGTGAAAAAAAAATTTGATTATAGGGGTCCAATTCCCTTAACCCTGCTGATCAGTTGATTGAATGGACAGTGGGTATGGCGTAGTACGTTTAATAGTGGCTGGGCCCGGTAGTGCAGATAAGTGCCATTTACTTGATTGGTATTGAGTTGCAATAGTAAAGACAGCCACTGAGATGGTAACCATGCTGCTGGAGAGGATCTTTGTGGGGTTCTTACTCTGCAATAAGTTGATTTTCTTATGCTTTGCTTATATAGCGCAATCATTTTGCAACGCTTTACATAAATCATCATCATTGTCCCCAATCTGAATTCTCTATCAATAGGTCTTTGGAGTGTGGGAGGAAACCGGAGCACTCTGAGGAAACCCACACAAACACGGGGAGAAGATACAAATTCCTTGCAGATTTTGGTGGGATTTGACTCAGGACCCCAGCGCTGCAAGGCTGCAGTACTGAGCCACCGTGCTGCCCCTGATGAATAAGGAAGCTGAAGCAGTTGTATCATGTACTCCAAGACTAACCCATCATAGTCCAGAATAACTTAATATGAACTAGGAAAGTAATGGAGTTTGGATTCACCCACCTAGTAATAGCTATGCCAGGAGCACTGTCGAAGAAGTGACACCTATTAAGTGTAGCACTGGAAAGAACTACGTATGGTCAATGAAAAGCTACTGGATGCGACACATCTCCAAGCAGCAATAAAGACGCTGATTATATGTACATTATCAATATGAACAGTGGCTTTTATGTGGCAGGACTCCGTATCTGCCAAATGTTTTACTGGAAATTCTTTCACAAATGCTTCTTACCATCATCCCCAACTTTCTCTCGCTCCGCTTCTCTCCTTCGTCTTGCAGTTCTTTGCTTTTCTTCAAGTCTCTGCTTCTCAACATTGGCTTCATCCCAGTTGCCATTCTCCATCAGCCTCTGATCAGGCCGCAAACGGCTGTCTGTAGGGGCCACCCCCTCTTCCAGGGCATTAAGGGTCAATGCCAGTTCAGAAAAGTAATACATGTATTCTGCGTTCTTCCTGCATATCAAGAGAAAACAATACAAAGTCAAAACAATAGCCTCAGCTGCATGCTATATGCCGGGTGGTGGCACTAGGTAGTAGCCCACCCTAAATAGAAGATACACACCAACTCCAAGAGAAACATGAGAAGTTTAGGAAAACATGGAGTACTCCAGTGAATATAGTAAAAGCCATGATTTTTATTAGAAAATGTATAGAAAATTAGACATAGAAAAAATTACACTGTAACATGACGCAGTCCAGGAAGCAACAGAAACACCATAATCACCACTCACTGCTAAAAAAAAACTATTGCACATGTCGCATGCATCTAACAATAAGATGTTTAAGGTGCTGGCATGGTTTAAGTGGGCACGTGGCTGGAACCATCCCAGAAAGGCAACACCAAATAAAAAAAAGGAGGGAGAGCAGTAAAAATAAGTCACATATAAAGATGGTGCTTACCAAATGTACAAGGAGTAAGACATGTGCAATAGTTTTGTAGTAGGGAGTGGTGACTCTGGTGTTTGTGTTTCTGTTGCTTCCTGGACTGCATCATGTTACATTGTAATTTTTTCTATGTCTAATTTTTATAATTTTTTTAATAAAAATCATGGCTTTTACTATATTCACATGAGTAGGCCTTGTTCTCCTAAACTTCACAAAGTCAAAACCATACAGTTAACACTACAGCAGGAAGACAGAACATAGAGGAAACATACGGCAAAGGGTTTCTTCTCCACAAAAGAGTCTTGTTTTCAGGAGCCTTATCAGCACCATTCTCAAAGCCACTACCAGGTGGAGACACAGGAGAACATTCCATCCGCTCATCCCATGTCCCCATTAATGTGTAATGTAGGCGCCCACTTACATCCAGCACCTCTCCCGTCACCTGTGAGACAGGAGGAGCATTAACATTACCAATATTAACTAAAGTGGTTGTATAAGTAAAAACAATGTGACACTGATTAAATGTATACATTTGATTATCAATCTATGTAAATGGATCTTCAACTAAAGGCATTGTTTGAATTATCAGTCAAGTTTGGGAGGGATACAGACTTACCTTGCGGGCCACATCACGAGAGAAGTAGCTGTAAGGGGAAAACTTAAGCTTACACTTGTCTCCAGTCTTGTGATTGACAATTTCTATTTCTCCAGACTGAAAGAATAATGTTTTAATACATAAGAATAATCATTGCACTTCCATAAAATTAACAATTCACATTGAGTGAGGCATGATAGACATGCATGATGTATGACTATTTATACAGCATATTACATAAAGAAGAACCTAGAGTCTACATTTCTCCAGAGGACATGACGCATTTATCTAGGTGCAATGACTGGGTCAGGGCAGGAAGTAGAGACAAACAATGGTGCAATGACTGGGGCAGGTCAGGAAGTAAATGCAAACAATGGTGCAATGACTGGGTCAGGACAGTAAGTAGAGGCAAACAATGGTGCAATGACTGGAGCAGGGCAGGAAGTAGAGGCAAACAATGGTGCAATGACTGGAGCAGGGCAGGAAGTAGAGGCAAACAATGGTGCAATGACTGGAGCAGGGCAGGAAGTAGAGGCAAACAATAGTGCAATGACTGGAGCAGGACCTGGAGCCAGTGAGTCATCACTTACCTGGTCAATCCATAATTTTCCTACAATGATGTTGTGCACAGTTGTAGTCACTTTCTTCCATGTGTAATGGTTCCCAGAGTTATGAAATATACAGTGAATGGTACCTAGGGGGATTAACAAAATAAGTCAGCATCAAATGATAATGATGCTGTATCTAGTTCTTATCTGACCCATCATATTTTCCCAGTCCCTCACCAAGGGGCATGATGGAGAGATATTTCCCTCGGAACTTGCTAGTAATCTTGATCTCCTGCCGCAGGGTCCAGCCATTACGGGATTCAGCATGATGGGCTGCTGCTGGGGGGTGATGGCTGACCTAAAAAGAAAGGAAAAATAAATAATAGAAGGCAAAAAACAAAAGGGTTACTTAATATTGTTCTGCTTAGTCATAGCACCCAACACAAGACAGGCATCAGTGGCACCCAACAGACCCTATTAATGATAATGGGGTCCATCAGGTTTACAACTTGGGACCTCACATTTTATGAAGCCTCCAAAGCAGATGTAAAAGGAGCTGTAATCTTGAGTCCAGCTCATTCAGTACACTGAATGATCTACTGTTAGAATCTATTTAGTTTTGACCATCCGCCATTTTGTTGTGGTTTTCTGGCTGCTGGTCTTTTTCCCCTGGTGCTGGGCTTGTCTTTGGTCATGTGATTGTATCACCCTTTATTACCCTGCACCTGTCTCCCAGTTCTTGCTAGACAGCAGTGTTAATCCGCTAGATTTCTGGCATGGTGCTTTGATAACTTTTTGTATTTAACTTTGTGCAGTTCTGGGAACTCTAGTTCTGCTTGCTTAGTCATGCTTTTTTCCTTTCGTTTCTGCAGCTTCCTCCATTTCCCTGCTAGGAGGTCACCTGTTTTTGCTCCCAGTCCCTTGGTCTTTCAGGGATTCCCTTCCCCCCATCTTTAGTCTAGACTAGGATCGTCGGTGGGTCTATTCGCACGGAATAGGTCGCCCGATCCATCATAGGGATTGAGTCTAGTCCTAGTGCAGGGTCAGCTCCTCCCTCCTGCTCTATTCCTGAGTTGCAGACCCGTAACAGTATGTCCAGCCAGCACATATATAAAAACAAATAAAAAAAAAAAGTTGTTTTTTTTTCTTCCTCTCCCGGATTCCTTTAATATGAACAGCGTCCAAGAACAACAATTGCAAGGGTTAACTTTCAAAGTAGCCAGCCTGCAACAGCACGTGAGTAATTGTCCTGGAGTACGCTGTTAAGAGCCTAAGGTAGGATTACCCGAGTTTTTTTTCTGGTAAACCGCAGGAATTTTTTACATTTAAAAATGCATGTTTACATGAATTACAGCGTGTGGGGAATATTATGTTTTTGTTGCGAAGTGAACCCCAAATCTAGGCATTTTTGTTACCACCTGGTGATCCTTGTTTGCAGTCAGTGGAAGCATTTTTTTACTGCTATGGGGTTGTTATATGATGATCCGGATAAGGTCACATCAGCTGACACAGAGCTCAGACGGCTTAAAGAGGGTTCTGGTGATGCGGAGAGGTATTGTACCCTGTTCAGGCGATGGTCCGCAGTGGTCAGGTGGAATGACCCAGCGCTCAAGTGTCAGTTTTTAGCAGGTTGGAGTGAAAGGGTTAAAGATTTGCTCATTGCATATCCTGCACCTGCTACTTTGGAGACTGCTATGCAGTTAGCTATCCGTGCGGATAGATGATTGAGAGACAGAATGAAGAGAAGGCTCCCACAATGCTGGACCCAGTCACTCAGGATTGCCCAGTCAACTACGGGGAACCTATGCAACTTGGGGCGATGTCCTCTCGTTCCCAGGAGAGGGAGAGGAGGTTCTCTGAGGGGTTATGCTTGTATTGTGGTAAGGCTGACCATTTTATTAAGCAATGCGAGGTTCGCATAAGGAAAGAAAAAAAAAAAAGTCAGTAGGGGCAACAGTCCCGTTTGGATCGCATTTTTACGGTCCGCAGGAGATTTTTTTTTCCTGGTAATTCCACCTATCGTGGTCATTCCATTGATTTTCAGGTCATGGTGGATTGCGGTTATGCACTGAATTTGATTAATCAACAATTTTTAGACAAATATAAATTTGATTCTGAACCATTGTCATCTCCTTTTCTTGTTGTGGCTATTGATAACACTCTCCTGGAGCATGGGTGCTTTTCTCGAAAGGTCACTGGGTTCCCAGTTATTGTCAATATGGAACATTAGGACTGTATAGACTTGTTTGTACTTGATAAACTGCCTGTTCCAGTCAACCTGGGTTTACCCTGGTTAAAGATGCACAATCCTTTGGTGGACTGGTCATCTGGTATTAGAAGGTCCTGGGTCAGGAGTGTTATTATAAATGTTGTAATGTTCACATTGCTGCTGTTGTGAAGAGTGAGCTATCTGAAGCCATTCAGGATTTCTGGAAGGTATTTTCAGATGTGGAGTCGAAATCTCTACCACCCCATAGAGATTACAATTGCGCTATTGAGTTTGTCCCAGGTGCTACACTCCCTAAGAGTCGTTTATTTCAGGGGTCCCCAACTGCCGGTCCGCGGCCCATTACCGGGCTGTAGCAGTTCTGTTGCCGGGCCGCGGAGCTACGGCACAGAACGCTGTACACACTTGGAGCCGGCGGCTGCAGCACTGTAGTGACAGCTGCAGCCGCCGGCTTCAAGAAGACCGATACTTACCTTCCGTCGCTGCATCCCTGTCGGCCGTGGCAGCTTCCTCCTGTGTGCAGGAGGTGTATACAAGGGTCACATTCACATTATAAATGTTATAATTAAATGATGAGTATGCACTACTACTAAACTACAACCCCGTCCATAGCCACGCCCCCTTATGACCAAAGCCCCACCCCTGCCACACCTCCATCCCCGCCCTGCAGGGCCATGGAAGAATGGTGTTTCTTGAAGCCGGTCCCTGGTGCAAAAAAGGTTGGGGACCACTGGTTTATTTAATCTGACGATTCCCGAGAGGGAGGCCTTAAAGGAATACCTACAGACTAGTTTGGCTGCAGGTCATATAAGACCCTTCAGTCTCCTGTGGCCGTAGGACTTTTTTTTGTCAAAAAGAAGGATGGGGGTCTTAGGCCGTGTCTGGATTTTCGAGAGATTAATAAGATCACTATGCGCAATCCTTACCCGTTGCCGCTTATTCCAGATTTGTTTAACCAACTAACCGGAGCAAAGTGGTTCTCTAAAATTGACCTTCGTGCGGCATAGAATTTGTTGTAGGTGAAAGAGGGCGATGAATAGAAGACAGCCTTTAATACCCCGGAGGGTCATTTTGAGTGTCTGGTGATGCCTCTTGGCCTGACTAATGCGCCTGCATTTTTTCAAAATTTTATTAATGACATTCTGAGGCTGTTGATCGGTAGGAGTGTTATTGTCTATCTGGACGATATTTTGATCTATTATCCGGATCTGGAGTTGCATTGGCAGAGAGTCCGCAAAGTTTTACAGATTTTGAGTGAAAACAAACTTTGAAGTGTGAGTTTGCGGTACAGAAAATGAGTTTTTTGGGGTACTTGGTCTCCAGTGATGGGTTTGAGATGGACCCAGGCCTAAATGTTTAAAGTCTGTTCAAAGATTTTTGGGGTTTGCCAATTATTATAGAAAATTCAAAGAATTTTTCGGTTATCGCTAAACCTATAACTGATCTCACCAAGAAGGGTTCTAATTCTGTCCAATGGTCCACGGAGGCTGTTAAGGCTTTTGAGCATCTCAAGGAGAGGTTTAGCTCTGCTCCTGCTTTGATCCAGACAGATGAGACTAAGCCTTTTCTGGTGGAGGTTGATGCCTCATCAGTAGGGGTGGGGGCAGTTCTGTCCCAGGAGGGAGAGGATGGGGTGCATCTCTGTGCTTTCTTTTCTAAAAATTTTTTCGGAGACTGAGCTTAACGAAGATGTTGGAAAACGAGGCTATTACACTCGCGTTTGAGCATTGGCAACATTTTTTGGAGGGGGCTAGACATCCAATACAGCAGTGGTCCCCAACCTTTTTTGCACCAGGGACCGGCTTCAAGAAAGACCATTCTTCCATGGCCCGGCAGGGCGGGGATGGAGGTGTGGCAGGGGTGGGGCTTTGGTCATAAGGGGGCGGGGCTATGGACGGGGTTGTAGTTTAGTAGTAGTGCATACTCATCATTTAATTAAAACATTTATGTGAATGTGACTCCCTTGTATACAAGGCTCCGCTCCCACCCTTGTATGCATGGCTCCGCTCCCACCCTCCCATCCTGTATACATGGCTCCGCTCCCACCCTCCCATCCTGTATACATGGCTCCGCTCCCACCCTCCCATCCTGTATACATGGCTCCGCTCCCACCCTCCCATCCCGTATACATGGCTCCGCTCCCACCCTCCCATCCCGTATACATGGCTCCGCTCCCACCCTCCCATCCCGTATACATGGCTCCGCTCCCGACCTCCCATCCCGTATACATGGCTCCGCTCCCGACCTCCCATCCCGTATACATGGCTCCGCTCCAACCTCCCATCCCGTATACATGGCTCCGCTCCCACCCTCCCATCCCGTATACATGGCTCCGCTCCCACCCTCCCATCCCGTATACATGGCTCCGCTCCCACCCTCCCATCCCGTATACATGGCTTCGCTCCCACCCTCCCATCCTGTATACATGGCTCCGCTCCCAACCTCCCATCCTGTATACATGGCTCCGCTCCCAACCTCCCATCCTGTATACATGGCTCCGCTCCCAACCTCCCATCCTGTATACATGGCTCCGCTCCCAACCTCCCATCCTGTATACATGGCTCCGCTCCCAACCTCCCATCCTGTATACATCGCTCCGCTCCCAACCTCCCATCCTGTATACATGGCTCCGCTCCCAACCTCCCATCCTGTATACATGGCTCCGCTCCCACCCTCCCATCCTGTATACATGGCTCCGCTCCCACCCTCCCATCCTGTATACATGGCTCCGCTCCCACCCTCCCATCCTGTATACATGGCTTCGCTCCCACCCTCCCATCCTGTATACATGGCTCCGCTCCCAACCTCCCATCCTGTATACATGGCTCCGCTCCCAACCTCCCATCCTGTATACATGGCTCCGCTCCCAACCTCCCATCCTGTATACATGGCTCCGCTCCCCCTCCCATCCTGTATATATGGCTCCGCTCCCACCCTCCCATACTGTATATATGGCTCCGCTCCCACCCTCCCATCCTGTATACATGGCTCTGCTCCCCCTCACATCCTGTATATATGGCTCCGCTCCCCCTCCCATCCTGTATATATGGCTCCGCTCCCATCCTGTATATATGGCTCCGCTCCACCCTCCCATCCGGTATACATGGCTGGGCTCCCCCTCCCATCCTGTATACATGGCTCCGCTCCCCCTCCCACCCTGTATACATGGCTGGGCTCCCCCGTCCTCCCCCCATCATACTTACCCTCCTCGCTCCGTCGCTGCAGGTCCCTTGCATCCCTGTCGGCCGCAGCAGCTTCCTCCTGTGCGCAGCGTTGACGTAATACCGCTCATTAAGGGCATGAATACGGACGCCACGCCTATGGGAGTGGCGTCACGTCCATATTCATTACCTTAATGAGCGGTACTACCTCACCGCTCAGCGCTGGATGAAGCTGCCGCGGCCGACAGGGATGCAGCGACGGAAGGAAAGTATCGATGTCTTCTTGAAGCCGGCTGCTGCAGCTGTCACTACAGTGCTGCAGCCGCCGGCTCCAAGTGTGTACAGCGTTCTGTGCCGTGGCTCCGCGGCCCGGCAACAGAACGGCTACGGCCCGGTAATGGGCCGCGGACCGGCGGTTGGGGACCCCTGCAATACAGGATTTATCTGATCATAAAAATCTGATATATCTGGATGCTGCTAAACGTTTGAATGCCCGTCAAGCTAGGTGGGCACTGTTTTTTGTCCGGTTCCATTTCTCTGTAACATATATCCCTGGCAAAGAATGTTAAAGCGGACGCTTTGTCTCGTGCTTTCTCTCCAGCAGTTAATAGAGGAGGAATGTATTTTGCAGGGGGGTGTGGTGGCAACATTGGGCTCTGAATTGGAGAACAGAATCCTAGAAGCCCAGAATTCTGCACCATCAAACACTCCGTATGGTAAACTATTTGTGCCCAAAGCCTTGAGGAAAGCTTTGTTTGCTGAATGTCATGAGTCTCGGTTGGCGGGTCATCCAGGGATTTCGGAAACTAGAAAGTTGATCGGTCGAAGTTTCTGGTGGCCAGGGTGGCATAGAGAAGTCATCAAGTGGGTGCATCAGTGTACAGTGTGTGCTAGGTCGAAGGTCTCTCATGCTCCGGCTGCAGGATTGCTGTGCCCTTTGGAGGTTCCTAGCTCGCCATGGACGCATCTTGCTATGGATTTTATCACCGATCTGCCGGTCTCTGAGGGTTTTTCTGTCATCTGGGTTGTTGTGGACTGGTTTAGTAAGATGTGTCGTCTGGTTCCGTTCAATAAATTACCCTGCGCCAAGTCTCTAGCTAAGGCATTTGTGAAAGATTGTCAGGCTCCATGGTGTTCCCATGGACATTGTTTCCGACAGAGGAACACAGTTTATGGCTCGCTTTTGGCGTGCTTTGTTACAGAAAGGTTCATTTGTCATTTTCGTCAGGTTATCATCTGCAGTCCAATGGACAGACCGAAAGGAAGAACCAGGACGTTGAGCAGTTTTTGAGATGTTTTGTAGCAGATAATCAGGAGATGTGGTCGGAATATCTACCACTAGCTGAGTTTGCCCTTAATAATCATACGTCTGCCTCGGCTGGGTGTTCTTTTTTTTTTTTGCAATACAGGTAGACATCTTTCGGTCCATTTTCAAAGAATGGGGCGGCTGTGCCTGAGGAGGAGGGTTTTTCTGAAAGTTTGAAAAGTGTTTGGACCAGTGTACGACAATCTGAAAGAGGCGAATAAGACACCTAAGAAAAATTTTGACAAGAAAAGGGAGGCGTTGATTGCAGTTGGGGACATTTTCTGGATGTCCTCTAGGAATCTGCGTTTAAACATCCCTTCTAAAAAAAATGTGGCCTAAATTTGTAGGACCCTTTAAAGTGGTTCAGGTTGTCAACTCAGCAGCGGTGAGATTAGGCATCCCCTCGTCCTGGAGAATTAATTCAGTTTTTCATGTGTCTTTATTGAAGAAAGTTGACATGCCAGATAAGGAGGCGATGCAGACTGTTCCTCCAAATGATGAGGACGGAGAGTTTGAGATTTCACGCGTATTGGATTCCAGGTGGCACAGAGGAGGGTTGCAGCATCTCGTGTCCTGGAAGGGTTTCGGTCCCGAGGATAATTCCTGGGTGAAAGCTAAGGACGTCTCGGCCTCAAGGCTAATTAAGGCTTTTCACAGGAGCTTTCTGAATAAGGCTCGGCCTAGAGGATCCTCGTAAAATGGGAAGTACTATTCAGTTTTGACCATCCGCCATTTTGTTGTGGTTTTCTGGCTGCTGGTCTTTTTTCCCTGGTGCTGGGCTTGTCTTTGGTCAGGTGATTGTATCACCCTGGACCTGCCTCCCAGTCCTTGCTGGAAAGCAGTGTTAATCCGCTAGAGTTCTGGCTTGGTGCTTTGATAACTTTTTGTATTTAACTTTGTGCATTTCTGGGAACTCTAGTTCTGCTTGCTTAGTTATTTTGTTTTTCCTTTCGTGTCTGCAGTTTCCTCTATTTCCCAGCTAGGAGGTCACCTGTTTTTGTTCCCAGTCCCTAGGTCTTTCAGGGACTCCCTTCCCCCATCTTTAGTTCTTAGCTTGAGTCTAGACTAGGATCGTCGGTGGGTCTATTCGCAAGGAATAGGTCGCCCGCTCCATCGTAGGGATTGAGTCTAGTCCTAGTGCAGGGTCAGCTCCTCCCTCCTGCTCTATTCCTGAGTTGCAGACCCGTAACAGTATGTCCAGTCAACACATATATTAAAAAAAAAAAAAAAGTAATATGGAGGGATGTACCAAAACATAACAGCTTCACATGGAAGTAACTGTAAAGGCACCATAGGACAAATACCTTGGTATTGCAGGGAGTAGAAGGGTCACAAACAGTGCACCGACTGAAGCCTGGAAGGCTCCCCCACCTAGCCCGACGAGCGCCGTTTCGCAAACTTGCTTCTTCCTGAGGTGCCATATTACTGGGTCAGAGTGATTTTCCATCACATATATATTAGTGGTATTATTGCTTCATGCACTTGGTGGGTAATTCAGCAAAACTTATATTGCCTTACCACCGCCTTTTTAATCTTTAATTTATAATATATGCTGAGGTATCGACTCTTTTGGACCCAACACTCCTTTATATATCTTCAGTGGTCTTTGACACCAATTGTTAAGCAGGGATGTCTCTTATATTAACACCTTCAGTGCTATCTTGACTCATTAATCCATCCTGGTCTGTAGGCAATTATATTGTATACAACTGTCCTGTACCAAGTATCTTGCACTTTATGCATTTATGAGCATCGGATATTAAGCAACTTTGCACTTTATTAATTTCTGACTTTTAGTAAGGGATATATGGTAACATACATGACAAGACATGATATATAATGCAACTTTGCACATTAATTATTGTTCTATATTTGTTGCCTACTCCATCGAGGGGTGGTGGCTGGTACATTAACTCCCCTCCCCTTTCTTTCAATTGGAGGTCCAATTTTGTCCTGTTTTTTACTTCTTTGATTTTACTTTTTAATATTTTTAATAAATAGACTTTTAACACTACTCTTGTTTCTTTTTCACTTCATATCTCTTATGGTCTTTCCATAATTGATTTTCCAAAAATTCCATAGCATACGTAGACTAACGGAGCGGTCGTAAGGTTTACACTTTGTGTAATACCAATCACATCATGGGAATGCAGATATGACCCCAATACTTCAAACTATAAGTAGCTAAACCTAACCTCTTAAAGGAAACCTGTCAGGCCCCGAACATGCTCCTATGATTAAAATCATGCATTTGCTTTATACATATGCACATATCTGTGCAAAATGCAGATTTACACAGCCACTTGCTGTCTGCATATGAACCTAGACAACCACAGCGTCTAGAATACCACAAAAGGAAAACAAAGTATGGCTATGAACTCCTACGAACTCAAAAGGACACAATCAATTGATTGATCCAATTGATCCATATTTTCTTGTTTTCCTTTTTCATAAAATAATTTTCCTTTTTTCATCTTCACTGTTATGTTCTGGTAGCTGAGGACAGGAACAACAGCAGGGCAGCCGAACACCTGAGATGTTGGTAACTGATGGGTTGCAGATTCCTAAACTAACGACACAACTAGAGGTAGCCGTGGAGCGTTCCTACGTTGATCGACGCCTCGTCACAGCCTGAGAGATAACTACACCTAAAGGCAGAAAGATGAAAGCTATCTGTCTCAGAGCAGATCCCCAAAGAAAATAGGAAGCCCCCAAACATATAATGGCGGTTAGACAAGATGTAAATACAAACATAGGCAGAAAATAGACTGAGCAAACGCTGGGGCCACTAGCTGACTAAATAGGATAGGACAGGAGAGATTACTTTCTGCAACTCAGAAAACCCTACAAAAATCCAACAATTCTGATTACAAAAATACTGAGATCACACGATCTCACCACCCACTAAATCAGGTCTCAGTGTGAACAAAAACCAAGCCGCAGCCGCTGAAAAAACAGGAAAGAGCAAATGAGCAAATAACAGTGGCTGCAGATAAACTTTGAGGAGCTCAGGACCCAGGAGGGGACCTGGCTGACCTCCACAAAAGTGCAGAAAACAATGCAAAAAGCAAGCACAAAAAGAAAAGCAAAAAATATCTTATCTGAAAGCAGGAGATGCAGGCAAGACTCCAGCAAACTTCCAAATGAACCAGGAACCACAATTGAGACAAGAACAATTGATCACCGGCAACCATCATGGGAGGGAACCTCCCTTATATCAGACCAGTCAGTGAACCCAGATTGCCACTCCTCGCTGAAAGGTTCAGTACTATCTGTAACCACCAGAGGGAGCCTCTGCTCAGAAACCATCTAACACATTCACAACAGTACCCCCCCTTGAGGAGGGGTCACCGAACCCTCCCTTGTGCAACCAGGCCGATCAGGATGAGCTCGGTGTTAGGCACGGATCAGTCTCCTAGCATGGATGTCCGAAGCAAACACCCAAGAATTGTCCTCCTGACCATAACCTCTCCACTTAACCAAATACTGGAGTTTCTGTCTATAAAAACAAGAATCCAATATTTTCTCAACCACATACTCCAGATTGCCCTCAACCAAAACAGGGTCAGGAGGCGCACCCATAGGAACCACTGGCTCGACAAACCTCTTCAATAAGGACTTGTGGAATACGTTATGGATCTTAAATGTCCCTGGAAGAAGCAAACGGAAGGAAACAGGATTAAAAATCTCCATGATCTTATAAGGTCCAATGAACCTGGGCTTAAACTTTGGAGATGCAACCCTCATAGGGATATTTCTTGAGGACAACCAAACCAAGTCCCCCACTTTAAACCGAGGACCATCAGTCCTATGCCGGTTGGCAAACCGTTGGGCCTTCTCCTGAGAGAGACAACCTCTTCACTACCTGGTCCCAAATCTGCTGCATTCGCTCCACAACAGAGTCAACACCCGGACAGACAGAAGCCTCTGCCTGTCCCAAAGAAAATCGAGGGTGAAACCCAAAATTCCAGAAAAATGGAGACATCAAGGTGGCAGAGCTAGCCCTATTATTAAGAGCAAACTCAGCCAAAGGCAAAAAAGAGACCCAGTCATCTTGATCAGCAGACACAAAACATCTCAAATAAGTCTCCAAGGTCTGGTTTGTTCTCTCAGTTTGTCCATTGGTCTGAGGATGAAAAGCAGAGGAGAAAGATAATTGAACACCAAGTTTAGAACAAAATGTCCTCCAAAATCTGGAAACAAACTGGACTCCTGTCAGACACAATGTTCTCCGGAATGCCATGTAACCAAACCACGTGCTGAAGGAACAAAGGCACCAATTCGGAGGAGGAAGGCAACTTAGGTTTTCCAACATGATACATCTTGTGCCATTACCTATCACATATTACCCAGATAACGGTCATTCTCTCAGAAACAGGGAGGTCGGAAATAAAATTCATAGAGATATGGGTCCATGGCCTCTTGGGCACAGGTAATGGCATTAACAAACCACGAGAGCGAGAGCAAGGCTTGGAACGAGAGCAAGTCCCACAGGACTGCACAAATTCCCTGACGTCACGAGACAAAGTAGGCCACCAAAAGGACAGACTCACCAAGTCTCTGGTACCAAAAATCCCGGGATGACCAGCCAACGCGGAACAATGAATCTCAGACATCACACTCTTCTTCCACTGGTCTGGGACAAACAATTTCCCAATAGGGCAGCGCTCAGGTTTATCCTCCTGACACCCTTCCAAGGCCAGTCTCAAATTGGGCGAGATGGCGGAAAGAACTACACCCTCTTTCAAAATAACAGCAGGATCAGATAACTCAGGAGAGTCCGCAAAGAAACTCCTCGAGAGGGCATCCGCCTTAACATTCTTAGTGCCAGGAAGAAAAGAAACCACAAAATTAAAACGTGTGAAAAACAAGGCCCACCTGGCCTGTCTAGGTTTAAGTTGCTTGGCTGATACGAGATAAACCAGATTCTTATGGTCCGTGAGGACCACCACCTGATGTTTGGCTCCTTCCAGCCAATGTCTCCACTCTTCAAAGGCCCACTTCGTGGCCAATAACTCCCGATTACCCACGTCATAATTACGTTCAGTTGGAGAAAATTTTCGAGAGAAAAAGGCACAAGGGTTACTCTTAGAGGTCTCTGGATCTCTTTGGGACAAAACAGCACCTGCCCCAATTTCAGAGGCATCAACCTCCACCTGAAACGGTAGAGAAACATCAGGCTGCCGTAGAACAGGAGCAGAAGTGAATTTCTGCTTAAGTTTCTGAAACGCAGAGACTGCCTCAGGAGGCCAATTCACCACATCAGAACCCTTTTTGGTCAAATCAGTCAATGGTTTAACAATACCGGAGAAATTACCAGTACATTTACGATAAAAATTGGCAAAACCCAAGAATCTCTGAAGAGCCTTTAATGAAGTAGGTTGGACCCAATCACAGATGGCTTGAACCTTGACCGGGTCCATTTCAATAACAGACGGAGACAAAATGAATCCCAGAAATGAGACCTTCTGTACGCCAAAAAGACACTTTGATCCCTTCACATACAGTGCATTCTCTCTCAAAATCTGGAACACAGTCCGAACATGTTTCACATGAGAGTCCCAATCACTGGAAAAAAATCAAGATATCATCCAAATAAACAATCAGAAATTTATCCACAAAATCCTTGAAAATATCATTCATGAAGGATTGGAAGATGGAAGGAGCATTAGTGAGCCCAAATGGCATCACTAGGTACTCAAAATGCCCCTCTGGGGTATTAAACGCCGTCTTCCATTCATCCCCGTGCTTAATGCGAATAAGGTTATACGCCCCCCTGAGGTCAAGCTTGGTAAACCAATTCGCACTTTTCACCCTGGAAAACAGGTCAGAAATCAAGGGTAACGGATATTGATACTTCACAGTGATCTTATTCAAGAGACGATAATCAATACACGGCCTCAATGAACCATCCTTTTTGGCCACAAAGAAAAAACTGGCACCCAAGGGTGAAGAGGATGGTCTGATATGACCCTTCTCCAATGACTCCTTGATATAAGATCGCATAGCATCGTGTTCAGGTACAAACAAGTTAAAAAGGAGACCTTTAGGAAATTTACCACCAGGCACTAATTCAATAGCGCAATCGTAGCTCCTGTGAAGGGGCAAAGATACAGATTTACTTTCACTAAATACATCCGAAAAATCAGTCAAAAAGTCAGGAACATCCTGAGACTTGGGAGAGGCAGAAAAAACAGGAGTGTCGGCGTTAACACATTGGCAGCCCCAACTGGTCACAGACACAGATTTCCAATCCAAAACAGGATTCTGAGACTGTAACCAAGGGAAACCCAGTACAATAATATCATGCAGATTATACAGCACCAGAAATTTGCAACTCTCCTGATGATCTGGTTCAACCCTCATTATCACCTGAGTAGAAAACTGGGGTTTATTCTCCGCCAAAGGGGTAGAATCAATGCCCAGTAGGGGAATAGACTTCCGCAGGGGTATCATGGGAAACCCACAACGTTTAGCAAAGTCAAAATCCATCAGGTTAATAGCAGCTCCTGAATCAACAAAAGCCTGAGCAGAAAATGTGGACAGGGAGCAAATCAGGGTAACAGTCAACAGAAATTTAGTCTGAACACTACCCAAGACAACTGAGCGTGCAAAACGTCTTCCCCGCTTAGGGCAGACAGAAATAGCATGAGAGGCATCACCACAGTAGAAACATAACCCATTACGCTTTCGAAACTCATGACGCTGAGCCCCAGAAGTCACTCTATCACACTGCATGGGCTCAGAAGCTGGCACACAAGGCAACACTATCTCACACATACCTCTGCGCTCACGCAAACGTCTGTCAATTTGAATAGCCAATGACATAGAATCATTGAGACCAGAGGGAGCAGGGAATCCCACCATAACATCCTTTACATTCTGACAGCCCCTTCAAAAAAAGGGCTGCCAAAGCATCATCATTCCATTTGGTCAGGACTGCCCACTTTCAGAATTTCTGACAGTACAACTCAGCGTCTTCAAGACCCTGATTTAATGCCAACAAGGTTTTTTCAGCTTGATCAGTGATATTAGGTTCATCGTACAATAACCCCAGAGCCAGAAAAAATGCATCAATAGCATTCAAAACAGGATCCCCAGGTGTCAGGGAAAAAGCCCAATCCTGAGGATTGCCGCGCAGGAGAGAGATGACAATTTGAACCTGCTGTGCTGCGTTACCTGAGGACTTAGGCTTTAAGGCATAAAACAACTTAGTTATTTTTGAAATTCAGAAATTTAGCCCGATCCCCCAAAAACAAATCTGGCATGGGAATCCTAGGTTCCACAACCGGCAACCCAGCAAGATAGGTAGCAATACTCCGAACCTCAGTGGCAAGCTGATCCACATGGCCAGACAACTGTGCAAACTCCATTGAGAGAAAAAAAAAATCATCCTCAGCACCCAGAGAAAAAGAGGGAAAAAATGCAACAGACAGAAAAAAAAAAAAAAAATCTCTGACAACTGACAACTTTTTTCTTTCCACACTATTTTTCCCTTCTGTCAGTACCATATAATTTTCAGTTATGGCCGGTGATACTGTTATGTTACGGTAGCTGAGGAGGACAGGAACAACAGCAGGGCAGCCGAACACCTGAGATGTTGGTAACTGATCGGTTGCAGATTCCTAAACTAACGACACAACTAGAGGTAGCCGTGGAGTGTTCCTACGTTGATCCTAGACGCCTCGTCACAGCCTGAGAGATAACTACACCTAAAGGCAGAAAGATGAAAGCTATCTGCCCCGGAGCAGATCCCCAAAGAAAATAGGAAGCCCCAAACATATAATGGCGGTTAGACAAGATGAAAATACAAACGTAGGCAGAAAATAGACTGAGCAAACGCTGGGGCCACAAGCTGACTAAATAGGGTAGGACAGGAGAGTACTTTCTGCAACCCAGAAAACCCTACAAAAATCGAACAATTCTGATTACAAAAATACTGAGATCACATGATCTCGCCACCCACTAAATCAGGTCTCAGTGTGAACAAAAACCAAGCCGCAGCCGCTGAAAAAAACAGGAAAGAGCAAATGAGCAAATAACAGTGGCTGCAGATAAACTTTGAGGAGCTCAGGCCCCAGGAGGGGACCTGGCTGACCTCCATAAAAGTGCAGAAAACAATGCAAAAAGCAAGCACAAAAAGAAAAGCAAAAAATATCTTATCTGAAAGCAGGAGATGCAGGCAAGACTCCAGCAAACTTCCAAATGAACCAGGAACCACAATTGAGACAAGAACAATTGATCACCGGCAACCATCATGGGAGGGAACCTCCCTTATATCAGACCAGTCAGTGAACCCAGATTGCCACTCCTCGCTGAAAGGTTCAGTACTGTCTGTAACCACCAGAGGGAGCCTCTGCTCAGAAACCATCTCTAACACATTCACAACACTTCACATTTCCACTATGGAACACAAAACTATTATGAAATATCAATGTATAAATATCTATTTTATACAAATATGCATTAACTAATGAATATGTCATGTGCTGTATCTGTGAACTCTGACATTGTCAGTTGATCCCATTTGCGCCGATATTTGAAATTCTGTATATTTAAGACAGCAACTTTGTTCTGACTCTGTATTCGTCTGGTAATTCCTGATGAAGAAGTCATCTAGACTTTGAAACGCGTTGAATAAACCACCTTTCTGTGAAATACATTTGGACATATGATTATTCTGCAGCGCAGACTATAATATCCACATTAACCCGTTCATTTATCTACAAAACAGTCACTTGCGGACCAGTGGATCTTCCGCAGCAGATAACTTTATAAAGCTCCATCTGGTGAGTAGAATCTGATTACCGTATATACTCGTGTATAAGCCGAGATTTTCAGCCCATTTTTTAGGGCTGAAAGTCCCCCTCTCGGCTTATACGCGGGTCATATACGGGGGTCGGCGGGGGAGGGGGAGCGGGGGTGTCGGATTATACTCACCTCTCCGCCGCTGGTCTCTGCAGCCCCCTCTGCTTCTCCCACGATCTCCGGCTCCTTCCTGCAGCTGTCACATGGCACCGCTCATTAAAGTCATGAATATGCACATATTCATGACTTTAATGAGCGGTACCATGTGACCGCTGTAGGAAGGAAGCGCAGCGGAGAGCGCCGGGAGAAGAGGAGAGGCTGCAGGGATGCGCGGTGGAGGGGTGAGTATAGCGATACTTACCTGTCCCGTTCCACGCTGGCTGTGAATGATCAACAGAGGGCGCGATGACGTCATTAGTGCGCGCCGCGCCCCCTGCCTGATCATTCACTGCCGAGGACCAGGAAGAGGACGCAGCGCTGCGGTGCAGAGAGGACAGGTAAATATCTCAGGTGCCGGGGTCCTGAGCGAGCGGTGACACCGGCACCTGTCCCCCATAGCGCGCCAGTGTCACTGCCTGCTCAGGACACCGGCACCTGGCCCCCAGCGACGAGAGGCGAGTATGTCATTTTTTTTTTTTTGCAGCAGCAGCAGCATATGGGGCATAATATGGGGCATAAGCTGTGGAGCATATGGGGGCATAATCTGGAGCATATGGGGGCATAATATGGAGCATATGGGGGCATAAGCTGTGGAAGATATGGGGGCATAATATGGAGCATATGGGGGCATAATATGGAGCATATGGGGGCATAATCTGGAGCATATGGGGGCATAATCTGGAGCATATGGGGGCATAAACTGTGGAACATTTGGGGGCATAATCTGGAGCATATGGGGGCATAATCTGGAGCATAAACTGTGGAACATATGGGGCATAATCTGGAGCATATGGGGGCATAAGCTGTGGAACATATGGGGCATAATCTGGAGCATATGGGGCATAATCTGTGGAACATATGGGGGCATAATCTGGAGCATATGGGGCATAATCTGGAGCATATAGGGGCATAATCTGGAGCATATAGGGGCATAATCTGTGGAGCATATAGGGGCATAATCTGTGGAGCATATTGGGCATAATCTGGAGCATATGGGGGCATAATCTGGAGCATATGGGGGCATAATCTGGAGCATATAGGGACATAATCTGTGGAGCATATTGGGCATAATCTGTGCAGCATATGGGGGCATAATCTGTGGAGCATCATATGGGGCATAATCATTTTTCACCCTAGGCTTATACGCGAGTCAATGTTTTCCCAGTTTTTTTGTGGCAAAAATAGGAGGTCGGCTTATACACGGGTCGGCTTATACATGAGTATATACGGTATATCAATTCAAATTGTGTTGGTTAAGACCCTATTTGCACTGATCTCTCCAGCAGCATTCCTTACAATTCTGACCACTGTCCCTTTAATGTGGTAATAACTCTGGAACGCTTCAACAGATCCCACCAATTGAGACTTTTTTCGTGACATTGTACTTTTTGAAAGTGGTTACATCTCTTTGATTTGACTTGCGTCTGTTTGTGAAAAAAAAAAAGGAAATTGAAAGAAAATTTTGCAATTTTCAAACTTTGATTTAATTACATAAAAATGTAGAGTTGTGACAAAACTAGTTAAGTAACATTTCCCACATGTCTACTTTACATCTGCACAGTTTTGCAATAAATATTTATTGTTAGGAAGTTAGGATGCCCCTGTCAAGGTGTTCAAAATCACACTGAAGTTTACTAACCCTTCAGGTGCTTCACAAGAATTAATGGAATGTGGAAGGAAAAAATGAACATTTAACTTTTCTTCATAAAAATTTACCCTAAATTTGTTTTGAGTACACAGATAACCCTTACGTGGGGAAAAACTACTATTTGGAAACACGGCGGGGCTCAGAAAGGAAGGAGTGACGTTTTGAAATACAGACTTTGATGGAATGATCTGCAGGTGCCATGTCACGTTTGGAGAGCCCCTGATGAGCCTAAACAGTGGAAAACCTCCACAAGTGACCCCATTTTGGAAACTAGATCCCTCAAGGAATGTATCTATGTGTGGTGAGCGCCTTGAACCCACAGGTATTTCACAGAATTTTACAACGCTGATCTGTGAAAATGAAGGCATATAATTTTTCCCACAAAAATCTTGTTTTGTCCCCACATTTTTTTCATTTTCACAAGTATAGAAGGAGAAAATGGACTCTAAATTTGTTGTGCAATTTCACCTGAATACGCCAATACTCCATATGTGGTTGAAAACTACTTTTGGGGCACAACGCAAAGCTCAGAACAGAAGCAGCGCCATATTAGAGTTAAGTTTTTGCTGGACTAGTTTGAGGGGGCCATGTCATACTGGCAGAGCCCCTGAGGTGCCAGAACCCCTTATAAGAGACCCCATTTTTCAAACTACACCTCTCAATTAATTCATCTACGGGTATCATATTGACACCATAGGTGGATCACAATTTTACACGTTTTTTTCCTTCTCTACCCAATGGTATAAAATTATTACATTTTTACCAACACAAAGTTTGTTTTAGCCCATATTTTACATTTTCACACTGGAACATGGGTAAAAATGGCACCAAAATTTGTCCCAGAATTTCTGCTGAAAGTAAAAATATCCCATATGTCGCTGTACAGTACTGCTCACGTGGTGAGAATCTGAAGGGACGGTGCTCTATTTGCCTCCTGGAGCACAGATTTTCCTAGAATAGTATGCAGACTCCACAAACAGAGCCCCAAGAACTGGAAGAGCAGAATCCTCAAGAGACCCAATTTTGGAAATTATACCCCTTTTGGAATTTATCTACAGGTGTAGTGACTATTTTAACCCCACGGGTGTTTTCCAGAAATAAACAGCAGTGGATGTTGCTGAGCGAAAGTTCCACACTGCCATGGTAGTGACCAGTATATTATGCCCAGCTCATGCTTCTGGAGACATACGCCCATAAATTAGGCGGGCTCTCATCGCTACATAAATACCAAACATGTGGACTAACTGCGGTTTAGGTACACTGTGGTGCTCAGAAGGGTAAGGGCATTTGTCATTAACTAGGGGTGTTTGGTTGCCCCCAGTTCTTCGTCAGGGAATTTTATGATCCCACTTTTCAGTTCCAATTTGGAACTTGCAGCTCTCTGGTGCCCCCTTACCCTCAGGTCAGGGAACTGCACCTAGAATAAGTAGTCGCCAGAAAGGCTGCCTTGCGGTGTACTGGCTATTGGACACGCTGCAGTGAGGGAGATCCTATTCCCGTCACAGGCAGGGAAATACACTTAGAAACCTCCATTCTGTCACTGCCAGAGTCTCCCAAATACCACAGAATACACTTCGTGCCACCAGCTCCTGATTTTTACTTAATATTGGGTCAGGAGCCAACCCCAATCACTAGCGTTGACTTAGTTTGAGGACGTGGGGATACAATTAGAGCAAGGAGAATGAAGCTAGTAAAATCTTATATTTTTACTCCAAAATAGGCAGTGTTTACAAAAATTCAAAAAGATGTTACAAACTGAGACAATTACAATATGTACAGACAATTATAAAACAAAAGGGATTAAAGTGAAGATTGACATATTTCAGTTACTGGCAAACCATGTGGTGATGGTTGGTGGGGGGAGGGGTTCCCAAAGGCAAAGATTCAGTCCACAGCATGGATGGCATACGCTGTCTCCCCCAGGTCTGAATGCCACCTGAATGAGCCTCCTAGCCTTATAATTTTCCCTGGGTGACCTCACTTGGGGAGGGGTGGAGCTATGGAATGCACCTTTTCACAAGGACTGAAGACTTACTAACACCTTATTAATTTCATATCTCGGACTGGAAACCTCAGAGCGATGGCGGGACTATCATTCTTCAGAGTATGAAAATGGCGTTAATTTGAGCCCAAACATGAAGTAGTTGTATGACCCTGTTCAGGAGAAACCCATTTCTTGGATTCTGCTGGTACTGAAGTTTAGAAAACTCACTGGGTGGTGGTTCCACTGATGCACATTCCAAAAATGTAAGTTTCACACCTATATCAGTAACTGGTGCCATTATATTTAAGTTTGAGGACAAAGGAATATATGTTTCTGGCAAACGGATTTAGCTGGTCACAGAACGGCTCTTTGTGCAGGATCAGCGCTCACTAGGGTCTCACGTTACAGCAGAGTGTAGCTGGTGGGAGGGGGTGAGTGGGATCACACACATGCAGCTGTGAAGGGGGGCAAGCTACAGGGGTGGTCAGGGATGTAGCATGTCAGTCACAAAACCAAGGAGATGTAGCAGAGCTCAGTGTGCGTAATGGAACAATAAGACTTGCGTCATATTTCATGACAGCATTTGTATGTGGGAGCGAAGAATTCGCCGAATTTCTTTTGGGGGGCGAGGAGCCATGGCGCTTATCCAGAGCCTTTGTGGTACCCGTAACATGAAAGCCCCTATATTTCCATTGATAGATGACAGACCTGAGTGGAGACTTGCTTTTTTTTGTGGATTAATCTGAAGTTTTTGTTAAGAACATTTCACATAACATTTGGGATCACATTTATCTGGCACTCTAAGTTGAGCTCTTATATCGGGGTTTCCAGCTAAATCTCTGAGTGATGTGACAGATGAAGCTTTATGTAAAAAGTTCCCAATAAAAGCAAGTCCCCACTTAGGTCCGTTATCTGTCCATCTGTCAATGGAAATATATTTATTTTAAATATTACTGGTAGGACAAAGGATCTGGAAAAGTGACATTGCACTGCTGTTTTGGAACCTCAGTTGCACTGCCAAGGTGACACTACCTGCAAACCATAACACAAAAATCAGCACTATAATATGGCGCTCCTTCCTTCTGAGCTTTGAACTATGCCTGAAAAGTATTTCCCGATTACATGTAGGGTAATGGTGCACTGAGGAAAAATTGCACAACTGAGAGGTCCATTTTTTCCTATTAGCCCTTATATAAATTAAAAACTTGGAGCGAAAATATTTTTGTGTTAAAAATTTAATTCTTTCTTTACCCAATGGTATAAAATTTTGTGAGGCACATGTGGTGTCAATATGATCGCTGCACCCCTAGATGAAATCATTGACTGTTGTAGTTTGTAAAATAGGGTCGCTTATGGGGGAAGGGTTGCTTTTCTGGCACCTCAGGGGCTCTGCCAAAGTGACATACCACCCTCAAACCATTTAAGCAAAGTCTGAACTCCAATATGGCGCTTCTTCCCTTCGGAGCTTTGCACTCTGCCTCAAAAGTAGTTTTCCATCACATATGGGGCAATGGGCACTCAGGAGAAATCACGTAATATAAATTTAAATTATTTAATTTTCCATTTACTCAGCCCAATATTCAACAATTTTGTGAATCGCCTGCGGGCTAAAAATGCTCACTATGCCCTACAATGAATTCCTAGAGGTGCAGTTTCCAAAATGGGGGTCTCTTGTGGGGGTTTTCTGCAGTTTTGGTTGTCAGGGGCTCTTCAAAATGTGGCAATCTATTCCTGCCAAAACGGCACTCCAAAATTCAAATAGCACTCCCTCCCTTCCAAACCTTATGTGCCCAAACAGTAGTTTTCCCATTACCTATATGGTATCTGTGTACTCAGGAGAAAATGGACACCAAAAGTTGTTGTGCAATTTCTTCTCTTACCATTGTGAAAATGAAAAAAAAAAAATGGGACTTAAGGAAAATTTTTGCGGGAAAAATGTGTTTTTTTTTTATTTTTCACAGCTCAAACGTTATAGAATTCTGTGAAGCACCTGGGGGTTGAAGGCGCCCAACACACTGCAGGATATATTCCTTAAAGGGTCTAGTTTCATAAATGGGATCAACTTGTTGGGCGTTTCCACTCCTTATACTAATCAGAAAAAAAACTAATCATAAAAAATAATTACTTTATTGAAATTCTTATTAAAAAACCAATGAAAGAAAAGAAAAACAAAAAAAACAGGCATACAATTGCTGATCGAGCCGCAAACCAGTGATCAAAATATAGCGATAATGGCCTACAAATACCCTAGTAGGCCCTAACCAACAGCGGAAGTTGACACCCTCTTGAAACGCCATTGGCGCCCCCACTCCATGGCGGATGTCCCTAAAGTCCCTATTGGACCCTAAATGATATGGATAATCACCAACCAAAACACCTTTAAAGTAAATCAAATAGGGGCTATATAACAAAGTGTTCTAGCTATGCAGTCCAGGGATATTAGTAAAAATATTCAAAAATTGATCACAATAAATACCAATGATACAGCATAATTTCAGGGAATTTGAACAGTAACTGAAAAAAACAATTTTAGGGAAAAGGAATGAGATAAGAAATCTTCCAAGTCCCTATTTAGAGGACCCTGCCGGACAGCGGTCGGTTAATACCCTAATTTGGTGCCCCCGCTCCACGTCGACTGTCACTTATTCACCCTACTTCTCACCTCATCAAAACATTAAGTTTTTATAAGATGGTGGGGGAGGGGAGGAAAATTGGGACAAAATGAATCAAGATACGGTCCCACACAGACCCTGACTTATGTGTTAAACACAACAATGAGTGAAAAACGGGGGCACACTAAGATATATTGCACATCTGTGCCTGGAGTACTGCCAGCCAAGCTATTAGAGAGACCGCACACGTGCACCAAATTAATTATATTGATTAGTGAACATAAGGCTGTAAATGTTCTACTGATAGGACAGACAGTGGATTAAACACCACCAAACAAAATAAAAGGATGACAATCTTAACACCAGATTATACATATAAACCAGTCCTATAAAGCTCTCCGTACACCTATTATACTATAAACACATGATAGACATGCTCGCCGTCTCATCAATAAGCGTGCAGTACATCAATAAAGTTGCAGATACTGCACAATGTCCTCTTATTTTAATGAAGCAAGCAAAACACTAATCCATGTGATTAAGAATCATTGCACAATGCCCTCCTATTGCACAGCACCCAAAATACGATCAGCAAAAGAAATCAGATTTTAAGATAAACTTCGCTTATGTTGCTAATATTAGCCTCAACGCGTTTCCCTCCCATGATGAAAGTTCCTCAGGAGGCATATGGAGGTTATGGCGTTCACTTCAGAACATCCAGGATGATGACGACGCCTGGTTGCAGGGGTGGATGGGGGAGGGGTTTCTGGCACTTCTTATGTGATCACTCAACTCCCTGGACTGAAGTCCAGAGTAAAAACAGACCATAGGGTTTCTAAGGGCCCGTCACACAAAGCGACATATCGTTGTCGGGATCGCTGGTGTGTTGCTACATGATCGCTGGTGAGTGGTGAGCTGCCAAACAGGCAGCGATCAGAACAGCGACACTGCGGGTAATGTCGCTTAGTTACCCGCAGTGTACGTTGGATACCAGCCCACTGGTGTAGGGAGCTGGTAACCAAGGTACACATCGGGTTTCCAGGCGCTGCGCGGCACCTGGAAACCCGATGTGTACCTTGGTTACGAGCTGATCGCTGATCTCCTGCCTGCCACACGCAGCGATGCGTGCTGGCCAGCAGGAGACCAACAATCAAAAAAATGTCCAGGACATTCAGCGATACCAAGCAGGGGGGCTGATCGTCGCTGAATGTCACACACAGCGATATCGCTGGGGAGATCACTGTTGCGTCACAAAACTAGTGACTCAGCAGCGATCTCGCTAGCGAGATCGCGGTGTGTGACGGGCTAAAGACTCCTGTCCCACTATCTGTATTACGCATGTCTATTTTTACAAACACTAGAGTATAGCGCCAGGAATCCCTTCAGTTTCCGCTTGTCGAGACACAAACACCAAGGCAACATAGATAAAGTGCTTCATTATGTCCCATCACTCAAAGCGGAGATTATCCCGATTACAACAATTAGTAGCCCTGCTCCAGACTTACTGTCCATAAAACAGAATGAATCCCGGGTTATTAATCCCTTAGACATGCACGTGGCTACTTTGCCTTAAACCAATGCTTGTGACATGCACGGCCAGATATATCAAATGCAAGTCATGCATGCAGGTGTATTTTTTTTATAACAAATCTTGCAATGCTATTGTATCCAAGGGAATAAACGGTAATAAACACTAACTAAATCCCAATTAATGTATAAATATACATAACACCTCCATCACTGTCAGAAAAAAAGACAGAAAAATCGATAATCAAATCAATCCCCAATTTAGGGAAAGTATACAGTTTACCATAAACCATCTTGTAAGTCTATGACTGACCGTAAAGGCTTTTCTGAATTTTAGGAAAACTAATAAATAGGGTAGAGGCAAAAGAACAATATACCAAAACAAAGAATAAAGTGAATTCAAATTAAACAACCAAAGGTTAGCCTGTCATTAAGACGTCTAGGAGCAACGGAATCCATTTTAAAAATCCAACGGGCCTCTTTCTGTAAAATCAGTCTGTCCCAATCCCTCTGCCTACCATCTTGAGAAACCACCTCCAAAACACAAAACGATAGTACCCCCATATTTCCCCCATGTTCTTCCCATATATGGCGGGCCACCGATGTATCTTTCATTTCTAATGTCACCCAAATGCTCGCTAATCCTCCTCCTAAATTCCCTCTGTTTTGCCTATATAGTTTTTTGGACACGGGCAGGTAGCCAAGTATACTATCCCTACCATTCTATAGTTCGCAAAATCTCTTGAGAAGAATTTCTTTCCATTTGCAGCACTCAAAGGTTTTGCCTGATGTCACCCATTTGCAGAAGGAATAACCTAAACACCTATAGGTACCACAGACTTTTCTATCAAGCCACGTACCTTCCTGCCTCACTCTTTTGTAGTGGCTATGTACCAGACTATCTTTAATGGAACGGTCTCTGCGAATGCTCCAATGTCTATTAAGAATTCTATATATCTGAACTGTTTGGTTATCAAAGTTTCCAATAACCCGTACAACATCGCCATTTTTTACAGTATCCTCTGGTTGCAATAACAGCTGTCTGTCACTTTCAAGAGCGTTTCTAAAGGCAGGATTAAGTACGTGGTCAGGGTAACCCCGTTCTCTAAACCTCTCGCCGAGTTCAAAAGACTGAGTCCTAAAGGTATTCGGGTCAGAGCAGTTCCTCCTGACTAAGATATTGCCCACAAGGAATCCCCCTCTTGAGAGGGACAGGATGATAACTATCCCACCTCAAGAGGGAATTAGTGGTTGTTGGTTTGCGAAAAATACTCGTCTCCAATACGCCTCGAGCACCTTTAGTGATTCTCACATCTAAGAAAGCTAGCTCTTTTTCGCTGCTTTCAGAGGTGAATCTCAAACCAATCGGATTCACATTGAGATCTCGTATAAATCTAAGAAATTCATCCTTGGTTCCTCCCCAGGTGACAAACACATCATCTATGTATCTGTACCAGGCGGTTACCTTATCTAGCCACCATCCAAAGGAGTCGGAGAAAATCACAGTTTCCTCCCACAAGCCCAGGAGGAGATTTGCATACGACGGTGCACAGGAGCGTTTCCACTCCTTAGGCACATCAGGGGCTCTCAAACACACGACATGGCATCAGTTATCTATTCCAGCCAATTTTGGCTCCAAAAGTCAAATGTTGCTCCTTCCCTTCCGAGCCCTGCCATGCACTCAAACAGTAGTTTGCCCCCACATATGGGACATCGGTGTACTCAGGAGAAATTGCACACCTAATTTTGTGTTTCATTTTCTCCTGTTTACACTTGTGAAAATTAAAAATGTTGGGGATAAAGCAACATTTCTGTGGGAAAAATTTAAATGTTCATTTTTTTTTCCTTCAACATTGCTTTAATTCCTGTATAGCACCTGAAGGGTTAATAAACTTCTAGAATGTGGTTTTGAAAACTGAGGGGTGCAGTTTCAAAAATGGTGTCACTTTTGGGCATTTTTTGGTCACCTAAGCCCCTCAAAAAAACAAAAAAAATTGTAAATTTTGTTGAAAAAAAAAGTTGTTAAACTTAACACTTCTAACTTCCTTGCGAAAAAAATGTATTGTTCAAAATGAATCAACTTTCCAATTTTTTTCATAAACAAGCACAAATGATATGAACCTACATTTACTACTAATATGAAGTAAAATGTGTAAAAAAAATCTCAGATCCGTTGAAGCGTTCCAGGGTTGTAACCACATAAAGTGATAATAGTCCGAACTGAAAAATTTGGCCTGATGAGGAAGGTGAAAATAGGCTTTGTGGTAAAGGGGTTAAGTTTGCTATAATACGGATGGCTTGAAATTGCCGTAATGTGTACAATTGGCCACAATGTCAGGCGCTTTCATGGGTCTTCAAAATCAGAATTTATTTATTTTTAAATGTGGCTCACCGTAGAACTTTTTACTGTTTTAGAATAAAATATGACTTAATTCATATCAAGATTATGAACTTACAAAACATGAAACCCCACCACCAGAGAAAGTGTTGTAAAATAGAGAAACCACAGGGAGGTGCCTACCCCTGTAAAATGCTGAACCGCCCTACCTACCAGCAGAGGTTGGCACCCTATATACCTGTGCAATGGCGCCCCCCCCCCTACTCATCGACGGCTCACCCTGCTAACTCTACAAGGCCCTAGTCGGGGCTGGGGAGCAGAAAAATCTTGATTGGAAGGGGCTAGAGCAGTGTTTCTCAACTCCAGTCCTCAGGACCCACCAACAGGTCATGTTTTCAGGATTTCCTTAGTATTGCAAAGGTGATGGAATTAATGCTTGAGCAGGTGATAAAATTATCACCTGTGCAATACTAAGGAAATCCTGAAAACATGACCTGTTGGTGGGTCCTGAGGACTGGCGTTGAGAAACACTGGGCTAGAGGATGTATGCCAACTGAGGAAGCTGAAAAAAGACATATTAGACTGTGAGCCCTCGAGGGCAGGGTCCTCTCTCCTTCTGTACTTGTAATGTCTCTTGTCTTACACATGTCTATTGCACTTGTCTATTTCCCCTTTTCACATGTAAAGCGCCATGGAATAAATGGCGCTATATAAATGAATAATAATAATAATGTACAGATAGTAGGATCAAGCATCTTGACTGGTCTACATAAGTAGGATATATAGTGACACAGATTACAGCATGAGATGGGAGCCGAGTGTGCAGATGTTATCCAAGCTAACCCTATATGTATTTACCTACCTAACAGCGGGGATTGGCACCCCATGATGAGATTAGCGCCCCCGCTCATTGGCGGCTGTCCCTCCTGCCCCCAACTATTAAGTTAGAGAATGAAATAAATAGGGAGAAGATCTAAACTGAATAGTGCTTCATAGAAGAAAAAGTGTTGCGAACATCCTCATAGTGGCACAGTTCAGTAAGGAAATTAGTAGTACAGTAGGAAGGACTCCAACATGGAAATCTACAGAATCAGAGTAGGCAGTCAAAAGCGAGGAAGATTAACTATGCACAGATATGTAATAAGTTACTACTAAATTCACTTGATGTATTACATAAGGTTAGACATAGGGATTGGTAAATTCACTTAATATGGTAGAGTATATATATATGTATATATACACACACACAAAAAAAAAAAATGGTCAGCAGTCTATAACTATATAGCCTCACCACACTCATGGCCACATTCCAAATTATATGTACAGGGTGGGTCATGTATATGGATACACCGAAATAAAATGGGAATGGTTGGTGATAACTTCCTGTTTGTGGCACATTAGTATATGGGTGGTAGAAAACTTTTCAAGATGGGTTGTGACCATGGCAGCCATTTTGGAGCCAACTTTTTTTTTTCCGATGGGAAGTGGGTCATGTGACACAAACTTATTGAGAATTTCACAAGAAAAACAATGGTGTGCTTGGTTTTAACCCCTTAACGACTAAGCCATTTTGTAGGTTAAAGACCAGGCCAATTTTTACAATTCTGACCACTGTCACTTTATGTGCTTATAACTCTGGAACGCTTCAACGGATCTTGGCGATTCTGAGACTGTTTTCTCGTGACATATTGTACTTCATGATAGTGGTAAAATTTCTTCAATATAACTTGCGTTTATTTATGAAAAAAACGGAAATATGGCAAAAATTTTGAAAATGTTGCAATTTTCAAATTTTTAATTTTTATGCCATTAAATCAGAGAGATATGTCACAAAAATTAGTTAATAAATAACATTTCCCACATGTCTACTTTACATCAGCACAATTTTGGAACCAAAATTTTTTTTGTTAGGAAGTTATACGTGTTAAAAGTTGACCAGCAAAATTTACAAAACCATTTTTTTTTAGGGGCCACCTCACATTTGAAGTGAATTTGAGGGGTTAATATGACAGAAAATACCCAAAAGTGACACCATTCTAAAAACTGCACCCCTCAAGGTGTTCAAAGCCACATTCAAGAAGTTTATTAACCCTTTAGGTACTTCACAAGAATTGAAGCAATGTGGAAGGAAAAAAATGAACATTTAACTTTTTTTCCCAAAATTTTTCTTTCGACACAATTTTTTTAAATTTTGTCAAGGGTATCAGTAGAAAATGAACCACAATATTTGTTGTATAATTTCTACTGAGTACACCGATACCACATGTGTGGGGGTAAAACACTATTTAGGCGCATGGCAGAGCTCGGAAGGGAAGTAGCGCCATTTGACTTTTTTGGCTGGAATTGAGATTGGACGCCATGTCGCATTTGAAGAGTCCCTGTGTGCCTAAACAGTGGAAACACCCCACAAGTGACCCCATTTTGGAAACTAGACCCCCCAAGGAACTTATCTAAATGTGTTGTGAGAGCTTTTAACCCCCAAGGGCTTCACAGAAGGTTATAACGTAGAGCTGTAAAATTAAAAAAATCATATCTTTTCCACAAAAATGATCTTTCCACCCCCAATTGTTATTTTCCAAAGGGTAACAGTACCCCAAAAGTTATTGTGCAATTTGTCCTGAGTACGCTGATACCCCATATGTGGGGTAAACCACTATTTTGACGCATGGCAGAGCTCGAAAGGGAAGGAGTGGCTTTTTCAAATGCAGACTTTGATGGTCTGCGGGTGTCATGTCACGTTTGGAGAGCCCCTGATGTGCCTAAACAGTAGAAAACCCCCCACAAATGACTCCATTTTGGAAACTAGACCCCCAAGGAACTTATCTAGATGTGTGGTGAGCACTTTGAACCCCTAAGTGCTTCACAGAAGTTTATAACGTAGAGCCGTGAAAATAAAAAAATCATTTTTTTCCACAAAAATAATTTTTGCCCCCAAATTTTTATTTTTATAAGGGTAACAGGAGAAATAGGACCCTAAAAGCTATTGTGCAATTTGTCCTGAGTACGCTGATATCCCATATGTGGGGGGGAAACCACTATTTTGACGCATGGCAGAGCTTGGAAGGGAAGGAGCACCGTTTTTAAATGCAGACTTTGATGGAATGGTCTGCGGGTGTCATGTCGCGCTTGGAGAGCCCCTGATGTGCCTAAACAGTAGAAACCCCCCACAAATGACACCATTTTGCAAACTAGACCCCCCAAGGAACTTATCTAGATGTGTGGTCAGCACTTTGAACCCCCAAGGGCTTCACAGAAGTTTATAACGTAGAGCCGTGAAAATAAAAAAAATCATTTTTTTCCACAAAAATGACCATTTTGCCCCCAAATTTTTATTTTTATAAGGGTAACAGGAGAAATAGGGCCCCAAAAGTTGATGTGCATTTTGTCCTGAGTATGCTGATATCCCATATGTGGGGAGGAACCACTGTGATCGCCTTACTGCGATCTTTGGGAGGCACAATGAACAAATCCACAAAAGGTGAAGAATTGGTTTTCTTTTTTACGCCGTTCCTCGTGCAGTATTAGTGATTAGGCGACTTTATTCCTCGGGTCGGTGCGATTACGGCGATACCAGATTTACACCCTTTTTCATGTTTAGCTTCTGTCACACTCTAAAAGATGGGGTTTTTTTTAATAATTTTTTGCAAGAAATTTTTGCATCGCCGTATTTTGAGAGCTATAATTTTTCCATATTTCGGCCGACAGTTATCTGTGGGCTTATTTTTTGCGGGATGAGCTGACATTTTTATTGGTACCATATTCGGGCACATAACGTTTTTTGATCGCTTCCTATTCCGATTTTTGTGGAAGCAGAATGAACAAAAACCAGCAATTCAGGAAGTTTTTTTTTTTTTTTTCCTCCGTTCCGCGTGTGGTAAAATTGATAAAGCAGCTTTATTCTTCAGATCACTACGATTACAGCGATACCTCATTTATATATTTTTTTGTTTTTGCGTATTTTACACAATAAAAATTTTTATAGAAAAAATTATTATTTTTGCATCAGTTTATTCCGCGAGCTATAACTTTTTTATTTTTTCGCTGATGATGCTGTATGGCGGCTTGTTTTTTGCGGGACAAGATGACGTTTTCAGCGGTACCATGATTATTTATATCTGACTTTTTGATCGCGTGTTATTGCACTTTTTCCAAGCGGTATGATGATACCGCTTGGAAAAATTATAATTTACTACTTTTTTGTGTTTTTTTTTTATAGATGGGATTTTTACGGACGTGGCGATACCAAACATGTGTATTTTTTTTGTTTTTTATTTTTTATTACATAAAAATGTGTATTTTTTAGGGGATTTTTTAAAATTATTTTTTAATATTTTTTTTACAATATTTTTTAAAAAATTGATTTTTTTTAACTTGTCCCTTTATGGGACTTTCACTTTTTTTACTTTTTATTGCAGTTACAATGCATTGCAATGCTCCAGCAATGCATTGTACCTATGGTGAAAGCTGCTGTGAGCATGATCACAGCAGCTTTCCGTAGCTAGATGACCCGGAGGTTGTCATGACAACCCCCGGGTCATCAAGGCAGAGATCGGGCCCTGCAAATACATTGCAGGGCGCCGATCTGAGGCAGAGGGAGCTCCCGACCCTCTGCCTCCCCCCTTGATCGCTGCGATCGTGCTCGATCGCAGCAGTCATGGGGCTAACAGCCAGGGGCAGTGGGGGCGCCGCTCCTGGCTGTCAGTGCAGGAAGCTCGGCCACTGCAGCGCCGGCTCCTGCACTGATCACGCTGGAGATGCTGAAATTTCAGCATCTCCTGCGCGATCGCTGCTGTGTTTGGTCAGTCAGATTGACTGACCAATCACAGCGCTGTGCGTGCGGGGACTGATGGCAAAGGTCCCCGCACCGCTTGCTGTGCCTGTCAGCTGTCATAGACAGATGTCGGCACTGAACTACCACTGCGTGTTTACACGCAGTGATAGTTCAAAGGGATGACGTGCACAGTCCGTCCTGGTGCCGGAACTGACACCCGGCCATGACGGACTGTGCACGTCCATGGACATTAAGGGGTTAACGTAACTTTATTCTTTCATGAGTTATTTACAAGTTTCTCTTTGTATACATCCTTTGACATATCGAAGAGGTTAACACGTGAGGAGCGGATAGGAATTGTGTTGATGTCTGGTGAACGCAGTACCGGGTCATTGCAGCAGATTTCAATACAAGACACCCTATGCAAGAAAACTGTCACCATTCCCATTTTATTTAGGTGTATCCATATAAATGGCTCACCCAAAAAAGTTTGCCTCATCACTGAACATAAGGTTCTGTGTAAACTGAGGGTACTGTTCCAATTTTTGTTTTGCCCATTCTGCAAATTCAGCGCACCGATCTGGTTCATTCTCGTTGAGATGCTGCAGCAGCTGGATTTTGTAAGGGTGCCATTTGTGAGTAGCTAATATCCGCCGAAGGAATGTTCGACTGATGCCAGATCGGCGCCCTGCAAAATACTCTATAACCTCATAGTACTCATAAATAAACAAACGTGACGCGTTTCCCCTGTTCAGAGGTTCATCAGGAGTGAGATGTTAATAAGGGAGTACTTAGCTAGTAGTTGTCCATTTTCTGATGTGGCACAGTGGCCAGGCATTACAGAACGTCTGGGATTAGTTCCCTTTGCAGAGATGCCTCAGGTTAGAATGGCAACCCTAACTATTATAAAGGAGCAGAACAAAACACTTACAGGTGTTGTAGAAAACCAATGTCCACTGACAGCGTGTGTCAATGCTGCGTTCCGGAGACAGGAACAGGATATGATGTAATGTAACAGCGCGCTGGAGGGACATACGCCGCGCATGTCCGGAAATGTTCCCATGTTGTTTCTCGCTGGTAGGTAGGGCGGTTCAGTATTTTTTATAGGGGTAACCTCCCTGTAGTTTCTCTATTTTACAGCTAAGTGTTTCTCTGGTCATCGTACTGTTTCATGTTTTGTAAGTTCATGATATTTTATTGATATGAATTAAAAGTTATATTTTATTCTAAATTAGTATAGAGTTCTACGGTGAGCCACGTGCATTATACTCGTACTGTCTATCCTTTTTGATACAGTGAATATATTTTTTTAACTAATACCTGATTAGTTTTTGGCATTTTGTAAATCATACTCTGAGTGAAGTTCCTTTAATGAACTTTTACAAAGACTTTAAGAGACTCATTACCCAAAACGTGGAGAACCGCAGGGAAACAAAACAAAAAAAAATAAAAAACAAACACACAAAAACATACATTATGTACACATACAGTTGTGCTCAAAAGCTTACATACCCCGGCAGAATTTTTGCTTTCTTGGCCTTTTTTCGGAGAATACGAATGATAACACCAAATCTTTCTCCACTCATGCTTAGTGGTTGGGTGAAGCCATTTATTGTCACACTACTGTGTTTTCTCTTTTTAAATCATAATGATAACCCAAAACATCCAAGTGACCCTGATCAAACGTTCACATATCCCAGTTATTGATACCGTATATTCCCCCCTCTAACATGAATGACAGCTTGAAGTATTTTGTGATAGTTGTGGATGAGGTTCTTTATTTTCTCAGATGGTAAAGCTGCCCACTCTTCTTGGCAAAAAGCCTTCAGTTCCTGTAAATTCCTGGGCTGTCTAGTATGAACTGCGCATTTGAGATCTCCCCATAGTGGCTCCAGGACACTGAGGTCAGAAGACTGAGATGGCCACTCCAGAACCTTCACTTTGTTCTGCTGTAGCCAATCACAGGTCGACTTGACCTTGTTTTTTGGATCATTGTCATGTTTGAACATCCAAGTACGTCCTATACACAGCTTTCGGCCTGATGATTGCAAATTTGCCTAAAGTATTTGCTGATAACGTGATGAATTCATCTTTCCTTCAACTTTGACTAAGTTTCCTGTGTCTTTGTATCTCACACATCCCCAAAACAGAGATCCACCTCCGTGCTTTACAGTAGGAATGGTGTTCCTTTCATCACAGGCCTTGTTGACCTATCTCCAAATGTAACGTTTATGGTTGTGGCCAAAATGTTCAATTTTGGTCTCATCACTCCAAATTACCTTGCTCCAGAAGTTCTGAGGCTCGTCTCTGTGCTGTTTTGCATAGTATAGGTGAGATACTTTGTGGCATTAGCGCAGTAACGGCTTTATTCTGGTGACTCGACCATGCATCCCATTTTTCTTCAAGTGTCTTTTTGTGCTTCTTGAAACATCCACACTGCTAGTTTTCAGAGTCCAGTATTTCAGCTGATGTTATTTGTGGGCTTTTCTTTGCATCCCAAACAAGCAAAATTTGTTGGTCTACCTGACCGTGGTTTTGTTTTTACAGAGCCCCTGATTTTCCATTTGTTACTCACGGTTTGAAAGCTGCTGACTGGCATTATCAATTCCTTGGATATCTTTTTGCATCCGTTTCCTGTTTTATAGAGTTCAACTACCTTTTCCCGTAGATCCGTTGACAATACTTTTGCTTTAGCCATGACTCACAATCCAGAAACGTCAGTGGCTGGATGAAAAAAATGAAAGAGTCTGTCTGGATCCCAGAAACACACTCAGCTTTTATGCAAACACACGGATTACAAGCAAACAGGTCACAGGCGAGGATACTACCTTTAGTAGCCAGTCAAACCCATTTGTGTCAACTTTTGTGCATGTTATCAGGCCAAAATCACCAGGGTATGTGAACTTTTGATCAGGGTCATTTGGATGTTTTGGGTTGTCATTATGATTTAGAAAGAGAAAACACAGTAGTTTGACAATAAATAGCTTCACCCAACCACTAACCATGAGTGGAGGAAAAGGTTCGGTGTTATCATTCAAATTCTTTGAAAAAATTCTCTCGGGGTATGTAAACTTTTGAGCACAACTGTACATACATTCATTTTAATTAGGTAAGCATGACAGACCTGCTCACATAGCGAGCGATAGCCACAATCCTCCATTCGATCCAGCTCAAATGTCTCTCCTAGGAGCGGATTAAAAGGTTTGCTGGCACGGAAGACTGTGGTTGAATATGAAGATACAGTGAAGGCAGCGACTAGACACAGCTGCTCAAGAGCACTCTCACACTGAGCTCCCCGGTCCAGCAGGGTGTAGTATTCCATGTCCTCGGTCAGACGCTGAAGCATTGAGAGTGGTTCGTTGAAATTCACCTAATGGTGGGAGAAGAAAAAGGTGAAAATTAGGCTGTAAATATTTATTATACATCCATAAGACGATTATATTCACATACCATAAATATAATATCCAATATGAGAAAATACACTATGGCACTTCCATTTGAAATAAATACACAATTCCTTATTTTATAATAAAAAAAAAGGAAAAAATAGAAGCAATCCATAAAACTAATATACTTTATTGATCAAAGCATTAAAAATTATTTGTAAAATTAAAATAAGCAGAAAATACCTCCAAAAACAGGACTTAAGGGTATCAACATATATATTATATCTATATAAATCCAGTTTTCAATTTATAGCAAAAAACGTCTCATGAATAATAGTTATAGAAAAATTATGGTCTTTGCATATAAAGTGTCTTGTGCAAAAAACACTATATAAAATATTTTAAAGAAAATATCTATATAATAATCCCCAGTGGGTAAATATATGTTAATTTCAAAAAAGACCATAAAGAATTTTCACAAAATACTAGTTTACATATAAAATACCCCACATTGAGGCAAAATAAATGGTGATTAAAGAGAAACTTTGGTAAATCCTCAATTAAATACGACTAAAAGTAAAGGGCCCGTCTCACATAGCGATATCGCTACCGAGATTGCTGCGGAGTCACTAGTTTTGTGACGCAGCAGCGAGCTCAGCAGCGATATCGCTGTGTGTGACATTCAGCGACGATCAGCCCCCCTGCCGGGTATCGCTGATCTGAAATGTCAGGACATTTTTTTGATCGCTGGTCTCCCGCTGACAGGCACGCATCGCTG
Source organism: Oophaga sylvatica (assembly GCA_033576555.1). Classification (NCBI taxonomy): domain Eukaryota; kingdom Metazoa; phylum Chordata; class Amphibia; order Anura; family Dendrobatidae; genus Oophaga; species Oophaga sylvatica. The sequence continues at coordinate 278,751,567 of JARQOD010000003.1, read as the reverse complement.
CGTGTGACAGGCGGGAGACCAGCGATCCGCTGGTAACCAAGGTACACAGCGGGTTTCCAGGCGCGGGGCTGTGCCTGGAAACCCGTTGTGTACCTTGGATACCAGCGCCCTGATGCAGGGAGCTGGTAACCAAGGTACACAACGGGTTTCCAGGCACCGCGCAGCGCTTGGAAACCCGACGTGTACCTTGGTTACCAGCTCCCTGCATCAGGGCGCTGGTATCCAACGTACACTGCGGGTAACAGCGATGTTACCCAGCAGTGTCGCTGTGCTGATCGCTGCCCTGAGCTGCCTGTTTGACAGCTCAGCAGCGATCATGTAGCGATACACCAGCGATCCTGACAAGTGCATATCGTTGTCGGGATCGCTGGTGTATCGCTATGTGAGACCCAGCCTTAAGTCAAAATAAAGACTCAGCTGATACAAAGGAAATCACAGGTGCAAAAAACAATCAATAAACGGTAAGTAGCTGTGAATAAACTATGCTGTGAATGAATAATACTATCACCACTAACACAGGGTTCGACAAACCCGAGCGCCAGGTCGCCAGTGGCGCCTAGAAAATCATGCCTGGCGCCCGGGTTTGTCGGGGCCCTGAGCAGGCGGGGGGCCCACTCGCCGTCGGGCACCCCGGCGCCCGTTAGCGGAGAGCGGTGTCAGCGCCGCCACCCGCCCCCACCCCCGCCTGCTCAGGGCCCCGGCAGCAGCTGGCACAATACTTACCTCTCCCGTGCCTCCGCTGCCGCAGCTCCGGGGGGCGCCGGCGCTTCCTCTCACAGCAGCGCCGCTGAATGACGTCATCATTCAGCGGCCGGCTGTGACAGAGAGCGCGGACGCCGGATAGGTGAGATGTGATGTGTATGTGTGTGTGTCTGTCTGTGTGCATCAGTGTGTGTGTGTGTATGTGAGAGAGTGCTTGTGTGCTGCATGTGTGATGGTGGTGGGGGGAGGGCAGTGATGATGGGGAGGCATTGATGATAATGGGGAGGCATTGATTATAATGGGGAGGCATTGATGATAATGGGGAGGCATTGATGATAATGGGGAGGCATTGATGATGATGGGGAGGCATTGATGATGATGGGGAGGCATTGATGATAATGGGGAGGTATTGATGATGATGAGGAGGCATTGATGATGATGGGGAGGCATTGATGTTGATGGGGAGGCATTGATGTTGATGGGGAGGCATTGATGTTGATGGGGAGACATTGATGATGATGGGGAGGCATTGATGATGATGGGGAGGCATTGATGATGATGGGGAGGCATTGATGATGGGGAGGCATTGATGATAATGGGCAGGCATTGATGATGATGGGGAGGAATTGATGATGGTGGGGAGGCGATGATGATGATGGGGAGGCGATGATGATGGGGAGGCGATGATGATGATGATGATGGGCAGGCATTGATGATGATGATGATGGGCAGGCATTGATGATGATGGGGAGGCGATGATATGATGAGGAGGCAATGATGATGATGGGCAGGCATTGATGATAATGGGGAGGCCATGATGATGATGGGGAGGCAATGGTGATGATGAGGAGTCAATGATGATGATGGGGAGGCGATGATGATGAAATGAAAAAAAAATTCTGGCTCCTAAATTTTTTGGCTGGCTCCTAGATTTTGAACAACTTTGTCGACCCCTGCACTAACATATAAATATACAAAGTGCTTTGTGCAGGAGTGATTCATAAAAGAGTCTAATGTAAGATAAGTCAGAACTTACAGTTTATTGATTGTTTTTTGCACCTGTGATTTCCTTTGTATCAGCTGAGTCTTTATTTTGACTTACTTTTAGTCGTATTTAATTGAGGATTTACCAAAGTTTCTCTTTAATCACTATTTATTTTGCCTCAATGTGGGGTATTTTATATGTAAACTAGTATTTTGTGAAAATTCTTTATGGTCTTTTTTGAAATTAACATATATTTACCCACTGGGGATTATTATATAGATATTTTCTTTAAAATATTTTTATATAGTGTTTTTTTCACAAGACACTTTATATGCAAAGACCATAATTTTTCTATAACTATTATTCATGAGACGTTTTTTGCTATAAATTGAAAACTGTGGATTTATATAGATATAATATATATGTTGATACCCTTAAGTCCTGTTTTTGGAGGTATTTTCTGCTTATTTTAATTTTACAAATAATTTTTAATGTTTTGATCAATAAAGTATATTAGTTTTATGGATTGCTTCTATTTTTTCCTTTTTTTATTATGAAATAAGGAATTGTGTATTGATCATATTCACATGCAGTGTTTTACATTAATGGGCATAATGCAATAATGCCATGTTTACAGTTCTTTGTATATAGAACATCCCTTGAATTGAACACTTTTTTCTTTCTGCCCATTTCACTGACAGGTCTCATTCAATAAAAACTTGCATAAAAAGGAGCTGAATAATAGCAAATGCTTCCATTCATACATATTAAATGTTTTTCCTCATAAAACAACTTGTATCAGCTTAAGCTGACGCAAGTCTTAGGACAGTTTTCTTGGGTAGGGGGATGACTTTATCCAATCAGTGAATGTCTCGATTCCATGAGCCACCAGAACAGAAAAGCAAGACAAAGGATGAAACAAGTACTCCCAGCTGCCAGGACAGCTATGCAATTACAGGGTGCTATGACGATCGGGAGAAAAGAATTGCCCCCAATCTGACATGCACTCGAGCCTCATAGGCTGAGTAAGATAAGAACTAGTTGACTGGTCACCAGAGCTTTATCCACTAGTACCAAAGTTTAAATTAAAAAAAAAAATATAGCAGAATTAACACTGCCACATCTGTAACCCAAATTATACAATGAAAATAGTTATTCCACATGATAAAGTAAACTAAAATGCTAAATAGAAGTTTTTTGTTTATCTTGCCTTTTGAACTTTCCCATTTTTGTAAGTGCTCAATGAAAACAATTTTGGAGTATTTAAAGAGAACCCGTCAACATAAAAATTCAGTCCAATCTGCAAACAGCACATTAATATGTTTTGCGAGAAGACATTCAGTATAACCTGTGTTTTCATCATTTAATCCTCTGCTCTTTCTGGGATTATACTATGAGGGGGCTGAAATATACTCTATAAGGGGGCCGGATTGTACTCTTTGGGGGAGGCTGCATAGTACTCCATGAGGGGGCTCTGCATTATGCTCTACTTAGGACTACAAGTTTCATTATACTATATCGAGGACTATGGGGAATGCATTATTCTATGAGGAGTGCATTGTACTATATGGAGGACTTTGGGGACTGTATTAACCCCTCCAAGCCGCAGCTTTATTTCGTTTTTGCTTTTGTTTTCCGCTCCTCTAGAATCTGCAATAACCCAATCGCCTCTGCTACAGACAGGTGATGATCAGATCACCTTGTGTAGCAGAAATGCTCACTTGCTATGAGCACCGACCACCGCTCATAGCAAACTGGCTATGACAACCATAGAGGTCTGCTGGAGACCTCGGTTTGTCATGCCAACAATCGGTGACCCGCGATCATGTGACGGGGACACCGATGGGTGGGATTAGTGAAGTGCTTCCGGCGCAATCACATTAAATGGCAATGTCAGACTGACAAAGGCATTTAACGGGTTAACAGCTGCGGGTGGCTGTTAGGGGCACATGTCAACTGTTCAAAACAGCTGACCTGTGCCGGGAAAGATGTGGGCTCAGCGTCGAAGCCCATATCAAAGGGAGGGACACGACATGCGCTGTATCAAAACAAAATGATGCCTATTCATTGAGTGATTCGATTGTTTATGACGGTACAAAAATCATTGTGATCGGCAGCACATCACCCGGTGTAACCTGCAGATATGATACTGTATGGAGACAGACTGCTCTACTAGTGATCATTCTGTGTCCATGATTCTTCCTCAGCCGGTAAAGAATCCAGAAAACAAGTATTGAACGACTTCAATATTGTCGATTGCACTCGTTTAGTGGCCTGAACTCAGTGCATGTAAATACAACCAAAATGTTTCTACATGATGTGGAATATGTGAGCATTTGGAATCCCACTTTGTCTAAAATTGGCCCGGGCAGTAATGTCAGTATACTCTTTTGCTTGCCTCCCTACCAATGAGCTGTGGTATGATCAGACCATGTCCCTGTACGGTCAGACACAGCCATTACACAGTACACAGCAGGAGCACATTTATAAGATTCTCGCAGAGGAACATTTTTCTTTTTGCTTTTTAAACACAGCCAATAGTGGAAGTTATTTTTATTCCAAGATTTATTGATTAAAATGTACTTTGTTCATGGGAAAACCAGTCTCCCTAGAATTTTTAGCTTCTTTCGATTTTTTATTTTTTTTTAAGAAAAATTTGAAGTTTTAGGAGGCAACAGGTCCCCTTTAAATTTCTTGATAGGCTAGCACATTTTAAAAGGAAAATTAGTGAGTGTCACATGTCGAAGAATAATCTGACAGCTAAATCTCAGTAAGGAGGGAGAAGGGCATAAAAATATCACTGTTTTCTTCATACTTACAGGCATTGGGATCTTGCTCAGCTCTTTCCCAATGCAATTCTTCATAACACTCCACAAGTTGAGGCTGTAGTTTGGTTTATACGGAATTCTTGTGCGCCTCTCCTTCCTTGTGTCCTCCGATTGTGGGCGTACCTATATAGTTTAAATAGAAAAAAAAGCTGCATGTCATGTGGCCATGGTCTAAATTTTCAGAAACAAACATTCAAAATACTGAAGCTGTGTCCAGGTGATTGCCCTGTATTTAGAGAGGAAGATGTGACATACTTGCAGCTATGTATTAAAGAGAACTTGTCAGGTCCCCCGTTTTCCCCAGAACCACCAGCAGATGTGTCCGGATATGTAGACATCTTGCCTAACAGACCCTGTGTTATTACACAGACCTGGAGAAAAGGTATTTCAAAAAGTCCGGTTATGATATGTAAATTAACCCTTTGACTAGTCACTGGGGAGTTTGTGTCCCCAGACTAGTCTGCCCACTTAGCAAGTTATCACACCCCTGTGAGTGTGATAACATGACTTATAAGCGCCAGCGCTATACAAACCTCATGCATGTTCACAGTTTCTTTCCCTCAAATCATTGCGCCTCTGAAGTACGGGGTAAGCTTCCCGGCTTCAGAGAGGCACACTGAGCATGATCGGAAGTGCAGAAGACTATTTGACTCTTGGAGCACAAATTTTTGTAGAATAGTTTGTGGGCTTCATATACAGAGTCCCTAAGCAGCAATGGATGTTGCCATGTGAAAATGCAAATCTGTCATTGTAGTGCCCAACACGTGCTTCTGGAGACATAGACCCCATAAATTAAGTGGGCTCTCCTTGCTACAGTAATGCCAAAGATGAGGAAGCTAACTGCAGTTTAGGAACACTGTGGAGGAGGGGGCATTTGGATTTGGGAGTGCAGATGTCACTGGATTTATTTTGGTGGGAGCCACAACACTTTTCTAGTGTACTACCAGTAACGTGGAAGCCCCCTATATTTCTGTTAATAGATGACAAATCTGAGTGGGGACTTCTACTTTTGTGGATTAAATCGAAGCTTTTATTGGTGGCATTTTTGGGTACAGAACATTTTGGATCTGTTCACATTTATTCTGTTCTCTACGTTGAGCACTTACATTGGGGTTTCCATCTAAATCTACAAAATACTTGATTCAGATGAAACCCCCGATGGATCTATTCACTAATGTGGCAGCAGTGATACTCTAGACTACATGTGGCCTCTGTTCTGCAGTATTAGGCTTTACAGAAGCACATAAAACTGTGCCAGACTGCTCTTTTATGCACGCCTAAAAATACGGGCACAGCCGGATTACAGGCCAGAAGGCGTCCAGTGTCTCCATCTGCCTCATTATAGGGAATCTTTCGTTGAGGGTTCCGTCTGAATCATGACATTTACACAGAAAATCCAGTGTAAGCACTCAGCGTAGAACGCGGGATAAGTGAAGGACGAGCCTTACTGCGATCAACAAACGAATCAACAGTAAGTGAAGAATTGATTTTATTTTTACGCCGTTCCTCGTGCAGTATAAGTGATTACACTACTGTATTCTTTGGGTTGGTGCGATTACAGAGATACCAGATTTATAGCGAGGTTTTTATGTTTGCAGCTGTCACACACTAAAAGACGCTTTTATTTTTTGCATAATAAAGTTTTTTGAGATAATAAAATATTTTGAGAGCTATAATTTTTCTAGATGTCAGCCAACAGTCATGTGAGGTTTTGTTTTTTGCTGGACAAGTTGACATTTTTATTGGTACCATTCTCGGGCACATGACATTTTTGATCACTTTCTATTCCGATTTTTGGGAAGCAGAATGAACAAAAAATAGCACTTCTGGATTTTTTTTTGTTTAATGCCATTCACAGTGTGGTAAAACTGTTAAGGCAGCTTTGGGGCACTACGATTACAGCGATACCACATTTATCTTTTATGTTTTGTCGCTTGTACACAAACTGTTTTATAGATAAATGATTAACCCCTTTCTTCCATCTGACGTACTATTCCGTCCATGTGCCTTGGGACTTAATTCCTAAGGACGGAATAGTACGTCACATGCGATCAGCTGCGCTCTCGGCGATCAGCTGACAACCGGCACTATGTGCCAGTAGCGGTCACAAACCGCTCCCGGCACATTAACCCCTGGCACACTGCGATCAAAGATGATCGCAGTGTTCCGGCGGTACAGGGAAGCATCGCGCAGGGAGTGGGTTCCCTGCGTGCTTCTCTGAGACCCTCAGAACAGCGCAATGTATCCAAGATGGCCACGGGGTCCTTCCGGGAGGCGGCTTCCTCAGTGCCTGCTGAGAGCAGGCGCTGAGAAAGCCTCCAGCAGTGCCTGTCACATTGCCGATCTGACAGAGTGCTGTGCACAGTGTCATATCGGCGATCTGCCCTTATACAGTGATGTCCCACCCTGGGACAAAGTAAAAAAAAAAAAAAAAGACGTGTAAAAACAAAATTCCTAAATAAAGGAAAAAAAAATATTCTCCAATAAATTCATTTCTTCATGTAAATAAAAAACAAACAATAAAAGTACACATTTAGTATCGCTGCGTCAGTCACAACCCGCCCTATAAACCTGTCCCACTAGTTAACCCCTTTAGTGAACCCCTTAAAGGCAAAAAAAAACAAAACCATGATTTATCATCATAATGCCGAACAAAAAGTGGAATAACACGCGATCAAAAAGACTGATATAAATAAACATGGTACCGCTGAAAACGTCATCTTGTCCCGCAAAAAACGAGCCGCCATACAGCATCAACAAAAAAATAAAAAAGTTTATTATATAACGGTACCAATAAAAGCTTCAACTCGTCCCGCAAAAATAAGACCTCACATGACTCTGTGGGCCAAAATATGCAAAAATTATAGCTCTCAAAATGTGGTGATGCAAAAACTATTTTTTGCAATAAAAAGCGTCTTTTAGCGTGTGACAGCTGCCAAACATAAAAACTCGCTATAAATATTAAATCAAACTCCCCTTTATCATCCCCTTAGTTAGGGAAAAATAATAAAATTAAAAAAAAATATTTATTTCCATTTCCCCATTAGGGTTAGGGTTGGGGCTAAAGTTAGGGTTGGGATTAGGATTAGGGGTGTGTTAGGGTTAGGTTTGTGGTTAGGGTTATGATTAGGGTTAGGGGTGTGTTGGGGTTAGGGTTGGAGTTAGAATTGGGGTGTTTCCACTGTTTAGGCACATCAGGTGCTCTCCAAACGTGACATTGCATCTGATCTCAATTCCAGCCAATTTTCCATTGGGAAAATAAAAAATTGGGGGCGAAAATATCATTTTTGTGGAAAAAAATATGATTTTTTATTTTTATGGCTCTACGTTATAAAGTTCTGTTAAGCACTTGGGGGTTCAAAGTTCTCACTACACATCTAGATAAGTTCCTTTGGGGGTCTAGTTTCCAAAATGGGGTCATTTGTGGGGGGTTTCCACTGTTTAGGCACATCAGGGACTCTGCAAACTGAACATGATACCCATGAAAGTCTGCATTCCAAAACGTTACTTTCTGAGCCCTGCCGTGCGCACAAACAGTATTTTCCCCCCACATATGGGGTATGAGCGTACTCAGAACAAATTGGACAACAACTTTTGGGATCCAATTTCCTTGGGAAAAATCAAAAATTGGGGACTAAAAAAAAATCATTTTTTGTGGAATTTTTTTTTTTTTTTTTTCACACCCAGGCATTATAAACTTTAATGAAACACTTGGGGTTCAAAGTGCTCACCACAGATCTAGATAAGTTCCTTAGGGGGTCTAGTTTCCAAAATGGTCTCACTTGTGGGGGGTTTCCACTGTTTAGACACATCAGGGGCTCTCCAAATGCGACATGGCGTCCAATCTCAATTCCAGCCAATTTTGGTTTGAAAAAGTCAAACGGCGCTCCTTCCCTTCCAAGCCCTGGCGTGCGCACAGACACTGGTTTTCCCAAACATATGGGATATCGGCGTACTCAGGAGAAATTGCACAACAACTTTTTCTGACCATTTTCTCCTTTTACCCTTGTTAAAATAAAAAATTGTTTGTAAAAGATCATTTTTGTGACTAAAGTTAAATGTTCATTTTTTCCTTCCAAGTTGCTTTAGCTCCTGTGAAGCACCTGAAGGGTTAATAAACTTCTTGAATGTGGTTTTGAGTACCTTGAGGGGTGCACTTTTTAGAATGGTGTCACTTTTGGCTATTTTCTGCCATATAGACCCCTCAAAGTGACTTCAAATGTGAGGTGGACCCTAAAAAAAATGGTTTTGTATAATTTGCTGTAAAAATGAGAAATCGCTGGTCAACTTTTAACCCTTATAACTTTGTAACAAAAAAATTTTGGTTCCAAAATTGTGCGGATGTAAAGTAGACATGTGGGAAATGTTATTTAGTAACTATTTTGTGTGACATATTTCTGTTTTAAAGGAATAAAAATTCAAAGTTTGAAAATTGAAAAATTTTCCAAATTTTTGCCATATTTCCATTTTTTTCCATAAATAACCGCAAGTTATATTGAAGAAATTTTACCACTATCATGAAGTACAATATGTCACGAGAAAACAATTTAAGATCCGTTGAAGGGCTCCAGAGTTATAGCCTCATAAAGAGAGAGGTCAGAATTGTAAAAATTGGCCCGGTCATTAACGTGCAAACCACCCTTGGGGGTTAAGGGGTTAAAGGAGCTGGGATGGTTTGGGTTCACCTTCGCTGCCGTCAATAGATGAGAAGACAGGAATACAAAGATCAATTGCTGCGGTTTATGAGAGAAAGAAAGAAAGAGAAAGAAAGAAAAAAAAAAAAAGAAAGAAAAAGAAAGAAAAAGAGAAAGAAAGAAAGAAAAAGAAATAAAGAGAAATAAAGAAAGAAACCTGGTCCGTGATCATGTTTACTAACAGAGTACCAGGCCCTTCTGGGCCAGTCCGGAGCTACCAGAATTACCTTCGCCCTGATCTTTTTTACGACTCCCGGAATCAGTGGGAGAGGAGGAAATAGGTAGTGCAGATGGAATTGTGACCACAGAATGACTAGGGCGTTGTAACCGATGGCTAGAAGGTCGCGGGACATTGCTATGAAATGAAATACTTTGTTGATCATCGGAGATGCCATTAGATAGACGTCCGTGGCGCCCCATCTTTGACAATTCTGGTCGAAGATGACGGTGTGGGGAGATCACTCGCATGACGCGAGGCCCAGACAACTCAGGTAGTTGGTTGCCGATATTGCGTGTACGTGACCTTCTGTCCAAAGCAGGATTCTCGCTACCAAAGTCATGAACGACTTGCTGCGCGTCCTGCCTTGGTGATTTATATATGCCATGACACTGGCATTGTCTGACTGAACGCGGACTGGGAGACTCTCGAGGTGATTCTGTCAGTGGCAAAGGAAAATGGTAAATCACTCTGATTTCCAGCAAGGCGATGGGAAGAGCCGACTCCAGAGAATTCCAGTGACCCTGAATAGCATGATGGAGAAAAGACCACTCCCCATCCGAGGAGACTGGCGTCGGTGGTGACAACTTGCCAGCAGGGCGGGAGGAGGATCTCCCGTGGAGAAAGGAGGCGGAGAGGGCCCACCATGTCAGAGACTGTCTCACCCGGAGAGACAAAAGAATGGGTCGGTCTAGGGAAGAGGTCCTCTTGCCCCAAGCTGACAGGAGGGCCAGCTGAAAGGGAAAGGTAATTAACTGGGCAAAGGGAACAGCCCCCATCATCTTCTCCAGTACGCTTATGCAGAGACGCCAGGGATGAAGAGATGGCCTTCTCAAAGCACGGCTTCCAAGGCAAATAGAAGAAAACATCTCCTCTGGAAGGAATATCGTGGCTCGAGCTGTGTCGAACAGCATGCCCAAGAATACCAGGCGCCGAGATGGGGTCAGGGAAGACTTTTCCCCTGTTGACTTTTCTGAAGGCTCTGATGGCAGCCTTGGAAGGACGGGCCCTTGATCAAAAGAACGTCCAGGTAAGGGATGATGAGCAACCCTTTGAAACGAAGGAAGGCCATGATAGCTGCCATAACCTTTGTAAATACCCTGGGGGCAGAGGCCAGGTCAAAGGGAAGAGCCAGGATTTGGTAGTCTCCTGGATCGCGAACCAGAGAAAAATCGAATGCAGAACACAAATAGGGATGTGTAACTAAGCATCCTGAATATTGACAGTAGAGAAACTCCTCCGATACCATAGAGGCGATTACCGAGCGCAGAGACTCCATTCGGAAGTGACGGAGACGGAAACGCTGGTTAAACTGTTTGAGGTCTAGAATACAACTAAGAGAGCTGACCTTCTTTGGAACCACGAAGAGAATGGAGTAAAAACCTGAAAAGCGTTTGTGAAAGGGAACGGGTTACTATCACCCATGTCCATAGGAAGGAGGAAAAAACTTGAAAGAGCGGCAGGCCTGAAGGACGGCTTCTTCCGCGTTCCAAGCCTTTAACCAACCAAAGGGAACGATATTGCTCGAGACCCGAGCTGAACGACTGGCAGCGTCTAGGGACACGGTCGGTAGATATTTTCCTGCGTGCGCGATCTGAACCACAAGGTCGGCTAGCTCGTCATGAGTCGGAGAATTTTGGCCCAGACGGAGATGGTTTAGATACCCAGGTGAAAGCAAAGACTGGACACGGAGGTGCCCGCGGCTTCAAAGGCTGACTTTATCCAGGGACTCTGCCTGTCAGTGAAGTCTTTAAGGGAGGAACTGTCTGGAAGAGACAGCACCGTCTTGGAGGACAGGCAGGAAAATCAAAAGTTAGCAAACTGACCATTTTTTTTTTTTAATGAGGTCCGGACCGAATGGGTACAGAATATCCAGTTGTTTCCTACCAGGAAAACCGATTCCCAGGATGTTTTTATTTTAGAGAAGAGAGCGTCAAACTCCATGTGATTAGCAAAGGACAGAGAAGGACGTTTTACCCCTATACAGGAGATCGATAGATCCTGGGGAGGGGGGGGGATGTCATTTTTAATGGGAAGGGTCTGATTAACGGCCCTAATGAGGCTATTAAACATATCCTGGAGTCTGGAATTCTGTTCAGAGTCAGGGTCCGTATCTGACTTAGGACATGGAGGGGCATCCTGGAGGATGTAGATGGACCCGGAGAGAAGGAAGAGGAATTGGAGTGAGCCTGCTTTCTGGATTTAGTCCTAGATCTGCCATTCTGGAAGTAATGATCAGATGCATGTGAATCACCATGGGAGGCGTTTGGAGCACTGGTGGCTGCAGACAGGTTCAGTAGTAGTTCTAGGACCTGGACATTGGACTGTGACACCTTGGTCAGATCAGAGACAGATCGGGACATAACAGCCCACTCCAGGCAAGGGGGTGCGCTCTCCTCCTAGGGGTGGGAGACTCCTGTGATGCAGACCTGATGGAGGAGCTGCAAGTCTGGCAGAATAACTGAAGCTTGGCCTGAAGGCTTCTTTTTTTTTTTACTGATGGCACATGCGTCATGGATTATAGGGACAGGAATGGGTCTCCGTGAGGTTTGGCATAAGTGAGGGACTACTGCTGGGGAGAGCCAAGACCCTGTGAAGAGAGAAAATAACCAGTCTGGGCTGGTCCTACCTGATAACAGACGGCGCTGTCACTGCTCAGGCTGCAGTGTCCCCCAGATCCAGTACAGGATAGTGATGGACACCTGCTGTGCCCTTTGGAACCGGAAGTAGATGGTGACAGACTGAGCACGATTCTTCACACGCTTTTGCAGACAGAGAGATGCCATGTGAGGGGCTTGTCTTGGGTGACAGGGAGAGAGGGATAGAGTAACACATGGTCATTGGGCAAAAAACGCGCTCACCGAGGCGTGGCTAAGCGCAAGGTGACCCCTGATTGGCTGGGGCCAGGTAAGAGGGCGTGGCCACACAGAGCACGGGAGAAGCCCCAAAGTCGGGGGCTAAATTAACAGAAGCAACTGGATTTAGCCGCGACGCCTTGGCACCAGCAGTGACAGAACCAGGCATGAAAAATGGCGGCGTCTGTACGTTGGTCAGCTTGGCTGGCTGATTTGTGCAGCCTGGCATCAGAGACTAGGGACCCCCCTATTGGCTGTGATGCCGGAGGTGTGCATAGGGCAGGGAGAGGAGGCCCAGTGATAGGGGGAAAAGCGCACAATGAATATGCACGCTCAGTGCGGGGGGTGTGGGCCGATCTGGCTAGGACAGGAGAGAGAAACCGGCCCTCTGATTGGGCACAGTAGCGCGTGCTACAGGAAAGGGGCGTTAACAAAGCCCTAGCCAGGATGAAGAAAAAATGGCTGCAGCCGTTCAGTGCCGCCATATTCTGTGTGGCGTCTTGTCGCGGGTTAACAGTGAGGCAGACGGTAGCTGCAGGGGACATAGAAAAGTACATACCTGTAAAGGCGAGTCCCAAATCCCTCTTCACTGACGAGGACATCATCAGGAGCCCTCGGATGGATGAGGGTCACTGGTAGAAAAAGGTCCTCCTAACCGCACTGTCTCCGGACGGTGCAGAAGACGGTGTCAACCCCGTACAAGAAGGGGATAGGTCACCATCGGCGACAACCGTCTTCCTCCCTGCCCACTCCAAGGAGGGAGGGTGGGGTGGGGAAAGGCTAGTACTGGCCACAGGGGGATCACCCTGAACACCCGTGAAGGTGACAAGTGATTAGGTCCTGCCTTGCGGGCCTGAGAGTGGGCGATGTGGGTGACACCACACAGCTCTTTTGGTCACACACGATTAGGGAAAACAGTTTGAGAATTCTGCACCCTGTTACCCTGCAGGAGAAAAACCTGAAATAGAAGGGGAAAAACATTAATACAACACAACAGGTGACCTGTAATGAAAAATATGGATCTGGGATCAGATCCAGGTTTGCCTCCTACTGACACTAAGGCCTCTTTCACACTTCAGTCGTGCGACGTCAGTTAAAATCCGAAAGCGGATCCGCCATAAAAGGGGACAAACTGATGCAAAACGGATCTGTTTTCAGACGGATCCGTCATGAACTTATCAACCCGGAAAATGCATGTACGCATGTCTGCCACGGAGGAGGGAGGGAGGGAGAGTGAGAGGAAGAGAGAGGGAGAGACACCCCAGACAGTGTTGTCAGCATTTTGTATGGTTTTCTATGGAAGAGTCAGCATTTTGTATGGTTCTCTATGGAAGCGACGGATCCGCTGGCGGATTCCATCAATAACGGATGGCAGCGGATCCGCCGCCCATAGGCGACCATTATACAGAATGGCGGACGCAGCGGATCCGCCATAGTCCGCCATTTTGGCGGACACAAAAAAAGTTGCATTGGTCGTTTTCCAAAAAAAGGAGGACGCCAAATTTTTGGCGGATCCATCAAAAAACGGATCTAACGGACGACCATCCATCAAAATCCGTCACTAATGCAAGTCAATGGGAAAAAAGCGGATCCACCAAAAAAAAAAAAAAAAAAAGACGGATCCGCTTTTTTCACACTTTGGCGGATTTTGACTGACGTTGCACGACTGAAGTGTGAAAAAGGCCTAAGCTAAAAACTGATGAGCTTTCTGCCAGTCGGTAGGTGTATACTACTGAGGAGCTATTTTTACCTTTTTTGCATAGTTTCAGCCTCCTAGCGACAGCAGCATACACCCCATGGTTACCTGTCCCGCCCAATGAAGCGATAAAGAAACCACGGTAATCACAGAGTCCTGAAGAAGTTTGAAACTTCGAAACACGTTGGCCAATAAACTGCAACAATTGATCTTTGAATTCCTGTCTTATCTATTGACAGCGCAGGTGAACCCATACTATTCCAGCACCTTTGATTCCTTCCTTGTAGGTCTGCTACTGCCTAAGCCTCTTTCAGTGGATGTGTGCACACAAACCTATGAGGTAAGCGCGATAGTGTGGAGGAGAATACACACTGTTTATCCAGATAAGACCCTATTGCGTTTTCTTTTTTTTCTATAGAAAAAATAATTGTGCATCGCTACATTCTGAGGGCTATAGCCTTTTTATTTTTCCACTGTTAGCACTGTTTGTTGTAGGACAAGGTGACGTTTTCAGCAAAACCATTTTTATTTAGATTCATCTTTTTGATCACTTTTTATTCTACTGTTTTTCCAGAGGTATGACGAAAAATCAGTTTTTTGCCATTTTTTATTGTTTTCTCACGACGCTCACTGTAAGAGTAAACCAGTGTGACAGTTTTATAGATTGGTTTGTTCTGGATACGGCAATACCAAATGTGTATACTTTTACATAAATATGTGTCAATGGCTGTGCCTATGGCTGCGCTTATGGCTGGGTCTAACAGGCCACAGTACCTGGCACACCAGAAGATCATTGTTTGTCCTCCAGGTGCCATGACAATCATTGGTTCCTCGTGATTTCATCCACAGGGGTGTGAGGGAGCCCAATCCCTCTAACAACCTTCCAAATGTCTCGATCGCGACAAACATTACTGCAGGAGAACAGCGGTTATCTGAGCCGAGCTCCTGCAGTGATCGTGCGGAAGGTGGTGATATTTCAGCACTTTCCAGCGATCACAGCAATCTGAGGGCAAGAACCAATTAAATGAGTATTCGCACCTCTTTCCATGCCGCTCAGCTGTCAGTGACAGCCAGTGAGAGCTGTTGTAATGGAACTATCACTGCGTGCTTACATAAAGTGACAGTTTAAATCAGTGTTTCCCAAACTCCAGTCCTCACGGACCCCACGGGTCATGTTTTCAAGATTTCCTTTGTATTGAGCAGATGGTGAAAGTATCATCAAGACATCAGGAATTCTCTCACCTGTGCAACACTATGGAAATCCTGAAAACATGACCCGTGGGGTCCATGAGGACTGGAGTTTGGGAAACACTAGTTTAAATCCATGACGGACAATCCCACAATGTCTGTCCGCTATTTCATCCTTATCAGCTAGATTTCTAAAACTTCATATGGACAAAACAGAATTCATCAACTTTCCCCCATCTCACTTGACCCTCCTAACAGACCTATCCACTAAAGTAGATGGCTGCTCACTCTCCCCAGTCCCACAAGCTCCCTGCCTCGGGTAATCCTTGACACTGATCTCTCCTTCAAAATCACATATCCAAGCCATTTCCACTTCCTGCCGACTTCAACTGAAAAATATTTCCTGGATCCGTACATTCCTCAACCAAGAACCTGCAAAAACCCTAGTCCATGCCCTCATCATCTCCAGCCTTGACTGCTGCAACCTTCTGCTCTGTGGCCTCCCCTATAACACTCTCGCACCCCTCCAATCTATTCTAAACTCTGCTGCCCGACTAATCCACCTGTCCCCCTGCTATTCCCTAGCCTCTCCCCTCTGTCAATCCCTGCACTGGCTCCGCATTACCCAAAGACTTCAGTTCAAAACCCTAACCATGGCATACAAAGCCATCCATAACCTGTGTCCTCCATACATCTGTGACCTCGTCTCCCGGTACTTACCTGCATGCAACCTCCAATCCTCATGATCTCCTTCTCTGCTCCCCTCTTACCTCCTCTTCCCACAATCGCATACAAGATTTCTCCCGCGCATCCCCCATACTCTGGAACTCTCTACCATAACAGTCTCTCGCCTACCATGGAAACATTCAAGAAGAACCTGAAGACCTACCTCCTCCAACAAGCCTACAACCTGCAGTAACCACAGATCGACCAAACCACTGCACGACCAGCTCTACCCCCACCAACTGTATCCTCACCCATCCCTTGTAGATTGTGAGCCCTCACAGGTAGGGTCCTCTCTCCGTCTGTACCAGTCATGACTTGTATTGTTTAAGAATATTGTACTTGTTTTTATTATGTATACCCCTCCTTACATGTAAAGCGCCATGGAATAAATATAAATATATATATATATATATATATATATATATACACACATATATATACATACATACATACATACACAGTACAGACCAAAAGTTTGGACACACCTTCTCATTCAATGATTTTTCTGTATTTTCATGACTATGAAAATTGTAGAATCACACTGAAGGCATCAAAACTATGAATTAACACATGTGGAATTATACGTTACACTTTACAAAAAAGTGTGAAACAGCTGAAAATATGTCTTATATTCTAGGTTCTTCAAAGTAGCCACCTTTTGCTTTGATTGCTGCTTTGCATGCAGAAAAGGGGAACGGATGGACTCTACATGACTGGTTCCCACCGTGAAGCATGGAGGAGGTGGTGTGATGGTGTGGGGGTGCTTTGCTGGTGACACTGTTGGGGATTTATTCAAAATTGAAGACATACTGAACCAGCATGGCTACCACAGCATCTTGCAGCAGCATGCTATTCCATCCAGTTTGCGTTTAGTTGGACCATCATATATTTTTCAACAGGACAATGACCCCAAACACACCTCCAGGCTGTGTAAGGGCTATTTGACCAAGAAGGAGAGTGTTGGGGTGCTACGCCAGATGACCTGGCCTCCACAGTCACCAGACCTGAACCCAATCGAGATGGTTTGGGGTGAGCTGGGCCGCTCACCGCTTCAATTTTGAATAAATCCCCAACAGTGTCACCAGAAAAGCACCCCCACATCATCACACCACCTCCTCCATGCTTCACGGTGGGTACTAGGCATGTAGAGTCCATCCGTTCAGATATATATATATATATATATATATATATACATATATATATATCTCTATCTATATATAGATAGAGATATATAAAAAATGAGTGCATGTATGTATGCATCACAGGCAAATTTATTATCTAATCTGATATATACTGTATATAGAATAATATCTAATATATATATTTCATAGGCACATCTTGACCACAACAGATTACACTGCCTGTGTTGCCCATAGCAGCCAATCACCAAGCATCTTTCAAGTCACCAGAGCTGTTTAAAAGATGAAAGCGGAGCTGTGATTGGTTGCTATGAGCAACAGTTTTCCTTGTAGTTTTCCCTGTAGACAGTTGTGGTAACTGAGGCCTATCATTCTTATCATTTCTATGGTGTTATCGTCCTTCTGTAAAGCTGGAAATAACACAATTTATTACCGTGCCGACACAGACCACCCTCTGACACAGACTGCAGGGGAGCCCAGAATCAGGGACTTCACTTTGTCTGGCATGAAACATCTCATTAACTTAAAAATTCAAACACAGATTAAAAAAAGAGAACAAGACGGATTTCTCCAACCCAGGTATCATTTTAATCGGTGTAACAGCGCCAACCTGACAATGCCTGGTTTGCTTTAAACTTATTTATACAGCTACAACTAATGCCACTCTAAATTAGTCCTTCTTTATAATTTCTAACTAAATGGTATTACACTCAGGGGGCGGAGCCGCTGCACTGAAATGGTCTGTGCTGCGGGGACACTGCTCCTCCACCGTGTACAGATGGGAGGGAACTTGGAGATGACATACAGGTATATACTATATACAGGAGGAGATGACATACAAGTATATACTACTAGCTATTGAACCCGTTCTACGCCAGGGTGGCAAGCATTTATATTGGTATATGGTCTCCATCCTGGTATGTGCTGCTACCATCTTGCGCCCCCATCCTGTCATATGCTGCTCTCTTTTTTATTTTTTTTGCCCGAGCTTCCTCCTGAGAAAGAACTTGCTGGCGTTTGGGGGTATTATGAAGTTACGGAACGAATAAGGTTGTAAACTTTCATTAAAATATTTAGATTTCAAATTCCTCAGTGGTTGGCACCTTTCAATGGCTAACTGCAAAGATGATGTCTACTGGCTAACACGGTACAAAGATATAGGATTAAACTTTGATAATATATATATATATATATATATATATATATATATATATATATATATATATATATATATATCAGTAGAAAGTGACTGGATTGCTCCGAGAACGTACTTTCTATATACTGTATATTCAGCAGAAAGTCACTGGATTGCTCTGCTGACGTTCTGTATGGGTTAAAACACTGCTGGACTACTCTGCTAACTTTTCTATATAAAGTATCCTTTATAGTTATATACTCATACATATATGTGTACTATATATATGTCTACATATAGTACAAAATGTTTTTTTTTTTAAGACAGAGATCGGACACACTGTGGCGCAGAAATCTTGTGTGTTTAAAATGGTGACAAAGTGTGGGCGTCCGTTACATATTTAAATAAATCAGTGATGTCAGCAGAGGGGGCAGGGGGACACTGGCGTCGGAATCAGCGCCTGCGCAGACTGTGCTGTTCGGCACCATTTTCTTGGTTGGCAGAAACGCCGTGATGTCAGGAGAGGGCGGGTTGTGGTGCCGAAATCGGCGCCTGCGCAGTCCGCGCTTTCCGGAGCCATTTTGTTGTTTTGTTGTGCAGAGTGTCTTTAACAAAATGGCGCCGGAAAGCGCGGACTGCGCAGATTTCGGCGCAACAACCCGCCCTCTCCTGACATCACGGCTTTATTTCAATAATTTCCGCCGGCCTCCGACCCGAAGAGACCGTGAGGCAATACCGGATAAGTTGTTGTGCCGGAGATCACAGTATGCGTTCAGTGCTTACGCATACCGCGATCTCCTGTGCCACAATCCTCATCCCCGAATGCGTAACTCTGTGGGGTCCAGACTGTGCAGGCGCGTCGTGCTTGCGCAGTCTATAAAGGCTTCGGACAGAGTGACGCTTCTAGCATTATATTATAGATACAGGAGGAGATGACATACAGGAGGAGCTGACACACAGGTATACACTATATACAGGAGGAGCTGACACACAGGTATACACTATATACAGGAGGAGCTGACAAACAGGTATACACTATATACAGGAGGAGCTGACATACAGGTATACACTATATACAGGAGGAGCTGACATACAGGTATACACTATATACAGGGGAGATGACACAGGTATACACTATATACAGGAGAAGATGACATACAGGTATATACTATATACAGGAGAAGATGACATACAGGTATACACTATATACAGGAGAAGATGACATACAGGTATACACTATATACAGGAGGAGCTGACATACAGGTATACACTATATACAGGAGGAGCTGACATACAGGTATACACTATATACAGGGGAGATTACATACAGGTATACACTATATACAGGAGGAGCTGACATACAGGTATACACTATATACAGGAGGAGCTGACACACAGGTATACACTATATACAGGGGAGATGACAGGTATACACTATATACAGGAGAAGATGACATACAGGTATACACTATATACAGGAGGAGCTGACATACAGGTATACACTATATACAGGAGGAGCGGACATACAGGTATACACTATATACAGGGGAGATGACATACAGGTATACACTATATACAGGAGATGACACAGGTATACACTATATACAGGAGGAGAGGACACAGGTATACACTATATACAGGAGGAGATGACAGGTATATACTATATACAGGAGGAGATGACACAGGTATATACTATATACAGGAGGAGATGACAGGTATACACTATATACAGGAGATGACAGGTATATACTATATACAGGAGGAGAGGACACAGGTATACACTATATACAGGAGGAGATGACAGGTATATACTACATACAGGAGGAGATGACACAGGTATATACTATATACAGGAGATGACAGGTATATACTATATACAGGAGATGACAGGTATCTACTATATACAGGAGATGACAGGTATATACTATATACAGGAGGAGATGACACGGGTATACAATATATACAGGAGGAGCTGACAGGTATACACTATATACAGGAGGAGCTGACATACAGGTATACACTATATACAGGAGTAGATGAAACAGGTATATACTATATACAGGAGGAGATGACACAGGTATATACTATATACAGGAGGAGATGACACAGGTATACACTATATACAGGAGATGACACAGGTATACACTATATACAGGAGATGACACAGGTATACATTATATACAGGAGGAGATGACAGGTATACACTATATACAGGAGGAGATGACAGGTAAATACGATATACAGGAGGAGATGACAGGTATATACTATATACAGGAGGAGATGACAGGTATATACTATATACAAGAGGAGATGACAGGTATATACTATATACAGGAGGAGATGACACGGGTATACACTATATACAGGAGGAGATGACACAGGTATACATTATATACAGGAGGAGATGACACAGGTATACACTATATACAGGAGGAGATGACAGGTATACACTATATACAGGAGGAGATGACACAGATATACTATATACAGGAGGAGATGACAGGTATACACTATATACAGGAGGAGATGACAGGTATATACTATATACAGGAGGAGATGACACACAGGTATACACTATATACAGGAGGAGCTGACATACCGGTATACACTATATACAGGAGGAGCTGACATACCGGTATACACTATATACAGGAGGAGCTGACATACAGGTATACACTATATACAGGAGAAGAGGACAAGCAGGTATACACTATATACAGGGGAGATGACACAGGTATACACTATATACAGGAGCTGACATACAGGTATACACTATATACAGGAGGAGATGACACAGGTATATACTATATACAGGAGGAGATGACACGGGTATACACTATATACAGGAGGAGATGACACGGGTATACACTATATACAGGAGGAGATGACAGGTATACACTATATACAGGAGAAGATGACAGGTATATACTATATACAGGAGGAGATGACAGGGTATACACTATATACAGGAGGAGATGACAGGTAAATACTATATACAGGAGGAGATGACAGGTATATACTATATACAGGAGGAGATGACAGGTATATACTATATACAGGAGGAGATGACACGGGTATACACTATATACAGGAGGAGATGACACAGGTATACACTATATACAGGAGGAGTTGACACGGGTATACACTATATACAGGAGGAGATGACAGGTATACACTATATACAGGAGGAGATGACACAGATATACTATATACAGGAGGAGATGACAGGTATACACTATATACAGGAGGAGATGACAGGTAACACTATATACAGGAGGAGATGACAGGTATACACTATATACAGGAGGAGATGACACGGGTATACACTATATACAGGAGGAGATGACACAGGTATACACTACATACAGGAGGAGATGACACGGGTATACACTATATACAGGAGGAGATGACAGGTATACACTATATACAGGAGGAGATGACACGGGTATACACTATATACAGGAGGAGATGACACAGGTATACACTACATACAGGAGGAGATGACACAGGTATATACTATATACAGGAGGAGATGACAGGTATATACTATATACAGGAAGAGATGACAGGGTATACACTATATACAGGAGGAGATGACACAGGTATACATTATATACAGGAGGAGATGACACAGGTATACACTATATACAGGAGGAGATGACAGGTATACACTATATACAGGAGGAGATGACACAGATATACTATATACAGGAGGAGATGACAGGTATACATATATACAGGAGGAGATGACAGGTATATACTATATACAGGAGGAGATGACAGGTATATACTATATACAGGAGGAGATGACAGGTATAACTATATACAGGAGGAGATGACACGGGTATACACTATATACAGGAGGAGATGACACAGGTATACACTATATACAGGAGGAGATGACACAGGTATACACTATTATACAGGAGGAGATGACACAGGTATACACTATATACAGGAGATGACACAGGTATACACTATATACAGGAGGAGATGACAGGTATATACTATATACAGGAGGAGCTGACATACAGGTATACACTATATACAGGAGGAGATGACACAGGTATATACTATATACAGGAGGAGATGACACAGGTATATACTATATACAGGAGGAGATGACACAGGTATACACTATATACAGGAGGAGATGACAGGTATACACTATATACAGGAGAAGATGACAGGTATATACTATATACAGGAGGAGATGACACGGGTATACACTATATACAGGAGGAGATGACAGGTAAATACTATATACAGGAGGAGATGACAGGTATATACTATATACAGGAGGAGATGACAGGTATATACTATATACAGGAGGAGATGACACGGGTATACACTATATACAGGAGGAGATGACACAGGTATACACTATATACAGGAGGAGTTGACAGGGTATACACTATATACAGGAGGAGATGACAGGTATACACTATATACAGGAGGAGATGACACAGATATACTATATACAGGAGGAGATGACAGGTATACACTATATACAGGAGGAGATGACAGGTAACACTATATACAGGAGGAGATGACAGGTATACACTATATACAGGAGGAGATGACACGGGTATACACTATATACAGGAGGAGATGACACAGGTATACACTACATACAGGAGGAGATGACACGGGTATACACTATATACAGGAGGAGATGACAGGTATACACTATATACAGGAGGAGATGACACGGGTATACACTATATACAGGAGGAGATGACACAGGTATACACTACATACAGGAGGAGATGACACAGGTATATACTATATACAGGAGGAGTGACAGGTATATACTATATACAGGAAGAGATGACACGGGTATACACTATATACAGGAGGAGATGACACAGGTATACATTATATACAGGAGGAGATGACACAGGTATACACTATATACAGGAGGAGATGACAGGTATACACTATATACAGGAGGAGATGACACAGATATACTATATACAGGAGGAGATGACAGGTATACACTATATACAGGAGGAGATGACAGGTATATACTATATACAGGAGGAGATGACAGGTATATACTATATAACAGGAGGAGATGACAGGTATATACTATATACAGGAGGAGATGACACGGGTATACACTATATACAGGAGGAGATGACACAGGTATACACTATATACAGGAGGAGATGACACAGGTATACACTATATACAGGAGGAGATGACACAGGTATACACTATATACAGGAGATGACACAGGTATACACTATATACAGGAGGAGATGACAGGTATATACTATATACAGGAGGAGCTGACATACAGGTATACACTATATACAGGAGGAGATGACACAGGTATATACTATATACAGGAGGAGATGACACAGGTATATACTATATACAGGAGGAGATGACACAGGTATACACTATATACAGGAGGAGATGACACAGGTATACACAATATACAGGAGGAGATGACACAGGTATACATTATATACAGGAGGAGATGACACAGGTATACATTATATACAGGAGGAGATGACAGGTATATACTATATACAGGAGGAGATGACAGGTATATACTATATACAGGAGGAGATGACACGGGTATACACTATATACAGGAGAGATGACACGGGTATACACTATATACAGGAGGAGATGACAGGTATATACTATATACAGGAGGAGATGACACAAGTATACACTATATACAGGAGGAGCTGACATACAGGTATACACTATATACAGGAGAAGATGACATACAGGTATATACCATATACAGGAGGAGCTAACATACAGGTATACACTATATACAGGAGGACATGACATACAGTTATATACTATATACAGGAGGAGATGACACACAGGTATACACTATATACAGGAGGAGCTGACATACCGGTATACACTATATACAGGAGGAGCTGACATACCGGTATACACTATATACAGGAGGAGCTGACATACAGGTATACACTATATACAGGAGAAGAGGACAAGCAGGTATACACTATATACAGGGGAGATGACACAGGTATACACTATATACAGGAGCTGACATACAGGTATACACTATATACAGGAGGAGATGACACAGGTATATACATATACAGGAGGAGATGACACGGGTATACACTATATACAGGAGGAAGATGACACGGGTATACACTATATACAGGAGGAGATGACAGGTATACACTATATACAGGAGAAGTGACAGGTATATACTATATACAGGAGGAGATGACACGGGTATATACTATATACAGGAGGAGATGACACGGGTATACACTATATACAGGAGGAGATGACAGGTAACACTATATACAGGAGGAGATGACAGGTATATACTATATACAGGAGGAGATGACAGGTATATACTATATACAGGAGGAGATGACACGGGTATACACTATATACAGGAGGAGATGACACGGGTATACACTATATACAGGAGGAGATGACACGGGTATACACTATATACGAGGAGGAGATGACAGGTATACACTATATACAGGAGAAGATGACAGGTATATACTATATACAGGAGGAGATGACACGGGTATATACTATATACAGGAGGAGATGACAGGGTATACACTATATACAGGAGGAGATGACAGGTAAATACTATATACAGGAGGAGATGACAGGTATATACTATATACAGGAGGAGATGACAGGTATATACTATATACAGGAGGAGATGACACGGGTATACACTATATACAGGAGGAGATGACACAGGTATACACTATATACAGGAGGAGATGACACGGGTATACACTATATACAGGAGGAGATGACAGGTATACACTATATACAGGAGGAGATGACACAGATATACTATATACAGGAGGAGATGACAGGTATACACTATATACAGGAGGAGATGACAGGTAACACTATATACAGGAGGAGATGACAGGTATACACTATATACAGGAGGAGATGACAGGTATATACTATATACAGGAGGAGATGACACGGATATACACTATATACAGGAGGAGATGACACGGGTATACACTATATACAGGAGGAGATGACACGGTATACACTATATACAGGAGGAGATGACAGGTATATACTATATACAGGAGGAGATGACAGGTATACACTATATACAGGAGGAGCTGACATACAGGTATACACTATATACAGGAGAGAGAGGACACAGGTATACACTATATACAGGGGAGATGACACAGGTATACACTATATACAGGAGTGAATACAGGTATACACTATATACAGGAGGAGATGACACAGGTATATACTATATACAGGAGGAGATGACAGGTATACACTATATACAGGAGGAGATGACAGGTATAACTATATACAGGAGGAGATGACACGTATATACTATATACAGGAGGAGAGACACGTATATACTATATACAGGAGGAGATGACAGGTATACACTATATACAGGAGGAGATGACACGGTATACACTATATACAGGAGGAGATGACACGGGTATACACTATATACAGGAGGAGATGACAGGTATATACTATATACAGGAGGAGATGACACAAGTATAACTATATACAGGAGGAGATGACACAGGTATACACTATATACAGGAGGAGATGACACAGGTATACACTATATACAGGAGGAGATGACACAGGTATACACTATATACAGGAGATGACACAGGTATATACTATATACAGGAGGAGTGATACAGGTATAACTATATACAGGAGGAGATGACACAGTATATACTATATACAGGAGGAGATGACACAGGTATACACTATATACAGGAGGAGATGACACAGGTATACATAAATAATATAAATACAGGAGGAGATGACACAGGTATACACTATATACAGGAGGAGATGACCAGGTATACACTATATACAGGAGGAGATTGACACAGATAATATACTATATACAGGAGGAGATGACAGGTATACACTATATACAGGAGGAGATGACACAGATATACTATATACAGGAGGAGATGACAGGTATACACTATATACAGGAGGAGATGACACAGGTATACACTATATACAGGAGGCAGATGACACAGGTGAATACACTATATACAGGAGGAGATGACAGGTATACACTATATACAGGAGGAGATGACACAGGTATACAAACTATATACAAGGAGAAGATGACAGGTATACACTATATACAGGAGGATGAGACACAGAAATACTATATACAGGAGGAGATGACACAGGTATACACTATATACAGGAGGAGATGACACAGGTATACACTATATACAGGAGGAGATGACATACAGCGACAATTTATATGCAATACAATCATTATAATTTGTTATAACTAACCACAGTTAGTTACCATGCCCGGGCAATGCCGGGCTCTTCAGCTAGTTAATAATAATAATGCGGGAACTGACAGCCTCACATGAGGTGCTATGTATGTCATTCATTGTAAAGGGGTTAAAGAAGGACTCCAGCAGAAACAATTTTCTAGCCCAGCAGCCAGCACATGTACAGTCAAGAGAAGCTAAACTGTCATGTTTGTTTTACCTTTATAACTATTCCTTTTAATTGTGTGAATCTAATCTAATAATGGGGAGTTGAATGCCTTCACGAGTGATGACATATAGGTACGTCATTGATCCTGTTCTTGCTCAGTGTTGGAGCCCGAATCTTTCCCTGCACATGACAGCTGATCTGACCAGCTGTCATGTGCCTCTAACAGCCGCAGTTGGATCCGCTATCCACCGGAGGCTGTTAAGTTAAATGCCGCTGTCTCTCTGACATGGAGAAACCCCCATGCCTATCATTGATCTCCTATGAACACCACAGGCTGGCGTTTATAGGAGATCATGATTTATACTACACATAACAGGGCTTAAGCGCTGCTATGTGCAGCACAAGCAATTGAATGATCGCAGCTTCAAGTCTACTAAGCGAACTACTGAAGCCAGTAAAAAAAATAAATAAAGTTCAAAATACCCTTCATTTCACTCCATTCAAAATAAATCATTTAAGAATTAGGGTGTTTCCACGGTCAGGATTCCGTCAGTAAATGCTGCGTGTTTGACGCTGTGCGCTGGCGCAGCGTCAAACACGCAGCGTCCAGATGTTACAGTATAGTGGAGGGGATTTCAAGAAATCCCGTCTCCACTATGCATAAAAACACACAGGCGGCAGACCTGCGTTAACGGACATGCGGCGCGTCTTTTTAGATCGCAGCATGTCCTTTTCCCATGCGGCGATGCTCCGTCGCCGCAAGGGAAATAACACAGGCCTATGTAGTGCGGCGGTGATTCCGGATGTGTTCAATGAGCACATCCGGATTCACCGCGCATTCACTAGGGGGCGGGGCTTTGGGCAGAGTGGACTTTCCGCTCCATCCAAAGCGCTGTGTTTCCTGATCATGGAAACACAGCCTAAGGGCTCATACTCACTTGCGCCGAAAACGGATGAAAATCTGATGAAAAAAAATCGGATTCAAATCTGACCAATGTTAGTCAATGGGTGAGTTTTCATTTGCGATTTTTTTCTCATCAGAAATCGGTGTGAGAAAAAAATCGCAGCATGCTGCGATTTGATGAGATTTTGGCATGATAATCGCCAATGCAAGTCAATGGGTGCGAGAAATCATCGCACAGCACTCGCCCCATGCAAGTGCTGTCCGATGTATACGCACCAGTCTCCTTTGAAAAGCCGGCAATTCATCCCGGCTACTGTAAAATCACACTGACAGCTCAC